>JAZKJV010000209.1:1348419-2088455 GCA_037367405.1 Ottelia alismoides
ACCTTAGCATTTTCATTTCTGCATCTACCATTCTCTACACATGTATATGGTTCACATGCAAACATTCAGATCCTTAGAGTATAGCAGGACTCACAACTACTTTGTAACTCTCCTTTGCTTTTCATAGGATTTTTTATCACGTAAAACAATAAAGGCTCCTCTCCACTTTAGCCAACCTGCATTTATTTTATGAAAGGGAGGAGCGTTATATTCTACTAAATTTCTTCTCTAAAATTAACATCAAACTAAAGCTGATACACAGAAAAGGGCAAGAAGATGTGTTGATTTTGGTGGTCTGCGAAAGTGGGCAAGGGATGGATGACCAAATTAAATGGAAGATCAAACCATGCATATATCGTGGGTCAGCACAACCCATGCCTGATCAATTAGACCACGGGACGGGCATGCTTCTGTTTCCATATTTGGTTACTGCTCCACTCTCTTTCGTTCTTGGTGGCAGTAGAGGAGAGGTGGTTCTCGCTGGCGCCTAAGGTTTCATGAACTAGATAATTAACACATGACTTCCATTCTGTTGAGTGAATTGCTCATCTCATTCTCCTCTCTCCTTTAATACCTCTTCCCGTCTTGATGTTTTGATGGCTCATTCAATTTGAATGTGGTAAAAACATGTAAAATGTTAATTGTTTAAGCTCACCATTAAATTAATTATACTGAGAATACAATCTTCTATGCCAGCTCACTCCTCGATGTGTCTGTCCCGTAAGGGGGTTGTCTTCTCTTCCGATTGTTTTTATACTGAGAATATAATCTTCCATGTCAAGATTCTCCTTGAGTTATGGCTCCTGTAAGATAACTTTTGTAATTTTCCAATAGCTTAAATATTTGGGGTGGACACCTTTGCTTGTTACCCCTTTTGTTGACTCAAAAACTAAAGTTAGATGTTTAAGCTGTTTAAGAGTGTTTTGGGCATTCAAAGCAAGGCCACAAATGTCAGTTTCGATCACCATTTCGGTGACTGATTGAAATGAAATTTCGGTTGAATTTCGATCAAAATTTGACCGATGTTTCGACCATTTCGGTCATTTTTGTACTAGGGGCCCCATATTTAGGTCATTTTGGCAATTTCGGTCAAATTTCGATAACATGTTGAAATCGAATTTTGACCGAAATTCGGCCGAATTTCGCTGAATTTTGAGTCCATGATTCAAAGTAAAATGTTCCTATGAGGAGTGACAGTCGTGTTTTGATAGCAAGAACGACTATAAGTTTCCTCCGATTAATTGTTTTGTGATGTAACTGCACTTTTAATGCTCTTTGTCCTGTCTTTTTCACTATTTTTATTGCTTAGGTTCTTGTTGAAGAGCTACTGATAGAAAAGCTTCGGTGCTTTTGGGCACTTTGTCAGGCCGAAGATAGCAATGGTGAGAATTTTTTGTTAGTGCTGTATGTACTCAGTGTTTTTAACATCATTTAGAAACATGTTATGGTGTATGATTTTCTTGTGCTTCCAGGCAACTCTTGCTGATTCTTTTTTGGCGGATCTGGACGAGCTCTCTGATAATGAAGCTGATCTCCTTGTAAGCGTGTCTACATTGCATATCGACCATTTTTTATTGTTCTTGGTACCTTGTTTGAGATCTTGAACCACCTTCATTTCTCACGCCTCATCTGCAACTATTGCTTATATGTATTCGTGAATCTGTTTCATAAAGATGGTTGAAACTGGAAATATTTCAAGTGCAATAATTATTACTTTGCTTGTTATAATTATGATAGATTCTGATTTGGAAGGTCACACTGTTTACTTTTTTAAATACCAAGGATTTAATTATCAACTATGTCCTGTCTTTCACAGTAGTTATTATCACTGAACATGACTTTTCTCTCTTACAGGATGATGAAAATGCTGATGTTGGGGATATGGAAGAAGATGTTGACGGTGAACCAGCTGACATTGAGGCTCTTAATTATGATGACTTAGACAGCGTCTCCAAGTTGCAGAAAACTAAGCGTTACATTGATATAATGCAGGTAGACATCTTAGAGTTCACATAACAGTATTATTATTTAGTAGTCCACCATGCCATAATCCTGTTTCTGTAGGATGTTCTGGTGTATATTTTTCCCTATCATGTAGTAATCTGATCTTTGAATGTTCTCGTGGTATGTACTTTCACTTATTATGCTATAACAAATGTCACATCTAAAAATAAGATTAGCTTGCCTTTCTAAAAAAAGTCTAGTTTGCCCATTTTCTAGACTACAATATTTACCCTATAAGCTTATTGTCGTGCGAACTAAATGGAAACATTTCAACTTCGTGTTTGTCCTTATATAATTTATGAGCCAGAGAATGTCACTAATGTGGTGAGATGGTTGATTCTGTCACGAAAATGATATATTTATTTAAACCAAGATTTAGTGGTGGATCATGAAAAGTAGACAAGGTTGGATTTTTGTGATGAGGAGAAAGTGTGAAAATCTGTTGTGTCGGCGATGGTTAGTAGATGAGAGTATGTGTTGTCTTATTGCGACTCACAAGTGAGTCATACTGAGGTTTAACACCATTGGCATTCAACTCCAATTTTGAATGCTTAAAAGACTAGAGGTGGGTGTTAAAAGTGGTCAGGATATGCCATTTGTGAACGTGGTGAGTTTTTGGGATGTGGTCTTTGTCGGAACTAGAGGTTGCCGTTTGCAGCAATAGTGTTGAAACTTGCCATTCCATTGTGATAACTTTGCTTTATGACATGCCATCGGGGCTGACCCCGTACTTGCGTGCCTATTTTTGCTCAAGGCCCTAAATGTCGGTTTCGGTCACCATTTCGGTATCAACCAATACAGAATTTCAATGGAATTTCGGTGGAATTTCGATCGAAATTTCGGTCATTTCGGTCATTTTTTGTACTAGGACCCCTATATTTCGGTCGTTTCGGTCAAATTTCGATTTCGACTGGATATCGATATTCGACAGAAATTCGACCGAATTTCGCTGAAATTTGAGGCCATGTTTTTGCTCCAGGATTGCTCCACTGTAGGGTGATTCTTCTTTGTGGTGCATACGTTCAATTGGGATGGTTACTTCACCAATAGAGAGATTTTTCTAATGTTGAATGTATTATATAAATACTATATTTGTAGGCCTCGATGGGGGATTCACAGGATTCTTTGAGGTTGCAATATGTGGTGGTACTTAGGCAACGATGTGTGCTTGGCTTCGATAGCTATAAACATCATTTTGAATCGGGGATGTTAGCTGTGTTTGTGCTCTTGCATAGTTCACTTATGGAGTGGATATTAAGGTTAAATAAGCTATGGAGCTTCAAGCGATGCCTGTATTTTCCTGATGGTGGGAGTACGATATTCTTATTGAACAAGTGAGGATGCGACTTACAATTTGGAGTAGATTTTTGCTTTTTTAGTTGGTTGGCTAGAATTCGATGTCAAGTTCGTTTGGCGAGGGGGGCTTGTTGTGTTGAGGTTAAACAAAATGAACAGGGCACTGCTGATGAAATGGATTTTGTGTTAGGTCATGGTGTCAAGCTCCATTCAAGTGCCATTGAGTTTCTGGAGGGGGATAAATAATGTTCTTCATGAGATGACCTCGCTAATGAGTGTGGTAGTTGGTCATAGGCGTTCCTTCAAGTTATGGAAGGATGATTGGTCTTAGGACGGGGATATCCGTGATTTCGTAATCACTTTGCTTGCTTGTTTGCTTAGGTTGATGACTTCAATTTACGTGTGGCATATGCTTGGTTCGGAGGTCCCGCTTTCTCTTCCGCTCACTATGATATGTGAGTGCATATTTTTTGGGTTTTTATCAGTTGTGCCCCTCTAAGATATTGTAATAATAGTTACGCCCCTCCCTTTTTCGGAATATCAATTGTGCCCCTACTTTTGCGAAATTCTTAGTTATGCTCTTTTGTAATATAGTTATGCCCTACTTTTCCTTAACAGAATAACAAAATTGTAATTTTGCAAGAAAGTAGGGGCACAATTGATATTCCAAAAACGGAGGGGCATAACTGATATTGTAATATCTTAGAGGGGCTGATAAAAACCCTAGTTTTTTGACATGACAATGTGACTTAGCACGTTGATCTAAGTGGTGGAGCATTTCTCGGAATTTAAAATATAATCTATAAATCCCAATGTACTTTGTAGGTTTTGGACCTTGGTGATTTAAGGAGAATGCAGCCTCATCTGAGCTCTAAAGATTTCCTCGATGATGAAGAATCTTTTGGTTTTTAGAAGGGAACATATTCTGACAAATGATCATAAATTCATACTCTTGAATATAATGGACATTGAGTGCTCTAATTGTGCGAAGGTCGCAAAAGATGGGGATTGCTTATTTTTTACTCGTTATTGTGCAAGAGATTGAGCGGACTTTTTATGAAAGAATAGTTGGTAGTCTTTTTCAAAAGATGCTATTCATTCATATTGGGATATGGGTTTATAGTTGGCTTTTATTTCGATTCTCTAGCTTGTGAGGAATGAAGCAATCTTCTGTTACAGGTTTAGTATCGAGAATGTTTTTGGGCATGATAGGGCTCTACTTGAGAGAAGGTAAATTTTCTTATATATAATTTTAAAAATGGGTCATGCAACAACTTGGGTTCTCCCATTCCTTTAAAAAGAGTATTGGAATGTATTCTATTATAGGATCGTGGCGTGTTCGACTGTAGTACTTCTAATCAATGTTTAAGTGAGTAATTTTTTTAGGGCTGCACTTTTTGATTTAATTAGTATTACGTAGTTGGCTTGTGGGGATGTTTCTTCGATTAGAAACATGGAGCACATGCAATGTGTAAAGAATACCCCATCTTGTTTTCATCACGTTATCTATGTTGGTGATTGGCTAGGTAAGTAGATTGATCGTCTTATATTGACCTCCCCATGGAGGGGCGAGTCTTCGCAATATATAGAATCTAGAGATCGACAAGAATATTCCGGAGGAAAATCCACCTAAAATCAAATACTTCAAGCCGGCTTCCATGGAAAGTATTTACTTTTTTTTGTTGTGATTACATAAAGAATAAACTTTGAAGCTCAATGACTAAATAATTGAGCCTCTCTTTTTGAATAAATGAAAACACATCGAAATTACATCGATTATGCTTAATAACAAAAAAATTGGCAATAATATGTAGAATCATCCCTCCTTAAAAATTATTCTATAATAGATGTGCAATTCTTATGAGAGTTGTGTAAGGTTCGAGAATCGACCTCAGACGTTGACTATTTTTTGGAATTCAGTTGTATCTTGAAATGCATTTTCTCTAGTTTGGAGTGCTATTCATCTTGAATAAGATATTTGATTTTAGTTGACGTTTGATTGATGCCCAAAAGAACCATGATTTGTGCTTTCCAACTAAAGTATATCTATGGGCATTTGTCAGTTGCGGTTTTAGGTCTGATCAGACTTTCCTTTCTTCATGTAAAAACTATCATCATAACACTTAAATCTGAATATTTCCGTATTGGATAGATATACACAATATACCATATTAACCATATATACGTAATTTGAATTTGTGATTATGTAGTATTAATATTGTAAATTTGTGAATTCCTAACATTCTTACAAAAATATGTTGTTTCTCAAATATATACCATACTCATTGCATTGAACAAGCATTCAGATATTATTTGTTGATATAAAATATGTTTATACTATGGCTTCAAAAAAATATGTTTATACTAATTAGAAACAATCACTATACACTTGCATGGTTTCTTTGATGCAATGATTGTAGTATAAATGTATAATATATATCTATGAAATAATAAATTCAAGGCTAACATAAAGTGATACTATAACATAGTTTTTGAGTCTAATGACTATATATAAATATGAGGAAATGTGACTAACAGATACGCGTACCACTTGACATAGGTTTCGTTCAGTATATGAGGTTTATTACTAGAGATGTAGCCAATAATATTACATATTATAGTTATGACTTGTATGTTTGTGACTAACATATGCTTCATAGCTTAAATATTATTGTAAAAATTGTATACTTTATTATTATTTTTACCCAGAATAATGCATAATAGACCGATGCTGCATTTTGGTACCGCCTCGAGTCTGTGAGGCTTATGCCTCATATTTCCACATTGAGGCTATAGCCTTGAGGCATTTTTCATGGAAAACCACCTCGAGGCTTACACCTCGACACATTGAGCCACGTTTTTTATAGCCATGCTTACAGCTTCATGGAACTCCCAACAAAGATTAATGAATGCATCCATAAGTTTATTTGGCACATCCCCATGAAGATAAAGTTTTTCCTTCGAAACCAACATTGGGAGAGGATGCTGACGAGGATATGCAGTGCCACTTTTCACCAAGAGAAGACACCACATGCTGCATTTGCGGTTTGGCCTTTAAAGATTTTCATCATTTATTCTACTCTTGTAAATGGATTTGCTGGGTTTAAGATTCAACTGGCGTTACTTGGATAGCAATCTCTTCACAATCTGAATTTTTGGGAGAACTTATGCAAATAAATTTAGACATGCTATTGAAGTGTGGATACCATTAGCAACATTATGGCTATTTATTAAACATATAATGGTGTCATTTTTAGGGCAGATCGATTCTATGTTGAGAATGCGATTAACTCAGCGAGATCTCTCCTTGAGACATGGCTTCTTTAATTTATCCACTATATTATATATGGAAAAAATGGGGTTGTCCCTTGCAGGCAGCTAACATGGCTGTCCCGTCCCTTTTTCCGCAAATTTATTTATTTTTTTGAAAAAATTTCACCATGCATATTCATTTATATATCCCTCCAATATGCCATTCGAATTTCGTCAGAAACAGAGACTCCTATGCCCTCCATCTAGAACATGTAATTTTAACGGTCTAAAGATTGTTATAATCCACATGTTCTAGGTGGAGGGTATATGAGTCTCTGTTTCTGACGAAATTCGAATGGCATATTGGAGGGATATATAGATGAATATACATGGTGAATTTTTTCAAAAAAATAAAAAAAATTACGGAAAAAATGGGGTGGGCCAGCCATGTTGGCTGCTAGACAGGGGCATCCCCATTAAACCCATTATATATTATGGTGATCATTACTATGGGTGTTTTCCCCCTTTTTGATTCAAAGAATATATTTTTTCGAGGGAAAAATAGGGTATGACATCGAGAAGATGCCTACCCTCTAAAGAATAAAATTTAAGCGTCAACTTTGAAAACGTTGACGACTTGCGCACGTCTGTGAACTTACTACCACACTTTCTTCACTTGGCTGGGAGGAGTGTGGTCACCTCTTCTGATTGGATCTTATCGGTCGAGATCAAGATCTCACGGCTCCTTCCGTTGGGGCTAAAAAGGGCCGAAGTGACCAAAGAAGGGAAGGGGCCTTCTTGCATATCCGAGGTCGCTGCTGCTTCTTGAGGGGGGATATGTACTATGGTATTACATCCGCAAACATCTCATGACATCACCTTCTGACCTCTCCATTGAAGAACTGCCACTGAGGAGCAATCGGAGCTGTTAGGAAACCACCCGATCTCTGTGTTGCTGAAGAGTAGGAGAACTGGATCGAGCACCGTCTTCTCGTGCGCACATGACCCAATCGACCATACGTTTCACTATTACCTGGTCTGACATGAGGGTTGGAAGATTGTTTTTCTTGATGGAGGGTTGACTAATTGGTGGTGACTTCAATGTTACGTTATTTTCTTCTGACCGACTGCAAATGCGTGGGGGTCATAACATGGGATCATCTCAATTCGTTGATGTGGTGAATGGCCTCCAGCTCAAGGGTATGGACGCTTTGGATTGTCGCTTCTCATGGCGCAACTCTCGCTTGAGGTCCAGACTGGATTGCTTCCTTGGCTCTATAGAGCTTCAGTCTGTCTTCCCCCCTTTTTTTATTGCAAATAGGGTGAGATTCCAAGATGGAAGTCACCGCAAGAACAAATTCATTAATAAACATTGGGGTACATTAGATTGAGGCCCAAAAATTGTAAAGGGTCCTAGAGTGAGAGAGCACATTCTCAGAATAGAAGCTATGGTTTTTATGAATCAGCTCATTCCGCCCAAGTCAGATCGCCCAAAGTACTGAAAAGGCTTTAACACAGTCATCCGTCGACCCCAGGCCCACAACGCGAATCGACCTCCAAAAGGCATAAAGTTGCTGGCCTCCACCCAATGAAGGCCCATGTTCCTCCAAGTCTGAGCCGATGTCGTACACCTAAAGAAAATGTGCTCTGTGTCTTCCACCGTACCCTCACATCTGTCGCAAAACGTATCTTCCAAGCCAAACAACGTCCCCCTCCTTGCTTTGTCGCACAAACGATTTCTTCTCAAACACCATAGAAAGATCTTCACCCTGCTCGGGATCCTGACTGCCCAGATAATCTTCATGTCCGCACACAACACCTCGTCTCGCTCCACCGCTTCCCCATGCATAACTTCGTAAGCCTTCTTAATCGAGAATCTCGTCCCAAACCACGCAAAAGGGTCAAGCACTTCAAACCACTCCCCAGGTTAGGGAAACTCCTCAAGCAACCTCCAAAAGTCCTCCAAGCATTGGTCCGATAGATCGGAGACGAACCGTGGGGCTCAAGAGCCAGATTCCTCCACCTCAGCCAGATTCACATCTCTATCCACCGCCAGAGCCAATAGCCTCGGGAAACGGGTCCTCAGAGCACCATCCCCCGTCCAGTCATCTAGCCAGAATCTGAAAATCTGACTGTTCCTGAGCGTCGGATGCAGATTAGGAGCAACACACAACTAGATGGCCCGGATCCCAGCCCAAAGAGGAGATTCGTATTCCCATTGGCGTGGGTTTATGCTCTCCCACATTCCAGATCAAACCATACCCCCATCTTGTGGTCGTTTGGGTAGACTTCCCTTCCTTGATCCTTCTTTAGATTTGAGAAGTCATGGTTGATGGAGGAGGGCTTTCAAGAAATGGTTATGGAGTTTTGGTCCTCTTATGTTGGGGAGGGCTCAACTACAATGTGACTTTGCCGTAAATTGGAGGTGATACGAAGGAGATTTTGCGATTATAAGAAGGAAGCCATTGCGACCTGTCTTCTTTACTGTGATGCAACCCAGAATGTGATTTGGGAGATAGATCATATAGAGGATGCACATGAGCTCTCTCTATTGGAGCTCATAGAGTGAGAGATAGACTAATAGTTCTTGCTTGAGAAAGATAAGAAGCTGGAGGTGGAATGGCCGTGGTGATCTAGGTAGCATTGGATCAAAGAGGGGGTTACAACACAAAGTTCTTCCGTACCGTGGCAAATGAGAGGTGATACCGCAACTATACTCAGAGCATCTTGGTTGCAAGAGAACCCTTTAAGTGGAATTGTAAAGTTGGCAGGGTGGATGTGAAGTACTTCTGTCACATGACCGCAAGGTGAGAATCGGGAATGTAGATGGCTTGCGAGGGTGACATCATGTTTCTCGCCTAGATAATTGGATGTCCTGACTAAGACTTTTCATGTGATGAGGTCCACATGACGATTTGAGAGCTGAATGCTGAAGGGGCACTGGGACTTGATGGCTTCCATGTGTTGTTCTTAAGAAATTTTTGGAGACTACTCTGGTGGATTTACTTTCAATGGGAGAGTTTGTTACAACGAACCATAATTTTGAGAGATTAAACAAGGCGCTGCTTTGTCCTCTCCCCAAAAAGGTGGGGTTGAGAGGATTGAGAATTTCCTTTCCATTGCATTGTCTAACGCAGTCTATCTGATTATTGACAAGGTGCTCTTTAACTGCCCAAGCCTTGTTCTTGAGGATCTAATTGCTCCGGTGTAGTCGTCTTTCATTCCGAAATGCTTGATTATGAATAGCATTGCAATGGCTTCTGAGATGTTGGTGACTGGAAGAACAAAGGGGTAAAGGTTATGCTATGGAGGGTCGATTTCTCCAAGGCCTATGATTGCATGGATTGGCTTTTTCTTTGGTCGGTCATGGCCAAGCATGGGTTTTCCGAGGTATGGATACATGGATGAAGAGATGCATCACCACCTCTTCCTTTTCGCTACTGATCGATGATCACCTAGAGGATGGTTTTTTCCAACAAAGAGAGGAGTTTGCCGAGGGGTATCCTCTTTCACCACTATTGTTTGTCATTGTTGCTGATGTATTCACCATTTTGGCTAGCCATGTGGTCCTAAGAGGAATAACCTCAGGTTTCACGAGGGTTTTACTATCTATCCCATTGCTACAGTACACATATGACACTATTTTCTTCATTGATGAGGGTTGCGAGGAGGTGAGGGCCATGGACACCTTGCTTGACATCTTTGGGGAGCTTTCTAGCTTGATTGTGAATAGAGCTGAATCCACTTTTGCGCCCTTTGATTTTTCTGAGTCAGAGATTACTGAGTGCGTAGTTATCATTGCCTCTTCGCGTGGATCCTTGCCTATCGGCTATCGATAATATAGATGTGTGGGCGATTGCAACTGTCTAATTGGATCATGATAATAGAGAGGTCGAAGTAGAAGCTGGTAGATTAGAAGGCTTCTTGTTTGTCTTGGGCATGGGGTAGGGTGGGGGTTTTGTTCACTTGAAGGAGATCCTAACAACCATCCCCATCTTCATCTCCACTAGAATTCTTCTTGTCGGGTTGCGTCATCGCATGGAAGCCTGTATGAATCATTTCTTCTGGAGTTCTACTAATGAGGAGATGAGAGGGTTACACTTGGTGTACTGGGAGCTGGTAATATCACCTCAGGATCACGGTGGCCTTGGTGTTCTTAAGCTGGAAGAGATGAATAAACTTCTCTTACTTAAGTGGGTGGCACAATCGTGGGGTGAGGGTGAGGATTTGCCTTGTCGTCTCTTTAGAGACATTTATGATATTTGGGTGCAAGTGCTAGTAAATCGTCTAAGAGGGGTTTTGAGCAAGATTGCTTGTCCTGTCCAAAGTGCTTTTCTTCCCGACAGACATCTTATGGACAATGTGGTCTTGACTTCAGAGATTTTTGCTGACTGGCGTAGGCTGAAAGCGAAGGGAGTTTTGTGGAAAGTTGATTTCTCGAAGGCTTATGACTGTCTTGATTGGCGCTTCATCTGGCGTCTCTTCATTGATGTGGATTTCCTGATGCTTGGATTGCTTGGATGGAATAATGCATCACAACGGCTTCTTGTGCGATCCTTGTGAACGGGCAAGCAAAGGGAGGATTCTTTCAACCCCAGCGTGGGGTCAGGTAATGTTGCCCTCTAACTCCACTTCTATTTGTTCTTGGGCAGATGCCCTCTTGGTTATGGTCGACCACACGACCTTAGGAGGGTTTTACAGTGGTTACTCAAAGGATGATATCTCGATCCCCATCGTTCAGTATGCTGATTATACAATTTTGTTTGTGGAAGGGGGTCAGGCGAGCTACAGAGGGGTATCGACGTTCTGGATATCTTTGGTGTTGTTTCGGGGTTGAAAGTCAACAAGGCCAAGTTGGAATTCGTCCCTTTCAGGCTACAGGAGGAGGTGGTGGAATGTGCTAACTGGTTACGTTCATCAATAGGGCATCTATCGTTGCGGTACCTTGAGGTTCCTATGGTTACCTGGAAGATGAATATGGGGGTTTGGTTATCAGTTATTCAGAAGCTGGTGCAGAGTCTGGCAAGATGGAAATCGATTTGTTGATCTAGAGGTAGACTGGTGTTGTTGCACTCGGTTCTATCGGTGATTCCCATTTTCTTCCTCTCTTCCTCCGTGATTCCGATTGGAGTGTGAAAAAAGTTGGAGGGCATACTGAGGCGATTTTTCTGGTCATCCACGAGAAGGATGATGGGGACTTGGGATCCACAGCCTAGAAGAGTGAATAAGGCTTTGCTCTGCAAATGGGTCGCACGTATATGGACAGATTGTGATAGCCTGGTGTGCAATTTTCTCTGTAAGGCGTATGGGTGTGGTGCTTCTCTCCCTATTCTTGGGACTCTGGGACCAACACCATCTTACTTTGGAGAGGCATTTGTGGTGTAGCTGATGAGATCCGCACATTCATGAGGCTTGTACTTGGAAGCGGTGATAGGTTCAAGTTCTGGATTGTTGTCTGGTTTGAGAAAGGGGCCGTAAGGGTGCGTTTTCAACGACTGATGGCTATGGCGAGAAACCCGGGTGCTTCAGTGGCTGAGAACTAGGATGGTCTGTCTTATTTTCCATCGTTTAGAGGTGAGCTTTTGAATCAACGGTTGGAGGAGCTACTGATGATGCTTGAGGAACTAGAGAATGTGGCGGGACCCATTTTTGGGTCGGATTGCTGGTCTTGGGGCGATGGTGTCTTCTCCATGGAGACGACCTACAGAGAATTTAAGGGTCATATGGTGTATGATCCGAGTGGCTGTGAAGCGAATTGCAGAAGGATATGGAAGTGGAAGGTTCCAACCTGAGTCAAGGTATTTCTTTGGATTCTTCATAGGTGCGGACTCCTCACTCGGGAATGTTTTGCACAATTTATCTCGAGTTCAAATCCGACTTGCGGTGGAGGAGGTGCCTGGAGGAGGTGGAGGACGCTGATCACCTTTTTTCTGGTGCAGATGGTTGTTGTATGCTTGGAACATGCTTGGGGGTGCATGCATCTGTTTGGACAAGCTGTCAGCCCTCTGGATATCTATTGGTGAAAACTAGAAAGGCGCTGAAAAATATAGATCGGGCTTTTTGGCGCACATTTGGGCAATTTGGCTTGCTAGAGATGGGAACGATCTTCCGTCATGGTCGGGTTTACACAGAAATGTAGTAGCACATGCAAGGGTGTTGTGTGAGAGTTGGGACATGTAATCTTTTTCTTTGTTTTTCCCTGCCTAATATAGGTGTGCAAACATTTTTTAAAGGTGATAAATGGCGAAGTTTTTGGACAAACACCTATACGGTGGAGGCCCTTTTTTCTTTAAAAAAATGATATTTGGGCGCAACCTAATATTTTTGATGCTTCTCCACACCTCTCCTCGATGTTCTGGAAGCGGATCTATTTGGTTGCATGCACTGTTGTAAAAGTCAGCCTGACTAATTGAGTCAGGAGGGGGAGGGGGCAAGCCAACCCGACTAGGCTTAGTCGGTCAACCTGACTAATTGGATCGACTAGTCGACCGACTTTACATAGAGATGTTTATTTTTTAGTTTTTTAAAAATATTCTAATATGCTTAATGTTATATTTAAAGTGAATTACTTCTTTTATTTCATTATGATAGTTTGGAAAATGAACAATATCAATGTAATTATATAAGAATATATGTATAAAAACTGATTTATATATTTTAAATAATTAAAAAATATCCAAAACTGACTAATGACCTACTAAATCCAATTAGTCGTCGATTGTTGATTAACCCTTAGTCAGTGATCCCACTGAACGAGTATCGACAATCACTTTATGCAACCTTTGATGCATGTGAAACACTCACTCAGATGCGTCTGGTGTTGGGCAATTGGGAGTCTTTTATGTTTTGAAAGATGATTGGATGGGTGACAACTCACTTTAAGAGTTTTGCCCATGGCTTTTTGCAATAGAAGAGGATCTTGACATGTGTGTTATGGCCATGGAAGGCCGTATCAACGATATATCGACGATATATCATCGATATATCGGTATCGAGAGGTTGGGGGTATCGAAATCGGAGTGTATATCTTTTTACAGGGATATCAACGATATATCGCTGTATCGGCCCATATCGGTCAAAAATGAATGGATTCAGTACATTCATTTTGTAAAACTTGGTGTATATTTAAAGTTATTCATGTTGTAAAACTTGAATGAAATCCATTTCTAATATCTATAAAATCAATTCTTCAAAAATATCTATAAGTCGCGAATTAACATTAATATCGATATGTTCAAAATGATCGATATATGCAATATATGCTTTATAGATGATCGATATGTGTGATCTAAGAGTATATTTGTAAGTTATTTAATGATCTAAGAACGTGGATAAATTCCATTTTCAATATATATATATATATATATATATATATAGGTCAACAACTAACAGTACTTCCGTACCGATATATGCGATATAAGGTTCATAGATGATCGATATGTGTTATCTAAGAGAGTAAGAGTACATTTGTAGATTATTTAGTGATCAAAGTACTTGGATGAACTCCATTTTCAATATATATAGTATGTCAACAACTAACAATATCAGCGATATGTTCGATATGATCGATATGTGCATTATAAGGATCATAGTCCTCATAAATGATCTATATGTATTTTATAGGTGTATATTTGTAGTATTTCATGTTATAAGAACTTGAATGAAATCCATTTCCAATATCTATAAAGTCAATTCTTCAAAAAAATCTATAAGTCGTGAATCAACATTAATATCGATATGTTTGAAATGATCGATATATGCAATATAAGCTTTATAGATGATCGATATGTGTGATCTAAGAGTATATTTGTAAGTTATTTAATGATCTAATAACATGGATAAACTCCTTTTTCAATATATATATATATATATATAGGTCAACAACTAACAATACATCCGTATCGATATATGCGATATAAGGTTCATAGATGATCGATATGTGTTATCTAAGAGAGTAAGAGTACATTTGTAAATTATTTAGTGATCAAAGTACTTGGATGAACTCCATTTTCAATATATATAGTATGTCAACAACTAACAATATCAACGATATGTTCGATATGACCGATATGTGCACTGTAAGGATCATAGTCCTCATAAATGATCTATATGTATTTTCTAGGTGTATATTTGTAGTATTTCATGTTATAAGAACTTGAATGAAATCCATTTCCAATATTTATAAGTCAAGAATCAATATTAATATCGATATGTTCGATATGACCGATATGTGCGATACCGATATGCGCGATATATGGTCTATAAATGGATCGATATGTGTGATATAAGTGTGCATTTGTAAATTATTTGTTGTTTAAATATCTTGGATGACCTTAATTTCTGAAAAATGTCAAAAAATTGGCTTTTTTGCGCCATTTTCGACATTTCCACTGATATCGTCGATATATCCCGATATATCCATTTCCGGACGGACTGAAACGATATCGATGCGGCCTTTTATGGTTATGGCAGTTCGGGTGGATGGGCAGCACATGCTGTGCTTTTCATCTCCTTTGTTTAAAACATAAATTTGAGGACTTTTTGCGGTTATCGAAGATGATTGTGAGTTGCTCAGGCCCGTTAGAGTCTCGTAATCGCTGGGTGCGACGTGATGAATAGTTTACGGTGAAAAAAGCTTCCATGGCGAAAGTGGTCCATAACTCTGCCCAGACGTGCAACAAGCACGTTCGCGGGACGAGGATGGAGCCGTGGTGGAGAGTTCAAAGCCAGAGAACGCGGGGTGCTCCGTCACGGGGTGCTTCACCGGGAAGAGCTTCGTCGCAGGGGGAAGGGGGGAGGCTGGTTCGCGGAGGTTCGGCGGTGGGGTGCTCTTGAAGGAAGGGCGCGAGGAGGGAGCTCGCAACGGTGCGGGGGTCGGGGGTAGAAGCGGGGTCTCGGAGAAGGGGAAGTTGGTGGTGTGCTGGGAGGGGGGGGGAGAGGCAGGCTGTCAGTGCGGTTGCGGAACCGAGCGGGGGGTGGGGGGTGGGGGAGTGAGGAATGGGTGCATGTATCACACAGGAAGCTGGGGAGGAGGTGCTTCTGATGTGGAACTAGGGGACACTATGCGGCGTTCTGTCCTTCTCCGCCGAGGTGCTTCTCCTGCGAGAGGCCTGGGCACCGCCAAGCTGCGTGCGTGCTTGCTCGAGGGTCTGTTGCAGATAATGGTAGTACGCGTGGCTCGGTTCGTCAAAACGTGCAGTGTCTATCCTCTGCGACGTTTGTTCGCGGGGGGGGGGGGGGGGCGTAGCTTTGCCGAGGTGGTTGCGGGTGAAGCTCAACCTGCGGGTATAACACAACCTGTGGAGGGGGAGGGTGGCTCAAAGACCACTGAGGAGATAAGTGGAGACGTGCGGGGGCCAGCGTACATGCGTTGATTGGTTTTGCGGTGCGAGGTGTTATCTCGGTGGACGCTCTGAAATCCCACCTGTATGGTTTCCTTGGGTCGCGGTTCTTGGGCGATGTGGTGGCACTTGATGATCGGAGGTGTTGCGTTCGTGGGCTCTCAACGATCCAGAGGGATTGCGTCCTTCAGAATGGCGATGTTGGTGATGTCTGCTGGCGAAATCTTCGCTTTGCGGACGGTTCATGTGCGATTGTGGAGGTCTATGTGGCGAGGGTGACATGCGTTCTCTTCTTGTCCCGGACGGTAGTCTGCTTGCGGATGGCCCTACGGCGGTGGGGAACGGTACTAGCGGTGCTTGAAGATTGGCTCAAGCTTGGCTCGCAGGTGGAAGGCACGTTGGTGCTGCTGTAGTGCAATAAGGGCCTCTTGGATGGTCTACAGGGACGGAGTTCTTTCGCGACGATGGAGGTTGGCCGCTTCACGTTCAGAATCGAGCTGCAGATCGTTGAGCCTCCGCCGCCGCTGGAGATTCCAAGGGTGAACGACGTCGCTTCACATACTGGGATGGCGGTTGGTTTTCCAAGGGGAGCTTTGGTTGGAACGTCGCGCGAGGTTGATTACACACGACCTTTGGCGGGTTCGTCTCGGGTTCTGTGCATGGTATCCCAAAAATTCTCCTTGTCTTCTGACGTGGAAAGGGGGATAACTGCTTGTTCGGCGCCGCCCTTCTTTATGCTGCTGGAGGTGGGTTCGGGTATCCGGGTATCGCGCTCAGACCCTTTCGCGGGTCCGGTCCCCCCTTTTTGCTTTTATTCGGATACGAAGGGCTTCTCGCACTCAGTTGTTGGTCGATTCTTCTCTGTATCATCGAGCCCCTCTACTCCCCCACCGTGCGTGGCCTATACTTCCACAGAGGCTTGGTCCATCCCTTTTGGTGGGTCTGGGGCTCGCCCCATGGTAGCCCTCCACAATCATCACCTTCCCGGAGCGACCGTTTGTTGTCGGAGGGGAGGGTCTGGACCCAACATGCTCCGTGCTCAGGTGTTGCTCTGCCGTCCTCGCCCGCTGCCGTCGATGACCATTGCCGTAATGATTATGCTACTGCTACTACCATGATGCCGAGCCCTACCCCAGGCGATGATCAATCTTTTGAGGGGACTAATGACAAGAGAGCAGGGAAGAGGTACATGCGTAGGAACAGGTCCAGGTCTTCACGATCTGAGGTGCAACCGTGCTAGACCTTAAAGAATACCATTGCGGAGGCCGCAGGGGTGACCCACATTCAGGGGAGGCGCGAAGGTTCAAAATGAGAATTCTATCCTGGAACGTGCGGGGGCTCGGGGATCCGGGCAAGCGGAGGACGTTGGGATCGATATTCGTGGAATGGGGATGCGACGTCATTTTGCTGCAAGAGACGAAGCTCCAATCTACCACGGATGATCTGTGGAGGTCTTTTGGTGCGGGGGGCATCGATCAGTACAGAGTGGTGGATGCGGTGGGCACTTCTAGTGGGATGCTGGTGGTGTGGAGGTCCTCAAGGCTGGCCTTTAACTCGATTATTCGCGGGGGGCACGTCCCATCGGTACTCTTGGTGTGTACAGATTCCTCTATGCCGGTGGCTATCTCATGTGTTTACGGACCCTATTGTCATGTGCTACGTAGAGAGGTTTGGGAGGATCTTCTCGAGGCGGGAAGGACGTTCAAGGATGTCCCTTGGCTCATTGGGGGGGACTTCAATGTTACTTTACGAACTTCCGACATGCCCGGGTGCAGGGGGGGCAGGACCCGGGGTCGGTCAATTTTGCTGATACTATTGATTCCTTGGGCCTTGAGGTTCTGGATGCGGGCGATGTCACCTACACTTGGAGAAGCTCCAACTCGTGTTCCCGCATCGATCGTTTTCTGGCCTCGCTTGAGCTCCTAAACTCCTTCGCACTATCATTTGTGGGGGCCAGGCTGCGGACTTTATACGATCACGCGCCAACTGTATGGGAGTCCGGTGATGCCCCTACACAAAGGGGGCTCTTTAGATATGAAAAGTCTTGGCTTTTGGAGAAAAAACTTTAAGGAGGTGGTGGCCTCTCATTGGTCGAACGTGGATGCTTTCGGCTCCGCTGCGTCTCGCTTTGTTCAGAAGCTCACCTCCTTCCGTGTAAGGTTATGTGCCTTCAAGAGGGAATCTAGAGAGGCCAAATGCACTGCGAGGTAGGAGGCTGAGGACGTGGTTCGGAGTTTGATGCGCTGGAGGATGTTACGGTGCTCTCGGTGGACGAATTGGCTACTCGTTCGGCTGCTCAAAAGCAAATTACGAGTGAGGATCGCAAGCGGGTCATTGAGTGGAGGCAGAGGTCGAGAAATGCTTGGCTGCGGGAGGGGGACGCTAACACATCTTTCTTTCATCGCGTAGCTAGTGGGAGAGGTCGGTCCAATGCACTTCGATCGGTTACGATTGATGGGGTGCGCGTGGATGGGAACAAAGAAATGGGAAAAGCTATTGTCGAACACTTTAAGGGCGTTTCTTCGAGGACTATACCGAGAATTTGGAAGTGGTTGGGTCTCGGGGCCACGCCTGTGGCGCCCTCTTTTTGTGACATGCTCACTGTGGATGTGTCCCTGGAGGAGATTAAGGATGCGATTTGGGACTTGAACGCAGATGGGGCTCCGAGCCCCGATGGCTTCCCTGTGGCCTACAAAGACTTTTGGGATTTAGTTGGCTCAGAGGTTTTGGAGGTCATTTCTGAATTCTGTTTGGGCAACGCGGGCTTCGAGAGGATTAACCGAGCTATGATTATTCTTCTGCCCAAGTCTTCGACACCAGAAACTATCGACGACTTCCGTCCTATTACGGTTTCTAACGCTTTATATCTGATTATCGCGAAGGTGTTCGCAATTAGGCTGAGCCTTGTTCTTGAGAGCACTGTTTTCCCACTGCAGTCTGCATTTGTTCCGGGTAGGTAGATCTCGGATTGCCTCACTCTTGCCTCGGAGATCATTGCGGACTGGGGGAGAAGGGATGAGCTTGGTGTACTGTGGAAAGTGGACCTTGCGAAGGATTATGATAGCCTTGACTGGAGATTCATATGGTCGGTGTTGCGGAGGAGTGGGTTCCCGGATAGGTGGATATCTTGGATGAGGCGCTGTGTGACGACGTCGTCCTTTACGGTCATGGTGAATGGTCGCCCGGAGGGGGGCTTCTTCCAGCCTCATAGGGGTGTGCGCCAGGGGTGCCCTCTTTCTCCTATGTTGTTTGTCCTCGCTGCGGATGTCTTGACGCACATTGCTCTTCGAGTGGTTAGTTGCGGGCTATCAAATGGGTACTCGAGGGACGGGTCCATGATTCCGATCTTACAGTACGCCGACGATACTCTCTTCTTCATTGAGGGGGGAGTAGTGGAGGCCAATGCCATGGCTGTGGCTTCGGATATCTTCAGTGAACTATCCGGTTTGTTTAAGAATGTTGATAAGTCGAAGGTCATCTCTATCGTCCTTTATGTGGATGAGGCTGATGCTTGTGTGCGGGCGTTAGGGTCTGGCCGCAGCTCATTGCCGATGGACTATTTGGGGATGCCCTTGACTCTGGGCAGAACGAGGACGAGGGACTGGCTCAGAGTCGTGGAGAAGGTGGAGGCGAGGTTGGCGGGGTGGAAATCGGCTGTTTTATCGGGGGGGGGGGGGGGTTGGTCCTCCTCAAGGCGGTCATGTCCTCCATCCCTATTTATTTTCTGTCAAACCGCCATATGCCAAAGGGAATTCGTGATCGGCTGGAGAAGCGTATGTGTGGGTTTTTATGGGGGAAAACATAGGGAGGAGACGAGGGGCATTCACCTTGTTGGGTGGGAGGAAATTACACTCTAAAAGAATGAGGGAGGGCTGGGGGTAAATCGTTTGGAGCAAATGAATGAGGCCGTGCTTCTAAAGTGGGCAAGCAGAATTTGGGGCCCTGGGGAGGATCCTTGTTGTACCGTGCTGCGGAAGATCTACGATATTGGGGGGGGGGGGCACCGCCTACGCCGGCTGCTCGCATGGATTCTCCCGCTCCATTCTGGAGGGGGGTGGTGGAGGTTTTCTCGAAACATATATCTTTGTTTAGGCTGATCCTTAGCAGGGGCGACTCCTTCGCTTTTTGGGTTGATGATTGGACGGGAGGGGGCCCCTTTGTTCGCGGTTCCCTCGATTGTATACTCTGGCGGATGATAAAAATGTGATGGCTGCGTCTTGCTGGTCGGATGAAAATTGGTTCCCGGCCTTCTCTTCTAATTTTTCGGACCAGAGGCTCGAGGACTTCATGGCGTTGCTGGATTCTATCAAGGATTTGGGGCCACCAGCGGAGGGGAGAGACCATTGGGAATGGCGTGCGGGTCCATTCTCGGTTAAGAAGGCTTTGGGGCAATTTGCAGGCTTTCGCCAGCTCGCTCGGAGGTTGTGATACGCGATTGTGTGTTTTTTTGGGCTCTCAAGCTCCCAGAGCGAATTGGTTTCTTCTTGTGGCTGTTGCGGAGACAAAGGCTGATGACAAGGGACTGGTGTGCTAGGCTTCTGGGTTCCACCTCTGATAGGTGCCTTCTTTGCGAGGTGACGGTGGAGTCCGTCGAGCATCTATTCTTTAGATGCCCCATGGTGATCCAGGTTTGGCGGGAGGTCGGTCTGACTTGGCTTTGCGCTGAGGATTTCACGGCTTTCTGCGGCTCGCTGGTGGCTAATAGGGGCAGATCTCGGAGGGAGATTATATATCCCGTTGCCATCCTGTGGGCCGTGTGGCTGGAAAGGAATGCTTTACTATTTTCGGGGCAGTGCTTCTACAAGGAAAACGTGGGGATCCATGCCGCGAGATTAGTGAAGGAGTGGGAGGTGTAATTGTTTTTTCCTTTTTACCATCACTTTTGTTTCTACCTTCTCTGTGTCCGTTTTTGTTTTAATAAAAGATGGGGCGAACACCGACGAGTGTCTCCCCCTATTTCAGGCTTTTAAAAAAAAGCTTCCATGGCACTATTTACAAACCTGGTTATTGACCTGGATACCAGGGAGCATGATTGCATTCTAATCTGGACCTTGAAGATTCTGGTAAAGATGAATGTTTTCCCTGGCTTCACAGACGTGAGCTGCTGCTCACCAAGGTCCGAAGATCCACCTTCATCTACCGGTTAGATAATGCAATATCTCGCACGAAAGGGAGAGTTCCAAGTAAATCAGATGCATACAAGCTCGGGGGATATTTAGAGTCCTACCACAAACTTCCATCTCTTCCAGTGAAAGAGCTAGATGAACAAAACCCGACTTCGTCCTTTTAAATTTGAAGTTCAAAATCTTACTGAAAAGTTCAAAGACAGCTGACATGCTCCAAGCATCCACCACACCATCCTTAATGAAGAAGTTAGTATCATCTTTGTATTGAAGTACGAAGGTAAAGAGATCAGCCTATTTGAAGTTTGTAGAAAACGTACTGCATACCACCTGCTTTATCATCACTGTTAAGACATCTGCCATAAAACAAACAGATTGGCGCGAGGGGGTACTTTGCATAATTCCCCTTTATGGCTTGAAGCATCCACACCCTCCAGCTTGCTGTTCACCAGGTTGTGAATAAGAAATCACTGTTACACACCTTTTTATCAACATAATCCGGATTTCAATAAAGCCTCAATTGCACAATGAGGTCTAGATAAGCCACCAAATTCACAGTCATACTCCTTGGCGATGTTCACCTTTCATAACTCGCCTTTGACCTGCCCCCTTTTCCAATTCGTCGCCATTTACATGTCCATTACCCGATTATCCATCGTAAAACAATATGGGAAAATGCCGTCGATTTCTCAGGGACAACGATGTCTAAAAGAACATGTTAGAGTGGAATCGTCAGCACCTTGGTCATGATTAAGTATGTAGCATTTGATAGTGCAATGGGTTTGATGTCGTCCTCATGTGTGATTTCACCCGTTTTGGGAAGTATTAAGATGAGTGCCCTATTTAGCCTTTCAAGCCTATAGTTTCCGCTTTTGAGTTCGTAAAAGTAAGCCATAACATCACTTAAGCCATAACATCACCCACTAAAAGTAAGCCATAACATCACTTAAGCCATAACATCACCCACTTCGAATTGCCATTGATGGAGTAAAAGATCTTGGTTCGTTGTTTCAATTTGTGGACGGCACATTTTTTGTGGAAAAGTGATTAGTGGAGTATTGCAATGTGGTGATGGTTGTTAGTATAGTAGGGTTGGGTGTTGGAGCCGAAAAGTCGGCTACCTAATGCATCCCCTACAAGGAGGGATTTACACCATGGTTTTTTGGGTGGTAGGCACATATACTATCTATCAATGGATAACTGATGCACCAGTGTGGGATGTGGACGCTTTTGAGGTGTTTTTAAAATTTTAATGACATGGATATATTTGAGGTGTTTGCACATGCCTTGCTGACCAAGTCTTCATGCCTCGTTGGTTGAAAGCTTAAGAAGCTGTTTGGGAATGCAGGTTCAATACATTGTATGCAGGTTCAATACATGGTATGCAGGTATGGGGGGCAGGCCATAGTAGAGGAGTGATGCTCTCATCGTAGACTGGCCGGTAAATTTAAAGATTTTATATATGGCTATAACGGGTGTCTCTTCATGGAATTTTATAAAAGGTGGCTTCTTTTTTTGGAAAGAAGAAGAAGGTGGCTTCTTGACAACAATGCAGTGAGGGTTTTGTGCTACAATGAAGATGTGGAATATTTTTTGGCTCATTTAGCAAGTAAAATTTGGGACGAGGCCCTTTCCTTGCATATATCTCGTCGGTATCTTCGTTCATGGACTGGTTTCCTTCGGAGAGATGGGAGAATGTTGACATATTGACATGCACTTATTTTTAGAGCCGAATATTCCTTTCCCATTATAATCAGTTTGATCCAATCTATATAAGGACAAGAGCCTGTGGTAGAGAATATAGTGTTGGAAGCGCAGTTTATTGAGGATTAATGCGGTCATTTGCAACCAATTGTTATGTATTTTTTGACACTTAATGTCATTTGACCTTGAGGGGATGCCTTTTAATTTTCTCAGGAAAAATTACATATTTAGGACTATTTGGACTTTTATCTCGAGGTTGCTAATTCCTGATTTGTAGCCTTAACCGTTACGGATAATTAATTAAAAATCCATTTGTTCTGGCTGGGATTGTTAGTTTCATGTTTAATTTTGTTTTGAACATCTTTTAAATGATTTTTTAGTGAGTCTCGTCTATAAGGCACAACTGATTTGTGTTTACTTTCTTTAATATATTCAACATGAAAAAATTGAAAATCAAATGTTTAACAGAAGAAGCAAGGTGTCTACTATTTCATATTCTCTTTTCTCCACACATAATATTGATTTCTTATCGTCTTATATAAGATTCTACTGCAAGCAATATTACGTAATATGTCCTTAGCTAAAATTTTCTTTCTTGATTTTAACTAGAAAGTTGAAGTTGCTCTTCAGAAAGGGTCTGATATGTCAAGCTATGGGATGGTTCTTGAGGATGATCCAGAATATCAACTTATTGTTGATTGTAATGCGTTGTCTGTGGATATTGAAAATGAAACACTTATCATTCACAATTTTATCCGTGACAACTACCGATTGAAATTTCCTGAACTTGAATCTCTTGTTCATCACCCAATTGACTATGCTAGAGTTGTCAAGAAAATTGGAAATGAGATGGACATAACTCTTGTGGATTTAGAAGGTCTCCTACCTTCTGCAATTATCATGGTGGTGTCTGTTACTGCTTCAACTACCAGTGGGAAGCCACTTCCAGAAGAAAATCTCACGAAGACCATTGATGCATGTGATCGTGCTCTTGCTTTAGATATGTCAAAGAAGAAAGTTCTTGACTTTGTTGAGAGTAGGATGGGTTATATTGCACCAAATCTCTCTGCTATTGTTGGAAGTGCAGTAGCTGCAAAGCTGATGGGAACTGCTGGTGGCCTAATGGCCCTAGCTAAAATGCCAGCTTGCAATGTTCAGCTTCTTGGAGCAAAGAAGAAGAATTTGGCTGGGTTTTCTACAGCTACATCACAGTTTCGTGTAGGTTATCTTGAGCAAACAGAGGTTTTCCAAAGCACTCCACCGTCTTTGAGGATTCGTGCATGCCGTTTATTAGCGTCTAAATCAACTCTTGCTGCTAGAGTTGATGCCACTCGAGGGGATCCTACTGGAAAAACTGGGAGGGATCTCAGGGAAGAAATTCGCAAGAAAATTGAGAAGTGGCAGGAACCACCTCCTGCTAAGCAACCAAAACCCCTTCCCGTCCCTGATTCAGAGCCCAAGAAGAAAAGAGGCGGACGCAGGTTGCGTAAGATGAAGGAGAGGTAAGAAATTGTTACTTTCGTAGTCATTTTTATTAATTTGACTCCATTGACTCAAGAATTGGTGAATGTCAATAACAGGTATGCGTTGACAGATATGAGGAAGCTGGCTAATAGGATGCTTTTTGGAGTGCCAGAGGAAAGCTCATTAGGCAAGATCTTTAAACATAGATTTCACTCAATCCCTATGTATGATATTTTTTTCTCTTAATGCCGATATATGCACCTCTTCAAAAGAGTTTCTGACTGACTGTTTGTGGGTTCTGGCAAGCTTTTGAAGATGACACATTTCTCACGAAAAGCTTTATGAACCTTTTTTTAGCCAAAACTTTCTAATGAGTACAAACATAGTTGACATTTTATCCATACCTGGATTGTACCTAGCTTATCTTTTTAAAAAGTAGTGATGGCTTAACTGTGGTAATCAATGATTTTTTTCTTTTTTTGAGAAGATTAAGGATGATTATCCTGAATGGTCTTCAAGTTTGTTACTGTCAGCCAAAAACACATTTATCTTGTTCTTGAAGAAATAGTTAATTATACAACTTGAATAGTGTATCCTCTAATAAAGTTTCTGATCAAAATGCAACCTCACCAATGGAGTAGGCGAGAGTGGGTGAATGGGCAAGAGAGGTGGCGGGGAGAGAATGTCAAGAGATAGGAGGGGGCCCAACATGAAGGGGAGAGGCCACTGAGGGTCATCACGTATATGACTGAAGTTCGAGATGAAGGGTGGCATGTGGTGAATCAATGCTGTCGTTATAGAGATTAGAGACCACCACTTTTGGTTTTGTGCGCTACCTCCAGTGATTTCGTGGTGGGGGCTTGGGACACCTAACTGTTGTATGTTTCGACAACTTCTGTTGCCTCCATTGTAGCGATAGGGACCACTCTTAGTGTAATGCAAACTTTGAAAGGTCTGACATAGACATGAAGAGATTCCTTGATGTATGGCAATGGATTCAACAAAAGAGGCAATGGTGGAGGTGGGTCAGATTCTCCAACATGGGAAATTCTTTGTGAATGTGGTGATGGGTGCATCCTTCAGTCCAAAATTGGAGGCCGACTCTTGACACTTTAAAAGGCGACCTTAATGCATGTAGAGGCTTCCTTATCAACTCTTGTTCTTTTGGGAAGGCAGACTTTTAAAACAAAAAGAAAGAACTTGGATTGATTTTAATTCTTAAACTTGTCTACATAATATCAAAGTTTGGAGCTCAGTCAGACCTTTGTGAATTTAAGTTTGGTTGGAACCTTATTGGGAAGTGGATTTGAAACACAACAGCCTTTGAGAACCACCGAACTTTGCCCAAGTCCTCTCGATAGTCAGGTCAGAATAAGTCTATGTCATTCGTAAACCCTTATGATTATGAGTCTCTCTTGTACAATGCAAATGAATCTCGAGCATCAATTAAGAATATTACGGTGTTTCTGGAGGACATATTCGTCTGTGCTCGGGGTCTTTCATCTGCAGATCAACAAGCTTGCTAGGTACAAGGTGGGGGGCATTGATTGGAGGTACCCTCAATTCTATGAGGACGAGAGGGTGCCCCTCTGACAATATACTTATCGGGTTATGACTTTGGGACCTCGATATTTCAACAATAGGGGGCTCTTTGGTGTCATGGAAGAGCAAGAAGCAGACAAAGATTTTCAGATCTAGTGCATAGCCAGATTACGGAGCCATGACATAGGGGAGTTCTGAGATGATGTGGGTCAGATATGTTCTGACATATTTAGTTGTTGACATACCTCTTCTCATGCTTCTAAAATGCGACAACCAGACTGCTCTTTTTATTGCCAACATCCTTGTCTTCCATGAGAGGGCTAAGCATAACAAGGTTGATTGTCACTACACTCGTGACATGCTTCAGAAGGGCTTTGTCTACACTTCCCACATTAGTTTATGGGAACGAACAACACAAGTGTTCACCAAGGCCCTTGTTGGAGTGTCATTCCGAAGGTGTTGTTGCAAGCTAAGCATGATTGATATCTATGCTCCATCTTGAAGGGAGTGTTGAGAGATTATTTATCTTTTCCTATTTTTGTATTCCTTTTTTGCCTCTATTATGTAATTTAGTGTGGGAAAAAGGTTTTTTTGTTGTTTTTTCTATTATGTAATTTGTCTAACATTTTCTCCTCTTATATAAGAGAACCCTATAGCCTCAGTATGAATCAAGTTGTTGTTTCTTCTCCACGGATACTGCGTGGAAAAAGTTGTGGAATGAATAAAATTCATTTATACAAGGGCATTGATTCTTATATAGCATGAAACCCTAAGATTTCTAATAATGGAAGGGTTACATAAAGTACTAAAATATGAAATTACAAATTTGACCAATAATTTAGCGATAATGTCAATAATGTGAATTTTGGTATATATGGTGTAATTAACACTAAGGAAATATGGAGAAGATGGATACAATTCATATATCAAGATTTATCCTACAAAAGTAATGCCATGGCCTTAAATTTCAACGAAATTCAGTCGAATTTTTGTCGAATATCGATATCCTGTCGAAATCGAAATTTCACCGAAATGGCCGAAATATGAGGGCCCTAGTACAAAAATTGACCGAAATGAGCGAAATTTCGATCGAATTTCGACCAAAATTCCTCAGACTTTCCGTTTCGGTCTGTCACCGAAATGGTGACCGAAACCGACATTTAGGGCCTTGAGTAATGCCACTCACATTATCATCAAGACAACGGGGATGAGAAGAGAGGAAGATCACACAAATTCTAAGCAAACAACGAGAATTATGACCAGTTCATATAAGAAAGCCCCATGTCTAAGGTAGGGTCTTCCTTCAACACACTAATTAGACAAGTTGCAAGGTATGGATAGATATTTCTCAACATCTTTAACAACAAGCACCTCCCCCAATCTAAAAGGTATACAACTTTTATGGTTTATTTCGAGGTTCCTTTTTGATTCCTAAGGCAACAATCGACTATCTTTTAGGTATATTATTATCCTCATGTTAGCCATATTGCATCTCCTTTACGTATTGGCTATTCTTCTTGTACAACATGTCATGTATTGTAGACATGTGGCATCTTCTTCCTGACTGCCTTCTCATGTGTTGTAAATCTTTTCCTCATCCTTTGTTAATTTGGGCATGTGTTATAATCTGTTAAGGCGGAGGGCTAACCATTCATCTCTAACATCAACAACGTATCCTCCCGCCCTTGACATTCTCCATAGAGGTTAACTGATGCGGTTCTAAATGTTGCTTTTAGCTCTTGCTATTACCATTGGGCGCGTTTGTCCTACTAAATCAAGTCGCAGGGTGTTTAAGTTGGATAATGCTTGATATTTTTTTTTGGACTTGGTCACTATGTCAATATATAGTTCTTCTGTGGAAGATTAGTGGTCTTTCCCTAGACCTCCTTAGGTCATTTGGTTCGCTTATAGTAAGTTGACCTTTATGCTAAGATACATGACAATTTTGCATGTTAGAGGTATAAGGTTCTCTGAGGTGGGGGGATTTTGATAGAGCATACGTCTTATAGCCTTCATTGGCATTTTTAGTGAATTTTTGAGGTTGCGAATTCACATATCAGAAAGGGGCGGAGAATGCAGTGGTGAGGAAGGACGTGAAAGAGATAAGAGTCATAGGGGAGAGCATGGATGATGCCTTTGATACATATCTCCTCGACGCAGCCTGATTTTTGAGGGCTTGAAAGACTGCCCTTGCATCAACCATCCAATGGACCATGGACTAAACGACCACTACCTAAAAGGACTATGTCCATGAAACAGAATGCTTTTACTCCTTTTGGCTTGAGTGAGGAGGTGTTAGGGACTTGCAGGAGAGTTTTTGAACATTCGTGGAGTTCATCTTCCATTGTCGTACATGGGGCTTCTTTTGATGGCCCAAAGGCTCCGCAGTGAGAAGATTGGTGTCCTCTTCCAGAGAAGATGGAGCGAAAGTTGTTTGGTTGGAAAGGTCATATTTATCAAGACTAGAGAGAGGAGAGATTGATTTTGCTCAAATCCGTGGTGTAGGTGATCTCGATCTTTTATTTATCAATACATAATCTGTGATGCAAATCGAGATTTGCAATGACAAAAAAATAAATTTGATGGTGGAAATTCTTGTGGAGAAGAAAACAAAAGGGTTAAGAGGAGAAACTCGTCGGAAAATGAGGGATTTTGGAAAAGAATCGCAAAGATCGCGTACAAGGAGGAGAAAGATAATTGGGATTAACTCAAAATTTGATTGATTCTGAACTCCTTAATATGTTGGACTCTCATCCCCTTTATATAGGAGTGGTGGATTACAAAAATAGAAAGAGATTGAAATTTGAATCCTAACCGACTCTAATTTAAAATTCGAAATTCAAATTGGAAACCATTTAACTAATTGGAGACATGCAATCTCTTTATTTAAATTAAATTTTTAATGACTCCATTTGTCGTAAATAAAATTGGACTCTAATTAACGTGCAAAATTTAAGCCCTATTTATTAATGGGATAATTACACCCATAACCCTGAGTAATTCCTCAATATCAATCATAACCCTGCATAATCGCGAATTACATGGGAAACCCCAAGTAATGCTTAACTCTTACATGACATAACCCTGGGTTCAGTTCCGTTTGAAATGTTCGTAAACTTTGTCGGTTTCCGTTGAAGAAGACAAAATTGCCCTTATTGTTCACTCATATTTGCAAAACATGCCATCTTCTCTAACGCCCTCCCCCCCTCCCACAGCATCGACGCCCGCCCCTCTCTCCCCTGCCGAGCACCATCTCCTCCTCCCCTGCTGTCAAGCTCGTCCCCTTCGCCCCACGTCCCACCGTCCTCGTCGATCTCCCTCTACCGGAACCTCTCCAGGCCCCACCGATCCCCTGTTGGAAGCTCTCTAGGCCCACCGATCACCCGTTCCATCAAGCTCATTCGATCCCTCTGCAAGCAAAGCCCCCCATCTCGGTATGCGAATCGTGGCTCGCCTCACCCCCGTTGACCTCCCTCTACAAGCAAAGTTCCTGCTCCCGTCGTCCCCTGCCCCCGGCGGACCTCTCCAGACCCACAGATCCCCACGCCCCTGCCAGACCCACCTATATCCCCTGCTTACCATCGGCCCTACCAACATCCCCCCTCCGATATCCCTGGTCGAAGCTGATCCCCGCCGCCCCTAACAACCCCCTCGCAAAGCCCCCCCACCCCCGGTCAACTGACCTCTACAAGCAAAGTCCTGCCGCCGTCGTGAACACCCCCCTCCCCGACAGAGACCCACCAACATCCCCTGCTCGAAGCTAATCCCCCACCGCCCCCAGCAACCCCCTCGCAGACCTCTGCAAACGAATCCCATCATGCACCGCCCCCGTCGACCGCGCACCCCCCCTAACGGACCTCTCCAGACCCACCGACCTGCTCGAAGCTATTCCCCCTCCGCCCCCTCACAAAGCACCTCTCCGGACTCCACCCCCCGCCCCCCCAAACCCCGCGGACCTCTCCAGACCCGCCGCTAGAAGCCCCCCTGTCGAAAGCAGCCCCCGCCGCCGAGCTTTCCTGATGCAAACGGGTTTCTGGCGTCGGCGATGAAAATTAAATAATTTGGCGGTGGAATATCGGTGGAGAAAGAAGAGGTTGAGAAGAAGAGAACTCGTCGGTAACGAGGGGTTGAAGAAGGCGAACCGTGAAGATCACGTGGAGGGAGGAGAGAAAATAGAGAGGAGATAAAATCTCAAACTTTGATTAATACTTCACTCCATAAAACAATGGGCTACCCTCTCTTTATATAGGAGAGATGGGTTTACAAAATAGTAATCTAATTTAAATTGACAACCAACTTGTCTAAATTGACTCTACTAATTAATTGACCCAAATTCAAATTAAAATCTACGAAATAAACGTTGAGATCACATGCGATCTCAATTATTTAATTAAACAATTTCGATAACCTAAAAACGTAAATAAAATTGACTATTAACTAATTAAATAAATGCGGCCCTATAATCTTGGGTCACGCTGCATCAACTCTCCTTCGCTTTTAAAAATTTGGCTCCTGACGAATTGCGGGATCTGCAGGCTTGGAGGGTGATTCGGCGCATTCCGTCGGCTTCTGGAAGAACTGATGGGGAGCGAACGGCGGGATCCATACGCGGGCGGGGATGATGCGGCCGTCGTGGTTAAAGAACATGTGCGGTGCGAACGGCGGCATCGTCTTGATTGTTGGCTCTTTCCCGTGATGTTCAAAAAATTGATGTGGCATGGAGAATAGGGTCCTTGGAGAAGCCATAATGAAGCAATGGCACAAGGAGAGGAGAAGAGGAGATGTGGCTATAGAATAAAGCCATGGGGTCCTTAAATAGGGAAAATCCAAGGTCCTAATCCTATTTGGATAAGGAGGATCCCCATAATTCTGGTTTGCAGCCCTTTTCTTTAAATATTTTCGCCCCCAGGGGTATGGGTACAATTTTCGCACCCCTTCATTTTTCTTTTCTTTCATATTGCTTTGGACCCTTTTGTAAATATAGAACTTAGGGATTTTGGGTTTGCAATTTTCCCAATGGATTGTCCAATCCCTTAATCTCAGGGATTCGGTTTCCCCCCATCCCGATAGGGTTTCTCTCCTTCCCAGGCAGCGGGACCGAGATTTAAGGGGAGGTTCCGAGCGGCTGAAGGAATGGCAGCGGAGGCGGCTTCGCGGGGTGGGTGCGTAGGGGGTCCCCAGGCGGTCTGTGAGCAGGGGCGCGCGGCTCGAAGGCGAGGGCGCCGCTCGTGCGTGGGAGGCGCGAGAGGAGCAAGGCGCGCTAGGGGTGTGCCGAGGTGCGCGACCGGGGCGTGCGATGCGGAGCAACTCTGGGAGATGGTGTCGCTCGAGAGTGGCGAGGCGAGCCCAGCGCCAGCCGGGGGAAGAGGGAGGGGCGCGTGCGGGGTGGTGGAGTCGCGGGAGAAGGGGAATCTTGGAGAAGGCGGGGCGGCGAGAAGGGGCGTATGCGGGGCAGGGTCGGCGACGAGGGGTAGCGGGGAGGCGCCGGTTGACACGCGGGAGGGGGCGGCTCTGTGATGGGTTGCGGGAAAGGTTTTGCGGAGGGGCGATGGTGAGGGGAAGAAGTTGCGTGAGATGAGGAAGACTGACAGTGGGGTGGGGGCGGGTTGCGGGAGTTGGGGTCGATGTAACGGGAGGTAGGTGTTTGGGAATGGGAGGGATTTTTGGCGGGGTGTTGAGGGTCGCGGGAGGGACCGCTGGTTGCACGGGGGTGGCACCGGGAGGTGGTGGCGGGGAGGGGGAAGTCGTTGGCGGCGTGTTGGTTGTGACGGGAGAGGCCGAGGGTGTGGGGATGTCGTCGGGAACCTGCGGAAGGGTCGTAGATGGTGCCGGAGTCGTTTCCGGTGGCGTTTGCAGGTCTGAAATCGCCTGGACAGCCACTGTTTCGTCGCTTTTTCCTTCTAAAACGGTCTGGACAGCAGCGGATTCTTCGTTGACAGCGAGCTTTTCGTCGTGGACGGCGAGATCTTCGTCGGTTAGAGCGTCCAGCCATGCTTGAACCTTGATGCACGCGACAAGTCGCTGCCGGAACTTCTTTGAACGATACGGATCATGAGATGGGCGACTGAGACCGAACTTCAAACACCAATAGTCGACAGGATCGTCGAATCGTAGGAACGATTCGGTATCCATGCTCTGATACTAATTGATGCAAACGGGTTTCTGGCGTCGGCGATAAAAATTAAATAATTTGGCGGTGGAATATCGGTGGAGAAAGGAGAGGTTGAGAAGAAGAGAACTCGTCGGTAACGAGGGGTTGAAGAAGGCGAACCGTGAAGACCACGTGGAGGGAGGAGAGAAAATAGAGAGGAGAGAGATAAAATCTCAAACTTTGATTAATACTTCACTCCATAAAACAATGGGCTACCCTCTCTTTATATAAGAGAGATGGGTTTACAAAATAGTAATCTAATTTAAATTGACAACCAACTTGCCTAAATTGACTCTACTAATTAATTGACCCAAATTCAAATTAAAATCTACGAAATAAACGTTGAGATCACATGCGATCTCAATTATTTAATTAAACAATTTCGACAACCTAAAAACGTAAATAAAATTGACTATTAACTAATTAAATAAATGCGGCCCTATAATCTTGGGTCACGCTGCATCACTTCCCCTCCTTGCTCCAATCCCCCGTCGAAGAACTCCTCCTCGAACCCCAGGTCCCCAGTGCCCTGCTCGAATGCCACGAGCCCACCGACATTTATTTTTTTTCCTTCTATTTTTTTATTTGGCTAATCCTAGCCGTTAGATCATAGTTTGGTTAGATAAACCCACTCATATGGTTGAGTTAACATATTAAACTAACGGAGGGTTATGTGTGTGAAACGGAGTAACTATCCGGGGTTTCACATGTAATTCGCGATTATGCAGGGTTATGATTGATATTGAGGAATTACTCAGGAGTATGGGTGTAATTATCCCTTTATTAATTTCGAACTGCATCAAACTGCTTATGGTTATTCACCTATGCCATGAGTGTTCGATGCGTAGGTTTCTTAGACCACCTTTAGCCACGAGGTGGCTCTGATTTCTTGGGATACGATCCTTGGAGTACGACAGATTGGGAATCCTTCATCTCTGGGAGATGAATAATGCTCTATTGATGAAATGAGTAGTGACAATTTAGGGGAAGACGTAGATCTGTTATGCTCCTTAGTTTGAGCCAATATAGTATCACTGTCGACCTTGATTTGACTCATGCGAGGGTGAGTTTGCCTTATAACTTCTTGGAAGGCCTTGGCTTTGTGATTTCATAGGTGACCCCATTGTTGTACCTAGTGATGGGGTTTAGGTTCTTGGTAGAATTATTAGACAAAGATGGGGAATTTTTGCGATAGATTTTCCTCACTCTTTGCTTTCTTTATGTACTTGGATTTATGCAATAGTTTACCTTTTAACTTATTAATGAGCCTTTGCTTGGTGATAACCCTTTTAGGTTCTGGCAAGATGATTAGACAAAGGTGGGTGCTCTGTGCGATAGGTTCTCCTCACTCTTTGCTTTGTTTATGTACCCGGATGTATTAATAGTTTACCGCTGCTCTCTCTCTCTCTCTAAGAGGGTGGATTGTGTGGCGCAGATGCGTAATTTAAGAGATGGTAATTGAGCTGGGAGCATGAGGGTCTTATGAGAGTGGTAATGGGGAGAGGAGTCCAAAGTGATAAAGTCTTACAACATATCGCCCACACAACCACATCGTGATGCGAAGTTGTCAAAGGACTGGAGGTTGGTATGTAGAGTGCGGACCCCTCTGTGAGAAGGATTTTCGTGTAGATGCTTCAGATGGAGAGGGTAACAAGTATGTTTAACACCATGATTTTTGTCCTGTCTATCGACGAGAAGAGGACATTACTACATTTTCTTTTGGTGTGCCTCTTTAAGAGGTCTGGAGGAGGGTTGATGCCGAATGGCTGGACCTTTTGGGCTTGGAGAAGTTTTGGGGTGATCTATTGATCTAGCACTTGGAGGCAAAACCATTTTGCTGTTCTATGTGCCACTCACATTATGTAGAGAATATTTCATGTAATCATTTCTTAGGTGATTAACAGAGTTTTTGATTGAATGGCTATCGGATGTTAAAGCTCCCAGATCGCCCCAAAATTGCATGTTATTCTGATTATCCTTTTTCTTCTCAATAATTATTGTTGTCCTTTACATAATATTAAAAAATATTGGAAATTCTGCGCTATGGTAATTATTCTGATGTCAGGGCTCTCTTTTTTGCTAGGTGATGGATTGGGTGAAGGTTATGGAATGCTTGGTCAGGCTGGAAGTGGCAAATTGCGTGTTTCAGTTGGTCCCAGTAAGCTTGCTGCGAAAGCTGCTAAACGGTATGTAAATCTCATTTTGTCAAATTAATTTTTTCTCAGATATATGCTTTATGTAGATTTCTATGTTCAATGCAGTCGATGTATCTGCTTTTCAGTTGCATAGATTTGTCATTACATTGCCATTAAATGATAAGATGTCCCCTGAAGTGGCAAGGCCCTCATTTTATTTTAAATCAAACTAAGTTGTTTGGACAATAATGAGGCCTTTTCCATATTTTAGTGGGGACGACTACACAGATTTTTTACTTGTAAACTCATCTAATTTGGATCATATCCTGATGTAGATCTAAAATTTCATATCCTTTGTAGTTTCCTTCCAACTTTTCGTTGCTATTTGCCCTCTTCCTGCAAGGCTCATCTACCTTCTTAACTCTGTGAAATGGAGCATGAGTTTTTTTTTCTCGTTTTTTGGTAGGATCAAATGTCCACCCATGCGGCCGGATCCAAAGATTATTTAAAATTGATCCTAGTTCCAACAACAACAATGCCTTTTCCCTTGTTTAGAGAGGACTACATGGATTCTTTTCAGTTGTGCCCTTTTGAGATATTGAAATATCAGTTATACCCCTCTTTTTTAGGAACATCAGTTCAGTTCCTCACTTATTCTACAATGATCACTTGTGCTCTTTGGGTTAGTTTCCGTCCATCCTCAACGCACACAGATTTTAATTTTGGAGACACAAGGAGAATTGAATTTAATAAAGGGGTTGAAAAGTCCTTACTTCCCGTTCCCTTCCTCTGCCCCAGCCTCCCCCCTCTTCTTTTCCTACGTCCCAATTTCCTCCCCCTCTTCCAGCGATGCGTCCTCACCCCCATCTCCCTGCTGCTCCACCCCTTCCTTCGCTGCACTCCTCCAACACCCCCTCCTCGTCCTTCTTCCCCATGTTGTTCCATCGCGCCATGCTCCCCCACCCCCTCCTCCTTCGTGCCCTACTCCACCATAGCCACCACTCCACAACATCGCCCCCTACTCCACCGCATCCATTACCCCCTTCTCCTCCACTGCAACCATCACCCCATTGCAACACTCCCTCAACACCAAAGCCACAAAGATTCCCCCATCGGTTTGGCGCATGCAATCGACCCACACGTGAGTACCTCGACCCGCATCTGCTGTTGAAGTTGACGAAGTTCTATGCATCGATGATGGCGACGAAGGAGGATGTCAAAATGTGTAGGGTAGATGAGTATGCGCTGGAGGAGGAGGATGGGTGGGGGGAGTGTTTTGATAGTTATGCCCCTCTTAACCTCATCATGGTTTGAAAAAAATCATGGTTAAGTTTAACTTATTGACGATTTAAGTAAGGTGTGACACAAGTGATAGAATACAAGAAGTCGGTGACAGTGGCACAACTGATATTCCAAAAAAGGGGGTATAACTAATATTGCAATAGCCCAGAAGGACACAACTGATAAAAACCTTATAAACTAATCTAAATTGGACTATATTCGGATGTAGATCCAAAAAGTTCTTATCCTCTTAGTTCAGCTAGGTAACCTTCTAGCTACCTTTTCTAACTTCTTACTTTTGCAAATTGGTTCACTAGATAGCCTTCTTCATACATGTCTAAAGCACATTAAATGTGTTTTCTCATTCTTTCTCATTCTATTTTCTAGGTTCCGAACAAACCTTAAGGTTATCTTCTAAAATTCTCGTCAGATGGACCTTAAGTTTATCTTTTGAAATTCTAACCAAAAGCCCCTTAGGGAGTTTCTTTAAAAAAAGGTCCCTCAAGGAGAATGCTCTTGCTCATCGTCTCTCCATCTAGGTCTCTGAAATTGTTTTCTAGCTCTAGATCCACAGAACCTTGAGTCTTGCAATATATGTATATTTGAAGACCGAGTATTGTGGTAATATAATGTGACAACCTTCCTTGGTGGCCATTCCGATTGATGGCACGAGGGGTGGTGGGTCACAAGGCCTAAAGCGAGGGTCGGTGAACACGGTAGTGTTGGAGTGGAGGTCACAGTGATTGGCTTGACCGCATCAGGTGCTTGGGGTTGAACGACATTGGTTAAAACATGCCTAGGCGGCGCGAGGGCTAGTTGTAGGTGGCAATGGCGACGACTTCATGAGAGGTGTCTAGGCTGAGGTCAGCGATGGGTGGAGCACAATCGTGCCCTAACACACAAGGGACGCTGAAGTGGAGGAGGTAACCTCAAATCAAATTGTTGATGGCTCGCGATCAGGGATCCATGGATAGTGGGTGGTGGTGGTGGTGGTGGTGGGGGGGGGGAGGGCGGCATAGGAGGAAGTCAGTTGGAGGGTGGTAGAGGTGGGAGGTGAAGGAGGAAGGTGTTTGAGGGGGAGGGGGTTGGAAAGGGAAGGAAGTTGAGGAGGAAGGCGCATGAGGGGGATGGGTTGGAGGGGGATGGGTTGGAGGGGGAGGGAGGCATGTGGAGGGAACGGAGGTGGGAGGCAGGGGAGGTAATAGATGAGATTACACCTAAGTTTTGTTTTAATTGCCTCTATGTCTGTAACGTTAACGTATGTTTGAGAAGCGGATGGACAACATCTAACAATAGGTGTAGAAGTTATATTATCGTAACATGTCAAAGTCACATTGATATTTCAAAAAAGGGAGGGCCATAACTAAAATTGCAAAAGTTAAGAAGGGCAGAAGTGATAAAATCCCCTATTTTTATGTTATAGAGTATTTTAATACCTTTAAAATAAAATGTTATACGTTTTTTACGATTTTCCACAAATTTATATGATTTTTAATACATTGCATTTTTTATTTTGTGATACATACTACATATTTTATTTGATTTTGGAAATGTATTTATATGTAGTAATATCCTTATTATATATTGTGTTGGAATTTTGTACTATTTATTTGATTTTTTTATGTTTTCTAAAGTGAAAGATAATTTTTAAGTGATGCATTTGATTTATTTAAAGGAATTGTCATGCCACGAACCCTAGAATCTTTCTAAATTACATTCTCAACTCTGTAAACATCGTTATTATGCCTGTGTCATTCTAAGGTTGCTAACTCTTACACCACAGACCATGTGGTTATACATCCATTTGTCTGTCAATGGAGAACAGAACTGTTAAAAATATGACACTTTTACCTTCTTATTTATATATTTCTTTACACATATCCTTCTCCTTCCTCCTCCCCCAACTCCTCAACTCCCCCCACCCCACCCCCTACCTATACCTGCCCCGTGCCATACTCCCTCCCCAATACATCTGCCCGCTGCTCCCCAGCACTGCCCCCTCCCCAACAGCCTCCACCAGATTTGTTACTTTTGGGCACAGAGGCGGACGAGGACACGCAAACGGGCTTGCTTGGTCTTTGGGTACTCCGGAGTCGAAAGGAGGGCTGGCCCCAACTTGTACATGGTGAAGAAGCTGCTGCAAGTGGTGATATGAAATCCCCAATCACCCCCTTTTTCCCTTGATCTGAAATCCAACCCAACTCAAAATCAACACATACAAACCACATCCTCACCTCCGTCCTTGTGTTCTGTGCTACCTCTTACCACCATTCCTCCAATCTCTCTCAAGTCTCTCGCTTCTCATGGAGCTTTGTTCCCCTGGTATCCCCAATCATCCCATTTTCCCTTGATCTGAAATTCAACCCAAGTCAAAATCGACACAGACAAACCACCTCCTCACCTATGTCCTTGTGTTATGTGCTACCTCTCACCACCCTTTCTCCAATCTTTCACTGGTCTCTCGCTTCTTATGGAGCTTTGCTCCCCATATCCCCCTACACATAACCCATCATTGAGCTACCAAGCTTGAGTAACTCTTACTCTTTGAAGGTATCTTCACCTTGATGCAAGGCCTTCTATCTATGCGCAGCTGCGATTGTATACAACATGGGTGGAAATGTGCCTTGTAGCACAACCTTTGATTTTGACGAGGGTTTGAATTTCAATTGAGGAAGAAAGTGAATTGGGGGAGAAGAAGAAAAAGAAGTTGCAGACGCAGAGAAATATGGACTGGAAGACATTAGCTATGCATGTGTTTAGCTGCCTCAGTTATTTGATCAATCGGTTTGAGAAATCATCCAAAAAAATGGATTTTTTTTTCAATCGGTGAAAGTAGATAAGTTTTTGCGATGTGGTGGACGATGGAATGGGGTAAAGAGAGAGAAAATAAAGAGGAAGAAGGAGAATGGAGGAAGAAGAAGAGGAAGAAATGGGGTGGTGGAAGATCCAATATGTAATTCTCTTTTGATTAGATTAATTCAAGGTATTGATTCAAGTAAAAGTAAATTTAATTGCATGGTTCGTGGTGTAAGATAAATCAACTTTATGAGGTCGAGGGGATACTATAAAAATGATGTTTACTTGGTCGAGAAGGTAATTTACAAAGATTGTAGGGTTTGTGTGGGTCAAAATCCCTTATTAAAACTAGAAAATATTTTTTTTGAAACCTAATATTATACGTGATATTGTATATTAGTAAGTATACATGTATATTCTTATTTTTTATTAATGTGTATTATTTAATATACAATTTATATGTATATTATTTAATACACTCTATGTAGGGACCTCTCCGTAATTATATTATACTATAATAACACAAAAAAAACAAACTATCTCAGGGTACATACGTAAAAACACCACATGTTCCACGTGATGGGCCACCTGATTCAAATGGACCCGAACCTGTTTATGATATGCAATATTGTTTTTGAGACGATGTAATATGCAATAGTTTAGGGAGTGTAAGTGTAAATGACCCAATGCATGTGCATGCCACGTATTACTCTATTCCCTTCACGTTGATCCAATTGAAGGGTGCTCTGTTGATACTCGTGTCATGCTGATAGGCGTTGGATCTCAAGCTGATCTCACGGTAATGAATAGGGCTTAATCAAATGGCTGTAATCTATTCCCTTCACGTTGAGTAACGACATCTGCTTAATCTGGAGTTAGAAGGTTCTCTACGGTTGTTCATCCCCAATTCCAATTGAAGATTCAAGCGGTGAATGTGATGCTTAGATGGTGCCTTGCCGATGATGCTAATCTTGTAAGCCATATGGCGGTGGCGATGAGATCCAATTTTTGGTTTAATCAGATCTGAAGCTTTTGTTGGTGGTTTCGATCGGAGATGATGATTATTTGTCCTGATCTCTGGTGGTCTGCTCCTAGTGCTTGATGTTGTTCTCGATTCCAGATGGTGCTTTGCTTCTAGATGCTGCAAATATAATTCCAGGTGGATGCGTTGATATCGATCCGGTCACCTACGAAGGCTCTCAATCCAAATGCTTGTAGAGGATCGATGAAGGATGTGACTCTCGGTCTCTTGAAGGTTCACTCATCGCAAATGGTGATGTACAACTCCTCAATTCTCGAATTGATTGGTGAGGATGAAACTTAGACTCCAACAATACTCGATCTTCATGTGTTCAATGATCAAGGTTCATAAATGCGGTATGCATTTGCGTTCAGACCTGTCATTGAATAGTGAACAAGCAGAATGCATGTGCATGCTAGGTATATGCTATTGTATGCATTTTTCCAATTTTCATTTATAAATAAATAAATAATTAATTATAGATATTTACAAATTTTGAATTTATGTAATAGAAGTAGAGTTGCATATTTTCTCATTGAACTTAGACCAATCACAATTTATAAAATAGAACAATCTCAATTGATAAAAAGTTGGCACGTAATCACGATAATAATCAATATATAAATTTACTAAAACTTGTTGTTATCAATATTTGAATATTTATGTGTATGAATTGATACAATTAAATAAATGTCATATAATAACCATGGAATTAAAAAAACGTGCCTCGAGGCAGTCGAGGCGTATTTCTCGAGGCGTGCGCTTCGACCCTGTCTAGTGAAGTGTGTGCCTCATGTGGCTGAGGCGTAGCCTCGAGGCGGTCGAGGCATTTTCCAAGGCGTTTTTGCTTTTTTTAAGTATTTTTTCTATGATTTTAATGGTTTACATGTTTTGAGAAGCTTATAAATATATACTTGTTTAGGATAATGATTATACAAGTTAAATGCGTAAATCTGATGCTTCTTTCGTGCCCATAACTTCATATTACTATTAGTTCTATCTTACTATTTCAACAAACTGCTTCATATTTACTATTAATTATGTCTAACTATTAATTATGCCGAAATCTGGTGTTTCTTTCGTGCACAAAATAGAAGGATCTATATACCCGAATACAAATAGAACCGCTCTTGAAATTTTTCGCTGGGGGCGGGGGCGCACCTACTCCTCCCCCAGGCTCAGCGAGACCCCCATCTTGTTGGGGTATGGTACGACAGGAGGGGTGCATACACAATTCTTCAACAATGGTCAGATGGTAAGGATTCAAGGCATATCAACAATTCGACATATATTTAATCGTACTTTTTATTACAATAATATTTCAAAGATTTGTTTGAAATGGATAGGATTCACGGTTTATCTCGCGGTCATATATTATATGTAAGACACATAACATAAATTTATTCGACGTATATTTAATCGTACTTTTAATTTCAATAATATTTCAAATAGATATGTATTGTTTAATTCTTTCACAATGACGATGAATTCCCTTTGATTGGATGAAAATATGTAGAAAGGGATATGATGTTATATCTTATATTTTGGGGTTCTTATCTCTATTATTTCATCATATCTTATAGTGTTAAGTATTATATGTTGGGCAGAGAACATATAATTACATTGACATATATATAATGAGAAAAGGTAGCCTACACCCAGGGGTGTAGGTAACTACCTACACCCGACTCACTTTTTCATAGATTTTTTATTTTTTTGAAATGAAATCTTGGGGGAATTAGATCACTATGTATCATCATGATGTCATTCAGGATTCAACTTAATTCGAGACTCCTATCATCTTCATCAAGACTATCAAATTTTAACGGTCTCAGAATTGCTGAAATTGACCCCTTCTAGATGAATGTATTAGGAATGTTTGTTTTGCATGGAACTTGAAATACATATTCCTCTCAATATATTAAGAAAATCCCCCTAATGTTTCGTTCAAAAAAAACTCAAAAATCATGCAAAAAAAGGCCGGGTGTAGGTTACCTACGCCCTTGGGTTAGGCTCCTAGCTCCCTATATAATGAGAAAAGGGAGCCTACACCCAGGGGTGTAGGTAACTACCTACACCCGACTCACTTTTTCATAGATTTTTTATTTTTTTGAAATGAAATCTTGGGGGAATTAGATCACTATGTACCAACATGATGTCATTCAAGATTCAACTTAATTCGAGACTCCTATCATCTTCATCAAGACTATCAAATTTTAACGGTATCAGAATTGCTGAAATTGACCCCTTCTAGATGAATGTATTAGGAATGTTTGTTTTGCATGAAACTTGAAATACATATTCCTCTCAATATATTAAGAAAATCCCCCTAATGTTTCGTTCAAAAAAAACTCAAAAATCATGCAAAAAAAGGCCGGGTGTAGGTAGTTACCTACGCCCTTGGGTGTAGGCTCCCAGCTCCCATATATAATTATAGTTTTATGCATAGTATTCTCTATAAACTGAAGCTTACGCCTCGACCGCCTCGAGGCTGCAACTCACGTCGATTCCGAGGAAAACACCTCGTTCCATCTTTAGTTTTTTCAAACCTTGATAATGACAATGTTTAGAATAACTGTAGCACAATAAATTTAGAAAACACCTTGAACATTTGCTAAAATTGTAGCTCTAAAAACTATAGAGTAAATAACTGTAATAGGGACATAAACATGTTATCGATGGTGCATTTAAATGAAATACCTTGAACATGTGCAGAGGAAATTAATAATAGAAATATTGGTATGAATATGAGAGATAAGAGGTAAAGACAAAAGATCAAGTCATAACTGCAAAAATAAAAACCGCGACGAAAAATGTAGCAACAAAAGTCATTTGTATATTTTAAGTTTAAATTAAATTGCAATTCATTATTAATGTTTGATTTTTGAATAAAAGGATTTTTCAAAATCCAGAGATAAAAGTTAAATTTGTAGATTTATATACATTTCGATAATATTACGTAAATATGGCTTGCATGTAAGTATCATTCTTTTTTTGTGGTTGTAAATATCATTATCCTTTTTTCTTAATACAAGCTAAAAAATGCTAATAAACATAAAATCTAAATCTAGGTAATATATCAACTTTATTTAAATTGCGAATTGCTTATTTGATATGTGTGGTCGATTACACAACTATTCAGATTCGATATACAATGTAGACCATCAAGGTTGCAGAAAGCGGTAGACGGTACTTAGTCGGTGGGGTCACTGACTAAGGATTAATCGACAGTCAGGCGACTAATCGGATTTAGCAAGCCATTAGTTGGTTTTGATTTTTTAAATTATTTTAATTATATAAATCAATTTTAATATACATACTATAATATATTTACATTGATTTGTACATCTTCTATTTTATCATAATGAAATAAACGAATTAATTGTCTTTAAATACAACATTAATCATATTATATTAAGTTTGCTTTTAAAAAAATCAAAAAACTAAAAAAATCAAATATCTTTATGTAAAAGTTGGCCTTGTAGTTGGACCTATTAGTCGGGTTGGCCGGTTAAATGGTCGACTAGGCCTAGTCGAGTCGGCTACCCCACCGACTCGACTAGTCGGGCCAATTAATCGGCCTAGTTGACCGACTTTTACAACAATGTAGACCATATAATGCACCGCATGGGAAATACGATTCGGCCTACTTACCACATAGGCATATGCGATTCATACGGGGGCATTCCTGAACACTATCGATGCTGCGACTCCAATAAACCTATTGAAGATAGAGCGACTCGAGGACGAACACTCGATCTCACGACAAACAGAAGATGATGGGTGACTGAGAAGCTCTTGTGGAGGTGGCGAAGTTGAGCTTGTGTTCTGGCCTCCATGCATGACTGGAGGTTGAAGGTTGCATAAGATAGATCAGAAGCGAAGTGAAGGAACTCGACGTAATGATGATCAGATCGAATTGATGCGGAATCAAATCATAAATGCATGAGGACAAAGGGAAGAAGCAGAGATGAAGTAACGGAAGAAGAATCTAGAGGAAATTAGAGGTGTAGAAGAAGAGTATAACCTAAAGAAGTAGATATGTTTGCTTGCCAGGAAATGGATATCACTTCCATGTAATCGTTGCCTCAATTCTAGTTGAAGGAGATGTTGGAGTATAGCTTGTCGAAGGCGGAGCTTGCCGCAAAGCAATAGCTGCACCACAGATCTCGATGTAAATCATTACCCGGGCCTCGTTCCATGAGGGCTGCTCCTCCGGACTTGCCACGAATTGAAGGTTGGTCAAGGAGTTCACATGAACTGGGAGAAAACGGCCAAAGTTGTGTTGAACTATGGCAAGTAGGGTTTATATAAGAGGGGACGTTGGACTAGGTTCATTGAGCTTGGGCATGCAACCAGTGGTTGACGAGGATCTCTAGAGGTTGAGCTAACTTCTAGTGAGAAGGTTCGAGAAGGATGCAGGAGATGGCTAGGAGAAAATGGTGAGTGGATGTAGGGGTGTTGACCTGGTCAACTGATTCTAGATGAACACACTAGATACTGCCACGTAGCAATTAAAAGGGGTATGATATTAAGAGACAAGAACCATTGACCAAGATGTACAATACACTATGTTTTAGATAATAGATATCATATAATCTTAATTTTTAAAAATAATTAAACTAAAATTGTAGATAATTAAATAAATAATTTAATGGAATTTTAAAATAAATACTAATAATATAATATAGTAGTTTACACAATAGATATAGTATAAATGATACACTATTTTTACATTATTCTTTTTCATATAACTTGATTTTTTAAATTTATTAATTTAATATTATTTATAAGGATTTAAAATACAATTTTATTATATTTTCATCTTTTCATATACATGTATACATAAATACATATATGTACTATATAAGTATGGTATACTTATAAAATAAACATATTCAATTATTTTTTATCTTTTTGGTTTTTATGATTTTTGTTTGGATTTTATACGAGTATGGTACCCACTTAATGGTCTAGTGGTAGTACAATGTGTCTACCACACAAAAGACCACGATTCAAATCCCACTCTTGCAGGAGTTGCGTTAGGTAGTCGACATCCATCATAAAAAATAGTCGAATCTTTCAAAATGGATTTGAGCAAGAATCCATGTAGCCGACCCTACTTTTAGTGGGAGAAGGCTTAGTACATTTATTTGTTTGGATTTTATATTAGTATTATAAGATATATAGAATATATTAAAAATACAAATAATGATAAAATGCAGAATAAATACTGTATATAGGCTAGTGTACAGTTTACAGATACCCATAGTACCCTAAAAATCGAACTTTCACATCTTAACTCCCATTTTAATAATACCACATTTATTTTTAAGATGATTTTATCTTGAGAATAATAAATGTGAGTTTGGTTCAAATATGAGTTTATACGGAGGAGTCATTATTGTTTAAATATGAACTTCACGACTTTTCAATTTGTTTAACAATGCTATCTATGCAGGTCATATCTAAGAGATATTTTTAGTATAAGCAGACATTTATATGTACAAATTTTATAAAAAGTAAGTTCATTTGGAATGATCTTGATTATTCAATAAAATAGTGGAAGTTGTATACATTGTGAATATGGTATATATAATGGTGTATATTTTCTGAGATTTTTATAAGTTATAGGCCCTATCATCCCCCACTTTTTGAGTCGACTTTGGCAGTACTGACATAGTCATGGGGTTAGGATTAGTCTATACATATAGTATACGTACCTCTTTTCTTTTTCTTTTCTTTATTTTTTCTTATATTTTGGCATCAATAAGGGTTAGTTCTACATCATTAACAAATGACGTTAGATTGTAAAAGGATGAGAATTAGTAAATGTATACATTTGTTTTATCGAGGATTTTGGCCAAAATGAACGAATAAAGATGATGAATAACGGATTCATTATCTCCCTTTTCACAAAATGGACTCAAAGATTCTAAAATCGTTAGAGGTTCTATGACTTTAGGGTGCCTGCTAAAGATTCTAAAATCGTTGAAGTCCTTTAAGTACATGTGGTAGAGGTTCTATGAAGGACAATTTTGTCCTATAAGCTGTTAAACTTGGTCGGCACTATACAATTCTGGGGCGCGATGACCAACGAATGCCACTCACCGAACATGGTAAACACATCCTATGTTTGCAACTAAGAGGTTGCCATTATGCGACTCCCTCGGCTTTAAGCTTCTGTAGGGTCATTTCCTTTCCAGGTTGGTAAGTGAGCCATTCATCATCCTTTGACTATCCGTCAATCAACGATCAATGGCAACTACTGAAAAGGACACAATAGGGACCGCCGCAAGTACTTCCCTCGTCCTGGTCCGCTTGGTCTAGTCCGATCATTGCTTATCTCTTTCTTCTCTATCGGTTAATTGAGGGAAAGAGTGCACCAGAGGTGAAAAAGCAAGAAATAGGGCATTAATAGAAGGCCTGTAGTTGGCACACGCACGCTGGTCAATCCAACCCTTCGTCATCATCGTCGCTTTCGTTCATTCCATTCCATATCCCATTCTTGGTCGCATCTGTTCTATTCAGCCAATCCCTTGCTGCTTGCCTCATCCCTGGTCATCAGGAACTCGATGCAAAGATCAACTTGCTGGAAACTGTTACTGCTAATAGGTAGTCCCAGCCACTTTTCCTTAGCTCATCTCAACGCTGGGCGATTCACAAACAACCAGCATGTAGCTACCTCACGACAGCGACAGACGAAGCGCCTTGGGGCTCCACTTACTTACGGCCTCGGCAGGAGAAGAGCGAGGCACGAATTATTTCTCGGACGGTAGAGCGATGTCAAAGACATGATTAACGGATACTTCAACAAGTACGGTGCTACCTTTGAGTTACAAGGCTTGGGTAAGCTTTTGCTCGATCATTTGTCTCAAGAAGGGCTCTATCCCCCCGTATATAATATGGAATTCTATCAAATATATTACGACATTTTATATTGATTGACGACTATTTCATTCTTCTTTTCTTTTATAATATTTCATTAAGATATTTGAAGAAAATCAGCAAAAATCAAAGGTCAAGGGGGCATAAAACAGAGGACGGAAAGGAGGTGCGAGGGAAGAAAGATGACTTTGATCTGCTATGGTACCACTGAACCTCTCCACTTCTAGTTGAAAATGACTAAGCACTCGGATTTATGATAAAGAAAGCAAGGGTTAATAGGATAGAAGAGTATTGACATAAGATAGATAAAACACTTACCGCAATTATATATCAAGGGGTTTGAATTTCTCGAGATAGGATCGTAATGTAATACAAAATACCAATTGAATTGTTCTGACTAGCTAATTTCAAGTTCTTGATCAATCAGTCATGTCATCATCAATTCCCAGATAGGTAGACGAGGGGGAAAGTCTATTCGTCAACTAAGTCAAAACAATTCCAAGGTTGAGGGAAATCCAGATGCCGCGGATAATCATCATTCGTATTCCCAAAAGATTGAATTGCCTAAGATGTATAACGCCTTGCTCTAGATTGCGGTCAGTATGTGTTAAAAGCAAAAGGCGATGCGGCGTCTCTAGTTGAGCTGTGATGCGGGGAGCAGCTGCTAGCCTGTCTTCTCTTCACGTATGGACTTCTCGCTGCCCTGGCTTTGTCTCTGCTAGCCTCAGCACCTTCCTAGCCTAGTCCTGTCTTTACTTTCCTCATTCATCGCTAAGTCCTTTCACAGACGCGTCAAGACGCGGAGGTCTTTAGCTGGCAAGTCGAGGCAGGTCTCAGGAAATCGGCATGAGGAGGGTCTGAGGCTAGCTATGTTTAGCTTCTAGGCTTGCTTCCCGCATGGTTTTAGGTGATCTCGAAGGCTCATATCCATTTCTCTGGCTAGTTGGAGTTCTCCTAATTGTCAGGATGGAGCCGTCAGCAGTGATAGTCTGCTGTTCTTTCCTTATCCCATAGCTTTCTTGCATATATTGACTTACTGACGGTCGATTTACCCTAAGCTTTTGCCTCGTTAAGGTCCGTTAGATCAAATATACTCGAGGCTTTTATGATTGGCATAGAACTGAATTCAACATGATGTACATAATGCCATCAAATTTTTATTGCGAAGATGACGACTGCCCACTTTAATTGTGCGTAAGGTAATTATGTTCGTGTCACTATTCTTACGCCACAATACCCAATCCATTCTTGGATGCGTCGGTCTACACAGTGGATTTCGAAGTGCTTGAGGGTAAGTATGATGCACATGCATTAAGATGCAAATACGGCTGAAAGCATAGGAGTTAAAGTCGATTTTTTCTCAATTTAAGTTTGCTACCGTAATGATTTAGAGATCTACATGTACAATCATCATTTCCTAATACTCTTGCTTTATACCACATTTCAGCATCTCACATTAGATGTTCCATTAACCAAATATTTGCTTACGTTGTCGAGACCACCAATCTTGCAAATAGCGTGGTATATTTTATCAGGGTAGTTCTTTTTCCATTGATTATTCACAATATGAACTGTCCTCATAATGTGAACAAAAGTACCCTGTATATCTCTTATTAACATCAGTTCATTTTTCAAAAAGAGATTGTCAAAAAATAGAATAGAGATAATATAAGAAGAACATTTACATGGGCAGGATGGTTAGGAGTACCGTCCATTTATTAGGTGAAAGGTACATGAAGGGGCGAAATCTTCATGTCAATTCTTCTCCCTAAGATAAGTAGTATATAATTTTTTTTGATTGCAAGTAGTATATAATCTTATATATAATTAAACTTGCAACTCTTGGTGGCGTGAGATTTAACATGACCATATACCCCGCAATGAATGCAGACCGATCGTCTCTTATCTTTATCACTCTTATCTGAGACAATGTTTTTTTTTCTGGGCTCTGCATTCTAAGTTCTTTGTTAGTATGCATGTACTGTTCACATTTAACCTCTTCTTCTCGTGTATTACTTTTGTTGACCATTTCACATCTGGAATACAGGTTCAAGGAAAAAAGTTATGGAAGCAGTGGTGCCACGTCAGGATTGACTTCAAGTTTGGCATTTACTCCTGTACAGGTTAGTGGCATGTGTGATTGAAATATTAAGTTGGAAAGTTTTTTTGTCGGAAGACAGTTATTTGGATTCTATCAACTAAACATTATGTGGTGGTTCAAGTTTTTATCCTTGCATCAAGATATATTTGCTGCTTCTTTTAGTTATGTGCAAGATCTGGCTTCTTTTAGTTATGTGCTGGTAACTTCACTGGTGGAGTATGTGGCTGCCGTCATGACATTTTGCTAGGGTGTGATTTTCTTGCATCTATTGATGTTGAGTCTTTTATTATAGTTTCTTATTTTTTCATAGTAAGAAATTCGGCAAGTTATTTACGTATCTCTCTTCGGGATTCATATCCTTGATGTTTATGATTCATAAATTACACACCTTTCTGATTCTTTTTCTGATGTTTGTGTCCAGGACTTGATTTTTTTCCTCTTTCGGGTTGTAACATGAATAATAGATTTTTTGTTTTTTTATTGTGCTTCTTGTTCCAATTCGAGATAGATATTCTTGAGATCCACTTACACACACCTTGCTACTATCTAGTCCACCTCTCTGTCTTGTATCTATACCACTCGAGTCGATTTCTCTGTCACGTACCTTTCCTAAAGCATAAGTATCACTTTTTTCGCTTAAGCTTCCACATAGCTATTAGCTCAAATGAGACTGGTAACTGTTGAGGTGAGGAGGTGGAATCAGAGGCAATCACAACATCAACTAGATTTGTATTAGTGGTCTCATGGCAGGATTTGATAGATTCGAGAGTTATCAGATTGTCGAGATTGGTAAAGACCTACCCCTTGTTTCAATAAGAATGAGTCCATTGGGACCCCAGGACACTGCATTTTTGCAATCTAAGCATGATTATAGATTATTTTGCATTTAGGAAATTTAGGAAATTGTTTTTTTTTTAAATTATCGGATTTCGGTTTCATTTCAATCGACGTGGAAAGAGAAATTCAGTGGAATTTCGATGGAACTTCGGTGAAGTAGTCAGAAATTGGGGAAATTACTTGAAACTCATTTTTTTTCTAAAATTAAGATTTCTAATATTCTTTAACTCAATAAATGATATAAAAATACACGGTTTTTTACTAATAGTGAGATATTAACATGATATATGAAATTAAATTTCCATCTAATCGTTCCAATAGTAAAAAAGTAGTCTACTGCTAAGAATCAGGACCCGATTTGGAATCAAATTAGATGTCATTAGGTTCACCTCTTGAATTTGAAGAGAATGGTGACATGAGCAATAATAACAGAGAAAAACATACGAAAGCATAGGCCAACAAATAGTACTAACAAAATGATATTTTATGTAAGAAACTGAAGAACGAAATGATAGCTCCGAACTTGTATCTAACCAAAATACTTTCAACTTGAAAAAATAGGAATATCAGTTGTGCCCCGACATTCTTGCAAAATTCATAGTTTTGCCCTTTTGTAATATCAATTATGTCCCTACTTTACCTTAACAAAAGGGCATAACTGATATTCCAAAAAAGGGCATAACTGATAATGGAATATCCCAGAGTGGCACAACTGATAAAAATCCTTGTATATATCCACATTTATATATGGCTAAGATATTCTCACATTTACATATGCCTAGGGTATACACACAGATTCAATAATACCTATATCTGTATCCGTATCTGCTAAAAAAATGTATAATCATATCTGTATCCATAAAAAAAATTGAGACTAGTATCCGTATCCATATTTGTATCTGCAAAAAAATGAAAACGTACATCCATATATGATATATGTATCGATATCCTTCAAAATAAAAAAAAATACATATCCATATCCTTTTAAAAAAGGATGCAATGACGGTCAGATACATATATGTCCCTATCCGGTTGCATCCCTAACCATTATCCATTCTAAGAGTGTCAAAATCACTAGAAGTAAAACATGCAAAAAAACTCAAAGTTTGAGATCTCATGAATATTAAACCACTGTCAACAAGCCAACAAATATCATCTCTATCGACATTCGCCATAGTCATGTCGGACATAATGAGTAAAAAGCTCAGCAGCGATAGCAACAACATTGTTATTCTTGTCATTATATTATTGTTTCTCCCTTTTTCTCTCTTTTGAGTTGGAAGTAATATTTTTGATGTAACCTTTCTTCATGATACGATGATACTCCAAATCTTTGTATTTGATATCTTCTTTTAGCATTCCTGAATTTAGTTCTCCCTTATTTTTTTGATGAAAAGCTTTGGGTGTGATGAAGATGAATAACCTTAAGATTTTCTTCTCATCTCTTTCGTCAAAGTACCCACGTTGACGAGTCTCCAATGAAACAACTCCATCAGGTGCGCAGTTGATGAGAGAAATTTGAAATGTCTTCCAACTGTCTGGAAATGGTTCCAAGTAGCAGGAGACCCTGAACTTCTTTGAACTTTATTCCCTTAGGTAGCGTTTGGCTACCAAGTTACCCTCCCCTTGGGGGAGTTTATCCCCCTTAACCCACATCCCCCTCTCTCCCCGTGGGCCCCACTTTATTCTTTTTAAAAAAAATAAATAAATCAATTTTACATCATCAATCCTATCAAAAAATAATATATTATATCATCATATCATATAAAAATTATAAACTACTCCACTTCTACTCACTTTTCCAAACTTCAATACAATCACATCACAATAACTACTCACTTTTTCGAACTCCTATACAATCATATCGCCCCATCCCACTTCTAACCCACCCCCAGTTTTACCCTCTATCCAAACACCAAAACACAAAAACGGGTTACCCTCTACCAGTTTAACCCGCCAACCAAACGCAGCGCTACTGAAAAGCTGACTGTTAATTCCTTGAAATCCATTTAGATGGTCTCGAACAGAATTCCATCCTTGAGTTTCAACTGCATTAAAACCAAGTAGAAATAATTTGTTGTTTCCTATTTTTGAAGCATAAATATTCTCCAATTTGTTTAAAGTTTCCACGCATGTATCTCTATCTGAATTTCTACACATTCTCATTAACATATTGTCGTATAAATGTGCATACCTTCTCATGTTCAAAATCCCATTATTCATCGCTCTTGGATCTGAACTTCTGGGTGGTAAAAACTAGAAGGTGCATGTATTTCACAAATACTTAGTGTTTCATCTTTATTTTTTTTATAAATTGTACTTGGTTTTGTTCAGGCTTATCATCTTGCTAGCATTTGTACTCCTTATCAACTATACCGGCTTTGATGTCACTTGTTGGGAACTAGTTCCCTGTATTAGATCGAATCGTGGAAACTTACCAAAGTTGATAAGTTGATTATGCATGATATATCAACTGCAATCACGAAAAAATCTAACCGCAGAATAGCAACTATAGATGTATGGAGAAATTTTTAAAACGTGGGAAATGTGTGTGAAGAGAAAAATCACGTGGTTGATCGAAATCAAAAAACAAGGACTATAATCAAATCAGTCTCCCTATGAATATACCCTATATACGGTGTTACAAATCATTGAACAATTGAGAGTAGTGAAGAGGATAAATATCACCAAGACGATAAATTTGCTGCCAAACTGTAGGGAAGAATGTTGTAGAAGATTGCTCCCTCCAACTTTGCTGCAATATCCGAGGACCTTCTTTCTTTTCTCTCCCTTTATCTGATTTCTTTTTGTGTTATGAGAACTTGTGTTTTGATGTGTTGATATGTACCCCACCTCTATATTAATAATTTACAAAGAACTTTGTGCATCTATAAAAAAACTCATCAAAATCAATAAATCAACCAAGAGAATCTCACCCATCTGGATATAATCTAGAGAATTTCATCAGTAAAGGAAAGAATGAAAACAAAGTGGAGGGTTGCTTTAGGTGTGGTGGGCGTGGTCACTTAGCTTCGGCCTGTGAGGTTCCTTCTAGATGTTATGGCTGTGGGAGGGTCGGGCACCGGAAGGCTTATTGTTGGTTCAGCTCGGGCCATTGCAGCTCAACCTTCCTGACGGCAGGTCATTTGATGCGTCGTGGGGTTGTGAAGAGCGTGCAGGCGACTTGTCCAGCCCCCTACGAAGGGCGGGGGGTGAGATCATTTGCGCAAGTTGTGGAAGGTTCTCGCGTTGTTCCGTGTTCGGTTGGCGATTTGGGCGGCACCGGTTCCTCTATCGGTTCGAAAAACGTGGTGGGGAGAAGGTGGCATGCCGATGTCGTGCATGGGAAGGTAACTCAGAGGGGAGAAGGAAGCGTGGCGGTGGTTGGGGTTGCTATGCGGAGAGGCGTCTCATGGGAAGAAGTGAGATCCCATCTGCTTGGCTTCCTGGGTCCTCCTTTCGCTGGGGATGTTATGGAGTTGGATGCATCTCGTTGTTGTGTTCGTGGCCTTTCCCCGGATCAACGGGAAAGGCTTATTCGAAATGGTGCGACTGAAGACATAGTTTGGAGAGTTATGCGCTTTTCGGATGGTGCCTGTTCGAGCGTCGAGGATTGTGTTGCGGAGGTGCGAGGGGTTCCCTTCCTCTCGAGGATTGTTCAATGCCTTAATCGGGCCTTCCGGCGGTGGGGTGAGGTTCTTGCGGTCGTGGAGGATGGTCTCAGGCCGAGCACGGACTGGAGGGTCACGCGTGTCCTGATGGAGTGCAACAATGGGTTACTTACGATGCGGTTGGCAAGGTCTTCTATGAATCCATGAAGATTGGTCGCTTCCGATTTCGGGTGGAGCTTTCGTTCATCGAGCCACCTGCTCCGCCGGTGGTGGCGCTCTCATGGAGGTCCGATGGTGCTGGCCCGGAGGACCCGGGGGTCGTTGGCGTCACCTCGTCTTCTGACCGCCAGGTGGCGTTGCATGGGGGTCCCTCCGAAGCATCGTCCCTCTTGATGGACCCCCTCGGCTCTTCGGGGTCCAATCTCGGGTGTCGTGTAATTCTCCTGCAAGAGACGGTTTGCATGCTGGGGTGGCTTTCGAGGATGATTCTCCCATTCGTTTTCGCTCTTGGCAGTCGGATCGTGCTTTCCGGATTAGCTTAGTGGATCCGGTATCGGGTCAGGCGGCGTTGGATGTTGGCGGGATTTTCTGTTCGGATCCAGGGGGCGGGAGGGGCTGACCCGCGAAACGGTATTCATTTCTGCGGCTGATCCGGGTTTGGCTTTCAAGACGCGTCTTGATGGATTGTCTTCCTACTCGGATCCGGTGGATGGGCCACTTAGTGGGCTCTCCGTGGGCCCTCTCCTCCTGGGAAATGGCGGCTCTTCTGGGTTGGACTCCGCTCCTAGCTCCTCTGTGCCTCTCCCAGACGTAGACGATGCTAGTGATGCGGGGAGCCTTTCTGAGAGGAGATCGGGGAAAAGATATCGGAGGAGAAACAGTTCTCGGGCGGGCACCTCAAAGCAGCACGACTTTGAAAGATGCTGTTGCGGCGGCGGCTGGGCTCATTCGCATTGGGGGACAACCACATTTGTCTTTATAAAGATCCTCTCTTGGAACGTTAGGGGCCTGGGGGAGGCAGATAAGAGGACTCTGGGCTCAAGAATCTGTGAGTGGGGGTGTGATATTATTTTCATTCAAGAAACAAAGTTGCGTGGATCGATGATGTCCTTTGGCGTTCTTTTGGTGCTGGTGGATTGGATGATTTCAGGGCAGTGGATGCGGACGGGGCGGCGGGTAGTATTCTGATCGCGTGGAGATCGGCGGTCTTCTCCTTCAGCTCTGTGCTTATGGGGAGACATATGCTTTCTGTGCTGCTCGTACGTGGTGATACTGCCTTGCCCTTCGCTTTCTCGTGTATTTACGACCCTTGCTGCCACATTAAGAGAAGGGAGTTGTGGGATGATATGCGTGAGGCCAACCGAGCTTTTGAAGGGACTCCTTGGCTCATTGGGGGAGATTTCAATGTTACACTCCATTCGTCGGATTGTCCCCAGTCTAGGGGTGGCCAGGACCAAGGCTCTCTTGATTTTGCCGAGGTGATGGATTCGTTAGCATTAGAGATTCTGGTGGCGGATGATATTAAATACACGTGGAGGAATAATAACTCCCGCTCTACTATTGATCGTTTCTTGGCTTCTGGGGAGCTCCTTGAGACGTTCCCTCTGTGTTCGGTATCCTCTCGCCCTCGCTCTATGTCGGATCATTCGCCTATTCTCTGAGAATGCGGTGAGGTCCCTTCGGTGATGGGCCTCTTTAGATACGAGAAATGTTGGTTGCAGGAGGTGAATTTCTAGGATTTGGTGATGTCGCATTGTTCACAGTCACGTTTTGTGGGGTCCGCGGTTTCCAGGTTTTCTCAGAAGCTCTCGTCGCTGCGAAAGAAGCTTTCCATTTTCAAGAAGGAGTCGAGGGAGGCGAGGGTTGCCGCCAGGGTGGAGGCCGAGGAAATCATTGCCAATTTTGATATAATCGAGAACGATAGGGAGCTGCTGCCGGAGGAGTTGCGTGAGCGTTCTCTTGCGCAAAAGCGTGTTGCTGCTGACGATAAGAAGCAGAGTACTGAATGGCGACAAAGGTCGAGGATGACCTGGATTAAAGAGGGGGATGCCAATACGGCTTTCTTTCACCGTGTTGCTAGCGGAAGGAAGCGCACTAACGCTTTGCGCTCTATTTCGATAAATGATGTTCGGGTCGAGGGGGACAGAGAGATGGGGCGTGCCATTGCCGCTCATTTCAAGGCCTTCGCGGCGAGGAGCTCCCCGAGGGTGTGGCGGTGATCGGATGCAGGGCGGAGTCCATTTCGAATGTGGAGCGGCCGTGTGGGACTTGAACGAGGATGGGTCCCCGGGTCCTGATGATTTTCCGGTAGCGTTTTATCGGGATTTTTGGGAGGTGTTTGGAGAAGATGTATTGGAGGTTATTATGGAGTTTTGCAGTGGGAATGCAGGGTTTGATCGGGTTAATGGAGCCATCATTGTGCTGCTTCCTAAGTCCTTCGCGGCGGAGCGTATTGAGGAGTTTCGCCCCATATCGATATCCAACGACATTTATCTTATTGTCGCTAAGGTGTTGGCTTGTCGACTCGCTCGGGTCCTTGATACGATTATATCTCCGGTTCAAACGACCTTTATACGGGGTAGACAGATCTCGGATTGCATTACGTTGGCGTCGGAGTTGGTCGCCGATTGGAAGAAGGCCGGTAAACAGGGGGTGCTTTGGAAGGTCGATTTCGCCAAAGCTTACGACTGCCTCGATTGGAGCTTCTTGTGGTCGGTTCTGAGGAGGCGTGACTTTCTTGAGGTTTGGATATCGTGGATGCGTCGGTGCGTGGCCACATTGTCCTTCACAATCTTGATCAATGGCCGTACGGAAGGGGGCTTCTTCCAGCCTAGAAGGGGGGTGCGCCAGGGTTTCCCCCTTGCTCCTCTTCTGTTTGTGGTGGCTGCGGATGTCTTGGCTCGCATGGCGGATCGTGTGATTGCTTCTGGGCTCTCGACGGGGTACTCCAAGGGCAGGATGTGCGTGCCCTTGCTCCAGTTCGCGGATGACACCATGTTCTTTATTGAGGGAGGCTTGTCCGAGGTCTCGGGAATGGCGGCGACGCTGGAGTTATTTAGTGAGTTATTGGGTCTTTATAAGAATGGGAACAAATCCAAGGTGATTCCGTTCGGCCTTTCGGAGGCGGAGCCGATTGAGTGCGGTCGGGTCTTGGGGTCTCCCCCTGGTGAGTTACGTATTGATTACCTTGATATGCCGTTGGTGGTTGGGAGGGCCAGGATCAGGGATTGGCTTGTGGTAGTCGAGAGGGTGGAGAAGCGCCTGGCTGGGTGGCATTCGGCCCTACTTTCGAGAGGGGGACGACTGGTTCTTCTCAAGGCGGTGCTCTCCTCGATTCCGGTGTATTTTTTATCGAATCGTCGGATGCTGGTGGGGATTTGCAACCGTCTTGAAAAGTTTATGCGAAGATTTCTGTGGGGAAGGAATGGAGAAGCAGGGGGAGGACTGCATTTGGTTGGATGGGATGAGGTCACTAGAGGCAAGCATGAAGGTGGGCTGGGCGTGCGGAGTTTGGAGCTTGTTAATGATGCTTTCCTTCTCAAATGGGCGCACATGATTTGTGGTCGGGGTGATGATTTACCAGCATCTTGCGGGAAATCCATGGAGAAAGCGGGGCGTTGGTTGCGTGGGGGCGGGGTGGTCGGGGCTCAAACTCCGTTTTGGGGGGGGGGGGTGCTGGAGGTCTTTGAAAGGAATTTGTCGATGTTTGTGCCGGTGGTGGGAAATGGTGAGTCCTTTAAATTTTGGAAAGACGATTGGACGGGAAGGGGGACCTTGAGTGTACGTTTCCCTCGTTTGTTTGCGCTGGCGGCTGATAAAGATGCCACTGTCGCCTCTTGCTGGGCGGATGGGTGTTGGTTTCCGCCTTTCCTGGCAAATTTCTCAGATTAGAGGCTTGAAGACTTTCTTTCCCTTATGGACGCCATCGGGGACGCTGGTAGGCCTAGTGGTGGTCGCGATCATTGGGCCTGGCGGGGCGGTCCCTTCTCGACGCGGAAAGCTTATGGGGCTATTGCTCGGCCCCCGCCCGCGCGGTCGGACATGCTGGTGCGCGATTGCAGTTTCTTCTGGGGCCTAAAGCTCCCCGAACGCCTTGGCTTCTTCTTATGGTTATTCCGCAGGCAAAGGCTGATGACGAGGGATCGTTGTGCAAGGTTGATGGGCAATATCTCCAATAAATGTATGTTATGCGATTCGGCGGTGGAGACCATTGATCATTTATTCTTCGGATGACCCAGGGTCAGAGGGGTTTGAGAGGAAGCGGATGTGGATTGGGTGTGCACGAATGACTTGACGGCCTTTTGTTATTCGCTGGTGAATAACAGAAACATGGAGAGAAGGGACATCTTGCGTCCCATAGCGAAACTATGGTCGATTTGGTTGGGAAGGAATGAAACCCTCTTCTCGGGCCAACGCTTCTACAAGGACAACGTTCTTATTCAATGTGCGAGATTAATGGATGATTGGGTTGTGATTTAGGCCCCGGTGTGGTTTTCTTTTTTGGGGGTTGTGGCGTATTCTGTACTGCCGCGGCCTTTCTCTTTTGTATCTCTTTTTGTTTCTTTTCTTTCTTCATTAATATATTGGGGCGAACACCGCTGAGTGTATCACCTTTTTTTAGGTGTCAAAAAAAGAATGAAAACAAAGTGATAATAAGATCCATCGATTAATCTCCGTTTTGATGATTGAAGATCTCTTATTTCATACCTTTTTTTTTACAGAGGGAGGGTTTTTTATGTCCTGATATCGCTTTTCCGTTTTTCAGTTATGAAATCTGTGCATGTGCCATTTCTTTAAACACGAATAATGCACATGGATTGCATCTTCATCCTCGCCGCGAATGTTGGCTGCATATTTTGATTAAATAGAGAAACCTTACTCTGTCGCGCAATACTAAGATTTTTTATTTGATTCCCTTGGTATCTGCTTATCTCTTAATCTGGTTGTCTTTATCATTCAGGGAATTGAGCTCTCAAATCCTCAGAGGCAAGCAAGCAGACTTGGTAGCGGAACTCAAAGTACGTACTTTTCAGAAATCGGAACATTCTCGAAGATCAGAAAACCATAAACTTGTCCACCCATCTTCAGAGCCTCCTGGGGGAAATTTCCTACTCATCGTCGCGAGTTTTCCTCATGATCCGATGCAGTCGTCGACATGCATAAAATAACCGTTCGTGGGTCTTAGAACGGCTTCATTCGCGTGCATCTTCTCCTTTGGATTATTGAAATGCGAGTCTCCCTTCTCTTTTGTAGGTAAAAAGATGTTCCACCTTGTTTGTGTCCTACATCTAGGGAGCTCCTGCAAAAGCTCCTTGCATATATTTGTGCTGTGAACGTCTTTTGTACAGTTCACATTGATCTGCCTTTTTGTACTCGGGGTTGCTGATCAAATTAAACTGTAACAAACCTATGTTCTAGGTTTGGTTTGATAAATTATCATTTTCAGTCTGATCATAAGTTCGACAGCTCAGGTTTGAATTGGATTTTGTTTGGATAATTAATGTTGTAGTTTGGTTCAAAAGCTCGTTCACATCGGGAATAATGAGGATGGAATTATGGAGGAGGTGGTTTCTTTTCTTTTTTCTGCTCGGTATAAATGAGTGTATTTAAATCAAAAACCTGTAGTTACAACAGTTCTTACAAAGCTTGCAGAAAAACACAAGATAAAGTCAGCAGCAGAAAGCAGGTTGCAATGCAACAAGCTTGGCTTCACTTGCCCAAAACACCTGGCAGAAGTCAGTACAATGCAACCACCACGATGGTGAAGATTCTTCTAATCGTATTGGATATTGGAGAGCGACGCTCCGATGTCCATCTGGCATTGCGCTCAGCAAAGATAGCCCAGGTGGTCGCAGCGAGAGCAGTCCCTGTTTTGAGCTTCATTTTGTTGTAGGAAATCTTTGAGCACCAGTCCAGAGAGAAGGTTGCAAGCTGAAATTGGATGCAGTTCCATAGCAGATACAACCCCATTTCAGACCGCCACCGAGTAGGAGAAACTATAGAATAAATGGTTACTAGTTTCACAATGTTGATTGCAAAGGCAGCAATCCCCCCCGGCATGCAGCCCATGTCTAGAGAGTCGATCAAGTATCGAGAGGCAGTCCAGTAATGCCCGATAAAGCAGACAAGCATGCTTCAGCACCATCTTATTATTCCAAAGGAGAGGAGCCCATAATGCACTGTCAGCCCTGTGTCTAACCATATCAAATGCTTCCTTGAAAGTGAACTGCCTGCGCGAGGCCCTCAAATCCAGCCCACCCCCTGCTGCTAATTGTTGAATTAACCAGTCTTTGACATGTATCCAGGATAGTTCTCCACACAAGAGAATCTCCCACCGCGCTTTTTGGCATAGTAGTATGTCCCTGCCCCTAAGGTACCTATCATGCACGAAAGAGGCCCATATTGAGTTATCGGCATTTATAATCTTCCCCCACCCAGTAATTAGTATTGCCTCGCGAATGGAAAGGAGAGTGTAGGCCCAAACCCCCTCCCTTCTTTGGAAGACAGACAACCTACCACTTAACATGATGTGTTCCATAAGCCCAGAGGAAATTCGCACATAGCGCATCCACTTTCTTGGTAGTCCCTAGTGGCAGCAGCATGCCTGAGGTCCAGTGTAGGTACACACCAGAAATAACCGATGCAAGAAGTTGTAAACTACCAGCAAGAGTTATGGACATTGCTTTCCAACCACAAAGTAATGTCCTAACCCGATCAGTGAGAAGTTGCGTCGCAACCGTCCTTCCCTTAGTCGGGGCGAGGGGGATACCTAAATATTTAGCCATGCAAATAACAAAACTTACGGGGGATTTAATGCAAATACTCCAAAAATATTGCACTAGATCTGGAAGTTTTTGGACCAAAATGAAATAACCAAACCTGCGAGGGGTCCTGTGCAAAATGTCCAATCCCAACACACACACACAGGCACGTGAGGTGACGTGGACAAGGACCTAAGTGCAAATAACTAAAGTTCGGTGGTCGGTATGCAAATATTACAAGAGTTTTACATCTACAACTGAAAGTTTACGGACTAAAAACAAATATAAAAAGAGTCTGGGTGTCGATGCAAAATACCCAAATCAGGCGCGGATCGAACGGTTGAGGGAGCTCCACTTGCTACGCGTCACGCCCTCGTGCGACAATGACGCTTCATGATCCAACGCCCCGGATTAGATCTTCTTGGCTGATCGGACGGTGGGGCTTCTGGAAGATCCAACGGTGGAGGATCAAACTGGACGGCGACCAGATCGGACGGTGGAGAGACAACGAGGAAGAACGTCGGCGAGGCGAACTTCCCTGAGCTAGAACTCGAGCCTCCAGTGGTCTTCAGGATCCAAAATCTGCCGACGGCTCCCTGGTGGGGTCCTCTATCTCCTGGGGGTTCTAGAAAACTTCGGTGACGGCCGAGGCTCGCGAGGGAGGACGACGGAGCTGGGGAGCTCCAAGGAACTACGATGAGATACAAAATGAGCCCCAGGTTCGAATCAGAGTGCGTTGACCTGCAAAAAGAGGTGAGAGGGTCTAGGGCAAAATGCCTGGACCCTGCGGAGGTGGAGTTTCGGCATGAAGTGGCGGAATGATGGGTGACCGGAGGTGCACTCCGGCGAGGGTTAGGTGAAGGGCGAATCGAATGACGAAATGTGAAAGTTTTTGGGGGGAAATAATTCTAAGACTAGGGCGAATAAAATGCGAGGAAACTAAAGGGGAACAAGGGCCGCCTCGATGGCCAGAGCCAGAGGGAGATACCTCAATGCCGACGAGAAGGCGGAGGTGCTTGGAGCTGCCTTAGGCGTCGCTCGACCCGCCCGAAGATCGAAGGAAGAAGCTGTCACCTTCTTCTTTCGATTGGGCACGAAGGAGGGAGCTAAACCTATGGAAGAGGGGTTCAAAAGAGGCTCGAAAGTCGGAGGTCCAATATGAAGGGGTTGACGGTGCAGCTCTGACGCTCCAAAGATCGAGTCGCAGCGGTGACCGCGTCGATCCATTCATCGAGGTTTCATCTGGGCGTGGGTGCCCATTGAACGAGGAACAAAAGTCAAGACGATGCTAACTCGAAAGGGTGCAAGAACAAGCCTCAAAAAAATCGAGAAGGGGGGGTCAAACTGAGGTCTGACACGGGCAGAGAGGGAAGGACAGCCAGTTGACCAAGGTCAACGTGGACTGTCTCCTGGTTGGTGCACGAGGACCAACCAGGAAAAATCTCTGACAAATCATTTTGTAAATTTGATTAAAAATAGAAAATGAATTGTTTAATTTTTGAATATAAAATAAAAAATGGTTATTATTTTATAAGGTGTTTTAATATGATTTTTAATTATTTTTATGACGTGTATTATTACAAGTTACCATTTTAGGCTTATATAGGTATATGTATCTATGTATTTAAATATTTTATTTTTATTTTGTATATTTAATTTATTTATTTTTGTTTATTATTTTCTAAATTTATAAAATATTTTATACACTTAAATATTTTTATTTTATTTTTCTGAAGTAATTTATGCACTTAATAAAATAGGAGTGTTATTTATGTAGGTATATTTATAGGTATCATACCTATGTACTATATACAAGTATTTTAATTTTGTGTTTTATTTAGGTTTTTATTCTGATTTTAATGTGCATATTTATTACAAATAATATTTACAAGATTATAAAAATATAAGACTATAAGAATAAAGAATAAATATTAAAATGAATATTTTAATATGTACAAGTATACAATAGGGGTCCAAAACTCAACTTTCAAACCGTAGCTCCGCCAAACGCGAAACCACCTTCATTAAATAGTCTATGAAAAATTTTATACAATTAAAGTGAGTTTGATGCGTTTCGAGTTTTTATTTGCAAGATACAGGTCTGGGAAGTTGGGATTCTGGAATATTATTCAGATCATAACTTTTTATTTGTGTATTATTTTTTGTGTGAAATCAATTTTGTATTTTTCTTTATTTAATTATATACATATTTCATGTACAAAGTTTCTTTATTTGGAGTATAAAAAGTGGAACCAAAAATAGGTCCCAAAATGAATAAAGAATGGATTTAAATAAAAGGGATTTTTAGTGGTATTTTGGCCCTTATCTCACCCTACTTTATTTCTTGTCGACCTAGTCATAGAGATGCCTAGGTTTCGGGGTTTCAGGTCATAAAAATATTTATAATATTTTATTCTTTTTATTTTCTTTTATTTATTCTATAATTTTGGCTTTAAATACAATATTTTATACACTATTTACATGCACATGCATGAATGCTAAGATGCTGGCGTTAATGGTATTTACACGTATTTGCGAGGGTTTTTAAGCCCAAAATGATAGAATAAAGATGATGAAATGTGGATTCATCATCCCCGTATACTTTACCTTTGCTAGTCCCTAGCAAATACTTATGCAATAAGTGTAGAAAGAAAAATAAAGAAAAGAAAAAGAAGGTGGATTAAATTTAATTATCAAACTTGTCTTCACAAAATCAAAGTTTGGAGCTTAAGTCGGACCTTTGGAACTTTAGTGTGGATGGAACCTTAGTGAGAACCGGATTTGAAATCCAACAGCCTTCAAGAATCCCAATACTCTTCTCAAGTCTCCTCAATAGCCATGTCAGAAATATTTGAACTCATACGCAAACCCTAACGATTATGAATCTGACTCGTACAATGTAAGTATGGTGGCTCTCCCCAACTGAAATGACAAAGAGACTAACTTCTCAAATATGACAACCCAATGATTCCCCAATCCAATAACTCATTCCTCAAGGAGCATGGTATTCCCTTCTAAGTTCAAGTGGCAACCAACTCAAGAGGAGGGGGTGAAGAGAAGAACGGACGGTAGCCAGTGTAGCTACCTATCCTACGATGCAAGACCAATGTAGTCAATTCATCAAGCTGCAGGCTCACATGATTTGACTTTGAAGCTCAAGCTTGCTTATTTGACTTCACGCATATGTACACTTCGGCAGACATTTTTATTTTTGTACATGCCTGTCCACTTTTTGGAGTTTTTGCTTTTTGCATTTTTTCGAAGACTATATACATCAGCATTTACATAAGGAGTTTTTCCTCTTGAGCCAGTAGACTATCCCTCTTTTGAAGCTTTATTGCAACCCACAATCTCCTGTCCTCGAAACTCATCATCACTGGACGGGTTGGGATGCACTTCCCTCCCTAGAGGAGGACTAGTGTTTCCACCTGTGTGCGTCTCATAGCGGCAAATCCAACCCCCTCACCACTCCAACTAAGTTGAGCCATGTGAAAGGTGCAGGTGTCCAAGTTAGGTCATTATCAACAAGAGTCGTGCGTGTGCTCCGAAATACTCTACTTAGGCAGTCAAGAATCCATTGAACCAAGTCTCGTTATCCTCAAAGAATTAAGTCAACTAGACCTGAAGCACCTCAATTCCAGCTCCTATAAGGTTCCTGTTAATTAGGTATATTTGAGGTCCAACCAAGCTCCAATCTTCGGATTTTACTTCGACTTGTTCAACCATCAAACTCAATCCGAAAAATGCGAATGCCATGCAAATGCTATGCAGAAAATGTTTTTGTGATGCAATTTTCAAAGATTTTGAACTTTTTCTGGGTTTTTGAAAAGATGATGCATATGCATTTTTTAGATTTTTCAAAAAGATTTTTCAAATGTTTTTGGAAATTTAATTTTGCAAATATTTTTGGGATTTTTGAAAGTAAAAAGATTTTGGCTAAAAACTAGGCACAAATATTTACACGGGAGTGTATCTTATATCTACAAGAAATGGATTTTAAGAATTTACAGGGTAAGTGGTCAATTTTATAAGTACATACACTAAAGATTTTTAGGTGTGATGTAACTATTCCTCAAACTTATTTGAAAAAGGTTTTTCAGGAAATTTTGAAAACTAACAAAATAACTTTTACAAACAATTTTTACAAACATGTACACGCATTTGAAAATCATTTTGCAAAGGTTTTCCAAACAGTGTATATAGTTTTTTCAATTATTTTTGTAACCATTTTTCAAACCATTTGCAAATCATTTTTCAAACATTCTATTTTACACAAAGAAAATGATTTTTCAATCAAAATGTTTTTACAAAGGTTGAAAGCATGTAACAAAATGTTTTCCAAATAGTTTTCAAAAGATTTTCACCAGGATTTTCAAACTATTTTCAAACATTTTGCAAAAAAGATTTTCACCTGATTTATTAATCGGTAAGTATACAAAGAATTTGAGGAATATTCACATCTTTTTATTAATGATTTTAATGAATTTTATAAGTATAATTAGCCATAGTTATTAAGAAAATACAAAAGTACGAGTTATGGCTAAAGTATATACGCAGTATATACGACCCCCTATACTTAGCTTGAGCTATGTCCTCATAGATCAGAGAGAAAAGAGAAGACATAACTCGTGCTGAGTATAGAAAAGTCTAAAGAATAAACGAATGAATGAATGAACGAATAAACAAATGAGAAGACGACCATCCCCCCTACACTTAGGATCAAATAATCCTAAGTATAGCAGACTGTACATAAAGCAGGGAGGGTCAAGGGTGGGAATGAATAAATCGTACTCAGACTGTCCCCCCTATACTTAGGGTAAGATATCCCTAAGTATAGACAAGAAAAGGAGACAATGGAGAGGATCGAAAAGAATAGAACAACTCAGGGCAAAGTACGTCCCCCCTATACTTAGGACAAAGTACGTCCTGAGTATAGAAAACTGTCTACAAGGGGCGACACCTTTTTGATAGATACAGAGGATAGAAAAGAAAAAGAAGAAAAAAAGAAAAAAGGAAAGATATCAACAGATAGAAGAATGAAAGAGTGATATGAACGGATGGATCTATACAACGGAAGATGGAAGTGATAACCATGTATGAGATGCAAATTATCCGAGTCGAAGAACACATCTCATACCAGAAGGATGGGGGCAACGTCGACGATCGGCGGATCATGGTCTAGATATAGCTTCAGGCGCTGACCGTTAACACGAAAGGTAGAGGAAGATGACACCTCGGAAATATCAATGCTACCATTGTCATGTACCTTCCTAACCACATATGGACCTTTCCACTTACTCTGTAATTTCTCTGGAAATAACTTCAGCCTGGAATCAAACAACCATACACGTTGATCGGGCTCAAACTGTTTATGGCTGATATGGGAATCATGCCATATCTTCACTTTTTCCTTATACTGTAGGCTGCTAGAAAAGGTTGTATCTCTCAACTCCTTTAAGGCTGCCAACTCTGCTTTCCTCTGTTCTCCTATACTCTCGAGATCCAATAATAACTCAGTAACTGCCCAAAGTGATTTGTGCTTGATTTCCACTGGCAAATGGCACGACTTGCCATAGACGAGATGAAAGGGAGATGTCCCTAATGGAGCCTTGAAGGAAGTCCGATAGGCCCACAAGACCGAGTCCAAAAGCTGTGACCAGTCCTTTCGGTCTGGGCGGACAACCTTCTGTAAGATAGCCTTGATCTCCCTATTTGATACTTCGGCAAGACCATTAGTCTGAGGGTGATAGGGTGTGGCGACACGATGATTAATGCCGAACTCGTCTGCAAGGGCCCTAACTTTATCGTTAATGAAATGAGACCCCCCATCTGAAATCAGAACTCTAGGTACCCCGAACCGTGAAATGATATTTTTCCTCAAGAATCGGCATACGATTTTAGCATATGCGGCTCGGGCGGGGATGGCATCAACCCATCGGCTGACATAATCGACAGCAAACAAAATGTGCTCAAACCCCTGACTCTTAGGAAATGGGCCCATGAAATCAATCCCCCATGCATCAAAAACCGCACAAAAGTGAATGGGCTACATGGGCATCGTGTCTCTCTGTCCGCAAGTACCCATTTTCTGACAGTCAGTACATCTCTTCACGAACTCATCTGAATCCTTGAAGAGAGTAGGACACCAAAGGCCGGATTGGAGCACCTTCTGTGTTGTCCGTCTCCCAGAATGATGTCCTCCTGCCTTAAGCTTGTGGCAGTAGGTGAGGACGCTATGCTGCTCTTCCTGAGGAATGCACCTCCTCCAGATGCTATCCCCTCCTTCATTATATAGGACGGGATCCTCCCAATGGTAAAACTTGGCCTTCGCTAGGAAGGTCTCAAGTTTCTGCCTGGGCCAACCCTGTGGAACGTCTTGGCGACAAGATAGTTTACAACGTCGGCGTATCATGGGAGAGAGGTGATAGCCAATATCGCCTCATCTGGAAATGTCTCTGTGATAGATGCGCTGGGCTCAGATTCCTCAAGGTTCTCTAAGCGGGAGAGATGATCCACCACCACATTCTTAACTCCAGGCTTATCCTTAATCTCAATATCAAACTCCTAGAGCAGAAGGATCCATCTGGTAAGGCGAGCTTTGGCATCATTTTTGGCCATGAGGTACTGGATGGCGGTGTGATATGTAAATATAGTCACTCTTGATCCGAGAATATACGATCGATACTTATCCAAAGCAAAGACTACGGCCAGCATTTCCTTCTCTGTCACAGTGTAATTCCGCTGAGCGGCATCCAAAGTCCGGTTGGCGTAGTGAATGGCATACAACATTGCATCCCTTCTCTGTCCAAGCACATCCCCTACGACAAAATCAGAAGCGTCCGTCATGATCTCGAATGGGAGAGACTAATCGGATGGCTGAAGGACAGGAGCCGTGACGACTATATTCTTGAGAGTCTAAAAAGACGCAAGATACTTATCATCTACAATGAACTCGGTGTCTTTTTTCAGCAGATCGGTAAGCGGTCGGGCGAGATGACTGAAGTCCTGAATGAACCATCGGTAGAAACCGACATGCCCAAGAAAAGACCGTAATTGACGCAAATTGGACAGTGGATTGAGTTTTCTAATGATATCCACCTTGGCCGGATCAACCTCCATACCCCTGTTGGAAATGATATGGCCAAGGACCGTCCCTTGAGTCACCATGAAGTGACTCTTCTCCCAAGACAAGACAAGATTGACCTCTATGCAGCGCTGAAGCACACGGTCTAGGCAGTCAATACAAGCATCAAACCCATCGCCATAGACCGAGAAATCATCCATGAAGACCTCTAAACAGTCACCCACCATGTCCGAGAAAATGGACAACATGCACCTTTGGAATGTCGTAGGGGCATTACATAGACCAAAGGGCATCCGTTTGAAAGCATAAGTCCCAAACGGACAGGTGAATGTCGTTTTCTCCTGGTCTTCGGACGCAATGGCCACTTGATTGTAACCGGAGTACCCGTCAAGAAAACAATAGTGACTCTTCCCAGCTAACCGCTCGATAATCTGATCAATGAATGGTAGTGGGAAATGATCCTTCTTGGTGGCCTGATTCAATCGTCTATAGTCCACACAGACCCTCCAAGAAGTGGGTACCTGGGTAGCTATCTCTTCTCCAGACTCACTCACAACTGTAGTGATACCCATCTTCATGGGTACCACTTGTAATGGACTGACCCACTTGGAGTCGGAGATGGGGTAGATAAAATCGGTGCTCCACCACTTCGATATTTCCTTCATGACCACATTTCGAAGATTCAGGTTTAGCCTTCGCTGGAACTCACGCGAAGGCCTAGCGTCCTCCTGAAGATAGATGTGGTGGGAGCACAGAGCCGGACTAATCCCCTGAAGATCAGCTGTACTCCATCCTATCGCCTTGCGGTTTCTTTCAAGAACCTCCATCAGGCGAGATTCTTGTTCTCCAGTCAAACCTGCTGCGATAATGACTGGGTGCATATCTGGCTCACCCGCAAGGAATCTATACTTCAGCGACTGCGGCAAGGGTTTCAATTCTGGACAACTGGGATGTGGTAGATCTGGCTTCTGATATGTCTGTGTAAAGGCTACCAGGTCTGCATGTGAGAACTCTCGCTGCGCATGAGAATCCGATGAAGGGAACCCTGCTGAATCATCAATAAACTGTACTGGCTCGCACTCTGTCATGGCTGTCGGCTCGGAAGGAATCAGATACGACGAATAGTCATCAAAATCATCCCAATCAATGTCTGAATCCGAGAGATCTGAACTAGATGAACATGATTGAAATTCTGAATCACCACTCGTCCCACAACTGTCAGTCTCAAAGGTATCCTCGTCCAGGGGTGTGCTCTCCAAGCTCTCAACTGCCATAAGCTATACATACAGTGAATTTGTAGGCAAGGCGAGAGTCTGTGTTACTGGATCTGTCCAAATGCATTCATCATCTATCATCACAAAATCACATTCCTGGTGGATGTCTAGCTCAGCCTCTGTCATCTGCTCAATGTCACTGGACTGCTCTGAGCATGCTAATTCTCTCGCTTTGGTCTAGTCGATCGTCTCTATTTGTATACTCTCGCCCTCTACATGAAAGCACACCATCCCATTATCATGATCGGTCACCGCCTTGACAGTGGCCAAGAATGGGCATCCAAGTATGATAGGGGCATCTATTACCGACTCAGGGATCTCCATGTCCAGTACAACAAAGTCCAAGGGGAATTTCAGGCCCTGAATGGTAACGACCACGTCTCTTAACAACCCCTTCGGCCTCTTAGTCGACCTATCAGCAAACTGAAGGATCGTTCTGCTCCGAAGAAGAGGACCAAACTCGAATTGGTCGAGTAAGGCTACCTGAAGGAGGTTGATAGAAGATCCGTTGTCTAATAGGGTACGATCGAACCACTGCTCTTGAATCTCGCATCTGACATAAGGAGCTACTGCATCGGGTCGGGTCTCTTGGCTGGCATTCGGTTCTGAATGGTGCAACAAGTAGAATGGGTGAGTACATGGATCTGATCTATGTGGTTCCTCCTCTCCCTACGGACTGTAGTCTTCTCTTTCAAGCTCTTTTGGAAGAGGGGAATGTGCTCAAGTGCTTCCTGTAGAGTCAGCTGAATCTGGAATCTATCAATCATATGGTTGCTGAACTCTACCTGTTGAGTCTTTTTTGGATTTCCTCTTTTGTTCCCCTTCGCCAAGCGGAGTGCTTCGGGGAATAGGATGGTAGGAGCCTCCTCAGATGGAGGACTAGGAGTAGGTTCCTGCGTCTGTGAAGGAATGGAATCCATACAAGTATCATCATGCAACACATATGGACTCGAAGTAGATATAGAAACCTTTCCTTTATTCATTTTTGTTCTTTTTGTTACCACAGTCCTTAGATACAAAAGGTGGCAACACTACAGGTGGAAGCTCAACAGAAGTGGAAGTGGTGGCCTCAGTACCACCAACGGCATCTGACTTCGCGGCATCAGCACCGCGCTCTGGTTCTGCATCAAAAATGGTGGCTTCAGTACCACCGACTGCATCTGGTATCACGACGGCCTCAATACCGTCATCTGGATCTCCATCCTTGGTGGCAACAACACCACCGTCATCAACATCATAAGCGGCATCAGCACGGCTACTCTGCTCATCTGGCGCTCCTGATCCCTTATGTGGTTGTCGCTCAGATGAGGCACTGCCGACTGGCATCCTACCGCTCCTAGTAGTTACGAAATCAGCAACATACAAAGAAGATATGTCACTCAAATAATCACTAGGAGAAGTATCCTCTCTGCTCCGACTTCCTTTTTAGATTGTTCGGATTGGGCTCGATCTGTGCAGGTATGGTAGCTTTGCCCTTGATGATATCCCTCATCTCCTACCGGAACTCATCCATTTCCTGTCGGAAGGATGCTTGCTGTTCAGAGATCAAGTGGGCGAGGTCATCGAGCGTTGGGTTCTCAAATGCTGGTGCTTGAGAACCAAAAGTGCTCCCCTGCTGGAAATGAGGCTGTTGCTGAGAATAATTCTGGGATGGCTGGGAGTATGACTGGTGAGGCTGCTGACACTGCCTCCACTGTTGTCCCTGATAGGTGGGACGAGGACCATGCTGGTACTGCTGGTGGGGATACTAGAGCTGCTGCTGGTGTTGCTGGCTGTTCTGATGGCCCTGAGTTGGAGGCTGCTGTTGGGAAGAGGTCCCTCCGGTGGTCCAGCGGAATCCGGGGTGATCACGTCGAATCCCAACTGGCTGTGGGTACCAGTCATACCATATCCCATTGACTTCCATCAATGGCTCATGCTCGAAGGATGGTGGAGGTAGAACTGCCAGTGGCTGATCAGGCTGATAGACCACCATCTGAGTATCTTGAGATGGTGGCTGCGACGGGTAATACTGTAGCTGTTGGACCGGCTCTGCCTGGATGTGGTTAACCTGGCGGTGGAGGCATAGGGCTGGGTGGAGCTGCTACTACTGGGATCAGCCCGTGACCTGGGAGGCTGCTGAGTATACGTTTGTGCCTCTTGAATGCAACGAATCTGCATCTTCAGGTCACTCATGGTCTTCGCGATAAGGTCCATCTGTGCAAGACCTTGACTCTGCTTCTTCTCGAGGATCTCGAGGCGGTCCAACTTCTCGCTAATAATTCCCATGTCGGCTGCTGCGGATTCGGCTTGGGCTGCGGCTGCCGACGGAGTGTGGGGACCAGCGTCGATGTGGGCAATCCTCTGAAATGATCCTGCTCCTTGGGGGGGCTTCTACTGCGTGCAGACTCGGGCTTGGGCCATAACTATTGAGTTCTCTGCCATTCCTTCATAGATGGCCCATACGTCATCTTCACCTTTGGAAAAATATGACCCGCCACAAGAGGCATTTACAAGCCCCTGCAGCTCCGGTGTCAGCCCACAGAAGAAACTCTGAACCAAGTTGGGCTTTGATATCTCGTGATGTGGACACCGGTCGATGAGATCTCTGAAGCGATCCCAAGCCTCATGGAATTGTTCATTTGGGATCATTGTGAAATTACTGATCATAGCTCGTGCTGCGTTCGTCCGACCGAGAGGATAATACTTATTCAAGTACGCGGTCCGGAGTAGTGCCCAGGATGTGACGTACCTCCCAAGGTGTTTCAGCCAGTAGGCTGCTCTGTCAGCTAAGGAGAATGGGAAGGCAATCATTTTAATTGTGTCCTCGTCCACGAACCTGTCATGGACAATGCTACAAATCATCTCAAACTCCTGCAGATGGAGATGAGGTTCCTCGGTGGCTAGCCCATGAAATTTGGGCAATAACTGAATAGTCTGCGGGCGAAGCTCAAAGTTCCCGACGATGGGAGGAAGCTGGATCCATCGGTGAGTGAGGGTTGCGGCTGGATTGTCCAACTGCCTCATGGTCATCTATGGCGGCCTCTCCTGATCAGGGCCTCCGCCTGCGGCTTCTGGTATGTCTCCACCACCGCCCTCAAGTCTGTCATCTCTGCCCTCTCGCATCTGCGCCGGCTCTCTCATAATATCACCCATGAATACTCCTTGGTATCTGATTTGTCTCTGCATGGTCTCCAAGGAGGCTAGTAATGAGTTGTTGATGGAAGCTTGGTCATATAGAAATGGAGGGTGCTCCTGCTCATATGGGTGTTCTCCTCTGTCTGCCATGGCTGGGTTCTCTGAAAAGGCAAAAGAACCCATCTCAGGTGCCGTCAAATGTTCTGAGCTCTGTGTTGCACTAAACTCTGAAACTACTGGACTGATGAAGGAAGAAGGATGGTCGAGGGGGAACATGGTGGAAGTGAACTCAGGTTCGGAGAGTGGGTATAGACTCCCCGAAACCATCCTAGATGAATAGGGAGGAGTGCTGGATAGCGGTGCCATCAGGAACGGCCTAAGAGATCTCCTTCCCATCATCATGATTATTGAGAAGAGCAAGATTTTTGAGAAGTGAAGAAAGAGGGGGGGGGGGGGAAGCAAAAATTGTGCACAATTGTGCAGTGTTTTTTATCTTGACCTAAATCAACTAGTCAATCAAAAACAATACAAGGGGTTCACCAACTCAACGCGTGAAGCCGTGAAGGTTCGGCTTTTTATCTTTGTAGTTTTTAGAATGAATTCAGGTAATTATCTTTGAACGAGTCCTTACAGCGCTACGCCTATAGGAGAGAGAGTACTGCTAGAAGAGTATCCTGTACTTGTCCTCCTCCTTTGTAACCTGTAGTCTGCACTTTTTGAGGTCCTTGTAACCCTTCCTAAATCCCTACTCAGCCAAAGAAATAGAGGGAGGAAGCCGATAGGCGAAACCGATACTTTGGATCTTGCTTGCAACGGAATCATCCGTGAGCGTGCAAGAACCTACTCGGACGCAAGACGATGAGACAGACACCCCGTGAAGATGTGGCCTAGGCTCGATACTTCGGACAAGGTAGATGCTCTACACAATAGAGAGTCATCAATGGTGACCAAGCCCTACTCGTCTACGTACGATAGAAGCGCCAATACTTCTGTAATCCAGGCGATACACAAGGCAGCCACAGACTGGGTTTTGGGCTCTAATCCTTATGATGCCGCTCTCTCACTTGGAAGGAGACCTTCCCATGCAACATGAATACAAATGAGGGTATTACTCACCCCAAGAAATGAGTCCCATTAGCCAATTTTATTTAGGTCAAGTTTTCTTTAGCATACCTTTTTTTAATTTTTTTGGTGTTATCACTTGCTTTGAGTCGATTCAATACAAGAGCCTAACTTTTTTTACTTTTCCTTGATTCCTATTTGATCCAAAAACAGAGGAAGAGAGTCGGAAAAGCCAATGCAAGTTAGCACTAAGATGGAAATCTCACCTTAGTGCCTAAATGATGAATGCCAAGTTCGAAGACTTACATTTCTTCCTAGCTCTCTCCATGCGGGACGCAAAACAGGAATTTGTAAACCTATGCTATATGCTGATATGCACATGGAAATCGTCCTAAGCAGGCAACTGCTAGCGTGAAGAACCAAATGCTAAACACACAAAACGAAACCTAGAAGTCCGGTCTTGGGGGTCGATTGGTGTCCACTACAATGGATCCTGCACGCGCTGTATACGACCCCTCCCGGCGTGGTGGTTTCAAATTATGTGTTTAACAATTAATTTAAATCTAAGTCCAAACGATAAATCTATAGGTGCATGCAAAAGTTATTAGGGGTTTGGCCTTAGACTACACGATCAAGCAAGCCTAAAAAGTAAGGGCTCATTCCACAAAATGTAAAGACAAGAAAACAAAACCAAACCGATAAAAATCGTGGTGAGCCCCCAAGTGTACAAACACTTGGAAATTGGGCCCGAGTGTCCAAGTTCAAATGTACCTGTATTATTACAAATTAAATGAATGTCTCTTGCTCACTAAAATAAATCACTAACTACCCTCTCTCTCTCTCAAATCCTCCTGCTCTCTCCTGTCGGCTAGGGCAGAATAGCCGACTCCACCTCCTAAGGATGCTCAAGATCCCCTAGACGATCCTCCTCGATCAGCGGTCCCTCACAAGAAGACAAGAAAGAAAATGGTCATATAGCTCAATAAAGTATATCAAAAAATGGGGAGATCAAATAAAGCAATAATGTAGGAAATCAAACACAATCACTAAAAAATATGATCTATACGCTGTTGCTCCCCGGCAACGGCGCCATTTGATAGACCAAAAAATCGGTGGTCTTAAGTTCCACACAAGGCGGGAACTCAGTCGCTGAACTGACCACGCGAGATCCGGATTAAATCAACAATCAACCTACAATGTAATATCAAACAATGAGAAGCAATGTGGAGTCAAAATTTATTATTAACTCTACAAAAATGTGTATAGTGCAAGTATGTGTAGAGTGTCGAAATCAGGGAGCAAACGGGATAGAACAAGCAATAATGCGCAAAATTGTGATATGTGATCAAGTGTCTACAAGTATGCAAAAATTTTTTGTGGGTTTTTACTTTTTTTTTTTAAATTTTATTTCTGATTTTATATTTTTATATTTTGATTTTTTAATTTTCTGATTTTCTTTTTATATTTTATATTTTTTTGTATTTTCTTTTTCTCTAAATAAGATGTATACACAATATAGGGAAAGAGAAGAAGGAGTATTTATAAAAATAGGGGAAAATGCTAAAAAATCATGAATTCAAATGTTTTTGGTCTTTTTATATCTTTATGATGTTTTTATGATTTTTAGAAAATTTTCGAAATATTGTTGGTATTTTTAAAAGTAAAAACACTAGAAAACAGTGATCTTAGCTACTAGCTGAGATTAAAATAAGGTTTAAAAATAACAAACAACATCTGAAATTCCTCAACTTAATTTTAAATCAAAGATAATAAAATAGGAAAACTACAGCAACTGAAATTGTATTTTTAGGATTTTTCTAGAATTTTTGAGGTTTTTATGAAGTTTTAGGGATTTTCTAATTTTTATGAGTTTTCTTTTGTAATTTTTAGTGGTTTTTGGATTGACACTAAATTATGACAAGACACACAAAATATAATTTTTTTTAATTTTTCAAAAACTTTTACTAATTTTTATGGATTTTCTAATGCAAACAGTGCTGAAAATCATGTTTTTTATTTTAATAATTATGGAAATGCAATAAAAATGCAATACAAAAATATGTCGTGAATGAGCAAGCAAACAGAAACTTAACCTAATTTTTTGGTAATTTTTAGTAGTTTATAGATGCATGGAATAAATAGATACAACAACAAGAAATTACACTACTAGTAAGGGCATATATGTAATTAAGCAGACATCCAAGGGCTTACTTACAATTTTTCACAAAATTTTGCAACTAAATATCACAATTAATGGACTAATTACAAATGTCAAAACCTGCGAGGGTACGCTTGCAAAAACACCAAACCCACGTGCGTACGCACGCGCACCTGGCAGGGGCACCAATGCAAATAACAAAACTTGTGGGGGCTTTGATGTAAATACTCCAAAAATATTACACTAGATCTGGAAGTTTTTGGACCAAAACAAAATAACCAAACCCACGAGGGGTCCTGTGAAAAATGTCCAATCCCCACACGCGAACAGGCACGTGAGGTGACGCGGACAAGGACCTAAGTGCAAATAACTAAAGTTCGGGGGTCGGTATGCAAATATTACAAAAGTTTTACAACTACAGCCGAAAGTTTACGGACTAAAAACAAATACAAAAAGAGTCTGGGTGTCGATGCAAAATACCCAGATCAGGCGCGGATCGAACGGTTGAGGGCGCTCCACTTGCCACCCGTCACGCCCTCGTGCGACGATGACGCTTCGTGATCCAACGCCCTGGATTAGATCTTCTTGGCTGATCGGACAGTAGGGCTTCTGGAAGATCCAACGGTGGAGGATCAAACTGGGCGACGACCAGATCAGACGATGGAGAGACAACGAGGAAGAACGGGAAAGAACGCCGGCGAGGTGAACTTCCCCGAGCTAGAACTCGAGCCTCCGGTGGTCTTTAGGCTCCAAAATCGGCCGACGGCTCCCTGGTGGGGTCCTCTATCTCCTGGGGCTCCATAAGACTTCGGCGACGGTCGAGGCTCGCGGGGGAGGACGGCGGAGCTGGGGAGCTCCAAGGAACTCCGACGAGATACAAATTGAGCCCCAGGCTCGAATCAGAGTGCGTTGACCTGCAAAAAGAGGTGAGAGGGTCCATGGAAAAATGCCGGGATCCCGCGGAGGTGGAGTTTCGGTGTGAAGTGGCGGAACGACGGGTGACCGGAGGTGCACTCCAGTGAGTGTCAGGTGAAGGGCGAATCGAATGACGAAAGGTGAAAGTTTTTAGGGGGAAATATTTCTAAGACTAGGGTGAATAAAATGCGAGGAAACTAAAGGGCAACAAGGGCTGCCTCGATGGCCGGAGCCAGAGGGAGATACCTCAACGACGGCGAGAAGGCGGAGGTGCTAGGAGCCACCTTAGGCATCGCTCGATCCGCCCGAAGATCGGAGGAAGAAGCTGTCACCTTCTTCTTTCGATTGGGCACGAAGGAGGGAGCTAAACTTATGGAAGAGGGGTTCAAAAGAGGCTTGAAAGTCGGAGGTCCAATATGAAGGGGTTGACGGTGCAGCTCTGACGCTCCAAAGATTGAGTCGCAGCGGTGATCGCGTCGATCCATTCACCGAGGTTTCATCTGGGCGTGGGTGCCCATTGAATGAGGAACAAAAGTCAAGAAGATGCTAACTCGAAAGGGTGCAAGAACAAGCCTCGAAAAAATTGAGAAGGAGGGGTCAAACCGAGGTCTGACACGGACAGAGAGGGAAGGACAGCCAGTTGACCGAGGTCAACGTGGACTGTCTCCTGGTTGGTCCACGTGGACCAACCAGGAAAAATCCCTGACAAATCATTTTGTAAATTCGATTAAAAATAGAAAATGAATTATTTAATTTTTGAATATAAAATAAAAAAAATGTTTATTATTTTATAAGGTATTATAATATGATTTTTAATTATTTTTATGAGGTGTATAATTACAAGTTACCATTTTAGGCTTATATAGGTATATGTATCTATGTATTTAAATATTTTTATTTTATTTTGTATATTTAATTTATTTATTTTTGTTTATTATTTTCTAAATTTATAAAATATTTTTATACACTTAAATTTTTTTATTTTATTTTTCTGAAGTATATTATACACTTAATAAAATAGGATTGTATTTTATGTAGGTATATTTATAGGTATCATACCTATGTACTATATACAAGTATTTTAATTTTATGTTTTATTTAGGTTTTTATTCTGATTTTAATGTGTATATTTATTACAAATAATATTTACAAGATTATAAAAATATAAGACTATAAGAATAAAGAATAAATATTAAAATGAATATTTTAATCTGTACAAGTATACAATAGGGGTCCATAATTCAACTTTCAAACCGTAGCTCCGCCAAACGCGAAACCACCTTCATTAAATAGCTTATGAATAATTATATACAATTAAAGGTGAGTTTGACGCGTTTCGAGTTTTTATTTGCAAGATACAGGTCTGGGAAGTTAGGATTCTGGAATCTTATTCAGATCATAACTTTTTATCTGTGTATTATTTTTTGTGTGAAATCAATTTTGTATTTTTCTCTATTTAATTATCTACATCTTTCATGTACAAAGTTTTTTTATTTGGAGTATAAAAAGTAGAACCAAAAATGGGTCCCAAAATGAATAAAGAATGGATTTAAATAAAAGGGATTTTTAGTGGTATTTTGGCCATTATCTCCCCCTACTTTATTCCTTGTCGACCTAGTCATCGAGTTGCCTAGGTCTCGGGGTTTCGGGTCATAAAAATATTTACAATATTTTATCCTTTTTCTTTTCTTTTATTTATTATATAATTTTGGCTTTAAATACAGTATTTTATACACTATTTACATGCACATGCATGAATGCTAAGATGCTGGAATTAATGGTATTTACACGTATTTGCGAGGGTTTTTATGGTCAAAATGATAGAATAAAGATGATGAAATGTGGATTCATCAGTATGCGTGTCCATGAGGTTCCCCGCCACGTCACGCCGAGCGCATGCCTCAATATGGAAAAAGTTGGTGTTCCTATCCCCCAATTAGAGCCAATTAGCTCAGCTCTTTTGCTTCCACATAGACTCCGCATCGCCATCAAGCCTCTCAGAGTAGTCCTTTGCATCCTTCTCCAGTTGGGCGAGGGTAGGTCAAGAGGGTCAACCGCAAGGGCATCATTAAGAAGGCAGAGAAGTGTCGACATATCTCTTTGATCTTGGCGGCCATCCCCATGCATTTTAGCCCACGCTTTTAGTGCATCCTTGACACGTATCAATTTTTGTTGGAACCGAGCAACTGAGTTCCCACGAGATGGGGCGGCCCAGGGACTGGATACCACTTCCTCATTGCCATCATGCACCACCCCATAGTTAAAGTAGCGGAATGGTTTGGACTGGGAGGGCGATGCAGCAAGCGCAACGATTATCATTAGATGATATGAAGAAGCAAGGGGGCAATACTTCATTTTCACCAGAGGTAAGGCAATTCTCCAAGCATCATTCACTAAAGCACGATCAAGGCGGACCACAATTCTCCTAATCCCAATTACTGAATTTGACCAAGTCCAATGATTACCAACTGCTTCGATGTTGTCTAGGCCAGCACTATCAATGCAATTATTGAAGTCATCCATGGCAACCGCATCTGGAGGCTGACCCCTACTCTTTTCGTTGCTGAACCGCACCACATTGAAGTCCCCCGTAATAAGCCATGGGGCATTTGCGTTAGCACTGAGGCTGCGAGCTCCCTCCAGAGACTTCTTCACCTTCTCATGCTTATCAACTTTAGCCGAGACAACTTTCTGTGCAGCGTATCCCGCAATAAAATCACTCCTTATCAGACTCATTAATGGAGAAACTCCAGTCAAATTAACACATGCATGCTTCCCTCCAGCGACTGGTTGGACGTCGACAATGGTGGATTCCACATACTGGAGCCTCCTATTCACCAACTGCGTGAACGTCGCTTTGCATACCTCCTTCCAGGAAGGTCTGCTAGGGATGGCCCTTGCAGTGTTCAACCCCTGGTTATCAGGAGGACCCTTCCAGGAAGGTCTGCTAAGTCAGTAACATGAAAGTTATTTGGTGGAGTTGAGAATCAGTGAAGCTTATTTTCATGAATTTGTACCTTGCATTTTTGGTAGTGAGTTTTAGTTCTTTTTTTGTCAAATATATTTCTTTGTTCCTAGGTACATTAAAATTTCACAATGTTGCATTTCTATGTATAGATGGTTGCTACAATAAAATTGAGCCATAGTAATGCTTTTTTTTCAAAATCTGTTACTAAATCAGCAGTTGTTAAATATATAACGACAATCTTATCCGATGCAAAATAATTTTCGTACTTGAAATGAGCAACGAATATTATATTCGTTATATCATTAGTGGCGGCCTATATAAGGATGCTTATTCGTTGCTATTTTAAAAATTTAGTCAATCGTCGCTAATTTCTTATTTCAAAATTTAGCGATGATTAGTTAAAATTTTGAAAATTAGTAACGGATAAGTGTTGCTATATGTACCGATGTCAATGACATAATGATCGATATGATATTTGTTGCTCATTTCAAGTACAAAAAATCATTTTGCAACGAATGATACCTTCACCGTATATTTAAGAACTGCTGATTCAATGACGAATTTTGAAAAACCGTCCCTTAGCTCAATTTTGGTGTAACGAAATCGAAAAACATAACTCGCAGGGAAAATATTCCATCCAAAAACTTGTCATGGTGCATTTTTTGTGTTAAAGTAAGGTTTTGACAATGATTACACTTTGAATATCCAATTTTATGAACTTTTTCTATGTTGACGAGTTTCTATCTAAAAGGAAAGGATCCCCACATCGGGTCTAAACCTTGCAAGTTGATGAATATGCGATCCATCAGACAAAATTTAAGTCCTAAAGAGATATAAGAAGCATAAGATTCATATTTATAGATCAAATCAAGAACTGCATGATGAGTGAACCAAGTTGAAATTTAATTTTAACTGATCGAGTACTTTAAATAGCTTCTTTCTAATGTCATCGATAAAGTACAAGTAGCTTATTTATTTAAAATTATATAGCACTGTGAATACATAGGATTTATTTAGATAATACATAGGGGACTCTGGATAACAATAAGCACAAACATTGCAACCATGGTGCTAGAGTGCATCAAGTAACCTAGTAGTGACCTCCACCGTGTCCAGATCCATAGCCCGATCCATAACCAGACCCACCTCCTCTGCCACCGCCTCCTCCTCCTCCACCTCCACCGCCACCGCCACCACCACCATGACCACTGCCATATCCAGAACCATATCCAGATCCATGTCCTCCACCTCCTCCTCCACCTCCTCCTCCGCCACCTCCCCCTCCTCCACCACCACCTCCGTTATGTCCTCCACCATATCCAGACCCAGAACCAGATCCATAACCATAGCCGCCGCCACGTCCACCACCACCTCCTCCTCCACCGCCACCTCCACCTCCACCACCTCCTCCTCCACGTCCGCTTCCATACCCGCTACCCGATCCATAGCCAGATCCATGACCACCGTTAGATCCTCCTCCCCCACCACCACCTCCGCCACCTCCACCACCGCCTCCGTCGTAATAAGTCAGGACTCTGGTGGCCGAGGTCATGCTCACGACGAGCAAGACCAAGAGGGAAACGCCGATAACCTTAGAAGCAGCCATATCTTTTGACCGGAGAGATGAGGATGCCATGAGAGCTCCTCTCATGGGGTATTTATAGGGTTCTCCAAAGTTTGCCTTTGCTATGCAGAGCTACATTTCAATAAACAATGCATCCAATTTTTTAAAGTGTCATGACTTACTCCAACTTAAATTTTTTAATCAGGAGAGTGGTAATATATCCTATTTAATTAGCGTTGAAAATGGAATGATATTGATAATATGCATAAATAAACAGCTTGTTACAGAGTCGATGTGCCACATCCAACTAATTAAATGCTCGATCATTGCTTTTGACTGCGTCACTCCTGGATTTGTTATCCTATAAAATCAAATCCCTAACGTAGATGAAGATCTTCTGTATTTGGAAGGTTTTTAAAATCGTACCGGACGTTGAATTGGTCATTCTTCGATTTGATTTAACTGAGTTGGATCGTCGGCTCAAATTGGTTGAACCGATGATGATGTCATTATGACGTCAACATTCCTGTAAACTCGAAAAAAATGTATCAGGATTAATTTACTTGTTTGATCGATCGAATCGGTTTTTTAAACTCGATAAAACCGGATACATATATGTAAGTATGTATTTATATATCAATGAAATAATTGTTTAAAATGTCAAATCTTTCAATAAAATAATCTAATTGTCTATTTCGAGTAAAACTCTACAAAAGCTAGTCACTTTTTCTAGCATTATATATGAATACAATATTGAAATCATTTATTTATAGTTACCTCTATAAAATTACTCTAAGAAAGTATCGTCACAACTTATATTACAAAAAAAAAAGAAAGGGACATAATTTATATTGCAGAAGTAAATAATGTACATGTGATAAAAATCTTATTATTTCATTATTTAAATATTTATTTTTTAAAAATATATCAAACCATCAAAATTGGATCAATCCGAGTCAACCCAATCTGATCATCTGAATCATCCCGGTGCAACCACCAGTCGTTATACATGTCGTGCAATGAACTATATACGAGTTTAATGTTATACATGCTGTGCAATATTTCAACTAAATGTGGAATTTTTTCCTACATGTCAATATCCAGAAAATGCTATTAATACAATAAAATTTTCCTAAGACAGCAGAAAATTCTTACGTGTGTCTCATATCTTCTAATGTTAAATATATAATAATGAAAATTATTATTGCAAAAATTATTTCTACTTTGGTCTTCAACTAGTGCCATATTTGTTTTGAAAGGTTCATATAATAGAGATTATTCATTGACTTTCGTTACTAATTTACAGAAGAAAAGAAAAATCAATGGATAATCTTTGTTAGAAGAAAAGAAAAATCAATGGATAATCGTTGTTATAGTTACAATTTGATGATAACAATATATCTACGAATTAAATACGTTGATCGTTACGAATTTAAAGATTCAAATAACAAATAATATTTATTGTTATATCTTATGTGACTTGCATCTAAATTTGACGGTGACCTACATTCCCTATAATTGCTTTATGATGAATGGATCCAATTTTAATATGATTTTTTTGTTGATATGACTTGAATCCTAAGAGCTTGTTGAGCCACTGATATGGCTGATCTTTGTCCTGACTTCTGATTGGCTGAGAGCGATTGGGTTAGGATTGCTGACATGTCTGATATGTATCATGCCTTCTGATTGGCTGAGAGTTGTTGGGCATGATTGCTGAGATGTCTAATCCGGGTCCTCCATTTTGATTGGCTGAGAGTTGTTGGGTTAAGATTGTTGACATGTCCGATTCGTGTCCTGACTTCTGATTGGCTGAGAGCTGTTGGGATATATTGCTGAATACAAATGGTATTCATTCATGTAAATGGGCCTTAAGGCCACCATATACTGCATCCTCATTTTGATCCTGATTCTCGTCTCATATATGTAAATTCTCAGTATCTTTTGTATTACCTTTTTTTTCCATATAGTGAAATCGATCGCCGTCGCTCAAAGATGTAACCAATTTACGTATGAACTTTGTAAATCCATATGTTTACGTCTTACTTGTTTGATCGTATTTTTGCGTGTTTGCTTCCGCGATTCGCAACATTTTCAGACACACATACGAAAAAAAAGTTCTATCTTAACTCCTCGCCAACAAATTAGATGGTTTTGGCACGGCTGGTATTTGCCTTCGTTATAAAATTAGATTGGTAAATTTCTTAATGTCTCAGGAGAAATATTTCCACAAGTTTAAAGTGGTCGGAGTGATATGATAACAACCACTTTCAAAGATCTGAGTTGGTAAGCAAATCCCATCAACCAGCTAATATTATTTGACCAAGTGCTCATTGTATATATTAAAACATATGGCATCAGTAAACCAGAGTCTATGCCTGCATGCATTCTGTAGAGCTTACAGCTTCGAGTGAATAAAATAATTAAATATAATACTTTATAGTCTCAAACAATAAAGTCAAAGATGCTAAGGAGTGATTTGGTAGAGGAATAAGGGAAAGAGATAAGGAGTAATAAAGACATTATTTCTATTCGATTGGATGGATAGATAACGACGAAAAAAGAGAGATAAGTGACGGTTATTTACTATTCTCTTTACGGTAAGAGGGAAAGGATATGGGGGGATAATGGGGTTTTGTTAGATGAGATTAGGGCTCGTTCGGATCACGGGGTAAACTCCCCCCTCTTAATCCACTCCCCATCTCTTATGCACGGGCCCCACTTTATTCCTTTTTAAAAAATTAAATAAATCAATTTTACGTCATCAATCCTATCAAAAAAAATAATATATTATACCATCATATCATATAAAAATTATAAACTACTCCACTTTTACTCACTTTTTCAAACTTCAATACAATCACATCACAATAACTACTCACTTACCCTCTACCAGTTTAACCCGCTTTAACCCGCTAACCAAACGCACCTTTAGGATATTTATCAGTTGTGTCCCTTTGAGATATTGCAATATCAGTTGTACCCCTCTCTTTTTTGCAATGTCAGTTATGCCCCCGACTTCTTCCACCGTCATCATTTATGTCCTTTTTGCAATATCGGTTGTGCTCCCGACTAATCTAACAAAAGGACGCAAATGATAACAGTGCAAGAAGTCTAGGGTACAACTAATATAGCAAAAATAAAGGAGTAGTATAATTAATATTGCAATATTTCAATTGGGTTCAACCGATAAAAACACATAAGAATATTAGATAAGTGGTAGTTATTTGTATATTTTTTACGGGAGAGACCTATGATAGAAGAATAGTGAGGGGAACATTATTCCCTATTTTGCCTCCAGAATCATAACGTTGACCATTTAGAGAGAGAGAGAGAGGAATAAAGAGGTTTATCCCTACTTATTCCCTGAACGAACATCTCCAAAAGGTTGCTCTGATGCCATTAATCCATTGCCTTTAGTTTAGCAATATTGTCGATTTATTTTGAAAATCAAAAGATAAATATATTGCATTTCAAACTTATAGTTTTATCTCACAAGTTTTAACTGTATTCAATAGGTAATGAACTAAGCCATTTTTTGATGCCATTGAAGATCAACCCGTTTATGATCCAAGTACATTCCATAAATCGAGTTTGATCGACCCAATGACAAGGATTTTTATGATTCGATCATGATCCATTTACCGTGTATGTATTTTAAGGTAAGATGCGAGTTATCTGAGGGTGCGTTTGGTTGGCGGGTTAAGAAGGGTTAAACTGGTATAAGGTAATCCGTTTTTGTATTTTGGTGTTTGGATAGAGAGTTAAACTATGGGTAGGTTAGAAGTGGTTTTGGGTGATATGATTGTATTGAAGTTTGAAAAAGTGATAGTTATTGTGAATTGTGATGTGATTATATTGAAGTTTGGAAAAGTGATAGAAGTGAAGTACTTTATAATTTTTATATGATATGATGGTATATTATATTATTTTTTGATAAGATTGATGATGTAAAATTGATTTATTTAATTTTTTTAGAAAAATAATAAAGGCCCACAGGAAGAGAGGGGGATGTGGATTAAGGGGGGTAAACTCCCCACCCCAGTAGCCGAACACTACCTGAGAGTCTCAACCCGAGAGAACACCGCCTCCTAAGATTTTATATCATGTAGTCCAGTTTTTCATCATAGTGGAACCTCTCTTAATTTACCTGTGATTTTTCTCTGATGCGGTTTTTTAAAATAAATTGTATATTCTCCGTAAATTGCTTGTGATTTATTGAGTGTTTAGATCTCGATTTACAATTTTCTTACTATGGATGGATACAAGCGACTAAGTTCAAGCTTAACTGTACTCAACTTCATTGTTCTTGACACCCCACCTAAGCATTCATTGCAAGATTAGGGATGAGCAACTTCTTCTTAATTACCACTTCCAATTATAATTAATGTGTTCCTTAATTGCTTCCCTCTCACCCTATAATTAACAAACCCTCCTTAGTGCACTGCAATTCACAAAGATACATACAACCACGATTTCTTTAATTGACTTGAAGGAGAAACTCACTTCAACTCTATTGATCACTCCAACAGAGTATTGACTCAACGATTTTCTTATCGATAATTATTCACTGTTTAACTATTGCATATCTTGAGGGAACGAGGTATGTACGTCGTCGACTTTCTTCATAGAGAGAACAAGCACGAGAGAGGGATAGAGTTGGAAGAGGGCTCCCGTAATTGAGGTTCCGATCGTTCGATTCATGTGTTCCCCTCCATGTGGAAGGCCTTTTATAGGGCGTACGCCCTCGCAACGTTCGTCCCCTCCCTTTACGCCACATGCGGTTGACCCGACCTCGCTGCAATTGTCGGATTGAACTCTCCAAACTCTTACCTTGAAAAAATTAATTGGGTTAGACCGATCTGAACCCGAATGCATGCCGGTTGGGTCGGGACTGGACTGTGGGTCGACTATGATTAGAAATAGAGGAATCATAATTCAACCCATCAAATTAAATGGATCTTAGATTCGATCACCTTGGATCTGAAGAGGCCGTCAGTGCCAAATGAACACAATATGTTTCGTTGAGTATGGTTTTTATTTATCTATTTATTTATTTATCTATCTATCTATCTACGTGGTCAATATTTTCAACCGGATATGTTGAGTATGGTTTTTATTTATTTATTTATTTATTTACGTGGTCAATATTTTAAACCGGATATGTTTCCTATATTTTAGACTTATTTCCCAAGCATGGTAACTTGATTTATCAATAAAAAAGTTAAGGAAGTATAGGAAAACGATTTTTAAATTGAATATCAAAAAACTTATTTAACTTTACGTGACCATCCACGTGCACCGTCAACTCGAATTTAATCGACTACAGGAAATTTATAGTTAGAAATCTTTTAGCATGATATTCAGAAAGGCTTTTAACAGGAATCTTAAGTATATTGCATGTTATCTAAAACTGTCGTAAATGTATCGTACGTGGCCGAATTTAAATCTTTTTTTTAAAATTTATGGTAGGTTTTGTCGACCTATTCTATGATTTTGACTCTACTATAAATTTATGATTTCTGCTAAAAATTTAAATCATGCTCAAAATTCTATCATAAATTTACAAAATCTACATCAAATTTAGAGGATGTTCGAAATTTCGTTATAAAAAAGTAACCATTTTAAAACAAAGTAACTACATTATTAATCAGAAGTTATTGCATCAATATCATATAATACATTTATTTTTTATATTTGATCATTTTTCTTGATGGACTAAATATTGATCCACCTTTTAGAGTATCAAGTATGAAGTTGCCGAGAAAACTGTGGGATCATAAATCCGAGAAACAAAACGATTAGTAATTAGAGATAACATAAGTTAATTAGGATGCATCAAATATTTATAATTTCTTTCACACTCGTATCTCAACAGTCAATATCCATTTTGTATCAATATCTGTATTTTGAGGATATGATTTACCATTTTGGGTATTCGTATATATTTGTATCCATATTTGGATTTTAAAAAGGATATGTATATGATACTATCTATATTTGCATATGTATCCGACCATTTTCATCCTTAGTTGTAGTGAAGGTGTGCCTTGTGAGGGAGGTGCAATACTGCACTCACGACTAAATTTGTCAGTGAATCTTCTGAAACAAAAAATGTGAAATGGTTCAATGCCTCATGCATGACTAACATCACTCTAAAAACTGTTGGGACACGATCCAGAATCGTATTCGCTCCGATACCAGTCGTTGGGATACGATCCACTATCGTATCCTCTTAGATACCGGTTGTCAGGGATACGGACTACCTTATACGAATACAGATGCATAATCACCCGCCACCATGCATGCACGTGATGAAAAGAACCATATATAACGGTGGTCGATCACCTCTTGCGACTATCAGATAAAAAGATCACTATAAATTAGAATGAGAACAACTATCTCCATTCCTTCGCTCTCTCATAGCTTTCTTCTCTCTCTCTCTCCTCCTTTCTTTAAGGGTTACATTGTTCTTCCGGTCACTACAACAAAACTGACTTTAGGTGACGGATCTATGGTAACGGAATTATGAAGTAAGGCGACGGATTCCTGTATTACGACGGTTATTCCGCCATCGTAAAGTGGACACCAAAACCGTCGTCGCCAAAGTCTTTGGTGACAGATAATCCGTCACCATAATATTATGTGACAGAAAATCTGCCACATAAAATTGCTTCATATGGAACATTCTTACAAGCAAACCAATTTCCATGTTTTTATTGATGAAAGAATCATCATTGGTAATTCATCATACCTCTACATAACAATTAAAAGACTAACAGATTTACAACTTTTTTTAACAATTATTGTAATTGGAAGGAAAAGTTGGCTTCTTCTTGCTGCAAAATAAATCAAAAACAATTAAAAGGGAGACATACCAAAAGACCATCTTGTATATAGATGTACATATCAACAACATTATGAATACAATAGAATATTACTAAAGTGCATTATAAAAGTCGGCTATCTAGTTACAATGGAAAACTATTACATACGTCATTACATGTTGATCAAATATTCTACACTTATACATTGTTATATACTCAAACAAAAACCAACATCAGTGCTGCAATGTGAGCTTTGCAATTCTCATATTCCTTCAATTCAGATCTTGATATCTAGCTTGGCCTCGTATTCCTTCAAGAAATTCAACATCACCTGCAAAACAAACTTACGGTTTCTCCTAAAGTTCTACTCGAAGGTATTGAAGATCATTAGAAAGTAAGATATTATACCTCTTGTTGGTAATCAGTAGCTAATTATACTTATGTCACCCCCAATGTCTATAAGAGCTTCAATCTAGTCATTCAAGCATAAGATATGGGGTTAGCAAAGAAGAGATTTAAACTAATGCCGAAAAAAATACCATGACTAGCTATATTCATTCTGAAGTTATATGTAAAGGAGAGCGACAGATATTTAAGAAGGAAAGCGACAGATATTTAACTTTCTTCCATGTAAATCCATTATGAAGTGAAGGAGATAATCCAGTAAAAAAACACCAGAACCCAACTACAAGGCAAAACTAGAGCCCAAATACTTGGTGAAGGAATTTCACCAAATTAAGGACGCTGCAGTAGGGGTAAGTATTCTTTAATCAGAAAAACGGAAATGACGTAGATCTACGATTGATCAATACAAGTACCACCTCCACCCTCTTTATCAGACATTCTAGTGAAAAGCATCATGCAACGCACACATACATGCAACATTTCATAGTCCTCAACAATGTGCAAACCTGATGCAAATCATGGATGATTGAGGAACAGATCCAACGCTAAGTAACTATCCAAAAGTTTTAACCAAAATATGACAATGTGCAAACCTGACGCAAATCATGGATTTGTTTGCGACGAGCAGCTTAAGGAAGCTCAACGTCAAAGACGTAGACAAGTCATGAATCCTCCAACGAGAATGAGCGTCTTCGTGTCTCATAGAGCTCCCTCAAGAAAGAAAATCTAGACATAGAACAAAATATTCATGGGCAAGCTACAAACTGAGCACTGCTAGATTACTTTTTGTTGAGGTGGCAGCAGAGGTCGTCCATCCAACAAATGATTATATTTTGTTATGCACAATCAAATTGTATGCAAAGATGCTGCTATATGGATGTTTTATAAAGAACTTTCTACTGTTAATGAAAGGATTGTAAGGCAAAGAGATGAATAAAGTAGAGGTGATATATTACCTATACTAAATAGATGTCCCTTGCAAAAAAGACTCATCGTGATTAAACTCATCCTTCAAGGTGAATTACCTCCAAGGCATTTAAACAAGCCATTAATACTACAGAAAATATTAACACAATGCATTAGATTTGTGGACGTCTTTCTGGGGGTACCTCCTCATTTTCCATGATATGTGATAAAGGAAAGATGACTTGACCACCAAGGAAGCCAACACCAAATCTTATACCATGATAACATGCGAATTGACTTTCAAATATGGAAAATTATGCAGTCCTAAATTTCCGAACTTGGACCCTCTAAACAAAGTCATTGTCGGAAATGCCGCCAAAGAAAGAAAGCATAATGTGATCTTTACCTCCCCACGATAACTTTTAATTTTCATTGATGCCAATTTGGATCATAATTATATATCTTATACGTTGACATGGACATTAATGTAAATACAGATTTACATGTATGTAGGTAAGCAGGCATGAATCGATACAATGTACACACAAAAAAGACATGCATATGCATATATGATGCAATAAGCTTTACCCGAGAAAGACAACCACAAAGATTAGAGAAGGGATGGAATTGCCCACTGCAACAATAAATGCAGGCGACGTGTAGGTTTCAGTCCCCTGCCAGAAAAAAGAATCCCTAAATATTAACATGGTAATATTTTTAAGAAAGACAATCACTTTAATGGATGTGATTTTACTAAAATCCATTAGCATTGAAGTTACTAAAATCCATTGGCAATGAAGAATTTAGATTCCTCGCAGTACTTCAATGGATGTGATTTTACTAAAATCCATTGGCATTGAAGTTAGCAAAACCATGTAACTTGGACTATAAATAGAAATCATATTATCTAGTAAATCACTTCGTCAGTAATCAATTAACATTTCTAGCTACAGAATACACCCTCCAATTTCTTTCTATTTTCATACAATAGCAATATGATGTAAAAAACTGATGGCACAAAATACATCAACCGTGTATGACTGCAACAAAAATAAGAAAGCACCTAAACGCCACAATACTATATGTTTCCTAGATAAGAATATATAAATCTGCAAACATATGCAGCATCTATCTGTAAAAAGTTATATTTTTGCCATTCAAAAGGAACAGAATAATTGATGCAAAATGCCAAGTTGCGTGAGTTTTCAAGTCAACATTCAGACACAAGTATTAAATTGAGTTACTGCAGAATTTATTAGGTAAGTAGATTCTATACAAAACAGGAAAAAATATTTGAGGACAGAGGATCTAATATAAAAATCCCAATATAGAATTTGGATGACATCATTTTTTCTGACAGGGTAAGGACTAAGGATCTTGATGGTGATGCGGTATATTAGCAGTGGAAAGATGTCCATTTTGGATCTGAATGTTGTTTATTGATGTATTACGAGATCCCGCTGTTCCATTCGCTTACTAATTCTTTCAACCAACACTTTTTCACAATAATATCTGTTGAGAATAGAGTACATCCAACTCCTATCAATTATAAAGTCCATCACCCTACATTTAAGTATAAAAAGCCTTTTCAATATAAATACATTAAATATTTCATTCAATGACAAAAAATTAAGATCATTATACATATATATATATATATATCAAGAATAATGAGAGGTAAAGTATACAAGAATTATGAAGTCCATCACCCTACATTTAAGTATAAAAAGCCTTTTCAATATAAATACATTAAATATTTCATTCAATGACAAAAAATTAAGATCATTATACATATATATATCAAGAATAATGAGAGGTAAAGTATACAATTATTATTTTGTGATTTATTATTATTATTACTACTATTTACATAGCACACACCACCCGTTGTGCAGGGCCACACGCCACCCGGTGTGGAGGGATGCAAAGCATATGACTACTCCTGTGCAATTTCATGACGATGATTATTATTATTTACATAACACACACCACCCGTTGTGCAGGGCCACACACCATCCGGTGTGGAGGGATGCAAAGCATGTGAGTATTCTTATGAAATTTTATGCTTATTATTATTTACATAGCACACACCACCCGCTGTGCAGGGCCACATGCCACCCGATGTGGAGGGATGCAGAGTATATTATTGTGCCTTTGCAATTTCACGATGCTTAATATTATTTACACAAGTTGAATGAAGCATGCATATCCAAATCTAGCAATTGCAAAAAAATGCAAACATAAAAACCAACTAGAAATGCATAGAATCAAAGCAATGTGAGTCAACAAATGCAAACATCAAAACCAACTCAAGATGCACAAACATATTAGAGAATAGAAGTTATTATCAAGTAAATTTGCTAAAAAATGCCATGGAAACAACAAATGCAAATTTCTCGTTTAGCCATTGTTATCAGCAAAAGTTTTCTTGAATTTTATTCATAGCATACTCGTATTTTGTTACTCTAGTGTTTGTAGTGGTTTTTTTGAAAGTTAGGATTTTTGTCCGACGTTCAATCTATCATATTTGAATTGAAAGTTGAGGTGTGAGATAATCTTTCTAAAGCCATTTATGTCAGGGATGATCTTCTAAGTTGTCACCATAAAACGATCTTCTAAGTTGTCACCATAAGGAACAGATGTTGGATGAAATTTAATCTTTGAAAGAATGATAAAATTGCACAACCTGAATTTAACTCCATCTTATAATGACCTAAATAAGAATAGTTCAAAATCCTCTAGATGAAAAGAAAGTAACCAAAGTATATCAATCCATTAAAGTCTTGTTATATAATAGAAAAAATTGGGTTCTCTATAGAACATGAAGGCTCCAAAAATAAATCAGTTATCAGAGGCAATCTAAGGACAATTTTGTACAAGATTAAGCATTTTTGCAATCTTTGTAAAACATTATATATCAAGGACAGCTAAATTTATGTCAATAAAAAGAATGGAAAATTATGCAGCCCTAAATTTCCCAACAAAAATAAACCTTATCTTTACCTATCTTAAACAAAGATTTATCTATGAGAGAGCCTAGTTGCCTACGTAGGTTCCTTCATAATGAGAAGGTAGATAAAAGATTATTATGAGAGAACTAATATGCATCTTCCCTTCCCTTGTAAAGGGAGAATCTCAGTGCACCTTCCAAATACACAAGGTAGCAAGATAAAAAACATGTGTTGCTATGTCAGATATACATGGTAGCTTGATTATGATGAAGATGCAATGCATAACAGTTACTTGATAAAAGATGCTTTTAGTTGCAATATATGTTTGTTTCTATATAAGTGTTTAAGAAACAAGATGATAGAAACAAACTGTTTGTAAAACTCATGCCTGAGAATAAAATTACCAAAAGGAATATAAGTTAATTCTTTAAATCCAGAGTATCATCTATTTCATTGCCTCCCTCGATCATATTCTTTATTAACATCTCAAACTACTCCATCAAAGATCTGCAAAATGTAAACAAACTAAATAAATATACTGAAATAGGAATAATGGAAAGCAAAGGAATCAAAATCTACCAAAACTAATAATAAAGGTAGTAATCAACATCTAAATTATTAAAGTCCATCCAAAAATAGAGGAATGTCTAGTCTATCTGATACATAACCTATACGAGAGAATCAGAGAACTGAGGCCATGATCGAATGCAACTTCGGTGATGAAGTGGAGGAATGTGTAGCCCAAATGGGTGAATGTTGCAAGGAGATGGTGCTTGAATCATTTGCATGTCGCTATGAGATCACCCTTCTCTTTCGCCATTGCATTTGTTGCATCTCGGGAGAATGCTTCACTGTACAACCATCATATCATGAGTATTATATTATGTTGTTACTTTTATTGTAAAGAAAGAACTTTGATTTAAGAAAGAAATTAGATTCTTTGCAGTACTTCAACGAATGTGATTTTACTAAAGGCGAATTATAGCATAAAATCGAAGTAGATGTTGATCAACATCTCGACCAAGCAAAGAATCGTTGAATAAAATGAGGTTTATTGTCCAAAATTGCTGCTTTGAGATGCCGTGAAATTTGGGTGACCCCTCAAACATTGATTCAATAGATTTGAAAGGGTTAAATCCTAACCACCTCACTTATGTTCAATGCCACAATCATGTCCTCAATTGATCTCCAAATAAAGACATTATCAGAAAAAGCATGTAGGTCGAATGCAGGTACCAATAACTATGATGTGTACTATGTTGGACACGTGAGCCCACGACGAGCCATTATGCAATAAATGTTATTGCGAATATCATTCCCTGATCTGAAATGAAGAATAAATAATTTGCATAATAGGTCCCTCTGTACAATTAGGGTTATGTACCATGGCTATCTTAATGATCATACAGCTGTTGATTCAATTATTGAATCATAGAGGCTGGTGCTTGGATGAATATCTAAAGAGTTAGATTGAGGACTCATCAAGCACCGTCAAATGATTGTTAAGATGTGATCTCCAACTTGAGTAGGAGATGGCAATCCTTTCTCACATAGGCTGATATCTGACCGACCTCTTGATACAGGTCCTCTGCATAGGAATAGAGATTCGGAGGTGTCAGATTAGTTAGGTCTAAGAGTTGACTTAACGAGATCGAGATAACCTAAGTCCTATGTTGAATGCTGTCACAGCATAGGCACGCATCCTCTGACCATAGACAGATGTGTTACTATATGTCTAAGTGTGTACATTTGGCAGACCAATAGGTTGATGACCTAATCAAGGTCTATACATCGGCGCGCTGGTGTGCATGTAAGGGCATATGAGTAATACGATCTCTCAAAGGGATCATACAGGTTCATTACTGAACCGGAAGACATGAGCTCACTCATGAGATATTGGGAAGAATCAAATTCCGTGCACGGTCGTCTCGCTTTGGAAGCTTGACTGAAAATGGAGGTTTGATATATACTTTTGGAAAGTATATGATCAAGACCTAGGTATGATATATGCTTTTGGAAAGTATATGATCGATACCAAATCCCAATGATCAAATGAGAAACTTAGTGATCAAACCCTGAAGAAGACATTGTAAAATAGATCTTGATCTTCGGGTTGACCATGGGTCTTCCAGTATGCAGGATGTACAGGTATTGGGAATACCTGAGGGTGATGTGATCATAAACGATTGTATATCCATGACGCTTCCATTCCGAGGGAGTGATGAAACAGGCCTGGATTTTAGTGACTCCTTCCAGTAGAGAAGCAATCTGATCTTAGTCCAAGTGTTGGACATTGGTCTGAATGAAATTCAGATTTAATGAGAAGATTAGATTTGCGGTCTTCATTTAATCAAGCATCTATGAGAGGTTCGTAAGATCTGGATTTGAGACAAGATCTCAATATCCAAGTCATTATACGTGGAATAATACAATCACCTTGTCCTTATCTCCAAGTATCTGCGGAGAAAGCACATTATTCTTGAAAGAGTTCAAGAATAATTCATTTGATGAAATTCATATCCAAGAAAGAAGAATTTGATGATTAAATGAGATTTAATTATCAAGTTAATATGAATATAATTCATATTATGAGAATGATTATCCAAGATAATTAAATGGGATTTAATTATCAAGGATTAGAGAATGTGGATACTATTATCCATAATATTTGTGTATTGTAAATATGATTTATAATATACATAAATTCAAGAGAGAGAAATTTAGTAAATAACATTTGTTAATTATTAGATGTGGATTGGATTCACATTTGTTAATTAACTGGAAATGTCATTTACAAATTAGTTTGGGTTGTGAATTTGATTCACATATTTTCAATGGCATGATTGAAATATTCACAAATTAATTTGGAATTAATTTGGTGGATATTTTTGTGATAATTGAGAGATAATGTAATATAATAAAAAGGAGAAATAAAGCCACCATTTTAGGAGGCAATATTATGTCTATTTTATTATGATGATTAATCTCTCAACTAACTTATTTATGTTAAATTAAAAATGTGTTGATAATGTTGCAACATATATTTAATTTAAATAAATGTTGTTGGTTTTAACCAACAACAATCATAGCCATTGATCTTACATAGACCAAGCCTAGCCGTTGGATCTATGAGTCCATGGATTGAGATCCAATGGATCCTAAACTAATATAAAAGGAGGGCTAGGGTAGCCTTCCATGGTACATCATTAAGAGTTGTACAAGGTGTCAACTCTCTCTCTCTCTCTTTCTCATTCTCGCCCTCTCTCTTTCTCTTCTCCATTAAGTGGCCGTCCACTTTGTGTTGAGAAAGGAGAGACTCTCGGCTTCTTCTTCGACGACTCGAGGATCTCCTTCTTCTTTGGAGTTTCTTACTCTAAAGAAAGACGACAGATTTCGTTTTACGAAATCAAGGGAGCCATCGCTTGGATCTTCATCGAGGATTGCGGGAAGGAACGTGACTCATCATCGCGCCCGCAAGTGCGTTCTTCGTGGATCGGACTTAAGACAGGAGGATCTCTACTTTGGGATCTCGCGATCACTACCACGCTTCAAGAGGTATTCCTTATACTTTGTGGTTTGATGAAACAATCCGAGAAGTGTTCTCGTGATCATGTGGTTTCATCTTTAAAGTTAAAATTTTAATTTCCGCTGCATCTAGCATCTAGCACGACTAGTTGCTTCGATCGCATACGATGTGATCAACACGCTTCCGTGATGCGCTTAAGGATTCACAATATCCTTCATACTACTGGTATTGATCATATATAGATGGCTGCTCATAGATTTCTTACAACATGGAAGCACAAAAAAGAAAAATAGAGTATACCGAAAGAGGAATGCGCTGCAGATTATTTGTTCCCAATAGACTATCATAGGTTGCATTCCAGCTACCTGTGGTCATTTACGCAACAGTAGGCCCACACTACTGCTCGGAAAGCTCCCATCTTAAATGGGGCGTCCATGACCCATCAAGCCAAGCTCCTTTCTATATGGTTGTTTACAAAACTATTATCTCCTCCTAATTATTCAAGCAAATTGATGTGTTTTGAATAATTGATTTTAAGCGTCAGGAACCACGATGAAATTGGAGTAGAAACTAACACTTTTGTAAGTTGTTCTTTTACTAACTTTCGAAGTATATTTGCTTACAAAATATGTAAAAAGAAACTCGTAAAATTCGTGATCACATGATAGATATTATCTGTTATGATCGTCATGTCTATCATTTAAATAAATAGATTATGAATTTTTGTTTAAGTTGAAAGGAGAATTTTTGTTTAAGAGGAAAAAAATCTGGGATTTCAAGCTTGATGCCACATTGGAATTTTCAGTTATTATACCTTCGAGAGTGGAAAAACTATCTGAGCATATTCTCAGTTGTGTCCCATTGCTAGAAATGATCATTACGCTGGACTGATACGATCCAGCCCACGAACTTAGCCAATGAACTCGCTCCAAACGCTCGATCTCAAGGAGGTCCCAGGGGTTATATTTGCACAGCTCGATCTCGAGAATGATGAAAGATTATAATGGGCAGCACAAGACTTTCCTCCTCAGGTACTGCACTACCAGCTCCTCATCTGCGGGATGGAACTGGAGGTAGCCTTATCTCCTTGTCCGTCCGCCTTTCTCATGGGTACATGGGAAATGGAGTCGGAGTACCTGTAGATCTGGTGACGGCTAGCGGTGGATCTCCTCGATGGAGAAGCACTGACGGCGAGTGGTGGCGGATGGAGGCGATCAAACGGCGGTGGAAATCGACGCAGATCACCACTGCATCGAGCATCAGAGGCAGAGGATCGCCGATGGGATCGACCTCAACCTAGAGGAATGAGGCAAGAAAGGGGAGAAGATGGCAACGGCGGAGGCAAAGTTTGGAAAGGAGATTAGGGTTTTGGAAAGAAGGGGGAATGAGGCTTTTTGAAAAAGGTGCGATCTCTTATAGTCATGTACACCTGCGCTTTACGCGACGGATTTAGGCGACAAATATCCGTCGTAATAAATTCTGTCGCTTAAATTCTGTTATCAAAACATAATTCTGTTGTAGTGGGTGGTGATGAGGCAATGCCTCTACCCCCTCTCTATATAATCCAATTATAAATCCATAATCTTATTTTCAGTAGGACTATAAATAGAATACAACTCAACTACTATTTGAATTAGGAATCCAACTCCATTAAAATTACTAATCCTATAATGGTTCTAATCCTAACAAAAACTAACAAACATTAACTATTGTCTGAAGAAAGCTTTGATTTTAACTTCATGGACACGACTTTCAAAAATGTTGGATCACCAAATATCAAAGTCAGTTATTTATCCTGATCGGTACTTAATCGACCTTATTGGAGCTATTTCCCGGTTAAGGCATGTGCTTGACAAGAATGCCCGGTTAGGGCATGGAATTTAAAAAAAATCCCAGTCAGGGCACCGATCGATGAACGGTTACCCGATCGACAAACCGTTCGCCGAATCGGTGCTTCCGTACGAAAAATATTATTCCGAAAAAATATTATATATTATTTTTAATATATATATATATATAATTCAATCGGCATCAGTGGAAGCACCGATCGACGAACCGTTCGCCGATCGGTGCCCTGACTGGGAATTTTTTAAATCCCATGTCCTAACCGAGCATTCTTGTCAAGCTCATGCCCTAGCCGGGAAATAGCTCTCCTTATTGACTCTCCATCGCAGACATCTAATGTGACACTATTCATCTCCTTCACCTGACAATGCTTAATTATTGTTCTCTTGACGACGACTATGATTACTTGGAAGCAAACCGGCAATGATTCCTTGGAAACTCTAAGATATGATAGTTTTGCCCCCAACAAACCTGTCAGGTAACTCGAATGAAAGTTTTACTTAACCAAAGTTGGTTGTTAGACTCAAAGCTTTCTTTTACAGACATATAATGAAAAAGGATGCTTAACTTTTATGTTTACAAACTTTTGCTTATGCTGACTATGTTTCTGTAAGATACAGATCCTTGTAATATGTGAATCTCTGGGAACAGCGGTTCACATCACTCCTGCCTTTGTTTTATGTATGTAATCAGTAACTCGCCTTACCTGAATGGTAACAGTCTAATGTTCTTTCTGGGTTGAGAAAATTATCCCTTTTTTTGTTTTCAATTAGTTCTATCAAACTTCTTTTCCATGTTAGTTAAATGTCGTCAGATTTTTCTATCATGATTTTCTTTAGTTCTTTTGGGTGGTTATCAGAAAGCATGCTGTTGGAGTATTCGTTGTATGCGTCATGAGTTGTAGCAGGGTAAATGGATCATGGAGAAGATTCATTTACCCCATCCGGTGTTTATTCCCACATTGTTCAGTGGTGGGACTTGGAGGCTCTGGAGAGGTTATATAAAGAGCCCCAGACCTCCTATATCCATTGAGAAAAAGCAATAGAAGCATATGCCCCTTTGAGGGCTTCTCCCGTGGTTTCATCCCGCTCCTCACGGAGTAGGGGTCCACGTTAAATCTTTGTTCTTCCAGTTTTATATTTCTAGATTTATGCTCTATTTATCATTTCCGCTTCCACGCCCTATTTCTGATACATGCAAAAAAAAGATCTTTTTGGCATCATTTTGAGCTGTTGTGTTGATCAGGTAAATTTTCTTGACTTACTACCTGAATCTCTGATCAGTGTCATTCTGCAGTTTGATTGAATGGATTGTTTGTCATAACCACCATCCTATTTGTTTTTGATGAATCAAGAAGGTTTCTGCGAGAACATGTTGGCTTCTGCTGATCATACCTCCCCATTTTCTAAATTTCTAAAGGGATATTTACCCAGCGGACCCTGAAATCTTTCGAAATTATCTCTACGACCTTTGAAACATCGTAATTCCTCCCACGACCCCGTAATCTTGCTCCGTCTTACCCAATAAACCCTGCCGTCAATTTTAACTATATTTGAGTCAAAGACTTGGGTTACTCTTGAGTTAACCTAACCAATTTACCATCTAACGGTTAGGATTAGTCAAAAATATAAAAAAGGGAAAAATCTAGCAAATTAGACTTGAGAATTCTCAAATCGACCTCGTTCATTGCGGGGCAGTAGCGACGGGGATAGCAGCAGGCAGGGGATAGCAGCGGCGACGGGGATAACAGCGGCGACGGGGATAGTAGCAGGAGGCAGGGGATAGCAGCGGCGATGGGGATAGCAGCGGCGACGAGGAGCAGCAGGCAGGGGCCTCCATCGGGGGGAGTAGGGAGCTTCAGCCGCGGGGGGGGGGGGGGGGGGGGGGGGGGGGAGCAGCATCGCCGAGGAGCAGGGGCCTCCATCGGGGTCGGGGTGGCTTGGGCGGTGGGGTGTGTTGGGGGTGGGGGCGCTGGGAGCTTGGGCGGTGCGGGGGGGGGGGGGGGGGGGGGGAGCTTGGGCGGCGCCGCGGGAGGGGGGAGAGCTTGGGGCGTTGGGCAGGGGGGCGGGGCGCGCTGGTAGCTTGCGGGGGTGCTGGGTTGGATGCATCCTCGACCCGGGGAGCTTGCGGCCGCCGAGGTGAGGGGTGCTGGGTTGGATCCGTCCTCGACCTGGGGGAGCTGGCGGCTGCCGGGGGCGGGGGGAGTGCTGGGTTGGCTGCCGAGGGCAGTGGGTCGAGACGGAGGGGGGAGCAATGGAGGCTAAGCAGGGGGAGGGAGAGGGAGTGGCACTCATGGTAAATTTGATAGATAAAATAGGCATAATGTACAAGAATATAACAGAATCTGGTTAACTTTAACGGCTTAATGGATGGGAGTTAACCACAGGGTCTGTTGGGTAAGAGTTAGCAAGATTACAGGGTCGTGGGAGGAATTACGATGTTTCAAAGGTCGTAGAGGTAATTTCGAAAGATTTCAGGGTCTGCTGAGTAAATATCCCATTTCTAAATGTGTACCTATAATATATGACGCTGTACTGGGAGGAAGAGCTTCTCAATTTATAAACGAGATTTAAATTATATGGAGATGGACATGAATACGAACCAAGGTCTGTTTGGAAGACTGAGATCGACTGTTGCTTAAATTTCTATCAAGAAGGCTGGATTTGACATTTGAAGATGTTCGAGATCAGATTAACGAGTATTTATTGTTGGGATACGATCCGTCGGGATCGTCTCTTCTCAGTACCGGTGGTTAGGGATATAAATGCGTAATGCGCAATCAATCATCACTATGGAAGCACATGAAGAAAGAACAACAAGATATAATGGTGGTCGATCACTTCTTGCAACCAACAGAGAAGAAAGATCACTATACATAATGAGTACAACTCTCTCCGTTCCCTCGCTATCCCATCTCATTCTTCTCTCTCTCTCCCCCTCTCTAGGGATTACATTTGTTGCGAATCGCGGAGGCAAACACGCACAAACACAATCAAACAAGCAAGACGTAAACACGGGGATTTACAAGGTTTACCCGTAAATGGGTTACGTCCTTGGGCGGCGGCGATCGATTTCACTATATGGAGAAAAATGTAATACATAGGGTACAGAGAAGGTACAGATATGAGATGAGAAACATGATCAGAATGAAGATTGCAGTATCTGATGACCCTAGGGCCCTTTTTATACTGCAACTTAAGAATACCATTTATATTCAGCAATCCATCCCAACAGCTCTCAGCCAACCAGAAAGCATGACACATATCAGACGTGTCAGCAATCCTGGCCCAACAACTCTCAGCCAATCAGAAGGCAGGACACAGATCAGACATGTCAGCAATCCTGGCCCAACAACTCTCAGCTAATCAGGAGGCAGGACACAGATCAGACATGTCAGCAATCCTGGCCCTGCAGCTCTCAGTCAATCAGAAGTCAGGAAACATATCGGCCACATCAGCAACCCAACAAGTGGTTAGGATTCAAGTCAAATTAACAACATTGTTCTTGTAGTGGTGTTGAGGCAATTCCCTTCACACCCTCTTTATATAGTTTGATTACAACTACATAGTTCTATTCCCAATAGGACTATAAATAGAATACAACTCAATTACTATTATGATTAGGAGTCCAATCTTATTAAATTCTTTATCTTAGTTTGACTTTAATCCTAACATTTATGTGCGGTGCTTATATGGTTTACTTTCATTCCTTGCCAATCTAATGCATAACTACAGTCCAGACTCCATATATCTGTACTTAAGGATTTAGGTTTGTAAATTGTAAATTGTAAATTGGATCTGTTTGGAAACAGCAATAAATTGTTATGGATGATTCACTTGATGGTTGCTGATGTATTGGCTGAATAGAACCTTTATTTTAAACATACATGCAATCACATTTGGAATAACAATAAATTAATCCCGTAGATTAAATAATTTGTTTCCTAGTTTACTTGGATCCCAAGTCTCATTATTCATAATTTATGTTCAAATTTTGGATACATGTCCATCATAACATCTATAAATTTCATTCAAAAAAATTAGCTTTACCTAATCACAATTAGCTGTTATGTATAATCTGAAAAAAGATATTCGCCGAAATTGATCATAAAGTATCGTGGGATTTTTAATTGAAAAAGAGCTTTAATGGTGCAATTGTAGTCAATCTTTTATTTGATTCTAAATCATGCGATGTGTTGTTTTAGCAAAATAGCGTCATGATTTTTTCTTTTCTTTCTTGATCGAAGAAAAGAGATGGAGAGAAGTGTAATCTCTCCTGGTTAAATCGATCTTTGCCCGCAATCCATTGACCCGAATAAACATACAACTGAATGCTCCCCTTCAGGTCGAAAGATCAAACATACCCAACTTAACGACATTTTCAACGAAGTTAGTCGTGAGAATCTCCTCAGTAGAGACATCAACAACTTGTTCTTCAGTTTTTGGATATCGTAACACAAGCTACTTTGAACAAATCCTCTCTCTCAAGAAGTGACAATCAATCTCGATGTTGTGAATAGAGGAAGCAATCATGCACAAACACGATCAATCATGCAAGAACTGAACACACAGATTTACATAGTTCACCCAAAACTGTGCTACATTCTTGACTGGCGATGATGGGTTTTCAATGTGGAGAAAGGGGAATACAGAGTATACTAAGAGCCCTAACCATGTGGAGTTTATCCCATTACAGATGGATCCCTGATAAAAATAGATTTTGATACTCAATAAAAAAAACCACTTTTAAAATTTTCATCGAGGGAAACTTGCCCCCCCCCCCCTCCCCCCGATTGTTGATCCTTCCGGTAGGGTAAGGTGACATGAAGGGTGCATACGATAGTTCTCCAACTTGATCCAACAGAACAGATGGTTGGGAATCAAGACATATCAACACTCGACATGCTCCATTCTAACGTACATAAGATGGTTAGAAATTTGTTGCAACATTTATTGTTATCACAAAATATTCTTTTAGATAACACAACATCAATTTCAATATCCGCAAAACTATATTAAGCTATAACATACTTCAACTCCCATGTGCTATTACTCCAAATCATAAGATTTACATCTAGATATATCTAGTGGTGGACTTCCGACTTATGGATATCATATCTAATCAACATCAGTATAGCCTTTATTCTGAAGCACTTGTCCTTGATGAAAATGGGCCCTTTTCATGTGTTTCTATCTAGATAACACCAAATGTGTTCCATAATCATCATCAAATGCACATTATTGGGGGCATGCATAAACCTATTTATCAAATTGACGATAGAGGTAATGTCGATAGAGGTAATGTCAGATTTAATGATCAATTGCCACACAAGTCTTTGATAATGTCCTTTGGAATGTTTGTCAAGACAATTTCCGCCCTTGGCTCTCAGCTTGTATCTCCCTTCATTGGAAATCAAAGTAGTTTCGTCTTTGAGCTTTCCACTTTTTCTTTGGCATTATCAATTTTTTGGAATTATATTATATTTTTCTTTGATTGCCGACATGACATAATTTTTATGGACGAAGCTATACATAATCTAAAGTCAATCTTTTTTTCAAGAATGCACTACAATTTTGTTTGTGTCAAAGAGTTGAATATATCGAAAAGCTTATTGGCTAAAAATCTTTAGAGGTGATCTTCGCAGGAGAATTAAGAGTAATTGTTCCGATTTTCAATTTTGGGCAAATTCCTTTTACTAAAGATTAGTGTGATGTAGGTCATATTTAATCTAGAAATAATATCCACGTGTTCAAGGTATTTTAAGAGATTTAATTGAGCACCTACCAAAGGTTCTAAAAAATTGATCGAGAGACCCAAGGCCCAATTACTTGTCTATTGACATGGAAAACATATATTTTTCAATATAAAAATTGGATTTCTTTTCCAAAATTATTTCGAATTTATTTAAACGCTAAGTGTAGCTAAACCTAAGGAAAGAGCCTCAACATAACTAAGCTTGTTAACGAAGAAATTCAATGTCATATAAACATATTTAACCTTTTTGAATTATCGGGCTTTAAAAAAAGCTTAAACTATGTCTCGATTCCTAAAAAATACTAAGCTTTCAATTTTTTTATTTCATATTCAATAAAAGTCTTGTGCAAACTTACAATATTATGTATTTAAGATAAAAAAAATGAGGTTGGAATTCTCTTTAATGCATTTTAAAAAATGAGACCATTGATTGGGAATGAGACATAGTTGGGGTCCCTTTCATAAAGCAGGAAATGCATTTAATCATATTTTTATCTTATAAGGAAACAATAGTCCCACTTTATCTTTTCAACCCATACTCTTTTAAAAGTCAACTAATTACATTGACAGATGATCATGTGATGATTTATGCTATCTAGTACCCTTTACAAATTATCTTGTTTTTTTTCAAGAAGACCCTATAAATATAGCATCTTTAATTTAAAGAATACCATCGTACATGGTCATAAATATATGCAATGTATAAAATTTTATCAAAAAATAAAGAATGAGACAACACCCACAATTTTTAATTAAAAGGACACAAATTTGTTACAATAGGTGAAAAAACATACAATGGGGTAAAAAACACAACACGACGAGCGTGAAGCATCTACCTTCAAAAGATTTCTCGCGTATTTTATATGCAAAGAGTTATTATATAATCACATAATTTATAAATTAAGGCATAACATTTTTATTAGAACTAACATTGAAAAGCTCTATTGTTACCCATTGTTCTCCTCTCTTTCAATTTTTGTTTAATGTTTGATCTGTCTTTCTTTTTCAGTGATGAGAGACCAAGAGTTGAGCTCGATCTATCCCATTCATGAAGTAAACCTATTGCATGCAATGCCATTCAGAACATGGGACAAATACTGTTAAAACTTTCTTTAATAAGAATAATATCAAGACCCACAACAATGTAAATTACTGCAACTAAGACTACAAATGCACTGGGTATGGCAATACATTTGCCACAAGCGTGAAACTCCAGATTCACAAAGATTTGTTTTTACATTAAGTTCTTCCTATTTTTCATTTCTACTAACTTCCTAATGTTTCTATAATTCATCATATGTTCAATTGTTTTTATAGTTCAACATGCTACGAATAATTAAGCATAATTAAAATATAATGTGATATCTAAGAGATGTTTGTTTCCATATAAGTAATAATTAAATATCTTAAAATCATGGAGCAAAATTGATGTCGATGCAATTGCATGCACAACAACAGGAACGCATTTCACTTGCTATCGAGTTATCCTGAAAAAACAATCGCATAATTAGAGCCTAGCCTCATAATAAGCGGACCTCGTAATAAGCTGATGGAGAATGAAAATCCAACTTCTCATCACTATTACTCGTTTCTTAAAATCTCAATTTTGCTTCAAATTTTTCATTCCAAAAATAAAAGAAGTCAAAATCATGATAAACCAATACACCTAACAAATTATGAACCTATATGTGTGTCATCATCGCTCAAATATTTAAAGGAAACTAAATGAGAAAAATCATATATAAATTGTTGTTCATCATGATACATACTAGATTACATTTATGCATGTGGAAATTAATTACCGGATCACTAGCAATGTAGAGTTAAGAAATAATATGGGTGCACCAATCATGAACCGAACTCGGGTTTGTACCATATGTGATATGTTAGTATTGTTTTAACTATAGAATACTTGTGCTTCTTGTTAATTACTTCTACATCTAAAAATCAATCAATTATACATGTGTGTGTACATACGTATGTACGTATATGCATGTGTATATATGGTTAGACTAAAAAGCCAAGCATGCCTAGAGAGATGTCACCATGTTGGAATGAGCACTAAATAGAAGACACTGCGTTACTACCATTAGAACGTGCACAATAAAAAAATAAAAGTCGGAAATTAAGTGGGGTAATGAAAGAGTGATCATAGATAGAAGGAAAACTAGGAAAGGGGATATGGATCAACGCACAATGTATAATTGAAATCTAAAAAACATATTCCCATTAATAACTTCAAGCATTCATACTAGACTTCAACTTATACAAGAAAATAAATACCATTCATACAACAGGAGAAAAAGAGCTTACAACAATTGGAAGATGAAAGACACTTGAGAGTCTCTTACTGTGGTAGTTGTGTCGTTCTAGTTGGTGTGATCAAACAAGGACCCATTGCGCGGTATTTATAATCTAATTATGTGTAGATATTTTGGAAGAGTGATCTAGAATCCTCTTACATACCATATATGTGGTAAAAATATATAAATTTTTTAGGGAATTGGATAAATATCTAGATATTTTCTCAACCTCTTTCTATTCTAGAATATTCTCTCCCCAAGTAACATCTCTTGACAATTATGTATGAGTTGGGACTTTAGGTCCATTGATAAACTTATGTTTACATGAGTGGGAGGATTGTAAGCCCATATATTTAAAGGCCAATTGCAAAAACAATTATTCATAAACTAATTACAAATTACTATATTTTCAACAAAATATACTGCATGCCTCAACCAATCAGAACAAGACTAAATAGAAACTCGCTGCACACTCCAATTTCTCACATTTTTCAACAACTTCACCTGCAAAACATCTACATAAGAAAACATATGCTTCGGTAAATATCTATAGAAAAATAAGAATGGCACTACACATCTACGTAAGTAAACATATGCTTCGGTACATATCTATCTATAGAAAAATAAGAATAAAAATATGAATATTAATATGTACGTATGAGAATATATATGAAAAATGATTTGTACTAAATATTAATCATTACTAAGAATGAATAGAAGACATGCACGCATGCACACAAGCACACACGAAATTATATAGATCCTTGTAAAAAAATTATAGATTTACACATGAATGGGTACCGAAACATCACCCTATATTAATACGACTAGTGTCGAACCCGTGTGTTGCACTACGAAACATAGTAAAATATTTATACCATGTTAAAAGATCTATTGAAAACATAATTTTAAAGCATTATTAATCTTTCAACCAAAAATAAATAATGTTTTTTATAAAAATAATACTGAGTATCCACTTTAAAAAATTAAAATATACAAATATTTTTAAGTTTTCAGTTATGTCATTACTTTCTATTGGATACATTCATGAAAAGTGGGTATACATGAATCTTTTTATATAAGAGGTAATGCTGCGATTTCCACTTATTAAATCTAGAAATACAAATATAATGCTAAGAATATAATCATTCATAAAATCCAATTCAGAAGATTGTTAATATGGTCACATTTGTAATTTTTTATGATGGTATTGTGAAAATAAGTGATTATTTTAAATTGTTTTAGTAGAGGGACAACATCGAAATGTCACGTTCAAAATAAAACTTAAACAACATTTCACTCTATGCTTATAGTAAAAGATTTTAGATGTCATAGTTTGTGAAGCTCCAATACACTGCATGACTTCAGTATTTACTTCGCAGAGGTTTGGGGTCTGAGAAATGTACATCTGCCTCGCAGGATGCAAATATATGCATGTATATATTTGTATACGATTCACTTAATTATAAATTTATTTATATAACAGAAGTAATGCATTCTTTTACCATAGATATGATTATGGAACAAATGCATTTAGTACATTTATTTCTTATACAAGTCATCTAATACATGTATATATATATATATATATATATATTATAAGCTTTTTTTACAAAGTACGCATGCCATTATTCGTATTCAATATACATTTATTTTATGCATATATTAATTTAAGGAATTTTATAATATATTTCTTTGTATTTGTATCTAGATCCATATTCATATTTAAAGGGATGTTATCCCTATGAACCCTATAAACTTTTTAAATTACCGTCCCGGCCTTTGAAATAACGTAATTCCTCCCTCGAGTCTGTAAACTTAGTATGTCTTACCGCATAGATCCTGCCGTTACTTTTACTTTTACTTGAGTCAATAACATGAGTTAATCTAACCATAAGTGCATTGGATGTTGGATCTTCCACCTCCTCATATCGTTCTTCTTCTTCTTCATCATCTTCTTCTTCCTCCATTCCTCCTCTTCTCCCTCCTCTCTTTATTTTCTCTCTCTTCACCACATCTCCATCCATCCACCAAATCACATTTTTTTCTATTTTCACAAGTAAATCATGTCTTCGATCACAAAAATGATTTTTAATTTTTTTTGCGATGAATTCTTGAACCAATTAATCAAATACTAAATAAATACATTGCAAAACTTTTCCCTCAATCTGAAGGGTGGAAGAATCAGGGGGAGGAGGGGGAGGCGGTGGAGGAGGAGGCTCCTATCGCGGGCGGAGGCGGGGGAGGAGGGTGGTGGGGGTGGAGGAACAAGGGAGAAGGGGGAGGAGGTGGAAGAGGCGACTCCTGTTGCGGGCGGAGCGGGGCAAGAGGGTGGTGAGGGAAGCTCCTGGTGCTTGTGGAGGCTGGGGAGGAGGGCAGAGGGGATGGAGGAACAAGGGGAGGATGAAGAGGTGGTGGAGGGGGCGACTCTTGCTATGGGAGGAGGCGGGGGAGGAGGGTGGTGGGGGAGGAGGAACAAGGGGAGGAGGGGAGGCGATGGAGGGGGCAGCTCCTGCTGTGGGCGAAGGCAGGGGAGGAGGGTGGTGGGGGCGGAGGAACACAGGGAGGAGGGAGAGGCATTGGAGGGGGGCGGCTCTTGCTGCAGGCGGAGGCGGGGTAGGAGGGTGGCGGGGGAGGATGGTGGCAAGAGCTAGAAGCTCTGGCATGCCTCGGGATGTGCCCCAGAATCTCCCCCGTCCTCGAAGGCTTCACCCGCTCCGGCGGCCGCGTGCTCACCTGCGAGATGCAGGGCTTTGGCGTCGTCGCAATCGTCGATCTTGGAATCGTGGAGGAGGTGGAGAGTCGACTGGAGGAGGAAGAAGAGATGGATGGAGATGGTTCTCGGTGGGGAAAGGGATATGAGGAGGAGGGTTAAGGGGGAGAAAGGGAGAAAGGCAATCATTGTGATTTTTTTGCAAAATAAAAGGGTGTTATATATAAAAAACTAACGGAATCTGGTTAGTTTTATAGTCCAATAGATTTGAGTTAACCGCAAGATTCATTGGGTAAGAGTTAGCAAGTTTACGGAGGAAGGAATTACGCCGTTTCAAAGGTCGAGAAGATAATTGAGAAAATTTATAGTGTTCCTTAGTAAAAATTCCTATTTTAAAATATATGTAGATATAATTCTTCTATCGATTGTTACGTCGTACATCCACAGCAATGGTAACTATATATGTTGTCGAAATCTTTATCACCAAGCATTAAACCTTCCATCAAAAAATAGACCTTTTTCTTAATGCGCAGCTTAAGAAATAAAGAATAAAAACACTTTTCAAAATGTTCATGAGAAAAACATATCTAATATCTTTTTTTGATTTGTAAATCATAAAACAAATGTAAATTAAAGCTAATGTATAGATTATTTAGCAATTCAAGTCCCATGTATATAGGGGACGTCTCAAATGAGGTGGGGGCTTTTCTGAAATTGTGAAGACCACTGTAAATTTAGTAAAACTCTATAACAATTTTGTACAATATAAACTGTACATTGTAAAAAAATAAATTTTGTAAAAGATAGCATCCAAATTTAAATTAACATTTCCATCCAATATAATAATATTTTCATAATTTTATTTCACTATACATGTTGTGTTGATATTTATTGCTATATGTATGAAATAAGAAATTGTAAAATATATTGGAATGATGTCTAAATTGAATCACCATATATATGGTGAGATCCCGTCTCATTTGAAGTTTCTCCTACACACACACACACACACACACACACACCACACACACACATATATATACATACATACATACATATATATATATATATATATGGGAAAAAGGGGCCTACCTCGGCGGGTGCAAGTAACTCCCTACACCCGACCTAATTTTTCATTATTTTTGATTTTTTTAAAATGAAACATTGGGGGATTTAGATCACTATGTATCACCATGTTGTCATTCCAAATTCAACTTAATTCGAGACTTCTATCATCTCCGTCAAGACTACCAAATTTTTAACGGTCTCAGAATTGCTGAAATCGACCATGTCTAGATGAACGCGTTAGGAATGTTTGTTTTGCATGAAACTTGAAACACATATTCCCCTTAACATATTAAGTAAATCCCCCCAACTTTTAATCCAAAAAAATAAAAAAAATAATCAAAAAAATGGGGGTGGGTGCAGGGAGTTTCCTACACCCCAGGGTGTAGGCTCCTGCCCCTTATATATATATATATATATACACACACACACACACACACACACACACACACACACACACACACACACACACACACACACACACACACACACACATGGGCCTGGGGAAGATGCACCCGGGGATGTAGCTAACTAGCTGCACCCAGACATTTTTTCATTGATTTTTTGTGTTTTTGAAATGAACCTAGGGGGATTTAAATCACTATATGTCACCATGATATCATACCAATTTCAATAAAATTCACACTTCTATCATATCCATCAAGGCTATCACATTTTAACAGTCTCAGAATTATTGAAATTGACCATATCTAGATGGGCATGTTAGGAGTGTTTGTTTTGCATGGAAATTTGAAACACATATTCCACACAATATACTAAATAAATCCTCCATAAGTTTCCTTGAAAAAAATCAAAAATCAATGAGAAAAATAGCCGGGTGTAGCTAGTTGTTGCACCCCCCGTGTAGCTTCCCTTTTCCCTATATATATATATATATACATATACATATATACATACATATATATATATAATATGAGGAAAGGGAGCCTACTTTGTGAAGTAGGTAAGCTTACGTACTTCACATCTGATTTTTTGTACTTTTTTTATTTTTTTAAAAAATATCACCGTGGATTTTTATAATTATATCTCTCTAATATGTCATTCAAATTTCATCAAAAACAGAGACTCCTACGGTCTCCATCCAGAACATGTAAAATACAGCAAATCTGTAACCGTTAAAAAATGATTGTCTGGATGGAGGCCATAGGAGTCTTTGTTTATGACGAAATTTGAATGACATATTAGAGGAATATAGTTATGAAAATCCATGGTGGTATCATTGTTGCCATCCTCCAAGGCCCCGGGGACAGACAGGGTTTAACGCAGGTTTTTTTAAAAGGCACTGAAATATTTGAAGGGTGACAACATTGCTGCCATGAATTTTCTCCATGAGGGCGGAAGCATGGTCCCATAAGGCAAACCACACCTTCCTAACCTTGGTCCCTAAGGTCACATCCCTTCGAGTCTGGGTGACTACAGGCCCATTTCATGCTGCAACGTGACATAAAATTTTCTCTAAGCTGCTGGCTTTGCGCCTCTCCGTTGTCCTGCCTCATCTCATCTCTGACAACCAAACGGCCTTTATCAAGGGGAGGATGATTGGTGACAATTCTCGTTTGGCACAGGAACTTGCAGCAGAGTTTGACCGGTCGTCCAATCGCTTGCGCGCATTCTTAAAGATAGACCTCACTAAAGCATTTGATACAATGGAGCATCAGTTCATCCTTAAAAGCCTGGATAGGATAGGCTTCCCGAAGGCCTGGCTTGGGTGGATTGCGAACTGCATTCTTACTTCTTCGTTCTCGATCTTGGTGAATTGCTCACATGCGGGCCTCTTTAAGGGCACCCGTGGCCTCAGGCAGGGGGGCCCTATTAGCCCCTCTCCTTTTTGTTATTGGTATGGAATCTTTGTCTCTGCTTGTGAAGTTGCAGTGGCCAGGGGGAATTAAAGACTATGGGGAGGGGGCGGCTCCGTGCGCCGTCTCACCTCATTTTTGCCGACGATATTCTACTCTTCTGCAAGGGTACTTCGGCTTCGTTGCTTGCGGCAGGAGGTGTTTGATGAGTTTGAGAAATCTCGGGTCAAAAATTGAACGCTCATAAAAGCAAATTATTCCGTCCAATATGCGCTCCTGCAGATTTTGGTGTCACATTGCAGACGGGTATACTCAGTTCGAGACTCCCTACTACCTACCTAGGGCTGCCACTTTCTTCATCCTCCAGGAATGGGCTTCTTGCTGCTGCTTTGGAAGACAGGGTTAGGGCCTTGCTTTGTGGCTGGAAAGCAAAGGCCCTATCCCTCGCCGGCCGCCTTCAGTTACTTCAATCGGTTGTCTCCGGTGTCCTTCTCTACTCGGTCGCTGGGACTCTCATCCCAATTGCGGCCGCGCGTCGCATTGACAATTATGCGCAAATTTTCTTTGGAGCTTCGGCCGTAGCGATGTGGGTGGCGCATCATTTGCCTTCCTAAGTATGAGTTGGCCTAAGATCGCTCGTCTCCCTCCGCTTTACGATGATTGTGACATGGACTTGGCGGCTCCTTTCGGCTGATCAGTCTATCTGGGCTACTTTTTTGCGAAGTAAATACCTCCATAATGCCAATCTTTGGGAGGTTACTCCGAGCTCCAATGCATCCTCTATCTGGCTGGCCATTTTTGCTGGGCGTGAGACCATTTTGAAGCGCTATCTCCGCTACTCATGTTGGTTACTCTTGGACCCACTCCCGAAAGGGCTTCTCTTTCGCTGAGGCATTTGACCTTATTCGTCCCCGTGCTATTGTTGTCCTGTGGGCGGGGATCGTGTGGAATACTGCATCAGCCCCCAAGCATTCCTGCTGTCTTTTTTGTGCTACTATCAATCGGCTGCCGACCTTGGATAGGCTCGCGAGACATGGCTTCGCCGTGCCTAGCATTGTGCTACCTCTGTGGCCTGGAATCGGAGACTTGTGACCATGTTTTCTTTCGGTGCAGTTTTGCCACCTCCACCTTGGACCTGGTCTTCTCCTCCCTTCGGCTTCCCAGGCCACCATCCCCCAGCTTGGCGGATATTCTGGAGTGGGCAGGTACCTTGGTGGACAGGGACATAAAAAAGAAGCTTTGCATTTCCCTTGCGGCCACTTGTGGACAATTTGGAGGGAACGCAATCTCAGATGGTCCTCCAGCTCTGTCTCTTTGGCTCCGGGTGTGGCTCGTGACATAATCTCTGGCAGTCATTGTCTTGATATACTAATTCCATCCTGATTGCTTGGTTTTTGTTCTCCCAAGCACGGGTTGGACTGTACTTCTAGGTTAATTCCGTCCAATTTTTGGCATCTCCCATTGTGGTGATGCCTGTATATTTTTCAAAAAAAATAAAAAAAATTTGCTAAAAACAGATGTCAAGTAGTTCACAAAGTAGGCACCCACCCCCCCGCTCTCTCTCTCTATCTATATCTATATATATATATGGTTAAATGGGGTTGCCCCTGGGGGGAGCTAACTTGGCTTCCCCCGCCCCATTTCGCCCGTTTTTTTTATTTTTTTGAAATTTCTTCCATGGAATTCCATCACTATATCCCTATATTATGTCATTAAAATTTCGTGCGAAACATAGACTCCTAAGGCCTCCATCCAGACAGTCATTTTTTAACGGTAACAGAATTGCTAAAAATGACCCTGTCTGGATGGAGACCGTAGGAGCCTCTGTTTCGCACGAAGTTTTAATGACATAATATAGGGATATGTTGATGAAAATCCACGGAAAAAAATTTTCAAAAGAAATAAAAAATGGGCCGAAATGGGGTGGGGGATCTAAGTTAGCTCCCCCATGGGGGCCCATTTTACCCATGTGTGTGTGTACAGGAAAAATGGGGCTGCCCCCTAGGGGTAGCCAACATGGCTGTCCCCACCTCATTTTTCGCATTTTTTTTTTGAAAAAAAATATCACCATGTATATTCATCCTTATATCCCTCCTATATGTCATTCAAATTTCGTCAGAAACAGAGACTCCTACAGCCTCCATCCAGACGTCATTCTTTTAACAGTCGCAGGATTTTTTAAATCGACCCTGTCTGGATGGACGCCGTAGGAGTCTCTGTTTCTGACGAAATTCGAATGGCATATAGGAGGGATATATGGATGAATATACGTGACGATATTTTTCAAAAAAATAAAAAAAAATGCCCAAAAATGGGCGTAGCCAACATGGCTTCCCCCACCCTATTTTTTACAAAATTTTTTTATTTTTTTGGAAAATATCACCATGTATATTCATCCATATCACCCTTCTATATGTCATTCGAATTTCGTCAGAAACAAAGACTCCTACGGCCTCCATCCAGACGTCATTTTTTACGGTCAAATGATTTTTAAATCGACCTCTGTCTGGATGGAGGTCGTAGGAGTCTCTGTTTCTGACGAAATTCGAATGGCATATAGGAGGGATATAGGGATGAATATACATGACGATATTTTTCCAAAAAAATAAAAAAATTTGCCCCAAAATGGGACGGGGGCAGCCATGTTGGCTGCCCCAAGGGGGCAACCCCATCAACCCCATATGTATATATGTATGTATGTACGTATGTACGTATGACATATGTATGTACGTACGTATGTATGTATGTATGTATGTATGTATGTATGTACCCCCATGGGGGGGAGCTAATTGGCTCCCACCGCCCCGTTTCGACCGAGTTTTTTTTATTTTTTTTTGAAATTTTCCTCCGTGGATTTTAATCAATATGTCCCTATATTATGTCATTAAAATTTCGTGCGAAACAGAGACTCCTACGGCCTCCATCCAATGGGGTCGTTTTTAATAATTCTGTTACAGTTAAAAAATGACTGTCTGGATGGAGGTCGTAGGAGATTCTTAAAAAATCCGGGTGAAATGGGGCGGGGGGAGTCAAGTTAGCTCCCCTTAGGGGCAGCCCCATTAATCCATATATATATAAGAAAAAATGGGGTGCCCCGCCCCATTTTTTGTCAAATTTTTTATTTTTTGAAAAATATCACCATGTATATTCATCCCTATATCCCTTCTACATGTCACTCGAATTTCGTCAGAAACAGAGACTCCTACGACCTCCATCGAGATGGTGCCGATTTTAAAAAATCATGTTACCGTTTAAAAAATAACTGTCTGGATGAGGCCATAAGGGCCTCTGTTTCTGACGAAATTCGAATGCAATATAGGAGGGATTTAGGGATGAATATACATGATGACATTTTTTGAAAAAATAAAAAAAATACCGAAAATGACGCGGAGTAGGCAATAAGGGGCAGCCCCATTGAACTCATATATATATATATATATGGAAAAAATGGGGCTGCCCCTGAGGGCAACCAACATGGCTGCCCCCGCCCCCATTTTTCGGCATTTTTTTATTTTTTTTTGAAAAATAAATCATGTATATTCACCCCTATATCCCTCCTATATGCCATTCGAATTTCCTCAGAAACAGAGACTCCTATGGCCTCCATCTTGATGGTATCGATTTAAAAAAAATCCTATTACCGTTAAAAAATTACTGTCCGGATGGAGGCTGTAGGAGTCTCTGTTTCTGACGAAATTCGAATGGTATGTAGGAGGGATATAGGGATGAATATACATGGTGTTATTTTTCAAAAAAAATAAAAAATTTTGCCCAAATAAGGTGGGGGCAGCCATGTTGGCTGCCCCTAGGGGGCAGCCACATATGACCCTATATATATATATATATATATATATATATATATATATATTTGTGTGTGCGCGTGTGCGTGTGTATTGTGTGTGTGTGTGGGTGTGTGCGTGGGGGTGTGGTGTGCGTGCGTGCGTGTGCGTGCGTGCGTGTGTGTGTGAGGAAAGGGATCCTACTCCATGGAGTAAGTAACTTACCTATTTCATTTTCTTTTTTTCAAAATTTTTTATTTTTTTTGGAAAAATACTTCCAAGGATTTTAATAACTATATCCATCTAATATGTCACTCAAATTTCACGGAAACAGAGACTCCTACAGCCTCCATCCAAACAGAAAAATACAGCAAATCTGTGGCCATTAAAAAATGATTATCTGGATGAAGGCCGTAGGAGTCTCGGTTTCTAATGAAATTTGAATGACATATTAGAGGGAGATAGTTATGAAAATCACGGAGTAGGATCCTTTCTCTCTCTCTCTCTCTCTCTCTATATATATATATAAGGTAAATTGGGCTGCCCCCAGGGAGTAACCAACTTGGCTACTCCCACCCCTATTTTTCCCTTTAATTTTTATTTTTTTAGAAAATAAAAATGTGTATATTCATAATTATATCACTCTCACAGTCTATTAAAATGTCGTCAGAAACAGAGACTCCTACGGCCTCCATCCAAACATGGCCGATTTTAAAAAATCCTACGACCGTTAAAAAGGAACGTCTGGATGGAGGGCTTAGGAGTCTCTGTGTAAAATGGGGCCGCCCCCCGGGAGTAGCCAACTTGGCTACTCCCATCCCTATTTTTCCCTCATTTTTTTATTTTTTTGGAAAATAAAAATTTGTATATTCATAATTATATCCCTCTCACATTCTATTAAATTTTTTTCAGAAACAGAGACTCCTAAGCCCTCCATCCAGACATCATTTTTTTAACGGTCGCAGGATTTTTAAAATCGACCATGTTTGGATGGAGGCCGTAGGAGTCTCTGTTTCTGATGAAATTTTAATAGAATGTGAGAGGGATATAATGATGGCTACACAATTTTTTATTTTCCAAAAAAATAAAAAAAATGAGGGAAAATAGGAGTGGGAGTAGCCAAGTTGGCTACTCCCTGGGGGCAGCCCCATTTACTTCTATATATATATATATATATATATATATGATTTCTTTCCAATAAAACGCAGTCCTTCCTGTGTTCAGGAAGGCCACTCATTTTTTGTAGAAAATACGATAACTTTAGTAGAATACATATACAATTTGTATCATGATGTGCAGTTTTGTATGCGGTTTTGTATTTATAATGTGTAGCTATAATACAAATTGTATATGTATTTTACTAAATTGCTCGTGTTTTATACAAAAAGAGGGCGGCCTTCCTCAACTCAGGAAGGATGAGAGAAGTAAGTCTGCATAGAAGTAAACAATGAATGGACTAGAGGAGGAAATTTCCATATTTAATTTAAGAAAAATATTTATAAGAATGAGAGAAGAGAAGTCCAGCAAAACATGAATACACTTTTTATTTTGTTGAAGAAAACAGTCTTTTACGAATATATAACACCGACAATAAGGTGAAGCAAACCACAACCTCACCCAGGCAAAGAGAAATGCAAAAAATAGAATAAGAGCTCAAAAAAAGACAATGAAATAATGCACATGAAAGTTCATCAAATGCACAGGAAAAAAATAAAATCCAAACAAGGGAGAAAGCAAAACCAAGCAAGCAGACCAAAACTACGGAAGTTTTCTTTTTGAGAAGGAAAACAATGAACTGTTCGTGTGCTCATAGAAGTAGACATGATCCCAGAATGATGGAATAAAGTAGCCCTAGAACTAACACCCAGATCAAAATGTTCTTGGGCACCTTTAAACCAGCTTGCTGTTGTGGTTTCAGGCAAGATCCAACCTTCTGAGTTTCTTTCGACTTGGAGGGTGTACCTGCTCCAATGGGGACATATCATGAACTGATTGAATGTAGGTTATGCAGGTTGCAATAATTAATCTAATATAATGGACTTGATAATGTATTTATACTATTTATTTATATATAGGTATTGCATGCATAAACAAACACCACTCTACAAGAGGCAAGGTTATTCAGAGTTTCCTCTTTGGTACCTTAAACGATCCCTCCAACCTGAATCTGTATAGAGTTTGTGAATTAACAACTAAGAGAGAAAATAATGATGCATTGGTGGATTGGAACCCTGCTGCACAACAATCTCTAATACCATGTTATAACATGGCTAAGGAATGAACATGTTAAATATAGACATGATCTTGTCAAAGATGTCCTCTATGATGTTCTCAAGAAGGCTGGGATTGCATCAAAGAAAGAAGCACCTGTGAATTTTTTGTTTGATCCACACGAGGGGAGATCCACACTCAGACTAGCAGATGTTTTAATTTTTGGTTGGGCTGAAGGAAAACATGCAAGTGTTGATTTAACTGGAGTGTCTCTTTTAGTTGGTTTGATAAAAAGTGATTTTACTGCGGGATATGCTGCACAGAAAGCTGCATCAGCCAAAGTTGTTAAACATGAGAAGGCTTGTATTGACAATCAACATGTCTTCATCCCTTTCGGGTTTGATACCTTTGGGTTCTTGGCGTCTGAAGCTGTAGATCTCCTTAAGATGGTCTAGAAAATTATGCATAGCAATGTTATGGTTCCCAGGTCTATGGATGTTATGTTCCGAAGAATTGGATTTGCCATCCAAAAGGGATTGGCGGCGCAGCTTGTTGCTCGTCTCCCAACAGTTTCTTTGTAATATGTCATGATTTAAACATTATAATTTTATCTATTCCTTTTATCAAGATAAGAATTTCTTATTATTCATGACATGCAATGGTAAAGTAGCTGCACAATGTAGTTCTTGGAGCAAACAAGTGTGGCAATTGGAAAATAATCTTGGCAACTGGAATTGGTGGCAGGAAGGAAATCTTACAGCTTAGATGTCATAATGAGAAGCGATAGGAGAGTTCTTCATCGTCCAATGCACAGAAATTGGAGGATGAAGGTTGATCAACTAGACGACCTGCAGTTAAATTGCTTTGAAAAAAGAACGGCTCTTTCCTATATGATACATAGTTTGAGCCATCATGGGTTCTTGCTTGAAGGTGGAGGACATGCTGGATCTTCGGCCAATCTGAACCTGTGATGACACATCCAGTGACTAGTTCATGACTTCCTTTTACATCTAGTCTTCTCAATGATGTAATATTCTTTAGCCACCCTGGTAGGTCTTGCATCTTATCGACCGAAATTGACAAGTAGCTCAATACATTGGAACAGTTTACCTCAGTCAAGGCATGGCAGTTGCAGATAGTCAAGTAATTTAGTGATGCAAGATCAGATATTACCTTCAACTTTGAATTGCCATTCAGTTTCAGTTCAGAAACTGTAGTAAGGTTCTTTATTTCTGTGATGCTTTCAGCATCTTCAACCAACAAGTGCGTCAACTTGGTTGCGTTCTCTAAGCCATCTGGAAGTGAACTCAATTTTGGACACATGATCACTTGTAACTTCTTGAGACGAGGCAAAGTTCCATGCTCAATTGCTGCAATTTCTTTCAACTTGGTCATCCCTTTGAGGTAGAACTCTATCAATGCAGGGAACCCAACTGTACCAGGAGCACCTCCTGAAAAGAAACGTGTTGTGCAAGTGCACGCACAAGATCATGCATTGTGCAACCCCTCCCGTCATAGTACTCAGATGCTGCTTGCAAGATGTTCCTCATCACCAATTCTCTGTAATACTCATCGCCGATCTCCTCCAGTGCCCTTTGTCCATCGGGCATCACCAACCCTTCTGCGATCCACATCTGCACGAGGGTCTGGTGGTGGAACCTGTAGTCCTCTGGGAACAGTGAGCAGTATAAGAAGCACTGCTTTAGATGGGATGGCAGATCCTCATAGCTCAGCAAGAGCCCGGGCATCTCATCGCCTAGATTGTCTAGTGTCCACATGCGGCTGTCCCGAACTCCCTCCCAAGCCCTGACTGACCTTTCTCTAGTCTTGAGCAATCCTGCTATGGTCTTTATGGCCAAAGGGAGACCGTTGCAGTTCCGCACAATCTCCATTCCCGTTTTCTCTAGACTCTCGATCTCGTTCTTATCGTCATCATCTCCGAACACCTGCCTGCGAAGCATCAACCATCCTTCTCTTTCTGTCAGTTGCCTTGCAATGTGTGTGTAGACGGCACCCATCTTCTGTGCGACGATGGCATTCCTTGTGGTTACCAACACCCTACTGGCATTGGCCACCGAGGACATGGGAAAGCTGAGCTGCTCCCAGACTTTGCCGTCCCATACATCATCAAGCACAAGATCTTGGCCACGGACGATCTCAGCAGGCCATACATCATGAACTTCTAGAAGTAACCTCTTGCTATCTAGGAGGCCACGGACGATCTCAGCAGCTTCGGTATAGCTCTCTGCTTTAATGTCACCATCACTTCCCTCGCTTCTTGCAACACTTCTTCCAATTTGTTTCAACAACTCAACAGGGTTGTACTCCGCAGACACGCAGAGCCATATGATTACCTGGAAGTGGGTTTTAACCTGGGGGTCATGGTACATTTTGCTGGGCGAGAGTGGTTTTTCCTATCCCAGGCATCCCTGTTATGGCGTAGATGGGGCACCTGCACTTGTTCATCTTAGTGTTGTTGCCGCCAATCACAAGATCCACCAGCACATTGGCATCCTCATCGATCCCAACAATGTCCTCGTCTGCCACTATAACAATGGGGCGTCCGCTTTGCGACAGTGCAGTAGCAAATGGATGTCCCTGCCTTTGCACTAAAGCCAATACAGACGTTTTCTTGTACATCTTATCCAGGTCACTGCTGATTGTCCGGATCCTCTTCGCAATCTTATGCTTGAGCACGAGTTCTCGGAACCAGAAACACTGAAGAACTTTGCATGGGGATTGGTGCTGGTGGAGGTGGATGACAGCAACAGTTTGTCTCCCTCGACATCGCAGTCGTCGAGGAGGTTGTCGGCATCATACATAATCTCACGGAGCTTGACCACCCAAGTCCTGATGGCGATCTCATGAATCTTCCTGGACTCAGCATCAGCGAGGACGTCGGCGAGGAGGTCAAGCTCATACAGTGACGGAGATAGAGGGAGGCGGGCAGGGGCCCGGCCCCCCAACCAATGAAATGTCTTTCATTTAAGTTATTTTAATTACAAACTTTTCTACATCCATTGAATACGTTCTATAATATCGGCCCCTCCGAAATTTTGAGACTAACTAAATTGAATACAGTCTATATTATCGGCCCCTCTGAAATTTTGAGACTAACTAAATTGAATACATTCTATATTATCGGCTCCTCCGAAATTTTGAGACTAACTAAATTACAATGAGATATTATGGTCTAACAAACCTATTAAGTATGAAGAGTATCTTTTTAGTCCCATAAAGACGTCGATCCCACTTCTTATAAATGAATAGGAATTGAAATAAATCTATTTAAATAAAATGAGCCAATCGTGACACATATTTTTAAATTTGCAACTACAAGTCTACATCATCCAACTACAACAAGTTCAGTCTATAGTTATGCTTTAAAAAACATCACTATATTGTTTATTGTTAAATATGTAATGACGATATTATTCATTGCTAACTATTTTTTATACTTGAAATTAGAGACAAATGGCACGTCTAGTAATATATCATCAATGCTTGTCCGTTGCTATTTTCAAAATTCTAATTAATCCTCACTAAATTTGAACTAAAAAATTAGTATCGATTATCTTAAACTTTAAGAAATAGCAATGGATAAACTTTATTATAAACATCAACACTAATGATATAATAGTGAATATAACATTTGTCGTTAATTTAAAGTATAAAAGGTATTTTTGCAATGAATAGTATCATTGTTATATATTTAACAACATATGATATTGTGATATGATTTTTTTTCAAACGTGTCACTGTAAATCCATTTTGTTGTAATGGTCATTGTAAACTATATAACGATGAATATTGTCCATTGTATAATCACGATGTGTACTTGAAACTAGTGACAGAAGATAAAATCATTGGGGCGTGTTCGGTTGGAGAATAGGCCCTGGAATAAGGGAGCAATTCTCCTCCCGACACGGTTTCCAGTGGTACGACTATTCCTTATTATTCCATCTTATTTCACTCTTATTCCTATCTTTATCTCACCTTACCTACCTTTATTTCACCTCATTCTCCTTATTCCTATCCTCCAGCCGAACAAAGAATAGACCCTTATTCTCCTTATTCCCCGTCCTTATTCATGCTTATTACTGAACCGAACGCACCCTTAACATGGTTCATATAACAATAATAATCTTTCGCCACTACCATCAAATTTTATAAGAATACTAAAAATTCTGACGAAAAATGTAACATATAATCGTTATTATATGAATTGTTTCTAGTATTATGGCAACATATAATCATTTAAAACCCATTAAAATTAATTGCAATTATTATGACCATATTTTATTAGTAAACTTATTATTTATCCGTATTATATGGTGCAAATAAGATTATATACTACGTGCATCTATAATTTTTTTATTTCTATCTTTTCTTTAGTAAAGTGTGTGTATATAGAACTTTTCATGGTATAAACTATCATAAAGGTTATAGAGAAACAAAGTTTGAATATGCGTGTGCAAACTAATTCATAATTTTGTAAGCTGGCACTTATTGGCAAGCACTTTATATATATATATATATATATATATATATATATATATATGTATATATATATGGGTAAAATGGGGTTGCCCCCAGGGAGTAGCCAACTTGGCTACTCCCACCTCTATTTTTCCCTCATTTTTTTATGTTTTTGGAAAATAAAAATTTGTATATTCATCATTATATCCCTCTCACATTCTATTAAAATTTCGTCAGAAACAGAGACTCATAAGCCCTCCATCCAGACGTCATTTTTTTAACGGTCGCAGGATTTTTTAAATCGACCATGTTTGGATGGAGGCCGTAGGAGTCTCTGTTTCTGACGAAATTTTAATAGAATGTGAGAGGGATATAATGATGAATATACAAATTTTTATTTTCCAAAAAAATAAAAAAATGAGGGAAAAATAGGGGTAGAAGTAGCCAAGTTGCCTACTCCCTGGGGGCAGCCCCATTTACCTCTATATATATATATATATATATATATAATTATAGAGAAACAAAGGTTATATTATTTTGTATTTTTTCTAAAAACATCTTCAAAGAAAATCACAATTTGACTATGTTTGTAAACTCGAGCTTTAGTGAAAAAATACAAATATATATTTGGCCCCTCCAACCGTAAAATCCTGGCTTCGTCCCTGAGCTCATATTTGAGGTCTTCGAGGTCCTTCTTGACGCCAAGGATCATTGAGACGTTGTCATTGGCGAGGATGATGAGCCTCTCGGCGAAGACCTGGACGAAAGCGTCAAGGATCATAGCCATGATAGAGCTTCTCTGGTTCAGAGGGAAAGAGTTATGACTTTGGAGCTACGAAGTCGGGCTCTGCAGAATTGTAGTTGTAAATGTCGTGCTGTGCATTTTTCCACCTTGGTAGAGGTGGCTGTAAGCTGTCGAATTAGTGTTTTTTAAATAAAGGAGAAACCCTTTTTTATAGTACATAGAAAGAGAAAGAGAATACTTAATTAATGATGGGTTGCACGTCCCATTCCCGCAATTTGGTCTGCAGTAGCCTTTGAATGGATGAAGGAATCATCTAATGAGCAAACCCATTTAATCCGATCATTGTTTTTGGATTATATTTTGTGTGTAGTTGGTCTGATAGGTACGCCGTTGTTCATGGACGCAGCCACGGCAACGGGACAACGGGATGGGTATGCCAGATGCTGTGTTTCTATACATGCGGCCAAGGTTATTCCACCGGTTATTCCTCTAGTCTTCTTCTCTGTTTCTATACATTTAATGTCTTTTGTTGTTTGTAACCCCCGTGGGCTCAACAAGCCCCGAAAGGTGAAGGACATGTTGAAGGATCTCAGCACGAAGCATGCTGAAATTATTGTCCTAGTTGAGACAAAAATTAGACATGAAGCTCGAGCTAAATTTCAAGCTTTCATACCAAATGGTTGGACCTCCACCCACAACAACACATGGCTTGGACAGATTTACTTTCTTTGGAAGGAAGCTTCCTGGGACTGCTCCTTGATGTGCCACTCCCCTCAAGCCATCTCCATGTGCCCCTCCAACACGAGGGGGGGGACTGAAGGTGGTTATTTCGGTGATATATGGTTCTAATTGCGCTATTGAGCGTAGGGATTTATGGGATCACCTGAATCAGGTAAGCTGTAACATCAGGGATCCTTGGCTTGTAATTGGTGATTTCAATGCAGTCAGATTCGCCCATGAAAGGCAGGGTGGGCAGCCTCCACTTCAGGGGACCATGGCTGACTTCAATAACTGCATCAATCAATGCTCCTTTATCAAGTTAACTTCTACTGGTAACCCCTCGTCATGGTCTAACTCCGTAGTCGGACCCTCCAGAATTGTTGCTAGGCCGGACAGAGCTCCGGTCAATGATGCTTGGATCACTCTCTTCCTTCGGGCCAAACTCAACTACTCTCCTCTTCCATCCAGCGACCATCATCTTATGACCATGAAGCTTGTGTGTTTCTAAAAAACACCCCAAAACATTCCACTTCTTCGATTACTAGGTGGGTCGCCATGGGTACCAGGTGGTTGTTGAGAGCGCTTGGGGTGTTCCCGTTTGTGGTAACCCCTTATTCAAGGTTGCCTCTAAGCTTAAGAATGTCAAATTGTCTCTCAAGCGGTGGGCCAACACTGAGGCTAACGTGTTCAAAGAGAGGAAGCTGGCGGGGGGACTTCCTTGAAACCCACAATGGGGCGCTCTCCGGCGACCCCCTTGACCCCTTCCTAGCTCAGCTGGAGGATGATGTAACGGATTTCCTCGATGATATTGAGAATGATCTTGAATCCGCCTGGAAGCAAAAAAGTAGAGTTGATTGGTTTAAGCTGGGGGATCGAAACACTGCCTTCTTCCACCTAGCGACAAAAGTTCGGATGAACAAGAACACCATCGCTTCTCTACTGGATCCCAAGGGTGCTGCTATCGATAGACCCCTTGAGGTATCCGCTTCAGCGACTCACTACTACAGTACTCTTCTGGGCCCTGCGCTAACAAGGTCAGGTAGGGAGGCTCCACCTACCCCCAAGCATCTGCTCTCAGAGGAGGCGCGTAAATGACTCACTCGGACTTTCTCTGAGGAGGAGATAGGGGGCTCTCTTCGATCCATCTCGCCCACCAAGGCCCCTAGGCCCGATGGCTTCAATGTAGGGTTTTTTAGGAGACATTGGCAGTTGGTCAAGGGTGATATCCACTCCGCCATGGAGTTCCTTTACCATGGGGGGAGCATGGTCAGGCAGGTGAACCACACCTTCCTCACCTTAATCCCTAAGATCCCATCTTCGAGTGGTTTTGGGGGCTTCCGTCCCATCTCATGTTGCAACGTCCTTTATAAAATCTTCACCAAGCCACTTGCTTTTAGTCTAGCTGTGGTGCTTCTCCACTTGATCTCTCTTAACCAATCGGCGTTCATCAAGGGGCACACTATCGGGGACAACATCCTCCCGGCGCAGGAGATAACGTGGGACTTTGATAGGATCGTAGCATGAATAAGGCTTGTATAAAGATTGATTTGCGCAAGGCTTTCGACTCTATCGAGCATTCTTTCATTCTCGATTCTCTAAGTGCCTTGGGTTTTAACGATACCTGGGTCAAGTGGATCGAGAATTGCATCTCCTCTACCTCCTTCTCAGTCCTAGTCGATGGGTCCCTGATGAATTCATGGTCATCACTCTTTATTCTTTTATTTTAGCTAATTGTCTTGGCAAAGCATCTTGTAAATAGGTGTAAATAAAATAAATTAGCATTATGCATGCATGTGTTAATATTACATAATTGGCATGTATTTTTGCAAAAATAAAAGAATAAAGGAAAAGAAAAAGGAAGGTGGTGTGTAGAATAAATACGGAGTGACCCAGACCCCAAGAAAGGGCCAAGCATTGGTCTGATCGTCAAATAAATAAGTAGAGAGAGATAGGGCCTACTCTATGTTGTACAAATCATGTTTGTAAAATAAATAAATTACTTTTACCTAAATAAAAAATAATAATAAGTTCTTACCTCCTTGTGTATATTTCTAAAAATAAAATAAAAATCAGAAAAATAAAAATAAAAAAATATAATTCTTTTTCCTTTGTACATAACACATGTATATATGCTTTTTCTCCTTCTTATTATATACCTATAAATAAATAATAAAAATAAAACAAAAATTATTTTATACTCCATAAATTATGTTGTAAATAAATAAAATATAAAATTAGGGTATTTTTTTGTAAAATTAACAAAATAAAAATAATTGTACAAAATACATAGGTATATTATACCTATATATAATACAATATATTATATATAGTGTAATTTATTTTTCAAAAAAAATAAATAAAAATCACATAAAATCCGTAAAAATAATAATCATTTTTATTTTATTCATTTTTTAATATAAATTCATTTACATTTTTATTTATTTGTCTTTTATTTTCATTGCTATTTTGTCATGTAGCGGCTTTTGTCCTCTTCCTGTGTCGTTTTTTATTGGTCCACGTGTGCATGTTGTCTCGGGTCAACGTCGTCTTCCAGGCTTGACCCGACCCATTTATCTTTGCCGGACCTTCTTCTTCCATTTCTCCTGGGCAGATCGTAAAACCTTGTTCCTTGATTCTTTGCCCGCACCCTCCCAGTAGATCTCTGACCTTCACGGATCCCTAAGAGGACGCGGATCCTTCTCGGTTCGTGCACTTCCACCCGATTTCTCCAGCCACCTAGGCGTGCTATAAAGCATCTCATCCTTCTCCTCAGCGGGGCAGCTTGTGTCGCGCTCCCTCTTGATACCCTAGCCACCTCCAGCATAGTGACGGTCGTCTGGAGCGCCGCCTAGCGTTCGATTTGGTGCAGCGAGGCTGCATCTCAGCCATCGTGATCGGAAATCCGCCGCGAGCAGCCTCCCTTGCCTTCCACCGCTCGATCGAGGCCATTACCCTGACGACCCCCTTCGCCTGGAGCCCAGGAGTTGATCCAGAACTTCACGTGATCCTTTTACCCTTCACTTTCATCATCTCGATTAAATCTTTCATCTTAGCACCGTCGTCACTCCGCCAGCTCCGACCAGCCGGTCGGAGCTCTGTTGCCTCACCCCAACCGTGCCGATATCATCGCACATTCACCCTTCATCTAGCTCTGCGCCCTGATCACCCTAATCTCAGCCTATCTAGTCGAGATTAGGCACGAGGTCTCCTTCCATCACCTTCGCCGGAGACCGACGTCCGCCCTACGTCGCTTCTTTCCTTTTTATTCCAATAACCTGGATCGAAGCACTGCCTCGAGTCCCAGCTACCCTTTGTAGGTCCGTGCGCACGTGAAGAGCTCCCATTCCACCCGATCCAGCCTTCGCCGGAGTAGCTCCAGTACCTCATCGTCAACATGCCCATTTACTCGTTGGAGCATCCATCTGAGCCGTACAATCGATGCGGAAGCGTCTCACTGTCATGCATGCGCCCTCCGATCATCCATCGGAGCTAGGGATCTCTTCCTTGGTTCCGGTTGAAGGTCGTCTGGTGCTTGTTCTTCCAGGCACACTCTGCTCCATTGGATCGACCGGGGCCTTCCAGCTTATATCAGATACATCCATCCAACAGCCTTTTCAGACCATTTGATGTCACATCTGACAGCCACACACATCCCACGTCCTCGACCATTCTGGAGCGTCAGATCTGACATCTGACGCCATCAAAGCCGCACGTCCTCGCCACATCAGTGGTCGCCACGTGGACTCTCATGCGCCCCTCACGTGCTGTAAGGGTATATATCCCTTTTTACCCCGCATTTATTTCAGTTTACATTTTGGTTTGTAAAATAAATAGTGTAGTTGAACTTATTTGTATTTTGGACCCTGTAGTTTCTATTATTTGCATTTTAGTCCCCTTGTCTGGAGATACGTGCTTCGTCACGTGCACTTTGGTGTTTTTCACTACAAGAAAGAGTAGAACAGGCGACGGTCAACATCCGTCGCTAAAGATAACATGACCGTCCCCATTGATCTATGGGGACGGTCATAAGACCGTCTCCAAAGGTCGCGTCCCATTTGGTATACGCGACGGTATTACAAACCGTCCCCAATACCCACACATAGGGGACGGTCAGGACCGTCCCTAAAAGTCTGGCATAGGGGACGGGCGTGACCGCCCCTTAAAGCATCTTATTGGGGACGGTCGTGACCATCCCAAAAGAGAGAAACGAAGGGGACGGTCGCAATGACCGTCCCCTTTGTTCATCTGCTAACAAAAAAATTTTCCATTGCCTCCTATTTGATCCTCATTTTACCCTGTTACAAAAAATCTGTATTCATAAAAAATATTACCACCACGAGACAAAAAATGCAATCCACATTCATAAAAAACTCGTCCAACAACACATGCATTGAAAATACTACAGTATCCTACAATAATTGTTCAAAATAGTTATACAATATACTAAAGTATCCTACAAACTAAGTAAGCTATCCTAGTCGTCGTCCTCATCCTCGCCGTCGTCGTCGTCCTCGTCGTCATCAGCATCATCTTCATACTTCCAGACAGCCATGTCAAATGTGTTTTTTCAAAACAGACCGGACATGCGAGTTTTCCCTTGGTACTCCAACCAGACAAATTTGCGTACGCGGGAAAGTCATTTATAGTCCACAATAGTGCAGCTTGTAATTTAAATATCTCTTTCCTACATGCATCATATGTAGGTATTCCAGTAGTCCATAAGACTTTTAGTTCATCCATTAACGGTTCTAGGTACACATCAATTGCGTTGCCAGGACCTTTAGGACCAGGAATTAGTAGCGTCATCATCATAAATGATGAACTCATTGACATCCATGGTGGTAGATTGTAAACAATCAGAATCACGGGCCAAATGCTGTAACTCAGACTCATATTACCAAACGGATTGAAACCATCTGAGGTTAATCCCAAACGAACATTTCTCTCATCATTAGAGAACTGCGGATATCTCTGATCAAATTTTATCCATTCTTCTGCATCGGATGGATGTCTCATAGCTCCATTAGCATCTCGTTTATTTGAACGAGAATGCCACGTCATCCACTTTACAGTTTTTTCTGACATGAAGAGACGTTTTAGTCTTGGAATTAATGGGAAGTACCGTAAAATTTTCACCGACTTCTTCTTTCTCTTTAAATCATTTTTTTCTTCTTTATACCGGGAAGCATTACAATATGGACAAAGAACTAGATCCGAATTCTCTCCTCGAAAAAGCATACAGTCATTAACACAAGCATCTATCTTCTCGTATTTCAGACCAAGCGATCGGAATCGTTGCTTCGCCTCTTTCCAATCCTTAGGATAATTCTGAGGATTATTTAATAACTTTCGTATTAAACCCAACACATCTGTCATCATTGCTGCAGTTGATCCGTTCCTTACTTTCATCTTAAACAGCTCTAACAAAAACTGCAAACGCATCATTTCCACCCCAGGAGCCAATATATCTTCTGCATCTGGCCAACTGCTCGAGAACCTATCATCTGAACCAATGTCTTGTGCCTCGGGTCTTCTTAAATCGTCTATTAGTTCAAATAACTCGTGATCAATATTATTCAAGGTTTGTGTAGTCACTCCTGCATCTACGCCCATATCCTCATCCATTCGCAAATCTAAACCCTCTCCATGTTCTGTCCAAATGGAGTAATGTAACCAAAATCCGTTGAGGATGAGATGGTTATACACTGCCTCTCTAACATCCCATTTAATATTCTTGCATCTCACACATGGACAATAAATCTTTAGACCACCAAATTTCTTATCAACTCTCTCTATTTGAAATGCCCAATCCAAGAACGCAATCACTCCTCTCTTATATTGTTGAAAATCATCATATCTCTTATACATCCATGATTTATCCATTTTACTGCACAATCATAATAAAATCCACCATTGTGTGTTATTATAGACAACAAGTTTTCTACCCTAAACCATAATGAAGTGTTTCTCTTATACACAAATCATTATGGGTATATGTATTGTATACACAAACCATTATGGGCATATCTATGATATACACAAATCATTATGGGTATATGTATTGTATACACAAATCACTATGGGCATATCTATGGTATACACAAATCATTTTGGGATATCCATTGTATACACAAATCATTATGCCTAATCTATTGTATACACAACCTAGGGAGAAAACCTAGGCTTATCATCAAAACAAATCATAACTAAGGGAAAACCTAGACAAATCATATCTATTGTATACTAAACAAATCAAGCAAACCTAGGCATATCATCAAAACAACTAAATCATATGGGGAAAAACAACTCTAACAAGATTATCAAGTAAAATAAACAAGAATAAAAGCAAAGGAGTGTTGATAGTTACCGGAAATGAAGATTAACGAGGTCGGAAAGCAAGGAGGAGCTGGAGGCGACGTCGGGGCGGAGCGGGCGATCGTGGGGCGGCGGGTTGGAGATGCAAGAATGGAATGAAAATGCAGGTCGACGGGGGTTTTTTCGATCTGACCAATGGGGACGGTCGTAATGACCATCTCCATTGGTGACGATCGGCGACGGTTCACTAAAGACCGTCACGTTTGGCCAAGCAGAGGGGACGGTCAATCAAGACCGTCCCCTCCGGTCGACCACTTTGCACCATTCGACATATGCGACGCCAACAGAGGACTTATGGGGACGGTCAGGACCGTCCCCAAAGCCCTTCAAGAGGCAAAGGGGACGGGCAAGATAATCGTCCCCTCTGGTCGACCACTTTGCACCATTCGTCAGCGGCGACGCCAACAGAAGACTTATGGGGACGGTCAGGACCGTCCCCAAAGCCCTTCAAGAGGCAGAGGGGACGGTCACTATAACCGTCCCATCTGGTCGACCACTTTGCACCATTCGTCAGAGGCGACGTCAACAGAAGACTTATGGGGACGGTCAGGACCGTCCCTAAAGCCCTTCCAGGAAGGCAGAGGGGACGGTCGTTATAACCGTCCCCTCTGGTCGACCACTTTGGTCCATTCGTCAGAGGCGACGCCAACAGAGGACTAACAGGGACGATCAGAACCGTCCCCAGAGCCTGGTCAAGGCAGAGGGGACGGTTAATATAACCGCCCCTCTGGTCGACCTCTTTGGTCCAACCGCTAGAGGCGACGCCAACAGAGGACCAACGGGGACGGTCAAAACCGTCCCCTAAGACCTTTCAAGGCAGAGGGGACGGTCGTTAGTGACCGTCCCCATTGAGTTAATACAGAAGGGACGATAGCCCGCATACAGTCTCCTATTATGTGGTTATTGGGGACGGTAGTTTAATGACCGTCCCTAAAAAGAGGCATTAGGGACGGTCATTCAAAGATCGTCGCTAGTTGTCGTCCCTAAATGGGGCAATTCCTGTAGTGTTTGTAGTTTCAATCTTGGACTTATTGCATGTTATATGTTGAATGGATGTTTTCTAAAATTGCAAATATACCCCTGTGAACCTATTTTTACATGTGCTGAATTGATTGGATAATTTGCATGGTTGCCCTCAGACTTTTTATGCACATTATTGTTTAGTACAGAAACTCAAATAAATTACATATAGGTGCTTGTTTGTTGTGTCCTTGGTTTTCAATCAGATAATAATTAAATTAACTCCGAAAATTCTACAAAAATTACACATAGCTCCTGCTACTGTGTAGTATTTATAGTAATTTTCGTGACTTGATTTAATTTTATTTGATATTTTCTAAAAATCAAAACCCTAAAAAGTGTCCCTGTCTAATTTAGAAAATCCATAGAAAATACAAAAACTCCCTTAAAAATTCCACAAAAATTTCTGGGTGCTTATTTTGTTGTGTTTTAATTTCTGTAGCACTTCCATGTATGATCTTTTATAAAACACCTAAAAATTGCAAAAGACTAAAAACCTTATAAAAATTAAAAATTTTATAAAAAATAAAAAAAATGTGTTTTCAGTTTTTGTAGTTAGATTTTATTTCATACTTTCACATAAAATTGCTTCCAGGATTTTAGAGGCATTTTAAAAAAAATTAGTTTGCCTTTCTATCCAGGTTGTACATTGCTTGCTCTTTTTGGCTTTCATTAATTTTTAAAAATCATATAAAAATCAAAAAAAAGTTCATAAAATTACCAAAAACATCTGCATATTTTAGAAGCACAAAAATATTTTTTATTTCGAATTTTTGAATATTTTTGACCCTAATAAAAACCATTGTAGTGTGATTGCTTTTATTTTCTTGCTCGTTTTCTTAAAAGAAAATATAAACAAATCGCAAATTAAAAACCATCAAAAACATGCCTTTGATCGCTTGATTTCTGACTACTTCGTAGGTTGTCTCGTGCTCCTTGTGTTCGACCCCGGTGGCTATACCAGGTTAAATAAATAGTAAGACCGCTTGCCTTGATTTTCATGCTTGTTTGATTTGCTTTGGTGGTCTGAGTTTTTCTTGTTGATTGTGCCTTGCGAGTCGGGTCGCAACGATCTTAGATTTTCCTTAACGCGAGTTGCTTGGGGTCGTCATCAATCCCCGTGTGGACTTTTTTGCGGTACTCGTGGGCTCCGGCAGAGATACGCCCTCAACCCACTTCTCTTCACAATAGGTATGGAATCCTTCACTTGCCTGATTGATCAAGCCTTTTCTGTGGGCCGGCTAAAGCCTATGGGTAGGGGCCGATCGACTACTCTATCCCACCGATTTTGCTTTTTTGTATTTTATTTCATGTTGATTCTCGAAGAATTTGGCCCTTAGACTTAGTAATTTCATTATTTGTGATGTAATTAATTAGGAGTCACCCAACCCTTAATTATCTGTATGTACCCATAGATCGTAATTGGGTCTAATAATTAAATCACAAGAAAAAGTTAGTTTAAATAGGCTCGAGTCCACGTACCGTGAGGAACCACATACAGCACTGGAAGGACCCATTGTGGCGGGTACTAAGTGGTTCCCAAGATCGGACTCCAGACTTGGCCTGATTGGCTAGCTATTGTTCTTCTCGTGTAGAAATTGCTTCGTCTAAGATTGTTTTCTTCTTGCATCATATAGGTAGTTTTATTCTTGTTTTTTAATTTATGTGCGGATCACCCTACATGTAGAGAACTGGAGTCAGGTATGCATTTCTTACTCTACATGCATCATTGTGTTTGATCGCACATCAGCTTTTTCGACTTCTCCCCTAGTTTTTTGACTTAAAATAACCAGGAGATCGAAAAAATCGTTGGTGATTGTTTGTTATTGAAAAATACCTAAAAAGAAAAACCATAAAATTTGGACTGCTAAACATACTTGACCATAAATGACACTCAATGAAAAATCTGTCTTGGGAGAGCAATCCCCTCCTTGTTTGGTTTGGATGAGCGAGAGAGTGACCCGCACACTAGGATAGAGCCACATCCAAACTCTTGGCAGACTACCGGCCTTTTATACGGGACAGTCTGTTGAGAGCATTGGGTTCCTACCAGCTCGCTTAATTGCTCTAATAGACTGAATTATCACCTAATAGAATCGACAAGATAAAAGACCAAACTTTTACGGTCATCAGCTCAGTGGTGAGTATGTGAATTGAGGGTTTGTTTTTCCTGATCTTATGTGTTTTCAAATCTCATCCGCCTTCCCCTCCACATTACGATGATGGGTCGGTGGTCCCTTAGACAGCCTTTGGTTGCACCGCTTTCGAGCACTCTGCCCCATTCATCTATGTTGGTTTGTAAGAGCCCAGACCCGCCTCCGAACCTGAGTTTGACTCCACCTTGTTCCCCCTCGACCACCCTTCTTCTAGACCCGAGGTGCCAGAGCAGAGACAACAACAGATATATATTCATTTGACGGCACCTGAGTTCGGCTCTTTTGCCTTTGTAGAGACCATGGCCAGCAGCGAAGAACGCACTGATGGAACCAACCAGACGCACACCTATGCTCTTGATCAGGGTGCCATCAACAATACCTTCTTAGCCTCCCTGGAGACTATGCAACGCCAGATACGAGATCGGGGAGCTTTCATGGCCGACATGCACATGGAGATGACTCAGATGCGAGCGGACAGAGGAGAGCAGAACAGAGCTGGTGGAGGAGGAGACATTCTAGAGCTAGGAAGAGGAGAGGGACCACATCTAGATGAGCAGCGGAGCCAGTCCGACCATAGAGTCATTCTAAAAATGTCTCTTAAAATGTCTCTAAAAATCCCCCTAAAAATATCTCTTACTCTCTATAGAGTCGTTCTAAAAAGGCTGCCCTCTACTGACAGGTTTGCGAGATTTGGAATTTGCGATCATAGCATCTGTTATCTTGTCACATGGACCTTGAGTCCCATGGCCACTTGTTCTTCAGATGTGTTTTTTCCTCTGTAGTTTGGGTGGGCTCTTACGCTACCATCCCCCTCTTCTTGGTCTTTGCAGTTGCGGGACCTCATTAGCTGGATTAGTTCCATCCTGGATGCGGCTACGTGTGTCCGCTTGCCTAATATGTTTGTGGCAATGGTGTGGACTGTTGGGGTGAAAGGGACCGTATGTGGGCTTCCTCCGACTCTCTCAGCAATCCCTCGCTACAAAGGCTATGGACTTGGTAGTGAGACAATCAAACTCCTGTAGTGACTAGGTGGGGCCCGAGTTTTTGTCCCCTCAGGCCGTACAAGTACAACTAAATATACCTCAACATCTCCCCTCTTGGAGGCTTATGATTTTTTTGTAATCAAGGCCTTTGTCGCCTATTGTACATTTCTTTTTGGAATATAGAGTTTACTTACTTAAAAAAGTTTTTTTAAGGTTTATAGGATGGACAAGTTTTTCATGAAAAGTTGGTATTTGGATGATTTGAAAGATTGGGATGATAAATGCAATGTGTTGATATTTGTGAGTAGCAGATGTGGGACCCAAACATTAATTCCATCTTGTTCCCAACATCCCGATTTTAAAATCTTGTTCTGAATGCTGATATGAAGACAGATGCGGGATATCTCATATTTTAAATGTAATAAATAAAATGACTATTCCACCCTTTGTCGTTTAACATTTTAATCGGGTCATATTCCCGCTGCTATATAGATTTCATTAGCAAGTAAAATATGAATGGTTTTCATTCAATCTTATTGATAATGATAATGATCTTCATAATTTTCAATACGTTTAACATGATCTTGTATTACACATCAAATTCAACTGTCATTATAATTAATCTAAAAAAAACATTTTATCTTGATGCAATTTATTATTTCATCCTCGAGAAGCTAAGTTGTGTTTAGTAACACATTTTATAGCATTGAATATCTTAAATAAAACACGTCTTCAATATTTTTTCTCTTTCCTAATCTCTTCTTCCAAATTTATTATCAATCGTTTGATTTTTATGTAATCATTCTATGAACTCGCTTTATTTTTTCATATTAATCATATGTTCTGTACTACTTCATGTTTTTGGTCTCTCTCGCTAATATGCCTTCAATTACATAAACCCTTGTTTGCTTACAAACTTCGATTAATAGTATAATTATATAATTTGCAACAAAAAATTCTTGACACTTGTTGAATAAATTAATCATTTTCTGTCAATAAGCCTACCGTTACTCAATTTTCTAGAATAGTAAAAATAAAAAATGTCTACTATCCAAAGGAAAGTGAAGATCTGCACTCTTATGAGCTATTTTTCTATAACAAGTTCCTCTCGATTCTTAGGGTTAAACATATCTAAAGAAGAAATACTTTTATGTTTCTCAATGCTATCTTCATTGTTAGACACATCTTGCACATTAATAGCCTTATTTTCATTATTGATTTCATCATTTTCATTGACACAATTATGCAAGTTCTCATTATTAATCACATCTCTATCTAAAATTTTATTCTTATTCATATTGACATTATGAGACAAATTTTCATTAGCATTCTAATTTCCACTTGAATTTCCTTCTCTAAAAATAAATTTATCAAAAGCTCCTTATTGTGATTTTTTAAATCTTCATCATGTTTTTTTCTTTTTCTTTTTTTTCACTTCCACATAAATAATTTTAGGAAAACACAAAAAATAAACTATAAAGAAATTTAGAAAAAGAATAGCATCATATGGTAAAAGAATCAAGTAGCGCTAATCAATTGCAGCGTCGCGACTCAGCAAACTCAGTAGATCCCTCGATCGCAATTAGGTAAAGAACAACTTCAAATAAGATCTTGCCTGCCTGATACACTCAAAAATCGATCGGCCTTGTATTCCACACAGGCGGGAACACAGTCGAAGTGTCGACCAATCAAAATTTGAATTTAATCAACAATTAACCCACACCAAAGATCAACAAATTAGAAATAATGTGGAGTTAAAATTTATTTTTAACTCTGCACAAATGGTGTATAGCGACAAGTATGCAGAGAGTTCGAACACAGGGAGCAAGCAGGGTAGTTCAAACAATTGTGCTCAAGTGAATGTGTGGGATGTGTCTACACTAAGCAAGCAAGCAAATGAATGTTTGTGGGTTTTTAATTTTTATATTTTTTGTTTAATTTTTGATTTTATATTTTTGTATTTTGATTTTTAATTTACTGATTTTATATTTTCTTTTTATATTTTATATTTTTTTTTATTTTCTTTTTCAATATTGGAATATAAAAACAATGTAATAAAAAGGGAGGAAGAGATATTTATAAAAATGGATAAAAATGTTCAAAAATAAGCAACTAAAGTCTTTTTGGTCTTTTTATGCTTTTTTACTGTTTTTGTGATTTTTGGGAATTTTTAAGAATGTTTTTGATATTTTTAATTAGCAAAATAAAGAAAACAGTAGCAAAAATGCAAGGCTGGAACTAAAATGGAGAAATAAAATAGCCAACAGTAACAAAAATTCTCCAAATTAATTTTCAATGAAAGATAATAAAGCAAAGAAAATTCAGAGACAAAGTTTGTATTTTTAGGATTTTTGAGGAATTTTTAGGATTTTTATGAATGTTTTTGGAGTTTTGTAATTTTTTAAGGTTTTTCTTTTGAGATTTTTAGTGGTTTTTGGATTGACACTAAAATAGGGTAAAATAGACACCAGGTAATTTTTTTGGAATTTTTCAAAACGTTTTTCTAATTTTTATGGGTTTTCTAATGCAAACAGTGAAATAAATGCATGTTTTTGATTTTTAATAAATGTGAAAATGCAATAAAAATGCAATTTGAAAATCTGGCGTGCAAGCACAAGTGTCCAGGAGCTTAAGTCTATTTTTGTGGAATTTTTGGACTTAAAAGGATAATTTAAATAATTAGAACAAGCATCCAATCAACAAACAGCCTGGCAGGGGTATATATGCAGTTTAGAGAACTTCCAGGGGCATACATGCAAGTTTCCACAAAATTTATACTAAATAAAATAGTTCCTGGACTAAAAGCTAAATGCTAAGACCACGAGGGTATCCCTGCAAAAACGCCAAGGCCCACGCGTAACGCACGCGCCTGGCGAGGGCTCCCAAGCAAATACACCAAAAGCTGGGGTTTGGTTCGCAAATTACAAAGCTTAAATAAACTCAGAAAAGAAATTTGAGTATCAAACGTTAAATGGCAAAAGAAGCTGGGCGTAGTTCGCAAAATACCCAACTTATGGCTGATCGAACGGCGGGCTGATCTCTATTTAAGACACGTGTCAATCGCCTGGCCCGCGATGCCCCTTCATCTTGACGGTCTTGATTAAATCCTGTGGGGGCGATCAACGGCTGGAACTTTCTCAAAACGGACAGCCAGGATCAACGGGGAGGGAGAGATGGACGGCAACTGTGGTTCGGCCCCTCCCCGCGTTTTGTTCACGCGCGGAGCAGCTGGGCATCGGCGGCGCGCGGGCTTCTTCTCCGGCGAACCTGGGGTCTTTCTTCAAGCAAAATCGAGGCACGGACGACCTCTCCTGGGACCTGCAATCATCAAAAGACGCAGCAGCAACAAAAACTTGTAGGTCCCAGACCTTATCGGCGGCGGGATGGCGTGATGTGGTGCAAGGGAGACTCGCCGGAGCAAGCTCCGGCGAGGAGAGGATTGGGTGTTTGGTCGGATGAAACTTGAGAGTAGAATGGTAGACTAAGGCTACAACTATTGCAAATAAACAAAACCAAGGAAAATGCAAGGAAAAACAAAGACGAAACAACACCTCAAGGGTTGAAAAACCCAAGGTTGGAACCTCACGGCCGCAAGGCCGGAGATGGGGTTGGAACACGGCCGCCGAGCTAACTAAGCATCTCGACAAGGTGCTGGATCATCCCTCTGTCACAGGGGCTCCAGCAGCACGCCATCGGAGGTATTGGCTCGCCAAAAACCGGTTCAAAGTTTGAATGGGGCGTTGGTGCCCATTTTGAAAAGATGACCGTGGTGCGATGTTCAAGGAGCGATCACAGGTGCTGTGATGGTGCTCGGCCCAAGACAAAGATATGGCGTGAAAGATCAATAGTAGGGCTACCCATCTCGTGAAGAAACCGACCTCAAAAGGTGAAAGAATCAGCCCCCAAAAATCCGCGAAGTCCAAGAAGAATTATGTTCTGACACAGCCAGACCTCGGTCAGAGAGTTGACCGAGGTCAACCAAGGAAGAAATCTGGTTGGTCCACGTGGACCAACCAGAAAAAACCTTGGCAAAAAAGCTTATAAATTCCATAAAAAATAGGAAACGAATTATTTAAATTTTGGTTATAAAATAAAAAATGTTTATTTCTTTATAAATTATTTTATAGTGATTTTTATTTATTTTTATGAAATGTATTTTTACAAGTTGCTTTTATACCCCTGTATAAGTATATTATCTACATATTTCAATTTTTTATTTTTATTTTGTGATTTTAATTTATTTATTTTTGTTTATTATTTTATATAATTATAACATACTTTTATACACTTAATTGTATTTTTATTTTAATTTATTGAAGTGTTTTGTGTATTTAATAAAATATGAGTATAGTTTATACATGTATGTCTATAGAATTATTACCTATGTATTATACATACAGGTATTTTATTTTGAGTTTTATTTGCATTTTTATTTTGATTTTAATGTACATAATTATTATAAATATTAATTACAACAATATAAAAATATAAAATTATAAAAATAATAAATAAATAATAAATTGAATATTTTATTCGGTACACTGTACAATAGGGGTCCAAAACTCAACTTTCAAACCGTAGCTCCGCCAAATGCGAAACCACTGCCATTAAATAGCTTATTTTCTTCTATATACAATTAAAGGTGAGTATGCTGCATTTGGAGTTTTTGTTTGTGAGATACGGATCTGGGAAGTTGGGATTCTGGATTTTTATTCAGACCATAACTTTTTATCTGTACATTATTTTTCTGTGAAATCAATTTTGTATTTTTCTTTATAAAATTATCTACAACTTTCATGTACAAGGTTTCTTTATTTGATGTATAAAAAGTGGAACCAAAAATAGGTCCCAAAATGAATAATAAATGAATAGAATGTATAGGTATTTGGACTGTGTTTTTGACCTTATCTCCCCCTACTTTCTTCCTTGTCGACCTATTCATCGAGATGCCTAGGTCTCGGGGTTTCGGGTCATAAAATATTTACAATATTTTATTCTTTTTCTTTTCTTTTCTTTATTCTATAATTTTGGCATTAATTACAGTATTTTATACACTATTGTGATGCACATGCATGGATGCTAAGATGGTGATTTTAATGCTATTTACAGGCATTTGCTAGGGTTTTTGGTGCCAAAATGATAGAATAAAGATGATGAAATGTGGATTCATCATCCCCCTATACTTTACCTTTGCTAGTCCCTAGCAAACACTTATGCAATAAGTGTAAAAGAAAAAGAAAGAAAAGAAAAAGAAGAAAGTTGGATTTAGTTCAATTATCAAACTTGTCTTCGTAAAATCAAAGTTTGGAGCTTAAGTCGGACCTTTGGAATTTTAGTGCGGTCGGAACCTTAATGAGAACCAAATTTGAAATCCAACAGTCCTTGAAAATCCCAACACTCTGTCCAAGTCTCCTCAATAGCCAGGTCAGAAATACTTCAACTCATACGCAAACTCTTACGACTATGAATCTGACTAGTACAGTGTAAGTGATATGTAGCTCCCCACCTCAGAAGTGACAAAGAAACAACCTCCCCCAACCTGGTAACTCTAATGCCTCGGTCTAGCAACTCTTTCCTCGAGAAGCGGGGTATTCCCTTCTAAGTTCAAGTGCAACTGGCTCAAGAAGAGGGGGAAGAAGTATAGACTTTTGGAAGCTCAGCCAGTGTAGCCAAGTCTCCCGCTGCAAGCTTCATGAGATGTAACATGGATACCATAAGCTTTTGCTTTATTGGACTATATACACTCCGGTGGGGTTATTAAATTTTCAATCCGACCCACCACTTTTTTTGGAGTTCTTTTTTTTTCTCTTTTTTTTCTTTTTTTTTCATTTTTTTTTTCAAATGCATCTGTACAACAAATCTACATGGTGCAGCATATATACAAGAAATTTTCCTCTTGAGCCAGTAGACTATCCCTCTTTTGAAGCTTTATTGCAACCCACGGCTTCTGTCTTTAGCCTTCATCACCACTAGACCAAGTTGAGGTGCACTTCCCTCACTATAAGAAGAAGAGAGGTTCCGCCTAGAAGTACTACCCTCATATGCTACCCCAAGCCAAAGGAAACTGCCTCCTCACCACCTCATCCATGGAGAGCTATGTGAAAGGTGCAGGTGTCCAAGTTAGGTCATTATCAACAAGAGTCGTGCGTGTGCTCCGAAATACTCTACTTAGGCAGTCAAGAATCCATTGAACCAAGTCCCGTGATCCTCAAAGAATTAAGTCAACTAGACCTGAAGTACCTCAAACTCAGTTCCTATAAGGTTCCTGTTATTAGGTAGATTTTAAGGTCCAATCAAGCTCCAATCTCCGGATTTTACTTAGACTTGTTCAACTATCAAACTCAATCCGAAAAATGCTCATGCCATGCAATGCTATGCAGAAAATATTTTTGTGATACACTTTTCAAAGATTTTGAACTTTTTATGGATTTTTGAAAAGATGATGATGATGCACATGCAGATGCAAATTTTTTTTTTGTATTTTTCGAAAAGATTTTTCAAATGTTTTTGGATTTTAGTTTTGCAAATGTTTTTGGGAATTTTCGAAAACAAAAGGTTTTGGCTAAAAACTAGGTGAAAATATGTACACGGGAGTGCTTCTTATATCTACAAGAAGTGGATTTTAAGAATTTACAAGGGTAAGTGGTCAGTTTTATACATACATGTATATAGTGGATTTTGGTGTGATGTAAATATTCCTCAAACTTATTTGACACAAAGTTTTTCAAACAATTTTTGAAAACTATAGTCCAAAATAATTTTTACAAACATTTTTGCAAACATGTACACACATTTGAAAATCATTTCGCAAAGGCTTTCAAAACAGTATATATAGGTTTCTCAAAATATTTTTGCAACCATTTTTCAAACCATTTGCAAATCATTTTTCAAACATTTTATTTCACACAAAGAAAATAAAGTTTTACAAAACACACATTTTTACACAGGTTGAAAACCTGTAACAAAACATTTTCAAAATAGTTTTCAATAGATGTTTCACAAAGATTTTCAAACTATTTTTCAAACATTTTGCAAACAACATTTTTTACCTGATTTATTAATCCGTATATACAAAAAGAATTTGAGGAATAACCACATCTTTTTATTAAAGAATTTGTAATGAATTTTAATGAATTATTAGCCATATTTTTACGAAAATACGAAGGTACGAGGTATGGCTAAAGTATATACACAGTATATACGACCCCCCTATACTTAGCTGGAGCTATGTCCTCATAGATCAGAGAGAAAAGAGAAGCCATAGCTCGTACTAAGTATAGACTAGTCTAAAGAATAAATAAATAACGAAGGAATCAATGAATGAGAAGTCGACCGTCCCCCCTATACTTAGGATCAAATAATCCTAAGTATAGCAGACTGTACACAACGCAGGGAGGGTCAAGGGCGGGAATGAACAGATCGTACTCAGATTGTCTCCCCCTATACTTAGGGTAAAATATCCCTAAGTATAGACAAGAAGAGGTGACAATGGAGAGGATCGAAATGAAAATGACAGAACTCGAGGTGCACGCCCCCCTATACTTAGGACAAAGTACGTCCTAAGTATGGAAAACTGTCTACAAGGGCGGCACCTTTTTGATAGATGAAGAAGATAGACTAGGAAAAGAAGAAAAGAAGAAAAGAAAAAGAGATGAGATCATGAGAATGTACACACCGCTCCCCCTATACTTAGGGTAAAAGAAGCCCTAAGTATAGACAACAACAGGAGCGATGACACAGAACGAAGAAGGAACACTCGGCTCGTCCACCCCTCTATACTTAGGACAAAGTACGTCCTAAGCAAGGCAAACACGAGAATGGGTGGTCGAGCAATACTGAAGAAAGAACCAAGGTACACAAGGGAATATACAACAGAGATGGATATACACATGATCAAGAAGGTAGAAAGCTGACCTTCTTGCGAGACCGCTGAGGGATAGATCTGATATGGTGTATGTCGACATCGGGGTCCACAGTGGACGGAAGCCGATCAGGGTCGACACGGTGAAGGCCCTCAGTGGAATCAAAACGGAAAGGGACGAACTGATCAATGGAAGCAGTATGGCTGGGTTCTCCCTTGGTGGTCCTATGGTGTGAAGGCGCAGACGGGTGAGTGGAAGAAGTACGACTAGGTCCGGCCTTGGAAGTCTCGCCGATATCAAAGTGAAATGGGACAAACTCATCATCCTCGGAAGAAGTCTAATCGGAGTCGTCCTGCGAGTCCTCGTCCAGGTCAAAATCAAAAGGAATAAAATCATCTGTGGAAGTATACGAACTCTGTTCGTCCTCTATAATCTCAACCGGATCATCTTTCTCATCAAAAGGCCCGAATTTCTGAAGAAAAGCGATCAAATCAACTTCGGCCTCTGGCCCATCAGAATCATGGACAGGAGTGGACTCATCAGTGGAAGTAGTCAAAACAGGTTCGTCCTGTCTAGTCTTACATGGGTCATTTGTTTCCTTATGAGGTCTCTCAAAGTAATGGGCAACTTCATAAACATCCTCAATTATTTTGGTATCTGCCCCCTGCTCAAATGGTTCAATCACATAAATACTATGGATCTCATCAACACATCGCCACACACCCGGAGGAGGATTAGTGAGGTCCATGCTTTCCGACTTCCTCCCCTTTCGGGGGATCCGTCGGGTCTCATCAGGGATCGCTAAGGAAGTATCTCTAGTAGCATCAGGTAGGTCACAGGCCTCAGAGTCAGCTATAATCGGTGAAGATGCATCAGGTGCAGGTCTCTGGTCAACTGTGGGTGTGGTGATCAACACTTCGCTCTCGTCAATAGGACGGAAGCGAATCTCTCCTAATCCATAGTCAATAACGACCCTCGCAGAGGCGAGGAATGGTCGTCCCAAGATGATTGGAGATGGCTCCCCTGTGGAGTTCTCCATAGGCAACACGACAAAATCAACATGGTGGATCGTGCCCTGAATAGAAATGACGGCGTCTTCTAGGATACCCTTCGGCCTCTTAATGGATCCATCAGCAAACTGAACGATCATCCTGGTTTTCTTGAGAGGCCCTAAGTGAAGAGACTGTACCAACGAGAAGGGTAATATGCTAATCGAAGCACCGCCGTCTAGGAGAGTGCGATCACAAGTATGGTCAGAGATGGTGCAAGTGATGAAAGGTGTAGTTGTGTTCTTCTTCTTGGGAATGGGACGGTGTGTGATGGCGAGGGCAGTGGCCATGGTCAGAATGTGACGCTCAGATCTGCTCCTCCGCTTTCTCTTCTTGGGAAGAGGAGCAGATAATTGGGTCATGGCCTGCTGAAGTGGGGCACGGATAATCTCATGAATAGTATCCACCACTTCGGGTTCAGTCAATATTTTTTTGAATTTTTGGACCTCCTCCATACAAGGGAGGAAGTCGGAATCAGCATATACATGAGGCATGCCAAGAGCAGTCTGTACAGCGGCATCCTCGGGGTAAAAGGTGGGACTGGATGTGAATGGGTGTGTGGTCAAGGGTTCTGGCAAGTGTACTCTCTCCTCAAAATCTTGATCAACCAAGTGTCTCCCAAAATCTTTTTGGATTTTTAAATTTTTCTCATTTTTTTGTATTTTTGGCGATTGCAAGCTCCCATGATTCTTCACAAGCAAAGTTGTATCCTCGATGAAAAGAGCACTAGTCCGATATTCTCTCAAAGTGTCAAGATTTTCCTTCATCAAATTGATGTGCTCTAGCATTAGGTTCATGACAACACTCATGGAGGTCGTGGGAGGTGACTCCAACAGGTCAGACTCGGGTGGATGTGAAGGTGGAGGCGAATAATATACATGTGGGGATGGAGGTGGGTAGAAGTCCGAGTCGTGATACTGTGGCTGAGGCGGATATGTACAAAAGTTAGAAAAAGTAGGAGGAGGATCCTCCTGATAAAAGGGAGGTGGACCGACTGGAGGGAGCGAGGGATCCGCAAAATCCGGATAAAAATCACTCCAGGGATCCATCTCGAAACAAGAGAAGAATGATCGGGAGAACACGACAGTCAAGTCAAGAGGAGTGTGGAGAAAGGCGCAAATGCGCAGAATGATCGAGTATGCACACAAAACAATCACAAGCAAAAATGAAACAACCAAACCCTCAATTCACCTACTCAACTCGGTGAAGACCACAAATGCGGTCTTTTTATCTTGTCTGTTTTAGAGTTAGGTGAAAAAGTCAAGAAGTTGCACAAACACTTAGGGGCTGAAAATGGGATTTGGGCACTAGCCTTAGTGTGTGCGCGAGCAATGTAAAACGAAGACAATGAGGGGATTACTCGCCCCAATACAAGATTTTTCTTTTTGGTCGGTTTTAGGGTCAAGTAAAATTAGCAGTCCCAATTTTATTGGTTATCACTTTTTTTGGATTTTTAATGAAAATGCACGGTCCTATCGGGGAGTCCATTCCTTTGAGCACCTAGGTTGGCAAAATCAGAGGGAGAGTCGGAAAAGCAATGCAAGCGGCAAATAATGATGAATGCTAAAGCGTAAATGCTCACCTTGCCTCCAGCACTCTACATGCAAGGATGCTCAGCAGAATTGAAACCTATCTATATGTAAATGCAAGCCGATGAAATCGCCCTAAGTTCAGAAATTGCTATTATCGTGAAGAACCACAAGTCGGTCACTTATCTTTAACCTAAGAGTCCGGTCTTGGCTTACCCCTCCTCTTCTCGACACACTCGAGTTCAGGAGTAGCGCTTGATGGGGCTCGCTCACGGCACACGGGTTAAGAGATAAATGAACAGACTGTTTAAAAATTTGACTAAGTCCACACGCGGCTATAGGTACATGCAATGGTTATTATTGTGTTTGGACCTAAGTCTATCGCAAGCAACTCCTAAATCTAAGGGCTCAATCACACAAAGTGAAGAAAACAAAACCGGAAAACAAAGTAAGAAAAGGCGATGAAAACCGATGGAAAACCGCGGTGAGCCCCCAAGTGTACAAGCACTTGGAAATTGGGCCCGAAAGTCCAAGTCCGAATGTACCTGTATTATTACAAAAAATGGTCTCTCTCTCACTACGAATTACAAACTAATTACAATGCAAGAAGATAAATGCTAAGAAGTTGTCTTGCAAAATCCTCCAAGTCCTTCTTCGTGCTAAGCTAAAGCCGCTTCACGTGGGTGCCAAGGTGCTCCAAGAGGGGCTCCTCCCTCGATCCGCGTACCTCGCACGGAATCCAAACAAGGAGAGTGGTTAGACAATTCAAAAGATATATCAAAAATAAGGAAAATAAAACAAGCAGAAATAAAAGCCGCAAAGGTAGACAAGTAGTCACAACACAAAGCAAAAATAAGAACTACGCGCTGTTGCTCCCCGGCAACGACGCCATTTGATACACTCAAAAATCGATCGGCCTTGTATTCCACACAAGGCGGGAACACAGTCGAAGTGTCGACCAATCAAAATTTGAATTTAATCAACAATTAACCCACACCAAAGATCAACAAATTAGAAATAATGTGGAGTTAAAATTTATTTTTAACTCTGCACAAATGGTGTATAGCGACAAGTATGCAGAGAGTTCGAACACAGGGAGCAAGCAGTGTAGTTCAAACAATTGTGCTCAAGTGAATGTGTGTGATGTGTCTACACTAAGCAAGCAAGCAAATGAATGTTTGTGGGTTTTTAATTTTTATATTTTTTTGTTTAATTTTTGATTTTATATTTTTGTATTTTGATTTTTAATTTACTGATTTTATATTTTCTTTTTATATTTTATATATTTTTTTATTTTCTTTTTCAATATTGGAATATAAAAACAATGTAATAAAAAGGGAGGAAGAGATATTTATAAAAATGGATAAAAATGTTCAAAAATAAGCAACTAAAGTCTTTTTGGTCTTTTTATGCTTTTTTACTGTTTTTGTGATTTTTGAGAATTTTTAAGAATGTTTTTGATATTTTTAATTAGCAAAATAAAGAAAACAGTAGAAAAAATGCAAGGCTGGAACTAAAATAGAGAAATAAAATAGCCAACAGTAACAAAAATTCTCCAAATTAATTTTCAATGAAAGATAATAAAGCAAAGAAAATTCAGAGACAAAGTTTGTATTTTTAGGATTTTTGAGGAATTTTTAGGATTTTTATGAATGTTTTTGGAGTTTTGTAATTTTTTAAGGTTTTTCTTTTGAGATTTTTAGTGGTTTTTGGACTGACACTAAAATAGGGTAAAATAGACACCAGGTAATTTTTTTGGAATTTTTCAAAACGTTTTTCTAATTTTTATGGGTTTTCTAATGCAAACAGTGAAATAAATGCATTTTTTTGATTTTTAATAAATGTGAAAATGCAATAAAATGCAATTTGAAAATCTGGCGTGCAAGCACAAGTGTCCAGGAGCTTAAGTCTATTTTTGTGGAATTTTTGGACTTAAAAGGATAATTTAAATAATTAGAACAAGCATCCAATCAACAAACAGCCTGGCAGGGGTATATATGCAGTTTAGAGAACTTCCAGGGGCATACATGCAAGTTTCCACAAAATTTATACTAAATAAAATAGTTCCTGGACTAAAAGCTAAATGCTAAGACCACGAGGGTATCCCTGCAAAAACGCCAAGGCCCACGCGTAACGCACGCGCCTGGTGTTTAACCCAAAAAGTCAAGCAGTCGTATTGACTCACAAGGCGAGTCAACAGTCGATGCGGTGACCGCTCGAAAATTCGGATTAAAACAACAATTAACCCACAACAGATAAATCAAGCAATGAAAGTAAATGTGCGGAGTTAAAATTTATTATAACTCTACAACAAAGATGTGTATAGTGCAAGTATTGTAGAGGTCGAACACAGGGAGCAGACAGGTAGAACGGGGCAAAATTGCACAAAAGTGTGTGAATGTGATCAAGAGTCTATTTATGCTATTTTTTGTGGGTTTTTAATTTTATATTTTTTTATTTAATTTTTAATTTTATATTTTTGTATTTTGATTTTTAATTTACTGATTTTGTATTTTCTTTTTATATTTTATATTTTTTTATCTTTTTTTCAATATTGGAAAATAAGGACAATGTAATAAAAGAGACAAAGAGGAATTTATAAAAATAGAGAAAAATATTCAAAAATATGGAAATAAAGTCTTTTTGGTCTTTTTATATTTTTTACTGTTTTTGTGATTTTTGGGTGATTTTTAGGATGTTTTTGGTATTTTTAAATTATCGAAATAAAGAAAACAGTGGCAAAAATACAAGGTTGAAGTTAAAATGGAGAAATAAAATAGCAAACAGTAACAAAAATTCTCCAAATTAATTTTTACTTAAAGATAAAAGAACAAAGAAAATTCAGGAAAAGGAAACACTATTTTTGGATTTTTTATGAATTTTATAAATTTTTATGAAGTTTTTTAGAGTTTTGCAATTTTTTGGAGTTTGGTTTATATTTTTTTTATGATTTTTGGCTGGGAGTTAAAACTAACTAAAATACACGAAATATATTTTTTTGGGATTTTTCGGAGGTGTTTTTATATTTTTTTGTGATTTTCTAATGCAAACAGTGCTGAAAATGGCTATTTTTGAATTTTTATAAATAATAAAATGCAATAATTGCGAAAAATAAAAATATGGTGATAAAGTACTATGCAACAGGAGCTTAATCTGATTTTTGAGGATTTTTTGGGGTTTTATAGATGCGTGCAACAAATACGAGCAACAAAAAGAAACAATCACACTTGCAGGGACATTTGCGTAATATCAGAAAGTTAGAGGGTCTAGGCACAAATATTCCACAAAAATTCTAACTCGATAAAATAATTGCAAGACTAAGTATGAAAGGCAAAATCCCCGGGGTTATATCCGCAAAACTCCTAGGGGAGCACGTGCATGAGCACGTGCGCCTGGGAGGAAGGTTCTGCAATTACACAAAATTACGAGGGCTGTTCTGAAAATATTACAAAAGCATAAAGCAGCTGGTGAAAGTTCGAATATTAATATCTAAATACAAAATGGCTTGGGGAGTTCGCAGCAAAATACCCAAAGCCGGAGGTGAATCAACGGTGCGTAGCCGCATCACTTATGCCACATGTCAGCCCGCGGCACGCCGATACCCGTTCGAACCAGCGGCCTTGATTAGATCCCACCAGCCGATCCAACGGCTGATGTCAGTAGAAATCCAAGGGCAGCTGAAGACCTGGAAGACCCCCCCGTAATCGGACGGCACAGGCGTTTGATGGAAGAACACGGTGAAAGTCTCGAGCCTGGCGGGGTCTAATCCGCCAAGGCCCGCTCCTCCGCGCCGCTGGGGCCTTCCCGAAGGTCGTGCCTGACGCCAAAAGTTCCCCCGCGGACCCCAGGTGGCTGATACAGGGACGGAAACCACGGAATGGCCTCCTCCCTTTGCGAGATAGCTCCGGCGGACCTGAAGAGTCGCGGCAAAAAGATGAGGCACAAGTGCCTTTCCTGGGACCTGCAAGGAAAGGGAAAACACACAGCAGTACACGTTTGCAAGCCCAGGTCGTACTGGCGAGCGAAGATGGTGGATGGCGCGGTGGTGGGGTGAAACTGGTGGCCGGAGCTCGAGAGCTCCGGCGAGGAGTTTGATGAGCAATCTGTACTGATGGTGCGACTAAATGTGAAGAAAAATGCACAAAATTAAAGCTAGACGCTACAGCTACTCAATAAGAAAGAAAACAAGAAAGAAATGACCTCGAGTTGGTCGAAAAACCAACGAGATATGACCTCAACGCCGGAGGCCGGCGAAGGTGGTGGAGCGCCTCCTGGCCTCGCGCGACCCGCTTAGATGGTTGGAGGAGGTCCTGTCACGGCCTCCAGTCCAGAACGCAAGAAGAGCAGGGGTTTGCTAGGTCCAAAGAGGGTTCAAAGAGGAATGGGGGAAATGGGTTCCATTTTGAAAGCTGGGCGAGGAGGCACTTTCAACGAGGTGGACCGAGCGTATCCGCGGTCCAATCCTCGAAAAAATCCATGGGCGTGATAGACCACATGAAGGGCTACAAGTTCCGTGAAGAGGCCGACCTCAAATGGTGAAAGGATCGCCCTCCAAAAAGCCGCGAAAATCAAGAAAAATGCAGTTCTGACATGAACAGGAGCTGGCTCAGACAGTTGACCCGAGGTCAACTGTCAGAGCCTCCTGGTTGGTCCACGTGGACCAACCAGGAAAAACCTGCAAAAAAGATTTTATTAATTTATTTAAAAATAGGAAATGATTTTATTGATTTTTAGTTATAAAATAAAAAATGTTTATTTTTTTATAAATTATTTTATTATGATTTTTATTTATTTTTAGGAAGTGTATTTTTACAAGTTTGCATTTATACCCTTATAGGTATCTATATCTATGTATTTAAGTATTTTATTTTTATTTAGGTATTTTTAATTTATTTTATTTTGGTTTTTATTTTCTAAAATTATAAAATACTTTTATAGACACAAATATATTTTTATTTTATTTTTCTGATTTATTTTGTATATTTAATAAAATACAAGTATGTTTTGTATTGGTATAAGTGTATGTATGATACCTATATATTAGATATATACAAGTATTTTTATTTGAGTTTTAATGATGGTTTTATTCTGATTTTAATATACATAATTATTACAAGTATTATTTACAACATTATAAAAATATAAAATTATAAAAATAATAAATAAATAATAAATTGAATATTTTAATATGTACAAGTATACAAGGAGGGTCCAAAAGTCAACTTTCAAACCGTAGCTCCGCCAAATGCGAAACCACCACCATTAATTAGATTATTTTCTTCTATATACAATTAAAGGTGAGTACGCTGCATTTGGAGTTTTTATTTGTGAGATACGGGTCTGGGAAGTTGGCATTCTGGATTTTTATTCAGACCATAACTTTTTATTTGTACATTATTTTTCTGTGAAATCAATTTTGTATTTTTCTTTATTAATTTATCTACAACTTTCATGTACAAAGTTTCTTTATTTGATGTATAAAAAGTGGAACCAAAAATAGGTCCCAAAATGAATAAAGAATGAATAGAGTGTATAGGTATTTTCTCTGTATTCTGGCCCTTATCTCCCCCTACTTTATTCCTTGTCGACCTATCCATCAAGATGCCTAGGTCTCGGAGTTTCGGGTCATAAAATATTTACAATATTTTATTCTTTTTCTTTTCTTTTCTTTATTCTATAATTTTGGCATTTAAAAACCGTATTTTATACAGTATTTACACACCTATGCATGAATGCTAAAATGCATGAATTAATGCTATTTACACGCATTTACTAGGGTTTTTAAGGCCAAAATGATAGAATAAAGATGATGAAATGTAGCTTCATCATCCCCCTATACTTTACCTTTGCTAGTCCCTAGCAAACACTTATGCAATAAGTGCAAAAAGAAAAAGAAAGAAAAGAAAAAGAAGAAAATTAGATTAAGTTTAATTATTGAACTTGTCTCCGCAAAATCAAAGTTTGGAGCTTAAGTCGGACCTTTGGAATTTTAGTGCGGTCGGAACCTTAATGAGAACCAAGTTTGAAATCCAACAGTCCTTGAGAATCCCAAAACTCTGTCCAAGTCTCCTCAATAGCCAGGTCAGAAATACTTCAACTCATACGCAAACTCTTACGACTATGAGTCTGACTAGTACAGTGTAAGTGATATGTAGCTCCCCACCTCAGAAGTGACAAAGAAACAACCTCCCCTAACCTGGTAACTCTAATGCCTCGGTCTAGCAACTCTTTCCTCGAGAAGCGGGGTATTCCCTTCTAAGTTCAAGTGCAACCGGCTCAAGAAGAGGGGGAAGAAGTATAGACTTTTGGAAGCTCAGCCAGTGTAGCTGAGTCTCCCTCTGCAAGCTTCATGAGATGTAACATGGATACCATAAGCTTTTGTTTTATTGAACTATATACATACTCCGGTGGGATTATTAAATTTTCAATCCGACCCACCACTTTTTTGGAGTTCTTTTTGCATTTTTTTTTTGCGTCTGTACAATATATCTACATGGTGCAGCATATATACAAGAAATTTTCCTCTTGAGCCAGTAGACTATCCCTCTTTTGAAGCTTTATTGCAACCCACGGCTTCTGTCTTTAGCCTTCATCACCACTAGACCAAGTTGAGGTGCGCTTCCTTCACTAAAAGAAGAAGAGAGGTTCCGCCTAGAAGTACTACCCTCATATGCTACCCCAAGCTAAAGGAAGCTGCCTCCTCACCACCTCATCCGTGGAGAGCTATGTGAAAGGTGCAGGTGTCCAAGTTAGGTCATTATCAACAAGAGTCGTGCGTGTGCTCCGAAATACTCTACTTAGGCAATCAAGAATCCATTGAACCAAGTCCCGTGATCCTCAAAGAATTAAGTCACTAGACCTGAAGTACCTCAAACCCAGTTCCTATAAGGTTCCTGTTATTAGGTAGATTATAAGGTCCAATCAAGCTCCAATCTCCGGATTTTACTTAGACTTGTTCAATTGTCAAACTCGATCCGAAAAATGCTCATGCTATGCTATGCAGAAAATATTTTTGTGATGCAATTTTCAAGGATTTTGAACTTTTTATGGATTTTTGAAAATATGATGATGATGCAGATGCATATGCATTTTTTTTTTGTCTTTTTCAAAAAGATTTTTCAAATGTTTTTGGATTTTAATTTTGCAAATGTTTTTGGGAATTTTTGAAAATAAAAAGATTTTGGCTAAAAACTAGGCGAAAATATGTACACGGGAGTGCTTCTTTATATTTACAAGAAGTGGATTTTAAGAATTTACAAGGGTAAGTGGTCAATTTTATACATATATATATATATAGTGGATTTTGGTGTGATGTGAATATTCCTCAAACTTATTTGACACAAGCTTTTCACACAATTTTTGAAAACTATAGTCCAAAATAATTTTTACAAACATTTTACACACATTTGAAAATCATTTTGCAAAGGTTTTCAAAACAGTATATATAGGTTTTTAAATCATTTTTGCAACCATTTTTCAAACCATTTGCAAATCATTTTTCAAACATTTTATTTCACACAAAGAAAAGAAATTTTACAATCCACACAGGTTGAAAACACGAAACAAAATTTTTTTAAAATAGTTTTCAATAGATGTTCACAAAGATTTTCAAACTATTTTTCAAACATTTTGCAAAAAACATTTTCACCTGATTTACTAATCAGTAAATACAAAAAGAATTTGAGGAATAATCACATCTTTTTATTAAAGGTTTTTAATGAATTTTAAAGAATTAGTAGCCATATTTATTAAGAAAATATGAAAGTACGAGTTATGGCTAAAGTATATACGCAGTATATACGACCCCCCTATACTTAGCTTGAGCTATGTCCTCATAGATCGGAGAGAAAAGAGAAGACATAACTCGTACTAAGTATAGGCAAGTCTAAAGAATAAAGGAATGAATCAATGAATCAATGAACGAGAAGTTGACCGTCCCCCCTATACTTAGGATCAAATAATCCTAAGTATAGCAGACTGTACACAAAGCAGGGAGGGTCAAGGGTGGGAATGAACAGATCGTACTCAGATTGTCTCCCCCTATACTTAGGGTAAGATATCCCTAAGTATAGACAAGAAGAGGAGACAATGGAGAGGATCAAAAATAATGGAGAAACTCGGGGTGCACACCCCCCTATACTTAGGACAAAGTACGTCCTAAGTATGGAAAACTGTCTACAAGGGCGGCACCTTTTTGATAGAAGAGGAAAAGAAGAAAAGAAGAAAAGGAGAAAAGAGATGAAGATGGAAGAAGAGATCGTGAGGATGTACAAACCACTCCCCCTATACTTAGGGTAAAAGAAGCCCTAAGTATAGGCAACAACAGGAGTGATAACACGGACGAAGAAAGAGCACTCGGCTCGTCCACCCCTCCTAAACGTAGGACAAAGTGCGTCCTAAGCTAGGCAAACACGAGAATGGGAGGACGAGCAATACGGAAGAGAGACGGAGGTACACAACACGAATGTACAACAGGATGGATGTACAGAGGGTCAAGAAGGTAGAAAGCGAACCTTCTTGCGAGACCGCTGAGGAATGGATCTGGTGTGATGCAGGTCGACATCGGGGTCCACAGTGGACGGAATCCGATCAGGGTCGACGGGGTGTAAGTCCTCAGGGGCCCTAGGGTGGGAAGGCACAGACGGGGTAGTGGAAGAAGTACGGCTAGGTCCGGCCTTGGGAGTCTCGCTGATATCAAAGTGGAATGGGACGAACTCATCATCATCGGAAGTAGTGTACTCGGAGTCGTCCTGCGAGGAGTCATCCAGGTCAAAACCAAAAGGCACGAACTCATCGGTGGAAGTAGTCGAACTCTGTTCGTCCTCTATAATCTCAACCGGATCATCTTTCTCATCAAAAGGCCCGAATCTCTGAAGAAAAGCAACAAAATCAAATTCGGCCTTAGTCTCATCAGTATCTTCATGGACAGGAGCGGACTCATCAGTGGAAGTAGTCAAAGCATGTCCGTCCTGTATAGTCTCTATATCTGCCCTCCGCTCAATGGTATCAATCGTGTAGATCCCGCGGATGTCATCAACACATCGCCAATCACAGGAAGCGGAAACACCAAGGTCTATGCTTTCCGAGCTTTCCTCCTTGGAGAGGAATTCTCGGGTCTCATCATCGGTCATGAAGAAGGTCTCTCTGATATCCTCATATAGATCATAGTCCTCGGGGTCAGCCAAGATAGGTGAAGTCATATCAGGTGCGGGTCTCTGGTCAGCAGTGGGTGCGGTGATCACTGCTTCGCCCTCGTCAGCAGGACGGAAGCGAATCTCTCCTGTTCCGTAGTCAATAACGACCCTCGCAGAGGCAAGGAATGGTCGTCCCAGGATGATTGGAGAATGCTCCCCTGTGGAGGTCTCCATGGGCAATACGACAAAATCAACGGTGTAGCTCGTGCCCTGAATCGAAATGACAGCGTTTTCAAGGATACCCTTCGGCCTCTTTATTGATCCATCAGCGAACTGTACGATCATCCTGGTTTTCTAGAGAGGCCCTAGGTGAAGAGACTGTACCAGCGAGAAGGGTATGATGCTAATCGAAGCACCGCCGTCTAGGAGAGTGTGATCACATGTGTGGTCAGAGATTGTGCAGCTAAGGAAAGGTGTGGCAGTGTTCTTCTTCCGAGGAATGGGACGGTGTGTGATGGCGTGGGCAGTGGCCATGGTCAAGATATGACGCTCAGATCTGCTCCTTCGCTTTCTCTTCTTGGGAAGAGGAGCAGATAAATCGGTCATGGCCTGCTGAAGTGGGGCACGGATAATCTCATGTATGGTGGCCACCACTTCGGGTTCAGTCAGCATTTTTTTGAATTTTTGGACCTCCTCCATACAAGGGAGGAAGTCGGAGTCAGCATATACACGAGGCATGCCAAGAGCAGTCTGTACAGCGGCATCCTCGGGGTCAAAGGTGGGACTGGGTGTGAATGCATGTGTGGTCAAGAAGTCTGGCAAGTGGGCGCTCTCCTCACAGTCCGACTCGATCGTGTGTCTCCCGAAATCTTTTTGTGTTTTTAAAATTTTCTCATTTTTTTGTATTTTGGGCGATTGCAAGCTCTCATGGAAATCCTCGAGTGAACCCATATCATCAAATGGTGGAATATCACGGTCGCTCTTATTGGTACTAGTGAGGGTGTCAATCCTCTGTCTCATATGATCCATCATCTGGGTCAAGTGCTCAAGGGTGGACTCCATGAAAGGTGACTCCATCATCTCAGTCTCGGGTGGATGTGAAGGTGGAGGCGGATAATACATAGGTGGAGATAGAGGTGGGTGTGGGTAGAAATCCGAGTCCTGATACTGTGGCTGAGGCGGATATGTACAAAAGTCAGGAGCAAAGTCCTCCTGGAAAAAAGGAGGTGGACCGGCTGGAGTGAAGGAGGGATCAGCGAAGTCCGGATAGAATACGCTCCAGTCGGCCATCTCGAAACAAAAGAAAATGATCGGGAGAGCACGATGGTCAAGTCAAGAGAATGAAGAAGAAGGCGCAAATGCGCAGGGATGATCTAGGACACACAAAACAATCACAACCAAAAAATAAAAAGAATACAAACCCTCAGTTCACCTACTCAACTCGGTAGAGACCGCAAGAGCGGTCTTTTTATCTTGTCGGTTTTAGAGTTAGGTGAGAAGTCAAAGAATTTCACACGCACTTAGGGGCTTGATGGGATTTGGGCACTAATCCTTAAGGTGTGCGTGAGCAAATAAAACGAAGACAATGAGGGGATTACTCGCCCCAATACAAGATTTTTCTTTTTGATCGGTTTTAGGGTCAAGTAATATTAGCAGTCCCAATTTTATTGATTATCACTTTTTTTTGGATTTTTAGTGAGTAATGCACGAGCCTAACGAGGATTCAATTTCACTTAGCACCTAGGTGATCAAAATCAGAGGGAGAGGCGGAAAAAGCAATGCAAGCGGCAATCGATGATGTATGCTAAAGAGAAATGCTCACCTTGCCTCCAGCACTCTACATGCAAGGATGCTCAGCAGAATTGAAACCTATCTATATGCAAATGCAAAGCCGATGAAATCGCCCTAAGTTTCAGAAATTGCTATTATCGTGAAGAACCACAAGTCGGCCACTTATCTTTAACCTAAGAGTCCGGTCTTGGCTCACCCCTCCTCTTCTCGACACACTCGAGTTCAGGAGTAGCGCTTGATGGGGCTCGCTCACGGCACACGGGTTAAAAGATAATGACACGACTGTTTAAATTTGACTAAGTCCAAACGCGGCTATAGGTACATGCAAGATATATTAGGTGTTTGGCCTTAAGCTATCGCAAGCAATCCTAAAACTAGGGGCTCAATCACACAAAATAAGGAAAACAAAATCGGAAAACAAAATAAGAAAAAGGCGGTGAAAACCGTAAAAACCGCGATGAGCCCCCAAGTGTACAAACACTTGGAAATTGGGCCCGAAAGTCCAAGAGTCCGAGTACCTGTATTATTACACAATAGAGTCTCTCTCTCTCACTGAAATTACACAAATAATGCACAAAAATTGCTCAAAAATGTGCTTGTCTTCTCAAGTCCTCCAAGCCTCCTTTGATGCTAGGTCGGCAAGCTAACGCCGACTTCACGTGGGTGCGTAGGCGCCTAGGGTAGAGCGCCTCCCTCGATCCGCGGTTCCTCGCACAAAGTCAACAAGAGAGGGTGATTAGACAAGTAAGACGATTATATCAAATAAACGAGCAAATGAATAAGGCAAGAATAGGCAATAAATCACAAACACGAGCAAAAACCCGAACTACGCGCTGTTGCTCCCCGGCAACGGCGCCATTTGTTTAACCCAAAAAGTCAAGCAGTCGTATTGACTCACAAGGCGAGTCAACAGTCGATGCGGTGACCGCTCGAAAATTCGGATTAAAACAACAATTAACCCACAACAGATAAATCCAGCAATGAAAGTAAATGTGCGGAGTTAAAATTTATTATAACTCTACAACAAAGATGTGTATAGTGCAAGTATTGTAGAGGTCGAACACAGGGAGCAGACAGGTAGAACGGGGCAAAATTGCACAAAAGTGTGTGAATGTGATCAAGAGTCTATTTATGCTATTTTTTGTGGGTTTTTAATTTTATATTTTTTTATTTAATTTTTAATTTTATATTTTTGTATTTTAATTTTTAATTTACTGATTTTGTATTTTCTTTTTATATTTTATATTTTTTTATCTTTTTTTCAATATTGGAAAATAAGGACAATGTAATAAAAGAGACAAAGAGGAATTTATAAAAATAGAGAAAAATATTCAAAAATATGGAAATAAAGTCTTTTTGGTCTTTTTATATTTTTTACTGTTTTTGTGATTTTTGGGTGATTTTTAGGATGTTTTTGGTATTTTTTAATTATCGAAATAAAGAAAACAGTGGCAAAAATACAAGGTTGAAGTTAAAATGGAGAAATAAAATAGCAAACAGTAACAAAAATTCTCCAAATTAATTTTTACTTAAAGATAAAAGAACAAAGAAAATTCAGGAAAAGGAAACACTATTTTTGGATTTTTTATGAATTTTATAAATTTTTATGAAGTTTTTTAGAGTTTTGCAATTTTTTGGAGTTTGGTTTATATTTTTTTTATGATTTTTGGCTGGGAGTTAAAACTAACTAAAATACACGAAATATATTTTTTTGGGATTTTTCGGAGGTGTTTTTATATTTTTTTGTGATTTTCTAATGCAAACAGTGCTGAAAATGGCTATTTTTGAATTTTTATAAATAATAAAATGCAATAATTGCGAAAAATAAAAATATGGTGATAAAGTACTATGCAACAGGAGCTTAATCTGATTTTTGAGGATTTTTTGGGGTTTTATAGATGCGTGCAACAAATACGAGCAACAAAAAGAAACAATCACACTTGCAGGGACATTTGCGTAATATCAGAAAGTTAGAGGGTCTAGGCACAAATATTCCACAAAAATTCTAACTCGATAAAATAATTGCAAGACTAAGTATGAAAGGCAAAATCCCCGGGGTTATATCCGCAAAACTCCTAGGGGAGCACGTGCATGAGCACGTGCGCCTGGGAGGAAGGTTCTGCAATTACACAAAATTACGAGGGCTGTTCTGAAAATATTACAAAAGCATAAAGCAGCTGGTGAAAGTTCGAATATTAATATCTAAATACAAAATGGCTTGGGGAGTTCGCAGCAAAATACCCAAAGCCGGAGGTGAATCAACGGTGCGTAGCCGCATCACTTATGCCACATGTCAGCCCGCGGCGCGCCGATACCCGTTCGAACCAGCGGCCTTGATTAGATCCCACCAGCCGATCCAACGGCTGATGTCAGTAGAAATCCAAGGGCAGCTGAAGACCTGGAAGACCCCCCCGTAATCGGACGGCACAGGCGTTTGATGGAAGAACACGGTGAAAGTCTCGAGCCTGGCGGGGTCTAATCCGCCAAGGCCCGCTCCTCCGCGCCGCTGGGGCCTTCCCGAAGGTCGTGCCTGACGCCAAAAGTTCCCCCGCGGACCCCAGGTGGCTGATACAGGGACGGAAACCACGGAATGGCCTCCTCCCTTTGCGAGATAGCTCCGGCGGACCTGAAGAGTCGCGGCAAAAAGATGAGGCACAAGTGCCTTTCCTGGGACCTGCAAGGAAAGGGAAAACACACAGCAGTACACGTTTGCAAGCCCAGGTCGTACTGGCGAGCGAAGATGGTGGATGGCGCGGTGGTGGGGTGAAACTGGTGGCCGGAGCTCGAGAGCTCCGGCGAGGAGTTTGATGAGCAATCTGTACTGATGGTGCGACTAAATGTGAAGAAAAATGCACAAAATTAAAGCTAGACGCTACAGCTACTCAATAAGAAAGAAAACAAGAAAGAAATGACCTCGAGTTGGTCGAAAAACCAACGAGATATGACCTCAACGCCGGAGGCCGGCGAAGGTGGTGGAGCGCCTCCTGGCCTCGCGCGACCCGCTTAGATGGTTGGAGGAGGTCCTGTCACGGCCTCCAGTCCAGAACGCAAGAAGAGCAGGGGTTTGCTAGGTCCAAAGAGGGTTCAAAGAGGAATGGGGGAAATGGGTTCCATTTTGAAAGCTGGGCGAGGAGGCACTTTCAACGAGGTGGACCGAGCGTATCCGCGGTCCAATCCTCGAAAAAATCCATGGGCGTGATAGACCACATGAAGGGCTACAAGTTCCGTGAAGAGGCCGACCTCAAATGGTGAAAGGATCGCCCTCCAAAAAGCCGCGAAAATCAAGAAAAATGCAGTTCTGACATGAACAGGAGCTGGCTCAGACAGTTGACCCGAGGTCAACTGTCAGAGCCTCCTGGTTGGTCCACGTGGACCAACCAGGAAAAACCTGCAAAAAAGATTTTATTAATTTATTTAAAAATAGGAAATGATTTTATTGATTTTTAGTTATAAAATAAAAAATGTTTATTTTTTTATAAATTATTTTATTATGATTTTTATTTATTTTTAGGAAGTGTATTTTTACAAGTTTGCATTTATACCCTTATAGGTATCTATATCTATGTATTTAAGTATTTTATTTTTATTTAGGTATTTTTAATTTATTTTATTTTGGTTTTTATTTTCTAAAATTATAAAATACTTTTATAGACACAAATATATTTTTATTTTATTTTTCTGATTTATTTTGTATATTTAATAAAATACAAGTATGTTTTGTATTGGTATAAGTGTATGTATGATACCTATATATTAGATATATACAAGTATTTTTATTTGAGTTTTAATGATGGTTTTATTCTGATTTTAATATACATAATTATTACAAGTATTATTTACAACATTATAAAAATATAAAATTATAAAAATAATAAATAAATAATAAATTGAATATTTTAATATGTACAAGTATACAAGGAGGGTCCAAAAGTCAACTTTCAAACCGTAGCTCCGCCAAATGCGAAACCACCACCATTAATTAGATTATTTTCTTCTATATACAATTAAAGGTGAGTACGCTGCATTTGGAGTTTTTATTTGTGAGATACGGGTCTGGGAAGTTGGCATTCTGGATTTTTATTCAGACCATAACTTTTTATTTGTACATTATTTTTCTGTGAAATCAATTTTGTATTTTTCTTTATTAATTTATCTACAACTTTCATGTACAAAGTTTCTTTATTTGATGTATAAAAAGTGGAACCAAAAATAGGTCCCAAAATGAATAAAGAATGAATAGAGTGTATAGGTATTTTCTCTGTATTCTGGCCCTTATCTCCCCCTACTTTATTCCTTGTCGACCTATCCATCAAGATGCCTAGGTCTCGGAGTTTCGGGTCATAAAATATTTACAATATTTTATTCTTTTTCTTTTCTTTTCTTTATTCTATAATTTTGGCATTTAAAAACCGTATTTTATACAGTATTTACACACCTATGCATGAATGCTAAAATGCATGAATTAATGCTATTTACACGCATTTACTAGGGTTTTTAAGGCCAAAATGATAGAATAAAGATGATGAAATGTAGCTTCATCACCTGGCGAGGGCTCCCAAGCAAATACACCAAAAGCTGGGGTTTGGTTCGCAAATTACAAAGCTTAAATAAACTCAGAAAAGAAATTTGAGTATCAAACGTTAAATGGCAAAAGAAGCTGGGCGTAGTTCGCAAAATACCGAACTTATGGCTGATCGAACGGCGGGCTGATCTCTATTTAAGACACGTGTCAATCGCCTGGCCCGCGATGCCCCTTCATCTTGACGGTCTTGATTAAATCCTGTGGGGGCGATCAACGGCTGGAACTTTCTCAAAACGGACAGCCAGGATCAACGGGGAGGGAGAGATGGACGGCAACTGTGGTTCGGCCCCTCCCCGCGTTTTGTTCACGCGCGGAGCAGCTGGGCATCGGCGGCGCGCGGGCTTCTTCTCCGGCGAACCTGGGGTCTTTCTTCAAGCAAAATCGAGGCACGGACGACCTCTCCTGGGACCTGCAATCATCAAAAGACGCAGCAGCAACAAAAACTTGTAGGTCCCAGACCTTATCGGCGGCGGGATGGCGTGATGTGGTGCAAGGGAGACTCGCCGGAGCAAGCTCCGGCGAGGAGAGGATTGGGTGTTTGGTCGGATGAAACTTGAGAGTAGAATGGTAGACTAAGGCTACAACTATTGCAAATAAACAAAACCAAGGAAAATGCAAGGAAAAACAAAGACGAAACAACACCTCAAGGGTTGAAAAACCCAAGGTTGGAACCTCACGGCCGCAAGGCCGGAGATGGGGTTGGAACACGGTCGCCGAGCTAACTAAGCATCTCGACAAGGTGCTGGATCATCCCTCTGTCACAGGGGCTCCAGCAGCACGCCCTCGGAGGTATTGGCTCGCCAAAAACCGGTTCAAAGTTTGAATGGGGCGTTGGTGCCCATTTTGAAAAGATGACCGTGGTGCGATATTCAAGGAGCGATCACGGGTGCTGTGATGGTGCTCGGCCCAAGACAAAGATATGGCGTGAAAGATCAATAGTAGGGCTACCCATCTCGTGAAGAAACCGACCTCAAAAGGTGAAAGAATCGGCCCCCAAAAATCCGCGAAGTCCAAGAAAAATTATGTTCTGACACAGCCAGACCTCGGTCAGAGAGTTGACCGAGGTCAACCAAGGAAGAAATCTGGTTGGTCCACGTGGACCAACCAGAAAAAACCTTGGCAAAAAAGCTTATAAATTCCATAAAAAATAGGAAACGAATTATTTAAATTTTGGTTATAAAATAAAAAATGTTTATTTCTTTATAAATTATTTTATAGTGATTTTTATTTATTTTTATGAAATGTATTTTTACAAGTTGCTTTTATACCCCTGTATAAGTATATTATCTACATATTTCAATTTTTTATTTTTATTTTGTGATTTTAATTTATTTATTTTTGTTTATTATTTTATATAATTATAACATACTTTTATACACTTAATTGTATTTTTATTTTAATTTATTGAAGTGTTTTGTGTATTTAATAAAATATGAGTATAGTTTATACAGGTATGTCTATAGAATTATTACCTATGTATTATACATACAGGTATTTTATTTTGAGTTTTATTTGCGTTTTTATTTTGATTTTAATGTACATAATTATTATAAATATTAATTACAACAATATAAAAATATAAAATTATAAAAATAATAAATAAATAATAAATTGAATATTTTATTCGGTACACTGTACAATAGGGGTCCAAAACTCAACTTTCAAACCGTAGCTCCACCAAATGCGAAACCACCGCCATTAAATAGCTTATTTTCTTCTATATACAATTAAAGGTGAGTATGTTGCATTTGGAGTTTTTGTTTGTGAGATACGGATCTGGGAAGTTGGGATTCTGGATTTTTATTCAGACCATAACTTTTTATCTGTACATTATTTTTCTGTGAAATCAATTTTGTATTTTTCTTTATAAAATTATCTACAACTTTCATGTACAAGGTTTCTTTATTTGATGTATAAAAAGTGGAACCAAAAATAGGTCCCAAAATGAATAATAAATGAATAGAATGTATAGGTATTTGGACTGTGTTTTTGACCTTATCTCCCCCTACTTTCTTCCTTGTCGACCTATTCATCGAGATGCCTAGGTCTCCGGGGTTTCGGGTCATAAAATATTTACAATATTTTATTCTTTTTCTTTTCTTTTCTTTATTCTATAATTTTGGCATTAATTACAGTATTTTATACACTATTGTGATGCACATGCATGGATGCTAAGATGGTGATTTTAATGCTATTTACAGGCATTTGCTAGGGTTTTGGTGCCAAAATGATAGAATAAAGATGATGAAATGTGGATTCATCATCCCCCTATACTTTACCTTTGCTAGTCCCTAGCATACACTTATGCAATAAGTGCAAAAGAAAAAGAAAGAAAAGAAAAAGAAGAAAGTTGGATTAGTTCAATTATCAAACTTGTCTTCGTAAAATCAAAGTTTGGAGCTTAAGTCGGACCTTTGGAATTTTAGTGCGGTCGGACCTTAATGAGAACCAAATTTGAAATCCAACAGTCCTTGAGAATCCCAACACTCTGTCCAAGTCTCCTCAATAGCCAGGTCAGAAAATACTTCAACTCATACGCAAACTCTTACGACTATGAATCTGACTAGTACAGTGTAAGTGATATGTAGCTCCCCACCTCAGAAGTGACAAAGAAACAACCTCCCCAACCTGGTAACTCTAATGCCTCGGTCTAGCAACTCTTTCCTCGAGAAGCGGGGTATTCCCTTCTAAGTTCAAGTGCAACCGGCTCAAGAGAGGGGAAGAAGTATAGACTTTTGGAAGCTCAGCCAGTGTAGCCAAGTCTCCCGCTGCAAGCTTCATGAGATGTAACATGGATACCATAAGCTTTTGCTTTATTGGACTATATACACTCCGGTGGGGTTATTAAATTTTCAATCCGACCCACCACTTTTTTTGGAGTTCTTTTTTTTTCTCTTTTTTTCTTTTTTTTTCTTTTTTTTTCAATGCATCTGTACAACAAAATCTACATGGTGCAGCATATATACAAGAAATTTTCCTCTGAGCAGTAGACTATCCCTCTTTTGAAGCTTTATTGCAACCCACGGGCTTCTGTCTTTAGCCTTCATCACCACTAGACCAAGTTGAGGTGCACTTCCCTCACTATAAGAAGAAGAGGAGTTCCGCCTAGAAGTACTACCCTCATATGCTACCCCAAGCCAAAGGAAACTGCCTCCTCACCACCTCATCCGTGGGAGAGCTATGTGAAAGGTGCAGGTGTCAAGTTAGGTCATTATCAACAAGGAGTCGGCGTGTGCTCCGAAATACTCTAACTTAGGCAGTCAAGAATCCATTGAACCAAGTCCCGTGATCCTCAAAGAATTAAGTCAACTAGACCTGAAGTACTTCAAATAAGACATTGCCCGCCTCACTTCAAGCAAAAGCAGAATCAAATAGTGGTTCATAAATATTGAAATGAGTCGATCTGTAATTTCTGTCTTAGATACGTGATGCTTGTGGCAATCTTTCACATCTTTTTTATATCGATGTTATAACTCTACTTCACAGTTGAAAGGATATTGCTTTCTTACATTTCAATTACGAGCCCGTATTGGAGATTAGCTCAAAAGCCCTTTTTTGTAAATTTTCAAAAAAAATGATAACCACAAATATAACTCTTTTCTAAAAGTTTAATTGACGAACTGTCATTTAAAATATCTTTCACTCAAAATATTAGAGCATAGAACTTAAAAATCATATATTTCACCAATATGGTACTCATTTATATACAACAAAAATAGTTCTAGAGCAAAAACCGACGTTGGGCGTTGGGCGGCATCGTCACTGCAGCAGTGGGAGTTGGGCGTTCAAGAATTCTGTTAGGAACGGACCAACGAGCAAAGACGATGTTGAGACTGGGAATGGGAAGGGGACCGGAAAAGCATTATTGGGAATCCGAGAGTGAGGTAATTGTTTCTTAGAGTGGGGAGGCATTAAGGAGTTTCTTTGTTGTATTTATCGATATTTAGAAAATGGGTAAAGTACCGATCTTAAAATGGATCCCTAAAGTTGATGGGTCATGTGCCATTGCAGTTTAAGGCCAGCCTCGAGATCGGCCCTAGCCTTATGCCTAGCAAGCTGATATATTATGCTAATATTTTTATGATCTTAAACAAAGAAAATTATTACAATGAAATATGACTTCGATTACACTTTGCATTAGTAACTACCTATATATTATAGCTCGTGGAGCAGTTACTTTCACGCCAGTCCATATTGAAGAATATTTATAGTTAATTAGAAAACAATAATGGCTTGGTGGTTTTAATGGGACTTTAATGCTTCCAAGGCCCGAAGATGTGTATAGAGTTCTACCAAATTTCAATTTTGAGAACCTAAATCAGGTGGATTGTTTAATAACATGACAATGTAACAATTAGGATGCAAATGGTTACGGATATATCCATATTCGATCCGTCACCGTATCCGTTTTATACAAATTTTACATCCTTATTTGTATCCGTTTAAAATGGATATAGATATGGATATCGTTTTAATAACTGCGAACATCCGTATCTGTATCCGTATATCCATTTTCATATATAAATATACTCATAGATTTAGTTTTAACCATATATATATAATTCTATACCTTCTTTTACCATATTTATATAATGTTTATGATACAAACACATTTATTGAATTTATATCGTGCATTTTCCATCCAAATCATATATATTGAAGTCAATCCTATAGAACGGAGTTCTTTTTCTTCATCGGATACCATGCATTCTAGTAGTCTATTTGAACTTGTTCATCTTGACATATGGGGACCCAGTCGTTATCCTGATCAATCGGGTAATAGATATTATTTGGTTATTGATGACATGCCTAAGGCTACTCGGGTTAAGTAATAATTAAGGTCGTTGCGACCCGAATAACAAGGCTAAGTCAATCAAGAAAAACAAACCACCAAACAGGGAAAATCAAACAATCAAAATGTGGCAAGCGGTCTTGCTATTTATTTTTACCTGGTATAGCTACCAGGGTCGAACACAAGGAGCACGTAATATGAAAGCTACGAAGTAGTCGAGAATCCAAAAAGAGAAAAAGAGTGGTGATTTTTAATTTTTCACTTTTTTTATGATTTTTAATATAAGAAAAAGGCTAAAAGGGAAGTACAAATCAACACTCACACAATTATTTAATAGCTCAAAAATACTTAAAAATCAGAATAAAAATGTTTTTGCATTTTTAGAATATTCAGATTGTTTTTGTGAATTTTCTTCAATTTTTCTGATTTTTAATTAATTTTCTAAGAATCAAACAAGGCCAAAAATGACAACCAATATACAGCTGGAATCTAAAGGCAAATTAAAATTACTTAAAATGCCTATAAAATTCAAGCAACAATTTTATGTGAAACTACAAGCAAAAACCTAACTACAAAAGAAGAAAAATATTTTTTTTGAATTTTTATGTTTTTCTAATGATTTTCTAAGTTTTTTAGTCCTTTTCAATTTTTTGAGTTTTATAAATGGGAATAAAATGAAAACTGGACAGAAATTAAAACACAACAAAACACACAAAAAAGGAATTTTTCAGAATTTTTCAAGACTTTTTAATATTTTTAGTTGATTTTTTAAAACAGACAGTGAAACTTTTTAGGGTTTTTAAATTTTTTAAAATAATAAATGAAGATAAAACCAAACCAAAAATTCATCAAAATTCTACCATGGCAGGAGCCATGTGTCAAAATTCGTTAATTTTGGACAATATTTACTATTTATTAATAAAAAATACAACACACAGCACACAGGGACCATTCTGCAAAGAAAACATGTTTCTAGACCAAATAATAACACGTAACGAAACTATAGGTTCTAATCTGCAATTTTCACATCAAATTCCGCACATGCTAGAAAACATCATTCACAGGGGCATATTTGCAAATGACAAAATTAAACATTCAATTCATATCAGATAATAAGTCCAGGATAAGCAATGCAAATAACCCCAAATAACATGTGATGACGCACGTGGATCCACACAAGCAGGACTGAAATGCAAATATAGAAAACAACAAGGCAAGAGTGCAAAAAGGTCCATTGTATACTTTTATTTTATAGACTAAACGACAAACTGAAATAAATGCAAGGGTGGCTGAGCAAATTACCCATGCAGCACGTGAGCGTCACGTGGGGTGGACAGGTGGCGGGCGTTGAGTGGAGGCGAACGTGCGGCTCTAGCTCTGTCAGCTGTCAGATCCAACGGTCGTCAGGTGTCGAATATGTGGGTGGTACGGGGGCCGCTATATCTAACATCTAACAGCCTGACAACTGCTATGAATGGACGGCGAGGATGGCATATGGGCGAAGGAGTCGATCCAACGGTGAAGAGAGGCTCTGGAAGAACTACGTCGAGGCAAGTTTTGCCCGAGCTCCAAGGGAGATCGGAGACTCCGATGAACGATCGGTCGGCGCCAAAAGAAATATAAGGGCTCTCCGCGTCGAATGGTCAGCTCGGATGGAGTCGTTGACGGTCGGATCTGAGTGACGGTGGCTGGGACTTGGGCGAGCTCCAGCGAGGATGGTCGAAGGCGATTTGGGTGGTCTCTACGCGTGCTAAAACCTGTAGGGCAAAGTTAGGCTCGGAGCAAGGCTCTGGTCAGGGTTATTGAACCTAAGATAAAGGGAAGCGGCGGTGAATGAGAAGGGGGTCTCCGGCGAAGTGATAGGGAAGACCTAGGGCCTAATCTTGGGTATCCGATCCAAGATTAGGATGATCAGGTGGCGAGGGAAGATGGAGGATGATCTGGATCATCGATCGAAGCGGGTAGATGGATGGGATGAGGCTCCGACTGGCTGGTCAGAGCTGGCGGAGCGCCGGCGGAGTAGAAATGAAAAATCGAATCAGATAAGGGAGCTAAGGACGATGGAATGAGTACCTCAGAGTCATCGTGGAATCCTGAGCTCCAAGGGTTGCGGTCAAGAGTGGTTGTTGCCTCAACTTCGTTGCGGTTGGCGGAGGAGGCTCATCGCGACGGAGTTCCGGCCACGAGAGGCGAGCTATGGCTACACGGCTCTTCTCCGATGACCAAAGGGTCCCTCCGGTTGCTATCACCAAGGTGGAGCTATCTAGGGTATCAAAGAAGGGTGCGGTGCGAGCTGAGCTGCTGGGGAGGCGATGGAGTGACTTTATAGCAAATCCCAGGCAGCCGGAAGAATCGAGTCGCGGGCACGCAGACCAAGGAAGATCCGCGACTCCCTAGGGATCCGTGAGGATCACAGATCCACTAGGGAGAAGCGGGTTGAAAATCGGAGCAGGAGGGTGCAGAATCCGGTCGGGGTAATTTGGAGAAATGGGTGCAAAACTCGGATCCACACAAGTGGAGGCCCAGGAGGGGCAGTAGATCGAAGTCAACATTCCAACTGGACCAATCAGAAAATAGCTTAGTCAAAATTATTTATAAAGTCAATTAAAAATATCAAATGATTTTAAATTAAAAAGTGTACAACAAGAAAATATTTGTTATTTTCTAAGCTATATTTTCCTGTGATTTTTATTTATTTTTAGAGAAAATAATTTATGGTATATACAATATGTTGTATTATATACAACTATAAAATACCTATGTATCTTGTACAATTATTTTTAATTTGTTATTTTTATATAAACATCCCAAATTTATATTTTTTTATTTACAACATAATATTTGGGGTATAAAATAATTTTTATTTTATTTTTATTGGTTATTTATAAGTATAAAATAAATAGGTAGTGATTCATATATAAATGTACTATATACAAGGTGAGAGAGAATTTTATTTTATTTTTTCTAATTTTTGTTTTGATTTTAGAAATATATATATGGATGGGGATTCATCATTTATTATAGACGATTTTTCTCGTGTGTCTTGGTCTTTCTTGATGAAAAATAAGTATGATTCCTTTCAAATCATTGTTCATTTCATATATGAAATAAAGAATCAATTTGATACCACCATAAAAACCCTAAGATCTGACAATTCTAAGGAGTTGATCTCATATGACATGCAATCATTCTTAGCATCTCAAGGTATTCTGCATCAAACCACCAGTCCTAATACATCCCAGCAGAACGGAGTGGCGGAGCGTAAACATAGAGATATACTTGATATCGCTTGCACAATACTCATTGATTATCATGTGCCATCTACATATTGGGGTGATGCGGTACTAACCGCCACATACCTATGACTTCTACTCCCATTGACGAGCAGATACCTATTGAGGTTCTCTTCCCAGGAAAAGTCATATTTCATGTCCCTACAAAAATCTTTGGTTGTGTCACCTTCATTCATCTTCTTGATCCTGGTTGGGATAAACTATCGGCTAGAGCTGTCAAATGTATGTTCCTGGGATATGCTCGAAATCAGAAAGGTTATCGGTGCTACGACCCATGTTCCAGGAGACACTACATAAGTGTTGATGTTACCTTCTTTGAATCTCTCCCTTACTACTCCCATTCTGGCACACATGTATCACCTCCCCCAGTTACCACTTCTCCTCTTTCTATTCCTCTTCCTCAGGTTGACTACACCCCTTCTGCACATGCACCATCTCCTCAGGTATGTCCCTCGACTGAGTTTTTATAAACTAAAGACACAGATGCAGATACATGTATCTCCGCCAATCCAAGGGAAGCTCTATGTGACATACCTATCGCTCTTCGGAAGGGGACCATATAATGCCCATCGCGATACAGTACGAAGCATCCAATTTCTGTTGTTGTAACCTTCTCCGGACTCGGCACTACATACAGACAGTTTGCCCAAGCCATCTCGAGTACCGTTATTCCTCGTACTCATACAGAGGCCATTCGAGACTCAAAATGGCACCTAGCAATGGAAGAAGACATGTCTGCCTTGATCTCTCGGAATACCTGGACACTTGTTGATCCATCCGGAGATAATAAAATTGTTGGGTCCAAATGGGTCTTCACGGTGAAGTACAATCCAGATGGGTCTATTTCTCGCTATAAAGCCCGGCTTTTGGCCAAAGGGTTTACGCAAACTTATGGTGTTGATTTCTTTGATACCTTCTAGCCAGTTGCTCGTCTATCCACCATAAGAATTCTTATTCCAGTAGCAGTACAGCTTGATTGGCCCTTGCATCAACTAGATGTGAAAAATACGTTCCTTTATGGTGACCTCCAAGAAATCGTGTATATGCAACAACCACCCAAGTTTGAGATTCAAGGGGAGCGTCAGAAGGTTTGTCTACTACGCAGGGTCATATATGGTCTCAAACAGAGCCCTCGTGCATGGTTTCAAAAATTATCAGAAGCATTAGAGAATCTGGTCCTCATCCGATCTTCAGGAGATCATTCTTTATTCATACAGAAGAATGGAAAAGGAACTGTGGCTATGCTGGTATATGTGGATGACATTATCCTCACAGGAGATGTCCATGATGGTATTGTAGAAGTGAAGAAACAACTGGCAGAACAATTTGTGATCAAGGACTTGGAACCTCTAAGATATTCCTAGGGATTGAAATAGGAAGATCCATGAAAGGAATTGTCATGTCTCAACGAAAGTACGTTACTAATCTTCTCCAAGAAACCGGGATGCTAGGATCCAAGCCAGCTCAGATACCCATGGATCCTAAGGGACGCATCTATGAGGCAGTTAATGTTGAGGATAGTGGTCGATACAGACGTCTCCAAGAAACCGGGATGCTAGGATCCAAGCCAGCTCAGATACCCCAGCAACGGCGCCATTTGATAAACACAGAATTGAGAGCGGTCGTATTGACTCACAAGGCGAGTCAACAGTCGGTGTGTCAACCACTACAAAATCCTGTATTTAATCAACAATTCACCCACACTATAGATCAAACAATTAGAAATAAATGTGGAGTTAAAATTTATTTTTAACTCTGCACAAATGGTGTATATAGCAAGTATGCAGAGAGTTCGAACACTGGGAGCAAACATGATAGATCAAACAAATGTGTGTGAGTGAGTGTGAAGTGATGCCTACACTATGCAATGCAAGGATTTTTGTGGGTTTTTAAATTTTTTAATTTTTTTTATTATTTAATTTTTAATTTTGTATTTTGGGTTTTTAATTTTCTGATTTTTATATTTTATATTTTATATATTTTTTTTCAATATTGGAATGTAAAAACAATGTAATAAAAGGGGTGATAAAATATCAAAAATAGTAAAAAATTCAGAAATAAAATCTTTTTGGTGTTTTTAAGATTTTCTACTGTTTTTGTGATTTTTGGGGGCTTTTCAAAATGTTTTTGGTATTTTTAAATACTGAAATAAAGGAAAACAGGGAATTAGCTACTGGCTGGGGGTAAAATGGGAATGAAAAATATCAAACAGTGGCAAAATTTTCCCAAATTATTTTTAAAATAAAGATAATAAAATATAGAAGAATTATGAACTGAGTTTGTCTTTTTCTGAGTTTTCTTTGATTTTATAAATTTTTTTGAAGTTTTTGAGTCTTTTTTAATTTTTAAGGTTTTTCTTTTGAGATTTTTAGTGATTTTTCGATTGACACTAAAATATAATAAAATAGACAGTAGGGAATTTTTTGGGAATTTTTTGAGGTATTTTACTATTTTTTGGTATTTTCTAAACTAGACAGTAAACAAAAAGCTTGTTTTTGATTTTTAATAAATACTAAAATGCGACAAAAATAAAATCTAAAAATATGGCGTTAAAACACAAGCACACAGGAGCTTAAGTTTTATTTTTGAGAATTTTTGGAATTAAAGTGAGGCTCCAAATAAATACTACGAGCACACAAAAATGTCACAGCCTGGCAGGGGTATATATGCAAATATCCAAAAGTCCAGGGGCATACATGCAATTTTCCACAAAATATTTAATTGAATATTCGAATTTATGGACCAAATACAAATTACTAAACCCGCAGGGGTGTCGGCGCAAGAAGCCCACCAGGGCGCGTGACTTGCACGCGCCTGGGAGGGACTGGAGTGTAATTTCACAAACTCTGGGGGTTCAATGCAAAATTTCCAAAAATATAACACTGGAACTACAAGTTCTGGTATTAAAGCGAAATCTCCCAAAGGCTGAGGGTCTCGATACAAAATGCCCACACCTCACGTGAACATGTCACGTGAGGTGACGTGGCGGAGGACCTTTGTGTACATAAAATAAATGCGAGGGTCGATTTGCAAATTTTACAAAACTTTTACACTACAGATGAAAGTTTATGGACTAAAAAGTAAATACAAAATGTGCAGGGGTTGAGATGCAAAATACCCCTGGCGCGCGGATCCAACGGCTGCAGATCTTCACTTAAACACATGGCGTGAATCCAATGGCCGATGACGCTTCGCGTTGCACGACTGGGATTATGATGAATCTCGTATTCATCATGCTAAAATTGGTCATTTAGGCTCTGTTCCCCATCATTCACCTGTAATTAATCATTAATAGAGCATTATTAGCCATCATGCATGTTTGAATAATATCTGCATTTCATCATGCATAATTGCATTTAAAATCCCCAGTGTAAATTAGCCCAAAAAGCCGCTAACTTCTCACATTTTTAGTTAATTCATCCTAACTCCATTGACCCGAAACCACCTCCATTGTGTAGATATTATTAACTTGATTAAATAAAAAATACAAAAAAATTACTAACCTCAATAAGTGTCAAATAATCCCAAAGTCAAAATTCACATCTGACAGACTAAAATGAGCATATCTCCCTCATACAGTGTCCGATTTTGGTCTACTCACTTTTAAAGTACTCCATTTTCAAATACCTTCAAAACAAGACCAATTTCATAAAATTCGGAGCTCATATGTGAAAGTTGGGTTTTGGGCCTCTTTTGCGCATTTTAAATTTTTGCTAATTTTGACCTGAGTTTTTAGGTGCTTAATTAACCCTTTTAATTTTATTTCTTCTTCACTTGTGTTCTTTGATGAAAGTTTGATTAAGCGACGTAAAAATCCAAATCCATATCAAAACTGAGATCAAAGAAATTGACCAAGTCCAAGTGTCCGTTGTCGGTCTGTACAAAAGTTTTGTGTTTCTAACTTCTATTCTATTTTCCTATTTTCTTATTTATTAAAAATCCAAAAAAATAGATTAGTGTGTAATTAATTTTCTTTTATTTTATCGTATTTTTTTTAGATTTTTTATCCTCTCTAAAATCACCAAAAAAATACAAAATCTCAAAAATACGGTTTTCTATACACATGGAAAGCCACCAAAAATACCACTTCGCACAGGTGATCTCTTTTGCTCCTGGGCCCTTCATGAAGGTTGTAGATCTCGATGAGACGAACAACTTTCGTGAAGGAAATTTTTCGATCTGAGGTCATCTTCTATCTCTTTTGCCCACTCTAAAATCTGAAATTTTTTGGTGCCACGTGGCAGCTCCAGGGCGTGCCACGTGGCACCCCGCTGTTTCCTCTCTCTCTCCAGCCGCACCCGGGTCACGTGCCAGGCACGTGACCCTTCTTCGTCTTCCCCATGGAGACGTTACCCCCCTCCCCTTCCCCGCGGTCGTTCCCCTCTCCCACCATTAAACTCCTCCGCCATGCGCGCCACCCCCATTCACTTCCCTCGCACGTAACCGCCATCATCCTCCTCCTATAAAGCTCCCCGCCACCGGCCTTCCACGATCATCCTCCCTTCCTCGTGAAGCCGGTGACAGCGGCGTACTTCACCTGGTGGCGCGATCCAGCCATCGCACGGCTGCAGCAAGCATCTAAGCTTGCTTGAGCTCGTGCCCTTGCCAAGCACTTGAGCGACGATCGAGGAAGGATTATCTTCCTCTTCCCAGGCTCTTCCTTCGCCTCCATTTTTCTCTTGCAGGTTTGACGCCATCAACTGGAGCCACAGGTCCAACCACCGTTTCATCGCCTTCAGCCGCAGCGCCTCCGCCTCGCGCGGCGTCGCCTCGCCTTCGCCGCCCCCGCGGCACCTCCGCCTCGCACGGAGCTTCCGCTTCCTACTCCGCCCTCCGCCGATCCCCAGCAGCCAACGCCGCCCTTGCACCGTGTGTCGGCCGAGGGGTGGCATCGCCATCTCCATCGATCTCCTCCGCACTTCGCCCCCTCCGCCGCGACGACCGCCCTGCTACCGCGCCTCCGCCGCAAGGCTTCACCGACCGCCACGCCACCACCGCTCGTGCGGAGCTCCGCCGCGACGCTGCGCCGCCCGACCTCGCAACGCACAGTTGCCGTCGGATCGGGCAAGAGCTGCCCTTGATCCGACGGCCCCTGTGCTGCCACTTCAGTCGCCCCTCCACACCTCAGGCTCGGGATCTCCGAGCCTCGCCCGAGCCTTCGCCTCCTCCGAGCCTGAGCCAAGTATGCCGAAGCTAAGGCCCGCCACCCGAACCTTAGGCTCGGGCTCCCGAGCCTCTGCTCCATCACCCGAGCCTCTAGACGCACGCGCAACGCACGTGCTCCGTGGGAAAAATGCACCGACGCCCCTGGTCTTTTCAGAAATTGCAAAAAGACCCCCGCCATGGGTAAATTACGTAAGGACCCCTCCGAATTTTGAAAATTACAGATAAGTCCTTCTCGGGACTATTTTGAAGGAAAAACTTTATTTTATTTACAGTTTAATCCTTGAAATTTCATATTAGCATAACTTTTTCATACGAACTCCGTTTTGAGCATATAATATTTCGTTTCGAAGCTAATTCCTTGCTCTACAATTTAGCATAGCTTGTTGACTGATTCGAGGCTGATTATTGATAATTATTCATTGAGGATCATCTGTCAACTTTTTGCAGGCCACATATTCATGTTTGGAAAATTAACATTATCTTTTGCAGGGATTCAACTAGTTATTTAATTGAATACTTCCCTAAGGATTATTGCTTATATTATTTGAAAGATTTAATCAGAGCAGGGAGCACAACTGAGGAAAGAGAATTATTGGACATATTTTCGAGGAATCAATTTGTGTAGGAATATGATCTAATCTCATGACCTTCTGGCTTGCATTTTGGAATTAATTGGAAATATCTCATTAGAAATAATCTCTTTTGATCTGTGATTATCTTTCGAGGATTACTTGATAAATTTCATTGAGGTTTGAATATTCTAAATCACAGGTCCTGAGCATAAATTCTGTTTATTATTGCACAACATCTTCATCTTTGCACTGTATATTTTCATCAACACAAAAACTAATCGACCATTGATTGATTATTTAATTTGATTCAAGACCGCGCAACTAAAAATCACCGTTCCCTGTGTTCGACCTTGGTAAACTTCCCAAGTAAAAATATTCCACAACATTCAAAGATTGTGGTATTTTGACGACCGAAATCCAACTCCTATACTACAATTATCGACTATTAAAAAGGTGGATTTCGCGTTCATCAAATGGCGTCGCTGCCGGGGAACGGCGAAATTTTAGGGTTTTGAATCATTTTGATAATTGATTTTTGTGAGGTTAATTTTTGTGTCATTTTTTTCCTTTTTTTTCTTTCTGCATTTTATTTTGCATCTCTCTCTTACTTCTGCTACTAACTGCAAATTCTCTCTTCGCAGACTACTGGGAGCCCAATTTTGGATATTAATCAAGGATCTGCAAGGAAGATTGGTTTTTAATTTTTGTGAGAGAGAGCTTAGCATAGATTTAATTTTCTGCAATATTCCTAGGGTCCCTCTCTTTGTACCCTTGTAATAATTCAGGACTGGACTCTCTGTGGCGTGACGTAGAACTTAGGAGTACATACGCTAGATTAGAACTATTTGATTGTGCTCGTAATCCTTAGGCCACACATTCACTAACTATACGCACTATAGATCGTTCAACATTAGCCAAAAATTTAAATCAATTCTTCCCGCTAATAGAACTATCTGTTTAGGGCGTTTTTCTCCTGTGCATATCATTTAGTGTAATTTAATTTCTTGTCTTGCATCCCGCATGAAGAACGCGAGGATTCACTGTAAGTCTTCTTCTTAAGCATGCATCATTGATTTACGTTTGCATCGGCTTTTTCGGTTTCCTTCCTCAAGTTTTGAAACGTAGGAGTTAAAGGAATTGAGACTGTTCGTTAGGCGTGAATTTCTGTGATAATATAAATTTAAAACTGGGACTGCTAATCAAGGTGATTGTAAATGAACTGACCTAAAATTAACCTGTGTTTGGTGGAGAGAAACCCACTCATTGTTTGTAAGGACCAGATCGCACACTTAGGATAGAGCCAAAATTGAGAAATTTCACAAAGACTACTGTTTTTAAAAACAATTAGCTACCTTTCAGTGAGGGTCTCGGGTAGCCGTTTTACGGTCCGACTTCCCTTAGCAGAGTGGGTGGTTTAGAGGACACCGCGGAAGGCACCGTCCTCAAGCAACACGGGTAGCCGTTTAAACGGTCCGTACTTCCACCTATACTGGCTGAGAGTAGATGCAACTAGTTGTACGAACTCGGGACAGTCTTTGAGAAATATTTCAGTACCTAACAGCTCCGCTTAATTTGCAAAATTGTTTTGTCATTAAATTAAAATTGAAAAGATAAGCAGCCGAACCCTAACGTGCCTTCACCAGTGTTGAGTGGGTGAATCAACGTGTTTGTTTTGTGTTTGATTTGTGTGCGTAAAAGACCTTGCAATCGCAAGCAAATCGAGGTTCGCTAATCATTCCATCCCTCTTGACAAGATGTCGACACAGTGGTCTTCTTTCCTGATCTCCACGACCATGTCCCGATATTCTTCTTCTCACACTCCTCAGGGCAGCCTGCTCTTCAAATCAGGTTCCCTGCAGCCATCATTCTCTTCCCACCCATACATCCCACCCTATGACCACACTTCTTCTTGGACTAGCCCTCTCTCACATTCTGACAATCTTATGGACAAGACAGAGAGAACAAAATCGAGGATAAACAATAGAGTGACCGATACTGATAATAGAACACGATTTCTGGTTACTATGATCTCACAACCTATGGAGTCATCCCCTACTAAAGATGACTATCCTCTTGAGTATAGTCAATTTTCCTTCGGCAATCAACGAGAAAATTGAGGTAAAGGAAATTCAACTCATGACCAAACCATAATGTATATGAACAATCAATACTCTCCTCGAGGTTACATGCTAGAATCACGACACATGGAGACTGATTATTCAATCACTAGTCATGAGATATTTGAGGATGAGATTGCTCGGATTAATCATAGAGCAGACACTTTAACTATGAGAATATATGATCTCATCCAGTCAATGCAAAATTCAGAAGAAGTGAGGCCACCACCATGCGAACCACTGGATCATCACAATCAGACACAACCACTGACCTTTGACCCCCCGACTGACCATATTACAGAAAATACCAAAAAAATGGAAAATTTTGGAAATTCAAAAAAATTGGATAATTCTGAAATGGAAGCATTTTGCAAGAGTCTGATCTTAGAGCTTCCACTGATCAAAGCCATAGAATATGTGCCCGATCTTAAGAGATTTGTGAAGAGTCGACTGAACCCCAATAAGACGGGCAAGAAACGATCCATGTCTGAATATCATGTCATATCTATGGCTAGTTCTTTGGTGGTGAATCATAAACTCAAAAGCCGTAAAGTCAAGCTGTTGACTCGGGTCACATGTGAAATTGAGGATTCTATATTTACTCATGTTCAGTTGGACGACGACTCCACATTAAACATCCTCCCGAAGTCTGTCTTTAATCAACTTAAATTCGGACAACTCAAAAAGACTAGGGTGATCGTTCAATTACATGATCGATCTATCAAAAGACCGTGGGGGATCGTTTCTGTCGTCGTAAATTTCCGAGGTAAAGAACATAAGATGGACTTTATTGTCCTTGACATTGAGCACCCCGGAAGGATGTCTGAGTCTCCTATTATTTTAGGAAAGCCGTTCTTAGCCTCCGCTAAGGCGATCGTCGATTGCGCGACTCAGGAAATCAAGTTCCCAAACTCGGACCACAATGAACACGACCCCAATGACACATCCTGCTCTGAGGAAAACCAACTTGAAACCAACACTTATGATCAGGAGATAAATATTTCACATTATCAGACATCTCCACATGACACACTGATGCAAACCCTAGGAGAGTCACCTAAGGGACCGACTGTTGGACAAACTTAGGATTCTCACCACCTTATTACTGCTCCTAGAAAAAGTCAAGATTTTGGAGCTTATGAAGAATTGGACCATAATATTGAGGAACGTCATGATTATCTGAGTGGACCAATCTTTGAGTCGGCAGTAATTCATGAGATACTTGAACCATATAAGGAACCGAATTCGAAAACATCCGATGTCACCAAAATTCACGATAATCCAGAAGTGACATCAACACCCCCAGCCATAAACCACAAGATCCGCAGGAACACTCTCCCTCGACCGAAGCAGTGCATGACCCTTCAAGAATTGGTCGACTTTTACGGGGATTCATCTGATGAGGAACTCACGAATGCCTCATCGGTTATTCAAGGCAGGGAGATGAAGACTGTCCAACTTCCTCCCAATACTTCTCAAGGAAACAAACCGACCAAGCAAGTCACCTTTGACCTTAGACACCAGGTGATTTCTGAAGAGTCCTCGTCCGGTCCTGATGTGGTTCATCAGATAAGTGCAATAGGTACAGCTCTGATCCAAGGGCACTTACCTCTGATCGACAAAAGTTGGAGATCCTCTGCGGACGACTACTATTCTCCTGAGGACGACTCCGATGATGGCTGGTCTTCTTCATCGACCCCCTCTTCATCGCTTTCCACATCTCCATATTATCTCCCTCCGCACTTCCGCAAGAAGGTTCGTCGCAAACCTCCTTGATCTTGTACATCCGTAATTCTTCCCGGTTCCCCATCTGTAATTATTCGATTATACGTAGGCTGCCCTGAGACTAAGTATAGGGGGATCACATCCGTTGTTTATACATCACTTCTCTCCTTTTATTTTTGATCCTTCTATACTTCGTACGAGCTATGTCTACATTTCACTTTGTGCCATGAGGACATAGCACAAGCTAAGTATAGGGGGGATGTTTGTGTACATTTTGTCTACTTTATCCATAGCTCGTACTTTAATCGTTTTTATCTAACATCGGGGATGGGTACAAGTAGTGTGTATAATACATGTTTTTCAAAAATACAAAAACAAAAAAAACAAAAAAAACAAAAAAAAACAAAAACAACCAAAAAACAACCAAAAAAACTTTTTGCATAAAAAAAAGAAGAAAAAGAAAAATCATCACTCATGGTCTTGCATTTCATCAAGCATTTCATGCATTCCTTGGTCGATATATTCCTGACACATTCACCATCACTCAAGGCTTGAGGATTTTTGAGGACACTTGATTTCTGAGATCTTGAGATTCTGAATTAACCTGCCTTAGTCATTAGGGTTTTTGAACTTAATAATCCACACTTCCCTAGTTTGAAAGATTTGAGTGCTATATTGCACTCTTCATCTCTACCTTCAAAAAGAATATGATCAGCACAATCATTTTCACAACTGCATGATTGATAAGATGAGTTGAGTTATCACTTGAGGAACTGGGACTAGAGATTTGAGTTTAGACCCGATCTAATGATATTCGAGGATGGGATAAAGTTAATGAAGGCTATAGAAAACCTGAGTGTCAGCAAAACCCTCACCAGTATGTGAACAAGTTCATATGCTATCTTTTTAATATAGACCTAAGTGCTAGGGTGTGTTGAAACTTAATGAAAATTGTTGATCAGTGTGCGCCAACTTTTGGTAAAAGCAGTGGAGCTAGCCACAAAAGAAAATAAAAAGAAATGTCAAAGAAAAGCTCTATCATCCAAAATCAAAATCCAAATGAGCTTCCACCAATGGCGAGCGCTCCCAAATATTTTCAAAGTGTCCACTTGGAAGACCAAGCGCTAATTAGGACCAAGGAGTTGGGCTGACACCATAAAAGGGCCCTGCATCGTAAGCGATACAAGTCTGGGTGTCGAAGGTATCTTAGATACTCAAAAGAGACACAACCCGGTGTACTCCCAGAAAAACAAGTGCAGACGACTCCAAATTCTCTTGACGGACACATTGATCAACAAAATAAAAATATACTTGTGTTGAGTAATAAGGCACTCGAGAGGCACCTTGTTCCAATGAAAGGGAGAGAAAATCAGACACAATCCTATGCCCTCCATCATCTGGCTGTCCATATACATTTTCAAGTCTGACAAACTAATGAGACGGTTGACTGAAGCAAGAATAGACTTATTCCCTAGTGTTGAGGATTAGGTCTAGAGGAGGATCTTTGGAACTGGAACTTTGAGTGATGCCCCGACTCGACTCTCATGAAATGCAGTACACTTAAAATCATATCCTTATATTATATGTACAAACAGAGAGTCTGAAAATTAGAGAAGTTGGATTCCTTTTGATTAAAGCTTGGGTGAGTTCAGAATTTTAGGATCACTCAAATTAAGGGTCTTCTTTGAATTAAGCCTTGAAAATTCACTTACACAATCAGGGAAGTAATCAACTAAGTCATTCATTCATGCTCGGGGACGAGCATGGTCTAAGTATAGGGGTATGATGAATCTCGTATTTATCATGCTAAAATTGGTCATTTAGGCTCTGTTCCCCATCATTCACCTGTAATTAATCATTAATAGAGCATTATTAGCCATCATGCATGTTTGAATAATATCTGCATTTCATCATGCATAATTGCATTTAAAATCCCCAGTGTAAATTAGCCCAAAAAGCCGCTAACTTCTCATATTTTTAGTTAATTCATCCTAACTCCGATTGACCCGAAACTACCTCCATTGTGTAGATATTACTAACTCGATTAAATAAAAAATACAAAAAAAATTACTAACCTCAATAAGTGTCAAATAATCCCAAAGTCAAATTTCACATCTGACAGACTAACATGAGCATATCTCCCTCATACAATGTCCGATTTTGGTCTACTCACTTTTAAAGTACTCCATTTTCAAATACCTTCAAAACAAGACCAATTGCATAAAATTCGGAGCTCATATGTGAAAGTTGGGTTTTGGGCCTCTTTTACGCATTTTAACTTTTTGCTAATTTTGACTTGAGTTTTTAGGTGCTTAATTAACCCTTTTAATTTTATTTCTTCTTCATTTGTTTTCTTTGATGAAAGTTTTATTAAGTGACGTAAAAATCCAAATCCATATCAAAACTGAGATCAAAGAAATTGACCAAGTTCAAGTGTCCGTTGTCGGTCTGTACAAAAGTTGTGTGTTTCTAACTTCTATTGTATTTTCCTATTTTCTTATTTATTAAAAATCCAAAAAAATAGATTAGTGTGTAATTAATTTTCTTTTATTTTATCGTATTTTTTCTAGATTTTTTATCCTCTCTAAAATTACCAAAAAAAATACAAAATCTCAAAAATACAGTTTTCTATACACATGGAAAGCCACCAAAAATACCACTTCGCACAGGTGATCTCTTTTGCTCCCGAGCCCTTCATGAAAGTTGTAGATCTCGATGAGACGAACAACTTTAGTAAAGGAAATTTTTCGATCTGAGGTCATCTTCTATCTCTTTTGTCCACTCCAAAATCTGAAATTTTTTTGGTGCCACGTGGCAGCTCCAGGGCGTGCCACGTGGCACCCAGCTGGCACGTGACCCTCCTTCGTCTTCCCCATGGAGATGTTACCCCCCTCCCCTTCCCCGCGGTCGTTCCCCTCTCCCACCATTAAACTCCTCCGCCATGCGCGCCATCCCCATTCACTTCCCTCGCACGTAACCGCCATCATCCTCCTCCTATAAAAGCTCCCCACCACCGGCCTTCCACGATCATCCGCCCTTCCTCGTGAAGCCGGTGACAGCGGCGTACTTCACCTGGTGGCTGATGAATCTCGTATTCATCACTCTAAATCTCATTTATTAAGCTCAAATCCCTAAAAATCAACAGCATTCTTGCATCTATTTTGCATAATTAACATTCATGCATGTTTCCATAAGAATGGCATTTTAGCACAAAAATCTGCATAAAATAAGAAGCCAAAAATCCAAACCAAAATGACCTGTAAATAGCCTAACTTCCCGAATTTTTAACCCATTCATGCTAACTCCAAATGACCCAAAACCACATCCACTGTGTACATATCACTAACAAGAATAAAGGAAAAATACAAAAAAATAACTAACCCAAATAAGTGGACCAAAAACCCAAACCCTAATTTCAGGATTTTCGGACTAAAAGCCACATATCTTCTCCATCAAGTGTCCGATTTAATCCTACTCACTTTTGAACTAATGTGCATTCAATTACCTTCAAAACAAGACCAAGTTCAAGTGAATCGGAGCTCGTATGTGAAAGTTGGGTTTTGGGCCTCTTTTGTACATTGTATATTTTCGCGGTTTTTGACCTTGTATTTTATATATATTTTTTTTAATCAATAAAAATCCAAAAAAAAAATTAGAATTAAGTGTCTTTATTTATCTCTGATTTTACCGTAATTTTTCCGGATTTTTATCTGATCAAAAAATGACATAAAAATTACAAAACCCCAAAATGAAGGTATTCTATGTACATAGGATACCCCAAAATTCACTTTGTGCAAATGATCAATTTTGGTCTTGATTCTTCATGAAAGTTGTAGATCTCATCGAGACGAGCAATTTTCGTGAAGAAAGTTTTTCGATCCGAGGTCATTTACTATTTATTTTCGATTTTACAAGATATTTATTTTCGGAATTTTCTGGTGCTGACACGTGGCAGCACCTGGTGCCGCCACGTGTCAGCCATTTTTGGCACTATTATATATTCGTTTTATAAAAAAAGAAAAAAAAGAAAATAATAATAATAATTAAAGCCACGCACGTGCGAGGCACGTGCCTTCAACGCACGTGCTCTACACGTGCGCCCGCCCCCTGACTTGACACGTGGCGCAACATGCGCCATCTGATCACGCGAGATTGGACGGCGCCTGAGCGTCGTCTCCCTCAACACACCTTTCCTCTTCGAGCCGCCGCCACTCCGCGCCGCCCCCGCGAATCTCGCCGCCGCCAATAGCCCCTATCACGATCCAATCTCCGATCCTCGCGGATCTCCTCCCAAATCCCTTCGATTCCGCATATCCCTCCAACCTCCGCCGACCTTCAATCAACCCCCCTCCTGCCATATCCGGCGAGAACCCCCTTCTTCTATTTAACCTCCGCCGCCCTATCGTCGTACTTCATCCACCGAACTTCGTCGAAGAGCATCGCCTCCGGTCGTGACAACCGCGAGCCCCCCGTCACCGGCGTGATCCGAGGACTCCAACTCCTCGTCGCAGCTCCGCCCCGAGCGTCGCTGCTCGCTCCGGCCGCCCAACGCCCGTCGAGCCCGACTTCCTCCAGGTTATCTCTCCCTCCTTTAACTCTCTCTCTCCCTCTCCCTCGCTATTCTTCTTCGCCGAACACAGCCATCCTCCGTGCATCTTCGCCGCCACCGCAACCCCGCTCCGCCTCGACGACTCCGCCTTCGTCTCCTTCGCCGTCAGCGCCTTCATCATCGTACCACCGATACGCCGCCCTCTAGGCCGTGTGTCGGCCAGAGGGAGGACGACGACCACCGACACCAGACGCCAGCTTCCGGTCGTCCTCAACACCTTCGCCTCCAGCTGCTCCGCCTCTTCGCCTACGTCACCGACAATCGACGACGACTCCAGCAGCCCATCATCTCCTCTTCGTCCAGCACCTCAGCACCACCGTCCCCCTGGCCGTGTGTCGGCCAGAGGACAGTCGACTCCGCCAGTCTCCGCCTCCCGGAGCTCTGCCTTCAGCATCGACCAGCCACCGCAGGCCGGGTCCAACCCCGAGGCCCCCTTCCGCACGTGACCCGCACGTGCGTCGGGGGGAACAGCTGCAGCCCTCCATGAGTCACGTGCTGCGCACGTGACTAGCGTGTCAAATTGCAAAGCTTCCCTCGGAGATTTCCCTATTTACGCACGTATCCAGCTACCCAAGGAGCACGTGCGAAGCACGTGCTCCCTTGGGAATTTTACAGATTTACCCCCTGAGTAACTGGTAATTATTTTTAAAGTCCCCTCTACAGTTTTATATTTATTTATAGTATTTACATCTGTACCCCTGTGTTCCCTCGTATATTTGTACCTCATCTCTACATTATTTTCTTAATCCAAAAATTGCATGATGTTTGTTAATTAATTCTCTACGTTTTGGCATATTGAGGGTATTTTTCTGATTGATGGTTAATTAATAAATAATCATTTTGTGGAAAATTGCATATTTTACCCATTTCTTGCTCTGAAATTCATAATTGATTAACCGTTGCTCTAAAAATCCCCGAAAAATCACATATTGTAGATTGAATTATTCTTAACATTGTGCCCAAAAAGATTTGCATTTGCATGCATATTTTGTCCTATAAAAATCATTTTGCATCTTTTAGTATTTAATTTTTAATAGGTATTAAACCCCACATTTTCGAGGTTTAGGATTTTTCTGAGATCCGTTATCTAGTGATAGATCTCAGATAATTTTGATTCTTGAAAATAAGTAGGTTTGATATTTATTAAAATTAAATATTAAAAATCATTTTGTTTGCATTTAAAAATCCATAAAAAAAATCATATTGCATCCAAAAATTCCAAAAAAATTACAGTGCACCTATTTCATCATATTTTACATCTCGGCCAAGTTTCGTATTTTTTTCGGACTTCGTTTGGACTTAATTCACATTTTAGTCCCTAGAGTAGGCCGAATTTGCATGTGCACCCCCTAACTCATTGAAAAATTCCAAAAAAAAAAGACCGCCTCGAAAACCGAACACGAACTTTGATAGACTTAATTCTAGGTTGTTCCTTTGCCTCCTTGTGATCTACCTTGGGACTTGCCCAAGTAAAACAAACATAAAACCTCGAGAGTAAAAATTGAATAACAGATTTGTGGTATTTTCTTGACCGTTTCCGATTGCCGTCTACAACGCATGACACGATAAAAACAACTTCTTAAACGCTGCATTTTCGGATACGTCAGATGACGCCATTGCCGGGGAGGCAAACGGCTTAGATTTTTGTCTAAAATTTTTCATTCGGTTTTCCGCATTCGGGTAGTCTGACCCCCGAATTGTTCATTGTAAATTTCATTTTCCTGCAATTTATTTTCAGCCTTTATTTTTCATATATTTTTGAGTCACTCTCTTACATTTTCTCTCTTATTTTTCTTGCGAGGTACCTTGTACGTGGAGCGGTTTTTCAATAACCGACGCAACTTCACCGACTCTTGCAAAAACTGCAATTAATTTAAGATCGAGTCAAGTCGTAAGAGAGCGTAGAGTCTAGGTTTTAATTCCTGCAATTTTTTTAAAAAATTTTGTAATTTTACAGCGGTGTCCGTTTGGACTCTCGCGTGTGTAGAAAGACCTCTGACTCTATTCTGTGGTGTGTCGTGGCCTGTTTCACTCTCCGGTGAGGGTGGGGCCCGACTTGAGTGGCGATTAGGATAGACTTGCACATACGGCTCTCAGAGCAATTTAATTTTTGATTGTGCTCGTAGGATCTTAAGCCACACTTCACTTTAATCGAGACGCACATAGATCGTTCAATTTAGCCAAAAATTTAAATCAATTCTTCCCGCTAATAAAACTTTCTGCTTAGGTGTGGTTTTCCATCGGTTTGCATATCATTTAGAATAACTTTTAAATTCTGTCTAGCATCCCACATGGAGATTGCGAGGATTCACTGTAAGTCTTCTAACTAAGCATTCATCATAGTTTTCCGCGTGCATCGGCTTTTCCCGAATTCCTCTCTCTTATTTTATAACATAACTTTAAAGGAAATTGGGACTGGACGGTGGACGTGTATTTGTGCTCATCTAATTTTTCAAGTGATCACCTCATTAAAATCAGGACTATTAAATATATCTGATCTCAAATAACCCATAAAATCAAGAATTTTTGTGGGAGAGTAACCCCGACCTTGGATGTTCTATTTTTTTTCAGTGAGCGAGAGACGACACTTAAGGCTAGAGCCCAAACCCGAAATTTCATCTCGCTAACAAGATTGTCTTTTCACCATTAAAAATTGACAAGAAAATTGGTCGAACTCTTACGACCTTCACTGTGTGAGTTGGTGAAAAAGAATTTTGTATTGTGTTTGATTTGATCAACATCCATTCGTCTCTTGATAATCTCTTGAAGTTCGAGAATGGAAAATTGTGGTAATTTCTGTTCGGACTCAGCGAACCCTTTTCTGACTACCACAAACTTTCCAATCTCAAATCTTCTGAGCCAATCTTACTCAGAACCACCTTGGGTTCAGGGACACCTTCCCCTAGAATCTTCATCTTATAATTCTCTTCAAACTATTGACTCCTATTTCTCACGATCTGAAGGTGAAAAGAAGACTTCACAAAAAATGCCTCCAAAGAAGACCAATCCTGAAGATGACTAAAATGAATATCCAACGCAAATGATTCTCGCAAGACTGGCTGCATCTGAGCAGCAACAAAATTTGATGAGGGCACAATTGGAAAGAATGAATGCAGAGGAAGAACCACCAATGGAAGCTGCATATAATCCTGGGCAATATAGGGTCATAAATTACTTGCAGTCACCTCAACCTGAGGTTCACCATGAACTGAAGCCACACTTCATAAATCAATTACCACAATTTCATGGTAATTCGAATGAAGAACCCTATGAATTCCTGCGTGATTTGGAGCTAATCTGTTCTAATCAGAGGCACCCACAAGTCAGCCAAGACTATATACGTCTCACTGCATTACCTTTCGCCTTGAAGGGTAAGGCAGATTACTGGGTGAAAAATTTGGGAGTGACTGTGACCACCTATGATAGGTTCAAGAACCTCTTCTTAAAAAATTCTACCCCTTGAGTCGAACCAATCAAATGAGGACTCGCATCACTAGCTTCTCTCAGATGCCAAATGAACCACTCTGTGATGCATGGGATAGATTCAAAGATCTGCTGCAGAAATGTCCCTGCCATGACCTAGATAATAACATCCTGGTCCAATCCCTCTATTCTGGCCTTAACCACGGGACTCAGGGTCTACTCAGCGCTGCCTGTGGAGGAAACTACACATCCCGAGGAGCTGATACCGTCTGGAAAATACTGGAGCAAATGGCGGAGACTAGCCGTTCACAAATTGCTAGTAGATCTTACACTGATTCACTGAACAACTATCAAGCCAAAGGAGGGAAACAAACGGTCGCAGAAATAGCCGAGGACTTGCTGCCCAACATGAACATCATCAAAGACAAATTAACTGTTGTGGATCACATTAATAAAAGGGTGAACGACATCGACAACCGACTCTCTCAATTTCCAAAATAAATGGAGGAACTCACTGAGAAGGTGTCCAAAATCGGGATGTCTACTGCTCCTACGGTCCCAATTTATCATGTGCATCATGTTCAAGAGCAGCCAGGCTCTGGACAACCACAACCATGGACTCAGGACCAATCCTACGTCCAACCTTCCCAGCAGTCACCTCCTCCAGATGAGACAGTCATAGAAGCCCCGCCTCTGACTTTCGAGATAAACGGCATCTGGTACACTCAGGATAATACCCGACAGGGTAATCTGGGGGACCGTCAGCAATATCAGCGTCCTCCCAACTCCTACAATGCCGCTCCACAACACAATCAGCCCTCAAGGCAGCAGCAACCACATGACCGTCAGAACCAACCTCAACAACATCGTCAACAATATCAATCTCCAAATCAAGCATCTCGATCATCCAAACCTCCAGAAGACCAGATTGATATCCAAAGACAAATGCTGGAGGGAATTCGCAGCTTCCGGAATGAACTGTACGACCTACGGGTAGATGTTAATCGTCTATCCCGTTGGAAGGAAGAACAGACTGCCCCAGTCACAGCCATTCCCGTCCAAGTTCAAGCTAACCCCAATAGCTTGAACAAATCTCAATCATCTCAACACAACAATCAGATATATTACTCAGACTTTTCCACATCTGAACACGAGACCCTTTCGTTTAACAAAATCAATGCCATGTCCCTCAGGAGCGGAAGGACCGTGGTCGTACCTGACCGGGCAAGGGAAGTTGACCATAACGACTCGGAAGATCAACCGGAGGATGCTTCTGAGGATGAAGACGAAGGACGCCCGAGGATTTCTGCCCAAAGGAAGGGAAAAGCATCTATGGAGACTACAGAGGACCTTGAACCTCTAGTTGCTGCGAAAATACCTTTGTCACTATTTCAGCAACATGATTATGATCCAAAACATTATGATTGTAATAAGAACTCCAAATTCAATAAAGATGCTCTTATTTATGATTCTGGATCTCTTTCTCCTGTCTCAAATGCTTCCATTCCTTTTCCCCATGCTCTTAAGAAAGGAAGACAAAAGAAAGCTATCCAGAGTGACCCAGTGATGGAAAAATTTTGTCAACAAAATATCACAGTAAAGGTGCCCTTTGATCAATATGTGGCCAGTAACCCTGCATTTCAGAAATATTTGAAAATGAAATGTACTCCTACCCGGACCCGCACAAAGAAAACAAACCAATTTGTGGAGACTCATGTCCTGACAGTGGCCACTACCAAATGCGTGAGAAACCAGCATTTACCAAGGAAGAAAAGAGATCTGGGTGCTCATTATGTGGAAAGCCGCATTGGCGGTATCGCATTCGCACGCACACTTCTCGACAATGGTTCTTCCATCAATCTTCTTCCCTTAGCCTTATATTACCGATTGGAGTTAGGGCCTCTTCAGAAATCATTATCTTTACTCCAATTCACGGACAAATCTACTAAAAGACCTAAGGGAGAAGTAAAAAATGTTATCATTATGGTTGAGGGTCCGGAATACAAAGTGGACTTCACTGTCCTGGACATGGAGACCCCGAACCATTGGAAAGAGTCGCAAATCATTTTGGGAAGACCATTCTTAAGAACCGCCAAGGTTGTATTCGATTACGGCACTGGAATGATGAAATTCCGCTCCCTAGATGGAGAAGTGGATCTGGAAATGAGACAAACAAAATGGCAAAGACCCGATTCTGAATCCACCACTGAGAATGCCGAAACCTCTGAGTGTAATTTAATCAGCACTACCGGACCTTGGGACCAACTGCCAGATCTTCACATGGATACCCTCACATCAGAAGAAAAAACAATGCACCATACAGTGTGTGACCTTTTGCCAGACAAATCTGAACACCTGGATATGTACAATCTTGACGACACAGAACTCCTTTCGGATTGGTCCATTCCATCCTCTTCGAGAAAAATCAATGAAGAGTCGGACGCGGCTTTGGCTGAATTACCACACTACTTTTACGATCCGACTCACTTTCTTTCAAGATCAGTGGCTAGCATATCACAGAATGATCCACCACCAACAATCACTGACCTAGACTTAAAAGATATTCATCCAGATTTGATTGATGATGTAGATCTGCCAGAGCTTAAACCCCTCCCTCCCACCCTGAAGTATGCATTTCTCAATGGACCCAAAGATAAATTCCCTGTGATCATTAGCTCATCATTAACCTTAAACCAAGAATCCAGACTACTAGAAGTCCTTGAGCGAAATCGAAAAGCCATCGGTTGGACTGTGTCGGATCTCGTTGGAATCAACCATGCTCTCTGCTCGCACCAAATTTATGTTGAGGATAATGCAAAGCCTTCCCGTGAATTTCAGAGAAGATTAAACCCCAATCTTCGGGAAGTGGTTAAGAAAGAGATAGAGAAATGGTGCAAAGCAGGTTTCATATACCCCATTTCTGACTCCAAGTGGGTGGCCCCCCTTCATGTCGTTCCGAAGAAGTCGGGAATCCAGATGGTCACCAACGAGGAGGGGGTTGAGATCGCGACCCGAGTACCCACATCGTGGCGTGTCTGTGTCGATTACAGGCGCCTGAATGCTGCGACCAAGAAAGATTACTTTCCACTGCCATTTATTGATCAAATCTTGGAGAGACTTGCAGGGAAAGCATTCTTCTATTTTCTTGATGGGTACTCTGGCTACAATCAGGTAGCTATTGCTCCCGAGGATCAGGAAAAAAACACATTTACATGTCCCTTCGGTACCTACGCTTTCAAGCACATGCCATTTGGGCTTTGTAATGCCCCAGGCACATTTCAGCGGTGCATGATTGCCGTATTTGCCGAAATGGTGGGTGATTTCCTGGAAGTGTTCATGGATGACTTCTCGGTCCATGGTGATTCATTTGACACATGTTTAGCACACTTGGACCGAGTCCTCAAGAGATGCAGAGAAGTTAATTTGGTACTCTCCTAGGAGAAGAGTCACTTTATGGTGATTGAGGGTATCGTGTTGGGGCATGTCATCTCCAAAAAGGGTATGGAGGTCGACCCTGCCAAGGTGGATGTGATCAAGAAACTTGAGCCACCAACCAACGTCAAGTCAGTGCGGTCTTTTCTAGGGCATGTTGGATTTTATCGAAGGTTTATCCCTGATTTTTCAAAGATCGCCCGCCCACTGACTGAGCTCTTGGGAAAAGACACCGAGTTTATTGTAAATCACAAGTGTCTTGAGGCTTTCGAGCTCCTGAAAAAGAAAATCTGTGAATCGTCGATATTACAAGCTCCTGACTGGTCTCTTCCCTTTGAGATCATGACTGATGCATCGGATTTTGCGGTCGGAGCTGTGCTTGGACAAAGACGGGATGGAATCCCTTATGCGATTCACTACGCGAGCAAAGTATTGGATCCTGCACAGAAAAATTATACAGTGACTGAAAAGGAAATGCTCGCAGTTGTTTGGGCACTTGAAAAATTCAGATCATATATATTGGGCTCCAAGGTGATAATTTTCACGGATCATACGGCAATTAGATACCTCATGGATAAGAAAGTGCCAAGGCACGACTTTTGAGGTGGATCTTGTTAATCCAGGAATTTAATTTGGAGATCAAAGATAAACCTAGAATAAAGAATGTTGTTGCTGATCACCTTTCCCGAATTGAGAAAAATGATTATCCTGATACTGGACCTATTAAGGAGACTTTTCCAGACGAATCTGTTTGCACTATTGATTCAACCCCATGGTATTCCAACATCGTGAACTATCTTGTCTCCAAGAAGTTTCCCTCTGGTTGGACCAAGAAAATGATTGATAAACTGAAGTCGGATTCAAGAAAATACCATTGGGACGATCCTTTCCTTTTTTATGAAGGAGCGGATTGTGTCTGGAGAAGATGTATTCCTCAGGAAGAATACCAGAGTGTCCTCACACATTGCCACACTCTCGAGGCTGGAGGGCACCATTCGGGAAAGAGAACCGCACACAAGGTACTCCAATGTGGATTTTACTGGCAGACCTTATTTCGTGATGCTAATGATTTTGTACGGTCTTGCCCGATTTGTCAAAGGATGGGAGGGACCGTTGGTTATAGAGACGAAATGCCCATGCAACCAATTATTTTCTGTGATGTTTTTGATGCATGGGGGATTGATTTTATGGGTCCCTTTCCCAATAGCAATGGATTTGAGTACATCTTGTTAGCGGTTGATTATTTGTCTAGATGGGTAGAGGCTATTCCAACCCGAACCGCAGACAACAAAACCGTCTGTAAGTTTATCAAGGATAATATCATTGCAAGGTTTGGGATACCAAAAGTTTTGATTTCTGATGGAGGTAGCCACTTTGTGAACAGGGAAATGAGATCTTTGGCTAAGGAGTACAAATTTGAACATAGAATAGCCAACCCTTATCATCCACAATCTAATGGCATGGCAGAAGTTTCTAATAGAGAAGTGAAGAGTATACTTCAAAAGTTGGTTCGTCCAGATAGGAAGGATTGGTTAAAACTGTTGGATCAAGTTCTTTGGGCCTATAGGACAGCTTATAAAACACCACTCGGCACGTCACCTTTTAGGATGATCTATGGCAAACCATGCCATCTACCTGCAGAACTGATTCGCAAATCTGAATGGGCGATCAAAAAGTTGAACTGGAGTTGTCACCTTGGGAAATTATGTCGAGACCTAAATATGAATGAGCTAATTGAAATCCGAAACCGAGCATATGACAATAGTGTGATTTATAAGGACAAGGTCAAGAAATGGCATGATAGACACATTCGAGATAAAACCTTTGTCCCTGGGCAGAAAGTATGGTTGTTTAATGCTCGATTAAAGATTTTTCATGGGAAGCTGAAATCAAAATGGACGGGTCCCTATGTTGTCATCGATGTGCATACCAATGGAAGTGTAGACATTGCTGAACTGAAAGATGATGCACAACCTTTCTCAGTGAATGGACAATTACTGAAACCATATATAGAATCATCCAAAGAACATACAGTGCAAGTTGAGGTCATCTATTTCACACAAAGCAAGGACATTGACGATATATCAGATCAGACCCACCCTAACTCCCGACCACATCCGTCCCCTTGTATAACTTCTTCCTCTACTTAGGCCAAGGACTAAGTATAGGGGGGGACCGATGCCATTTGTATATACCATTTCCCTCATCACATTCCGATCTCTCGATCACTCCATCCTTCTTCTATACTTAGGCGACCAGAGCCTAAGTATAGGGGGATCCGCCACACATCTGTTTATACTCTCCTCATTTACATATCCCGTCCGCTTCTTTTTGCGCTCTTCTTTTATACTTAGACTATTCACAGTCTAAGTATAGGGGGACGAACCATTGTATAATTTTACTCTCTTACGCTTAGCCCGAGCTATGTCTTCATTACGCTTCTTGTGCTCTGAGGACTCAACACTCGCTAAGTATAGGGGGGTCTGTATATATACTATGTATATATTTTAGCCATACCTCGTACTTGTGCATAAGTCTATATGTATTTACGGGGTGGGTATTCTTAAAAAAAACAAAGAAAAAAAACAGAAAAAGAAAAAGAAAAAAAATGTTTCTAACATTGACTGTACCCAAAATTTTTGAAAAAAAATGGCTTCTTATTCATCTTTTGCATAAAAAAAACAACAAAACAAACAACAAAAAATCCTTTGCATAAAAAAAGAATTCAAAAAAATAATTTTTGCATTCCACACACCTGCACTTCATCCAGCATTACATTCATTTGCATATGTGAAAAGTCATTGGGTTCTGAACCGAGTTATGAGCCGAAACCGAGAGTGATCTGGACTTAACCTTAATCAACCTAATTTTCAGAGGAACTTCACCGAGAAATAGGATTTTAGAGTCTTCAGGCCTGTGACTTAATTCTTTGAGTTCCACATAACAATGCACAGAGTTTGACTCTTAGTGTCTAACCTGGTCTCTTCATTCTGGGTACAACTCTGGAATAAGGAATTAATTTGTACTCTCGCACTATGCACTTAGCTCAACTCAAACATATGTTGGAAGACTGTGTGAGCTTCTTTTCTGGTAGCGTGGAAATCTAAAGACCGGAGTACGGGTTGAAATAAAGCTTCGGAAAAGGAATGGACGGCTGGGCACAATTTTTTCTAAGACCCCAAAAAATGTACGGAAACAAAAGATGCTATATCCGTAGGGGCAAAACTAGATCCAAGCAGAACCACCAAAAATTCCAAATACAAAGAAGCAACTACCAAATAAAATCTGACCAAAAAGGTCCAAGCTTCAAGAAACCTGCAGATCTTGGTGGAGACTCGGCTACACTGGACAGCTTCACAAGGAGAGGTGAACTACACTTATCACCCTTCAGTTCTTTTCTCATTCTTCTAACTTCTCCCCCCAACTCGATTGTGAACACAGCGCGACAGACCTTAGAAGGAAATACCTGACTCCCCGAGGACGAGTTATTAGAGAGGAGGTTTGCGCGGTAGTCCGGCATTCTGAGTGGGAAGAGCTAAAAACCTTTCACACACAAGAGTCGGTTATTCAATGTTCATAGGATATACTTTGGGAAGAGGATTGATCTAAGATGACTTCTGAGCCGAAACTGTAAGCAATGATTTGTAGAACTCGAGGACTGTTGATTTTAAAATTCTAAGTCTCACAGAAGTTCCGACACACAAATAATCCAAAGGTTGAGTTTAGGTTCACTTTCACCTTCAGCTCATGGTCTTGGTATGGAACCCAATCTCATTTCACCTCATGGCATTTCTTTTTGATGCTCAGGGACGAGCATGGTTTAAGTATAGGGGGATGAATCTCGTATTCATCACTCTAAATCTCATTTATTAAGCTCAAATCCCTAAAAATCAACAGCATTCTTGCATCTATTTTGCATAATTAACATTCATGCATGTTTCCATAAGAATGGCATTTTAGCACAAAAATCTGCATAAAATAAGAAGCCAAAAATCCAAACCAAAATGACCTGTAAATAGCCTAACTTCTCTAATTTTTAACCCATTCATGCTAACTCCAAATGACCCAAAACCACATCCACTGTGTACATATCACTAACAAGAATAAAGGAAAAATACAAAAAATAACTAACCCAAATAAGTGGACCAAAAACCCAAACCCTAATTTCAGGATTTTCGGACTAAAAGCCACATATCTTCTCCATCAAGTGTCCGATTTAATCCTACTCACTTTTGAACTAATGTGCATTCAATTACCTTCAAAACAAGACCAAGTTCAAGTGAATCGGAGCTCGTATGTGAAAGTTGGGTTTTGGGCCTCTTTTGTACATTGTATATTTTCGCGGTTTTTGACCTTGTATTTTATGTATATATTTTCTTAATCAATAAAAATCCAAAAAAAATTTAGAATTAAGTGTCTTTATTTATCTCTGATTTTACCTTAATTTTTCCGGATTTTTATCTGATCAAAAAAATGACATAAAAATTACAAAACCCCAAAATGAAGGTATTCTATGTACATAGGATACCCCAAAATTCACTTTGTGCAAATGATCAATTTTGGTCTTGACGTCTTCATGAAAGTTGTAGATCTCATCGAGACGAGCAATTTTTGTGAAGAAAGTTTTTTGATCCGAGGTCATTTACTATTTATTTTCGATTTTACAAGATATTTAATTTCGGAATTTTCTAGTGCTGACACGTGGCAGCACTATTATATATTCGTTTTATAAAAAAAGAAAAAAAAAGAAAAAAAAATAATAATTAAAGCCACGCACGTGCGAGGCACGTGCCTTCAACGCACGTGCTCTGCACGTGCGCCCGCCCCCTGACTTGACACGTGGCGCAACAGGCGCCATCCGATCACGTGAGATTGGACGGCGCCTGTGCGTCGTCTCCCTCAACACACCTTTCCTCTTCGGGCCGCCGCCACCCCGCGCCGCCCCCGCGAATCTCACCGCCGCCAATCGCCCCGATCACGATCCAATCTCCGATCCTCGCGGATCTCCTCCCAAATCCCTTCGATTCCGTATATCCCTCCAACCTCCGCCAACCTTCAATCAACCCCCCTCCTGTCATATCCGGCGAGAACCCCCTTCTCCTATTTAACCTCCGCCGCCCTCTCGTCGCACTTCATCCGCCGAACTTCGTCGAAGAGCATCGCCTCCGGTCGTGACAACCGCGAGCCCCCCGTCGCCGGCGTGATCCGAGGACTCCAACTCCTCGTCGTAGCTCCGCCCTGAGCGCCGCTGCTCGCTCCGGCCGCCCAACGCCCGTCGAGCCCGACTTCCTCCAGGTTATCTCTCCCTCCTTTAACTCTCTCTCTCTCTCTCCCTCTCCCTCACTATTCTTCTTCGCCGAACACCGCCATCCTCCGTGCATCTTCGCTGCCACCGCAACCCCGCTCCGCCTCGACGACTCCGCCTTCGTCTCCTTCGCCGTCAGCGCCTTCATCGTCGCGCCACCGATACGCCGCCCTCTAGGCCGTGTGTCGGCCAGAGGGAGGACGACGACCACCGACACCAGACGCCAGCTTCCGGTCGTCCTCAACACCTTCGCCTCCAGCTGCTCCGCCTCTTCGCCTACGTCACCGACAATCGACGACGACTCCAGCAACCCATCATCTCCTCTTCGTCCAGCACCTCAGCACCACCGTCCCCCTGGCCGTGTGTCGGTCAGAGGACAGTCGACTCCGCCAATCTCCGCCTCCCGGAGCTCTGCTTTCAGCATCGACCAGCCACCGCAGGCCGGGTCCAACCCCGAGGCCCCCTTCCGCACGTGACCCGCACGTGCGTCGGGGGGAACAGCTGCAGCCCTCCATGAGTCACGTGCTGCGTACGTGACTAGAGTGTCAAATTTGCAAAGCTTCCCCCGGAGATTTCCCTATTTACGCACGTATCCAGCTAACCAAGGAGCACGTGCGAATCACGTGCTCCCTTGGGAATTTTACAGATTTACCCCCTGAGTAACTGGTAATTATTTTTAAAGTCCCCCTACAGTTTTATATTTATTTATAGTATTTGCATCTGTACCCCTGTGTTCCCTCGTATATTTGGACCTCATCTCTACATTATTTTCTTAATCCAAAAATTGCATGATGTTTGTTAATTAATTCTCTACGTTTTGGCTTATTGAGGGTATTTTTCTGATTGATGGTTAATTAATAAATAATCATTTTGTGGAAAATTGCATATTTTACCCATTTCTTGCTCTGAAATTCATAATCGATTAACCGTTGCTCTAAAAATCCCCGAAAAATCACATATTGTAGATTCAATTATTCTTAACATTGTGCCCAAAAAGATTTGCATTTGCATGCATATTTTGTCCTGTAAAAATCATTTTGCATCTTTTAGTATTTAATTTTTAATAGGTATTAAACCCCACATTTTCGAGGTTTAGGATTTTTCTAAGATCCGTCACCTAGTGATAGATCTCAGATAATTTTGATTCTTGAAAATAAGTAGGTTTGATATTTATTAAAATTAAATATTAAAAATCATTTTTTGCATTTAAAAATCCATAAACAAATTCATATTGCATCCAAAAATTCCAAAAAAATTACAGTACACCTATTTCATCATATTTTACATCTCGGCCAAGTTTCGTATTTTTTTCGGACTTCTTTTGGACTTAATTCACATTTTAGTCCCTAGAGTAGGCCAAATTTGCATATGCACCCCCTAACTCATTGAAAAATTCCAAAAAAAAGAACGCCTCGAAAACCGAACACGAACTTTGATAGACTTAATTCTAGGTTGTTCCTTTGCCTCCTTGTGATCGACCTTGGGACTTGTCCAAGTAAAACAAACATAAAACCTCGAGAGTAAAAATTGAATAACAGATTTGTGGTATTTTCTTGACCGTTTCCGATTGCCGTCTACAACGCACGACACGATAAAAACAACTTCTTAAACGCTGCATTTTCGGATACGTCAGTGGCGCGATCCAGCCGTCGCACGGCTGCAGCAAGCATCTAAGCTTGCCTGAGCTCGTGCCCTTGCCAAGCACTTGAGCGACGATCGAGGAAGGATTATCTTCCTCTTCCCAGGCTCTTCCTTCGCCTCCATTTTTCCCTTGCAGATTTGACGCCATCGACTGGAGCCACAGGTCCAACCACCGTTTCATCACCTTCAGCCGCAGCGCCTCCGCCTTGCGTGGAGCCGCCTCGCCTTCGCCGCCCCTGCGGCACCTCCGCCTCGCGCGGAGCTTCCGCTTCCTGCTCCGCCCTCCGCCGATCCCCAGCAGCCAACGCCGCCCTCGCGCCGTGTGTCGGCCGAGGGGCGGCATCGCCATCTCCGTCGACCTCCTCCGCACTTCTTCCCCTCCGCCGCGACGACCGCCCCGCTACCGCGCCTCCGCCGCAAGGTTTCACCGACCGCCTCGCCACCACCGCTCGTGCGGAGCTCCGCCGCGACGTTGCGCCGCCCGACCTCGCAACGCACAGTTGCCGTCGGATCGGGCAAGTGCTGCCCTTGATTCGACGGCCCCTGTGCTGCCACGTCAACCGCCCCTCCACACCTCAGGCTCGGGATCTCCGAGCCTCGCTCGAGCCTTCGCCTCCTCCGAGCCTGAGCCAAGTATGCCGAAGCTAAGGCCCGCCTCCCGAACCTTAGACTCGGGCTCCCGAGCCTCTGCTTCGTCACCCGAGCCTCCAGACGCACGTGCAACGCACGTGCTCCGTGGGAAAAACCGACGCCCCTGGTCTTTTCAGAAATTGCAAAATGACCCCCGCTAGGGGTAAATTAAGCAAAGACCCCTCCGACTTTTGAAAATTACAGATAAGTCCTTCTAGGGACTATTTTGAAGGAAAAACTTTATTTTATTTACAGTTTAGTCCCTGAAATTTCATATTAGCATAACTTTTTCATACGAACTCCATTTTGAGCATATAATATGTCGTTTCGAAGCTAATTCCTTGCTCTACAATTTAGCATAGCTTGTTAACTGATTCGAGGCTGATTATTGATAATTATTCATTGAGGATCATCTGCCAACTTTTTGCAGGCCACATATTCATGTTTGGAAAATTAACATTATCTTTTGCAGGGATTCAGCTAGTGATTTAATTGAATACTTCCCCAAGGATTATTGCTTATATTATTTGAAAGATTTAATCAGAGCAGGGAGCTCAACTGAGGAAAGAGAATTATTGGACATATTTTCGAGGAATCAATTTGTGTAGGAATATGATCTGATCTCATGACCTTCTGGCTTGCATTTTGGAATTAATTGGAAATATCTCATTAGAAATAATCTCTTTTGATCTGTGATTATCTTTTGAGGATTACTTGATAAATTTCATTGAGGTTTGAATATTCTAAATCACAGGTCCTGAGCAAAAATTCTGTTTATTATTGCACAACATCTTCATCGTTGCATTGTATATTTTCATCAACACAAAAATTAATCGACCATTGATTGATTATTTAATTTCATTCAAGACCGCGCAACTAAAAATCACCGTTCCCTGTGTTCGACCTTGGTAAACTTCCCAAGTAAAAATATTCCACAACATTCAAAGATTGTGGTATTTTGACGACCGAAATCCAACTCCTATACTACAATTATCGACTATTAAAGAGGTGGATTTCGCGTTCATCAGATTAGATCCTCCTTGATTGATCGAACGGTCAAGGCGATGGAGAATCGGACGGTGGCTGTGCAACCTGGAGCTTCTCCACAATCCAACGGTGCGGGGGCAGGAACCAAGAACAGCGAAGAGCGCCGGCGAGGGCGAGCTTCTCCGCCCGAGATCTCCATCCTCCGGTGGCGGATGAGCTTCAAAATGGACGTGGAGACTCCTGGAGGTCTCCTCTTGCTCTGGCGGCGTCAGAAAGCCTCGGCGATGGCCGAGGGGCTCACGGGAGGGTGGCGGAGCTACAGAGCTCCGTTAGCTCCGGCGAAGCTCCAGAAATGCCTCCAGGCTCGAATGAACGTACTTTGACCTGCAAAAAGGATTAGTAGGTCCAGGGCTAAATGCCTGGACCTTAGGTGGGCAGAATCAATGCGAAAAACGACGAGGGCGTGACTGGCCGGAGTTGCGCTCCGGCGAGGGGATGAGATTTGGCGAAATACCCGATGAATCTCGAAATTTCTTTAGGGCTTTTGCTCCTAAGACTAAGGCTAATCTAGTGAACGAAAGAGAAAGGGATGAAGTGGTCCTCAATGGCCGGAACCAGAGGAAGAAATTTACCTCAACCACTGGAGTTGCAGGAGGTGGTGGAGACGCCTTTGACCTCGAACGCCTTGGTTGATGAGCTCGCGATGGAGCTGTCACCTCCAGGGAGCTTCAGAGCGCAAGAAGGGCGGAGAGGGGTGGACCAAAGGGACTCAAAATTGAATTCAAAGTTGGGGCTCCATCTTATGAAGTTTGACCAAGTGACTGAGGAGCCCCAAAGATCAAGGCGCCCTGATCGCCACAGTGATCCAAAGCCCAAGGTTTCACCTGGGCGTGATTCACCGCATAACGAGGAAGAAAAGATGTGAAGAAATCACCACGAAAAAATGCAAGGCGCGGCTGCAACATCTCGACAAAAGTGGGTGAAAACCCAGGTCTGACAGGAGGCAGGCGGGGGAAGGCAGGCAGTTGACCTAGGGTCAACGCTGACTGCCTCCTGGTTGGTCCACGTGGACCAACCAGGAAAAACCCTGCGAAAAAGTTTTAAAAATTAGTTTAAAAATCGAAAATGATTTTATTAATTTTAGGTTATAAAATAAAAAATATTTATTATTTTATGTAGTATTTTATTATGATTTTTAATTAATTTTATGAGGTATATTTTTATGAGTTTACTTGTACACCCCTTATAGGTATAATACCTATATATTATATTATTTTATTTTTATTTTGGTATTTTTTATTTCTTTAATTCTGTTTATTATTTTATAGAATTAATATATTTTTATTTTATTTTATTGATTTGTTTTGTATATTTAATAAAATAGAAGTATGTATCATATAGGTATATTTATAGGTATAAATATAATACCTATGTATTTTATATAGGTATTTTTATTTTATGTTTCTTTTGGGTTTTTCTTCTGATTTTAATGTACATATATATTATAAATAATATTTACAACATAATCAAAATATAAAATTATAACAATAATGAATGAATAATAAAATGAATATTTTAATCTGTACACGTATACTACAAGGGTCCAAAACTCAACTTTCAAATCGTAACTCTGAAAAATACGAAACCACCTCCATTAAATAGATTATTTTACGCTATATACAATTAAAGGTGAGTTTGGTACATTTCGAGTTTTATTTGCAAGATACAGGTCTGGGAAGTTAGAGTTCTGGAATCTTATTCAGACCATAACTTTTTATCTGCACATTATTTTTAAGTGAACTCAATTTTGTATTTTTCTTTATTAAATTATATATAACTTTCACGTACAAAGTTTCTTTATTTGAGGTATAAAAAGTGGAACCAAAAATAGGTCCCAAAATGAATAAAGAATGAATTACAAAGTATAGGTATTTGACCCTTATCTCCCCCTACTTTATTCCTTGTCGACCTATTCATCAAGATGCCTAGGTCTCGGGGTTTTGGGTCATAAAATATTTACAATATTTTATTCTTTTTATTTTCTTTTATTTATTCTATAATTTTGGCTTTAAAAATCGTATTTTATACACTATTCACATGCACATGCATGGATGCTAAGATGATGGAATTAATGCTAATTACACGCATTTGCTAGGGTTTTTGATGCCAAAATGATAGAATAAAGATGATGAAACGTGGCTTCATCACTGACCTCCTCCAAGAAACTGGGATGCTAGGATCCAAGCCAGCTCAGATACCCATGGATCCTAAGGGACGCATCTATGAGGCAGTTAATGTTGAGGATAGTGGTCGATACAGACGTCTAGTGGGTAAGCGACTATATCTTACTATCACTCGACTAGATATCTCTCTTGCAGTCGGAAAACTTAGCCAGTTCATGGGCTCTCCTATTTCAGCCCACTATAATGCATGCATGATGGTCTTAAGGTACATCAAATCATCTCCAGAAAAAGGACTATTATTCACCAAAGGTAATAGCTTTGACCTCATGGCGTATTCAGACGCAGACTATGGAGGAAGCCTTATTGATAGAAAGTCTACTACAGGGTTATGCACTTATCTTGTAGGAAATTTGATCACGTGGAGAAGCAAGAAACAAGCTGTGATTTCTCGCTCGAGTGCTGGAGGTGAATACCGAGCCATGTCTCAAGCTGCATCAGAACTTGTATGGGTCCGATCTATACTTACCTATCTTCATATCACTTCTGGAAATATCATGGAACTTAGATGCAACAACCAAGAAGCAATGCACATAGCCAACAATCCTATGTTCCACGAATGCACCAAACATGTGGAAATTGACTACCACTATACTAGAGATTTGATACAGAAAGGGCTACTTTGTACTCAGAGCGTACCTTCCTCGGATCAAACGGCAGATATATTCACCAAGCCGCTTGCACGCATACAATTTGAAAAATGTTGTAACAAGCTGAGCATGATTGATATATATGCTCAGCTTGAAGGGGAGTGTTGAGAAGCATTATACCCATAAACCCTAAGGGTAGATTTGTCATCTCATGTACTAATTATATTGTAATACTAGCCCTAACCTTAGGCCTCTCTACTTATATAAAGAGCACTAGGTATTCCTTTCTCAATAAGAAAAAGAGGCATTACTTCTAAGTAGAGCAATTTGTCCAATCATTCTTGGCTTGGAGACCGATTGTTTGTTGTATCCCTTGCTCCAACAGGCTCTACAGTAAGGTAAGATCGAGCGGTTGTATGGATTTGCATGGTAAAGCCTTATAAAAAGTGCAAATTCGTGCAAACCGCTCGATCTAGATTAGGGATGCAAGCATTCCCTCCTCTCATCCATCCCTTTGTATTGTTGTATGGTATGAGAGGATATTAGGCATGCAAGCATTCCCTCTTCCTCCCATTCATTCCTTTGAATCTGGTTGTATATTGCCGTTAAAAATCATACCATGGGTGGCATCGGACTCATTTAGCCATTCCTTTTCTCCACGAGAGGGTTGCTGCTGGTGTGTTTTGGAAGAAACTATGGCTGCACATTCCTTTTATATTCTCCTCGGATAGGGCCACGATTTGTTGTCGGAGATCGTATTACGGGGGCGCCGAAGTTGGAGCAGTTGTGGAACCAAATTCGGGCAGCGTGATATTTCTCTAACTTCTCACCCTTTCATTTCTATTGGTGTGGTTCTTTGTTTATACACCTTTGAAAGAAAGAATTGGCTTTGTATAGCCTCATTGAAGGACTTTTATCACCATGTTTTAGTAGACAAGTTTGATCGGGGTGAAACCCACCATGTGGTTTCTCCCCCTCTCATTTTGGAAGTTTTCACGATAAATATCTCGCGTGCACTTGTGGTTGCTTTTGTGGTTGTGGCTGTGATTGATTGTGCTTGTATTTTGATTGCTTGCTCTATTTGCTTGTGAATGTTGTTCATCTTTGTTATTATGTCCGAAGGGTTCGGCACGATACTCTTTGGCATTATCCATGGGCATTTGTTCCCAACCGAATGGTATTAAAGCCTATTGGTGATTGACCACTACAAGTGAGACATCGCATTTTCCCAACAGTATTAGAATCACACTTGAATAGATGGTCCCAATTAGTATAAACCCAACATTCAGATCTGATATCAATAATAAAAACATGAATAAATATGTATATTAGATAACCTTTTGATTCGGGATATGAGGATATTGAAGGTGAAAGGGTGCTGATATATACGAGATGGAATTATCGAAATAGAACATAAAAAATTGCTCAACCGTACAAAAACGATAAAATAACACGTCATCTCCAAGATGAGCCATACACTGCCGATGACCAAGATGCAATCATTCCAAGTCAACGAGTCTTCTTCAACTAAAACCTAAACACAGCGCGATTCCATCCACCCCGCGTCCAGAACAGAGCATCTCGACATGGCTCTCATCCTCGACGCCTTCGCGCAGACCCTCGCCGAGAGGCTCCTCAAGCTCGCCGAGGACAAGATTTCTATGCTCCGTGGCGTCAAGGCTGACCTCGTTGACCTCGGCTCCAAGGTCGAGCTCTTCCTCGGCGTCCTCTCCGACGCCGAGTCGCGTAAGATCAGCGAGAGTGCCGTCAGAACTTGGGTCACCAACCTCCGCGAGATCCTCTACGACGCAGAGGACCTCCTCGACGACTGCCGCCTCGAAGGTGAGAAGCTCATGCCCTCCTCCGCCGCCACCACCGGAGAACCACAACCCAAATGCTGTAGCCTCTCCATGTTCTCCTGCTTCCGCGACCTCCCTCTGAAGAACGAGATGGGGATGAGGATCCGAGCCATCTATTCCCGTCTGGAGAGGCTCGATCAGGATATCAACGTGCTGCAACTGGTGCGGCACCAGGGCGCGGCGGCGGCTCCGCCACAACTTCCGCGCCCCTCCGCGCCGCTGGTCGCGGACGAGGACATTGTGGGGATCGATGAGGATGCGAAAAATCTCGTGGACCACCTCATCGGCGGGGGCAATAGCAAGTGTCCGATCGTCGCCATCACTGGGATGGCCGGAATCGGCAAGACCACCCTCGCCCATAAGATCACCGGCGATCCGCAGGTCAGGGCCCGCTTCCACGTCACGATACGACTCCAGGTGACTAAAAGCTACAACCGAGTGGATCTGCTGAATGAGATTGGGAGGTACGTGAAGAGGCACGAGGGGAAGGGCGACGACCTCAAGGCCAAGACCTACAACGAGGCTGCTGACGTCGTTCGGGGACTCGTGGACAGCAAGACTCTGTTTCTTGTGCTGGATGACGTATGGGACGCGAAGGTCTGGGAGGACCTTAACTCCCCTCTCTCCACAAGAGGCAACGGCAGCAGGGTGCTAGTGACCACTAGAAACAGGACCATCGTCGCGGACCTGAAGGCCTACGAGCACCAAGCGAGGAAGTTGACCCAGAAGGAAGGGTGGCTGATGCTACGCAGGCAGGTGTTCGGGGACGACGGAGTTGAAGGCCAGATCAGGGAATTGGAGAAGACCGGCCTTCAGATCGTGGAAAACTGCAAGGGTCTCCCCTTGGCCATCAAGACCATCGCTGGTTTGCTCAAGAGAAGAGAGAGAACCAAGAAAGAATGGGAGGCCGTCCGCGACAGCCCTACTTGGAATATGGACAACCTCGGCGACGACGTAAAGCCTGGGCTGCTGCTGAGCTACGAGGACCTCCCGCCCCAATTGAAGCAGTGCTTTGTGTACTGCTCGTTGTTCCCCTCTGGGTACCGGTTCCACCACCAGACCCTCGTGCAGATGTGGATTGCGGAAGGGCTCGTAAAGTCCGAGGGGTCAAGAGCATTGGAGGACATCGGGGATGATTGCTACAAGGAGCTCGTGATGAGGAACCTACTGCAGGCGTCACCTGAGTACTACGAGGGGCGGGGGTGCACTATGCACGATCTCGTACTGTCGCTCGCGAAGTACGTCTCCACCACTGGCGAGGCCTCCGCGAAGAAGAGGCACCTGTTCTTCTTGAACAAGGAGTCCAATACGGCGCCCGAGATCGGAGAGAGGGAGTGTATGAGGACGATCTTGATATCCAAGAACCCGAAGATCAAATCTCTACCTTCGGATTACTTCAATGGGCTGCGGCACCTCAGGGTCCTCGATCTCACACACACCGGGATCAAGAACCTGCCAGATTCCCTCAGTGAGCTCGTGCAGCTGCGGTTCCTTAACCTCGCGTTTACGCGGATCCGTGCAATCCCGGAGTCCATCGGGAGGCTCCGGAATCTCGAGACGCTCAAGGCGAATGATTTGAAGCACATGGAAGAGCCGCCGAAGACGATCACACAGCTAAGCAACCTGCGTCATCTGGCAGTTGGTTCTGCACTGAAGCAGCTGACCAGTTTGCCCGTTGGGATCGGGAATTTGCGAAAGCTCCGGACGCTGAGTGGATTTGTAGTGAATGAAGGCGAGAGCAACATGAAAGAGTTAAGGAATTTGCGTGATCTCGCACATGTTACCATGTTCAGGCTGGAGAAGGTTGCAAGCGAGGAGGAGGCACAGGCAGCAGAGTTGGAGGGAATGAAGAATTTGAATTTCCTGCGGTTGTCCTGCACGAGGATTGCGTGGGGGCAGCGGATGGAGGAAGACGAGTTGGTGAGGATTCAAGAGGTCTTTGAAGGTCTTAAGCCCCCTGAAAACTTGGAGGCTCTACACATCGATGGATTCTTTGGCCGTCAACTTCCGGTTTGCATTCGGAAGTGTTCCCTTGGGAATCTGAACTGGCTAAGGCTGGATGATTGCAAGTTCATAGAGCAGCTCCCGCCACTGGGCCAGTTGCCTTATTTGAAAGCATTGCAGATTTGGGGTGCCATCTCGGTGTCGAAGATCGGATCGGAATTCTTCGCAAGAGGCGTGCTTGGCAGTGTGGGTTTCCCTAGCCTGACGGAGTTCTACCTGAAGGGGATGACCAAGCTGAAGGAGATCGCGGCGGTTGAACCTGGAGTGTTGCCTCGTCTGAAGAAGTTGCAAGTGATCAGGTGCCCCAAGTTGGGCTCACTTCCGGATGGCTTGGAGAACGCAACCAAATTGACACACTTGTTGATCGAAGACGCTGAGAACATTAAGACGATAAGGAATCTCAGGGCAGTCACTGAACTGAAGCTGAATTGCAATTCAAAGTTAAAGGTGATATCTGGTCTCCGATCCTTGAATTTCTTGACCATCTCCAAATGTCATGCCTTGAGTGAAGTGGATTCACCCGACGAGTTGAACTATTTGTCGATTTCGGATGATACTATGCAAGCTCTTCCTGAGTGGTTAACGAGTATCACTTTGTTAAGAAGATTGACAGTGAAAGGAAATCGCGATCTGGTTACTAGATGTACCATGACTGGCTTGGATTGGCCTAAGATCGTAAATTTTCCGCATGTTGATGTGAGAACAAATGATGATACTAGCTATATAACATACAGGAAAGATCCATTTAGTTTTCAGAGTGACTTGACTGAGGACAATCTGGACGATCCCCCTCCCAAGTCAACTTTTGATGAATTTGACGACGAAGAATACTCTGCCATGTCCTTTAGATCTCCTTATGAACCATGAAGTCCAAGATCTCCTCAGGTACTTTTCTGATTCTTATTTTGATTGTCAGGTTGCCATGCTTAATTAGTTCGACAGTAGTTAATGCTGCTTTCTTTAAATTCGCATAATTTATAAATCGTATTGTTTTACTAATCTTCCAAATTTTAACTGTCCGTGGAGATTTTTTTGCTTGAAAATTGGATGTCCTGATCTTTTCTTTTTGGTTTAGTTAAAAGTGAAGCCAGCACAGTCGATTCATTGCATCCATTCTGCAATGATTCATTATTGTCCCACTTGATTATTTGTACACCACAGAAATGACACATAATGCATTGTATTTGTTATATGTTGCATTAGTATCCTGCTAGATGATCAATAGAGACTAGAGACGTTGAAAGTTCACCGAATTATCGATAGCCCTACAATCTTGTTATCATTCGTTCGATTTATTTTCATTGTTTTTTCTTGTAAAAGGTTGACTTACATTATTATCTTACTAAATTTCTGTATATCTCAAGAAACTAGGGTTGAATTCAATCCCTTACAAAGAAATGTATGATTTTTACTCTAACAGATCGTCATTTACTCAGAGTAAAACTTCGGAAAAATTGTAACTTGCTGAACATCTTAATGATGCCAATTTACAGGAGCAAGAGCACTTATCTTGTGGATGTTTGGGTGATATTGTGGATGTTTGGGTGATCTTCGTCTATCGGCATATTCTTCCATGGACTCGACCTCCTTTCTTGGTCTCTTTCTTTTCAGTTTTTTGGAACAATGTTCAGATTGTTTTCTGTAATAAATCCCAGTGTGCTGTATCTTAATGTTATTCTGTTATTTAGACTTCTTTGCCATTTCCCATAGCAATTCAAAAAGAGCGAGCGGCGCAGCTTGTTGCCCGTTTGTCTCCTATTTCAATGTAACCAACGTATGAATAAAGTAATTGAATGATTTTATTGTTATTTTGAAGAAGAACTACTTGACAACTTGAAATTAATTGCTTGAGCTTTATTGTACTAAAAAAGTGTACATCTGTAAAATATTTGTCCTTCTTAAGTGTGATTCATCTCTACTGTGGGCTTTGTTTGGAAGACATGATGGTAGATACTTCTCGCATGATTGAATGAATGAATCGCATCTGCAGATGCAAGTTCTTAGTCGGGAAAGGCAACACGGAAGGTCGATGCTTGTGGGTAGCTGATGTTCTGGCAGATGTTAGTAGTCAAGTTCAGCTTTAGAAAAATCTTGATTATCTGAAATGCAGACTGAAACAATGAGGAACATGACTTAGAAGTAGAAATGAATGATTGGATCAAATGGAGGCTGGAGTGAAGGTCAGTCAACAAATGGACAGCAACAACAGGACAGCAGATGCAACAACAGCAACAGGATTGTTGTAGCTCCATTCTTGCAAAGCAGTAGCCATCCTTGTTGGCTAACCTGTTGGACAGAAACAGTCCTCTTTGGTTGAATTGCAACATTCACAGTTGCAATCTCAGCCTCAAGGGCAGCAGCAAACTTTGATTGATGGGGACATTAAACAGAAATCACCCAAACTGTTGACAACAGCTCAACAAGGGGGGAGGTTGAGAAGTTAACGGGAGCACAAGAAAAAAAACAAATAATTGAGATAATATTCTTTTATGGATTTTGGGATTTGGGGATTTTGGTTTGAAGTAGATGAAAGTTGGGATAAAGGAATTGAAGCATTCGAAAATTTCAAAGAAGACGGACTGGGGAAACTCCGGTGGTTCGGGTTTCCTGATGAGGAAGGAAGAGGGAGATCCTTATCCCAGTTGGTTGCTGAGGACTTGAACTACATGATGGTTTGTGATCAAATGAATTTTGCATTGAATGGTTTACATATTTTCCAAAGAAGGTCAAGGAATGAGAAGTTGGTTCCTCTATTCTAAAAAGGAATAAAGACCAAGAAGAGGAAGATGATGTTGATAATGACATCTCATTCTCAGATCATGAAGTTAGATCCATTTGAAAACAGCAATGGAAGTATAATTCAGAAGGACTCAATTAGGAGTTTTCCCATTAAGGGGAAAGGCGGATATTGGGTTGGAGAAGATTGGAAAATCATCTGGAAAAATGGCATTTAAATGGATGACCTATGTGAAAGAAAGAGGATGAAATATGAAAGATGGACAAAGGAGGAACATGGTGATTTCTACAGAAGATTAAGAAGCGAGAAAAGGACATCAATACTCATGAGCAATGGACTAGATTGAGTAGAATATTATATAAAGTCAATGAGATCGAAGGGTGGTGACTCGAACCACCCTACTAGTTTCAGGTTTACTGAGTTGTTTATTATATGCCCTGTGGCTCTCTTTATATAGAGAGGAAACCTTAGAGCCAAAAGAGGGTTACCTACCACATGGAGGGAAAAAAGAGAGGGCAATTGCCATATTACATATTACTATGAGATTCTAATTAAGTTGACACTCTCCCTCGAACTAGATGATCAAAAAGAGGTTACCTTCTTGGGTTACACGGAGATTTCTATCATGCTCAACTTGGGTGAACAATTCTGGAATGATCTCCTCACGAGTGCTTTAGTGAATACATTCGTTAATTTTTCCTTTGAACTGACATGAGACATAGAATAAAGCTCTTTTGTATCATGTCCATGGTATTGTGACGACAATCCATCTCAATGTGCTTGGTTTGGTCGTAGAATGTTGCATAGTTGGCAATGAATGATGATGCTTAGTTGTAACAAAAAGGTTGCATGTGAAGATGTACCTCCACTATTAGGTTGATAAAAACTGGCCTAACCCACATCTTCTCGGTATTAACCTGAGCCATGGCCTTGTACTTGGATTCAAATTTTGTTCTGATTTCTACAAGAGGAGAAAGATGTCAATGAACACAGTAAAACCCTTAGTTGATATCCTCCATGGTTTGCATATGTATAGCATGTCATACCAAGGGATGCCCCTTTGTTGAAAAGTAACCATATAGCTGGTGTAGACTTAATGTATTTGAGAATCATTGCGATAGCAACTAGCATCCATGTAGGCTTGCCATGTCTATTCCATGAACTGGTTGACTTCGCTCACAATAAAAGATGGTTTTATGAAGGTCGCTTAAAAAAACTTTCGAATAAGCTCCATGCACCTCCTTTTGTTGACCTTTTTCATATCACCATCAAAGAGCTTCGCATTGGGATCCACATGAATAGTGGTTCATCTGCAGTTTTCCGTTTCAATCTCTAGGAGCACATCATTCTTGTACTTTCTTTGACTCATCACAAGCCCTCTTTAATTTCTTGCAAAATCCATGCCACATAAGTACCTTAGCTCCCCAAGTTCCTTGGTGAGAAATTGATGTCCTAAGAACATTTTTGTTTAATTGATGTCCTACATGTCATCTTCTATAACAATAATGTGATTTACACACACCAAAAGACGATAATATGTTTTGATATCCTACGTATGAATAGCGAGTAATTTGCAGTCGATTGGTGAAGCCATGTTGCTCTATCAGGTTTGAGAGCCTCTAGCACCATGCTCTCGAGCTTTGCTTAAGGTCATAAATAGCCATATAGATAATGCACATCTTCTAACACTCTCCATGAACAACAAACCCATGTGATTTCTACATATATACTTCTTCATGCATGTCCGTATAGAGAAAAATGTTCTTGACATCCCATTGAAAGGGTGGACACTCTTTGATGACCACAATAGAAAGAAGAATATGAATAATGGAAGACATGCCACGTAAGAGACCATGACCTGATAGTCCACATACATGTTTGGGTGAAACATTTTACTACAAAAATGGGCTTTGTTTTATATGAAGGGGATGACTGGGTCAAAACAACACGTTTGAATGCGATTTTATGGCTCAGAAACTCTAAATCGAAGGCATATTTTTTAACCTAATAACACTTTTTTTGGAGTGCAAAAAAATCTATAACTCCATCTATTCCATTACTGGATGTAATGTGTTCATTAAAATATGTACCTTACTCTGGTCACGTGGAAAGAAAGATGTGATTGCTTTTTCAAAACAACTTTTCCATTTTTGATATTATCCACACAAAAATGAATGGGAAAAATAGGGCTGCCCCCTAGGGGTAGCCAACATGGCCGCTCCCACCTCATTTTTCACAAATTTTTTTATTTTTTGGAAAAATATCACTGTATATATTCATCCTTATATCCCTCATATATGTCATTCGAATTTCGTTAGAAACAGAGACTCTTATGACCTCCATCCAGACGTCATTTTTTTAACGATCGCAAGATTTTTTAAATCGACCCTGTCTTGATGGATGCTGTAGAAGTCTCTCTTTCTTACAAAATTCGAATGACATATAAGAGGGATATAAGGATGAATATACATGATGATAATTTTCAAAAATAATAAAATTTATCCAAAAATGAGGCGGGGCAGCCATGTTTGTTGCCCGCGGGGGGCAGCCCTATCAACTCCAAAATGAATTCCATAATAATATCTAACATCCTTTATTTTTTCTTAAGCAGCTCGTTCAACGCGCATTTCATGGATCTCCACCCAAGTGCAAGCAATGTTTTCCTGGAAGGCTGAATTGCTCATATTTTTGCTCATTGCATAAATTTTGCACCCCACCATGTAGAATTATTGTGTTGGATTTAACACCACTTACTTCGCACGTTGCAAACTTTATCTCGACATTTTTTTCTTTTTATATAATCTACTTACATGTTGAAAACACAATTTACCAATTGAAATACTCTTCTATTCAAAATTTCAAAGGAAGAGAACATCCATGCAAAAGTGACCACTTCATCGGAAATATTTTTTCCCCCAAAATGTTATCAACCTCTTCAACCTCGTACTTGATTTATTTCCCTTCCAATGAGTGCACAAATTTATGTTGTTGATTTAATAAAATCAACTAGTTCAAAAAAGGCACAACTTATGTTGGCTCCAATTATTTGACATTCTTTCCCGAAAGCTTTTGCCTATGTATGTTTCTATACTCTCTAATCACCACCCCTCTCCCCATACACCGGATCCATTTTGGCGGGAAATCCCAATCCCTCCAACCCCCCGCTTCCGTTGGATCCTCCCCAGTCCTCCCCACTTCTTTAATATCCCACCAACGCCACTACTCGCACCCCTTCCTATTGCCAAGAGAAAGAGAACAGAACTCAAAGCCCACTCCGCTCTCCTCCCCCGCCCCCCTCTTCGATACCTTTCCCCTCCCTTCCCCTTTAGGGCACCTCCCCTTCCCCGAAAACTAGGGTTCCCTCCTCCTTCCCCAGATCTCTCCACCTCGAATCTAGGGTTTCGATCTCCCCTGATCCCCGCCGGGCGCCATGGCGGAGGTGTTCGAGGATGAGGCTGAACAGACGATGACCATCAACGAATACATCGAGGCGGTCGAGGAGGCTGAATTGGTATGAATATGTTGTCGTGCGATTTTGTTCCTCGAAGTCTTCGCCATTTTCGTGGCCCTGATCGTGTTCGCGGTGTTATGTTTGGTCGATTTTGGCGGGAGAAGGAAGCAGACATGGTGCTGGGAGGGGACGAGGGGAAGGAGTGCACGTATCCGAGGGGATACATGAAGAGGCAAGCGATCTTCTCGTGCTTGACCTGTGTCCCTGCTGGGAATGCGGGAGTTTGCACTGCTTGCAGTCTCAACTGTCATGATGGGCACGAGGCATGTTGTTTTTGCTCTTATATTTCATTTTATTGCCGTTTATGTGTCGTTTCCAGTTTTATTTCGCGACACATTGTGTGATTTGTTCTGCGGTTGCAAAATTTTGTGTAGCGTGTATGTGCTACCATGATGAAATATTGTTTTTTTGGTGTTCGTTCTGTTTTATTCTTTCAAAGTTGGTTGCTATTAATGAAAGTTATTCTAGGACCATTACTTGGGAGAACGAGTTGCTTTATTTGTTTGATTTATAACATTGTCAACTAAGAATCATCATGAATATGAGGTCGAGAAATACTCTAGAGTTGACACACTGATTATCTTATCAGTTATCGTCTTCGATTGCTTTATTCTAATGAATATATACTTCGCATGCGGTCATAACATGACTTCACTAATAAAGCAACTAAATGCCTTTTACTCTTGATTGCTTATTTGCTAGTCAAGAATGCTGCTGCCTCCATTCTTTATTTAATGACAATATTGTTTGCGGAGAATGGATATGAAGAAACTAACGATAATTTGGGTATGCTTATCCTAGAAGATTGATTGAAAAAATGGATAAAGAGATATCTTTTAGTAGTTTTGAAGAGGAGGATGGAAATGGATTTTATGGATGCAAGGTGCATCAATGATGAAAACAAGGTAATGCTTTTGATTAGTGAAAATAAAAATGCTCATTGAAAGGATATCGGGAAGTAAAGTGAAGGGGCTTCAATGGTGGATATGGAAAGATTTTATGTACCCAACAACATTGACATGATTTTTTAACATGCGTGGAAAGAAGTTATCTGATGCAGCGTGACCCCAAATTATAGGGTCACATTTATTTAATTAATTAGTCGTCAATTTTATTTATGTTTTTAGCGGTCGTAATGGTCTAATTAAATAATTGAGATCGCCTGTGATCTCAACGTTTATTTCGTAGATTCTAATTGTAATTTTGGTCAATTAAATAAGTTAGAGTCTAATTAAGGTAATTAGAGGTCAATTAGGATAAAGTTGGTTGTCAATTTAAATTAGTTTACTATTTTTGTAAACCCATCTCTCCTATATAAAGAGAGGGTAGCCCATTGTTTTTATTCAGTCAAGCATTATGAAAATTTGAGTTTATCTCTCTTATCTCTCTCCTTCTCCTTCTCCCACGCGGTCTTCACGGTTCTCCTTCTTCAACCTCTCGTTACCGACGAGTTTTCTTCTTCTCAACCTCTCCTTTTCTTCACCGATATTCCATCGCCAAATTATTTTATTTTTAGCATCGACGCCGAAAGCCGTTTTGCATCATTTGGTATCAGAGCATGGCTTTCAGATCGTCCCCACGATCTGACGATCCGTCCCGATACTCACGCCGACATACCTCAAGGGATCACCGCTCGTCTGACAGAAAACGACGAACCAACGACTACGACAAGGAAACCGAGCGCATGGTACATGATTTGCAGAACAACTTCCGATCCATGACATCAATGTTTCGGGACTTCAGGGCCAACCTTGAGGCCTACCGCGACGCCCAATCGAAGCCGTCAACCGTCGAAGCCGTTGCCACAAGTTTTAACGACGAAAAACTCGCCGTGGAAGCCGATCAAGTTGCTGTCCAGACTTTTAAGGAAGAAAATCACGCCGCCAATGACGGAACGGCTCCTGTCCTGGGTGTTTCAAACCATCCGTCATCACCGATATCCAACCCAATGACGGTTTCCGCCCCACTGCCGCTCGCGCGCGGCTCTTGCCCCTCCCCTTCCGCAGCGCCGCCACTCCCATCGCCATCTCCAACCCTTCCTCTCGCCCGTGCCTTCCCGGTTGCTCATCACCACCACCACCCGCCGGAGACGCCATCGACACGACCTGAAAATCACGCCTCCGCCTTCCTGCTTCCATTCTTGCCGCCAACGCCCAGCCCACCTCCCCCACCCGCGACCTTCTTCCCCGAGCCCCAGCGCCCCCTCTTCCCCTCTCACGCCGCCTTCCATCTCGCCTCGCCCTCCCCACCGCCCTGCCCCTCCCCGCAACCCTCTCCTCTTCCGCGCGCCGCCTCGCCCCGCACCCCCGTGCCGCCAGCGCCGCCAGCGTCGCCAGCGCCCCCTCTTCCGCGCGCCGCCTCGCCCAAACCACCCCGTCGCGAGGCAACGCGCCACCGACGCAAATTCTTGATCGGCTCCTGCCGCCCTACGATGCCGCACCTCCCAAGAAAAGCCCTAACCGAAGGGGCGAATATTATGGGATGTCAATCCCACGATTGGAGGAGATGGAGACTGATTGGGAAAAATTGCGAAATTAAAATGGCTAAGTGCTCTATTTACAGAAAAGTCCAAAGCAGCATGAGAAAAGAAAAGAACAAAGGGGTGCGTAAATTGCGGCCACACCCCTGGCGGTCGAAATCTTTAAAAAACAGGGCTGTAATTGGAAAATCAAGGGCACATCCTTATCCAAATAGGACTAGGGCCTTGGGTTTTACCTATATAAGGACCCCATGGCTTCATTCCTTAGCCACATCTCCTCTTCTCCTCTCCTTGTGCCATTGCTTCATTATGGCTTCTCCAAGGACCCTATCCTCCATGCCACATCAATTTTTTGAACATCACGGGAAGGAGCCAACAATCAAGACACCGCCGCCGTTCGCACCGCACATGTTCTTCAACCACGACAACCGCGCCTATCCCGCCCGCAAATGGATTCCGCCGTTCGCTCCACATCAATTCTTCCAGAAGACGATGAAATGCGCCGAATCCTCCTCCAAGCCTGCAAATCCCGCAATTCGTCAGGAGCCGAAATTTTAAAGCGGTGGAGAGTTGATGCAGCGTGACCCCAGATTATAGGGCCACATTTATTTAATTAGTTAATCGTCAATTTTATTTACGTTTTTATGTTGTCGAAATAGTTTAATTAAATAATTGAGATCGCATGTGATCTCAACGTTTATTTCGTAGATTTTAATTTAAAATTGGGTCAATTAATTAGTTAGAGTCAGTTTAGGCAAGTCGGTTGTCAATTTAAATGAGTTTACTAATTTGTAAACCCATCTCTCCTATATAAAGAGAGGGTAGTCCAGCATTTTTAGGCAGTCAATTATGAATCAAAATTGAGAATTATTCTCTCTATCTCTCTCTCATTCCTCCTTCCCCACGTGATCTCCCGCGCTTCTTCTTCTTCAAAACCCCTCGTTACCGATGAGTTCTTCTTCTCGACCCCTCCTTTTCTCCACCGATATTCGCCCACCAATTTATTTTAATTTTTATCGTCGATGCCGGAGCCAATCTGCATCAATTGGTATCAGAGCATGGCATTTAGATCGTCCTCACGATCTAACGATCCGTCCCGGCGTCCGCACCGACACCATCGTTCATCCGAACAACCACGACGGCCGCATCATCCCCGCCTGCGTATGGATTCCGCCGTTCGCTCCACATCATTTCTTCCAGAAGACAACGGAATGCGCCGAATAATCCAAGCCCGCAGATCCCGCAATTCGTCAGGAGCCGAATTTTTAAAGCGGGGGAGAGTTGATGCAGCGTGACCCCAAATTATAGGGTCACATTTATTTAATTAATTAGTCGTCAATTTTATTTATGTTTTTAGCGGTCGTAATGGTCTAATTAATAATTGAGATCGCCTGTGATCTCAACGTTTATTTCGTAGATTCTAATTGTAATTTTGGTCAATTAAATAAGTTAGAGTCTAATTAAGGTAATTAGAGGTCAATTAGGATAAAGTTGGTTGTCAATTTAAATTAGTTTACTATTTTTGTAAACCCATCTCTCCTATATAAAGAGAGGGTAGCCCATTGTTTTTATTCAGTCAAGCATTATGAAAATTTGAGTTTATCTCTCTTATCTCTCTCCTTCTCCTTCTCCCACGTGGTCTTCACGGTTCTCCTTCTTCAACCTCTCGTTACCGACGAGTTTTCTTCTTCTCAACCTCTCCTTTTCTCCACCGACATTCCATCGCCAAATTATTTTATTTTTAGCATCGACGCCGAAAGCCGTTTTGCATCATTATCACTTGGCTATTGCATGCATTCGTAAGTATGCTATTTAATGGCGAACTGTGGTCTTTGTGTACACCCTATTTACGTGTTTGACAGTACTTTTGTGATTGATGGTTTCATTCATAATACAACAACAACAAAGCCTTTTCCCACAATTAAGTAGGGTCTGCTACATGGATTCTTCGCCTCCATTCAGATCTATCTTGGGTCAATCCCGGACTTATATCCAAAATATTAAGATCCCTTCGTATAGTCTCTTTTTAACACTTCTTGGGCCGTCCTCGTCCTCTCTTAGCCGGCTCAACATCCCAACACTCGCATCTTCTAACTGGTGCATCAACTGATCTTCTTTGTAAATGACCAAACCATCTTAAGCAGTTTTCTCGCATGTTATTCTCGATCGGAGCTACACCAACTCTCTTTCTCATTGCATCATTCCAAATTTGATCTTTACGTGTGTGTCCACACATCCACCTTAGCATTTTCATTTCTACTACAACCATTCTCTGCACATGTCTATGGTTCACAGGTCAACATTCAGATCCATAGAGCATAGCAAGTCTCATGGTTTCATCCATAATGAGATGATAAAAAAGTAGTTGATGTTCCTTTCTTGGATGACATCCCAAGTTGGATTATACTTTTCAAATTTTCCTAAAACATTAATACGACTCTTCTTACAGAAATGATGAGAATTTTGTTTAAGGTGATTTTGGCATTTTTGGTGAAGCACGGTTATTTTGCTAGTCCCTAGGCGTGAGAGGTTGCTTTGACAAGTCTTGCAAAATTGATTAAGAGAAGTTGCAGACATTTTACATTTAGACGAACATTTGAATATGATTTGCTTTGTTTGGCATGGTATTGCGCGAGATAAATATTGTCGGAGATGGCAATGCATATATCAATTGACTATTGTAGGAAAAAAGTCTTATTTTAGTTTGATTTAGATCAAGTAGCAATCACAAAGGCTCCTTGTTTTACTATACTGCCGAGGTTGTTTGGAATTCGGGATATTACTGGGTTCCTTTTTAATCCAAACAAATTGGCCTTTTACCTTTGGCTTTGACAGACATTTGAGAAAAAATGCTACATTCTTAGGTTGTTGGATTATGGTTGCCTAATGATAATAGAGCAATTCAGTGACCTGAGTTAGAAGTCATTATTGAAAGTTGCAAATCACATCAACTGGAGGGTGTGAGAGGAACCACTTTAAGAGATGAAAAACTTTGGAGATAGATTCGTTGCATGCAATGTTCAAAATATCAACATCGATATTGTATCGATCTGCCCGAAAAAGGATATATCGATGATATCAACAAAATTCTCAAAAATAATGCAAAAAGTGATTTTCACGAATTAAGATCATCCTGCTTATTAAAATAATAAATAACATACAAATACACATTTATATGCAATTGGTGTATTTACTACATCGATACACATTATATCACACATATCGTTGGTTGCCAATGTTGATAGTTGACTTCTGACTGTTGAGAGGTATTAGAAAGGAAATGATACAATTTAAATAATGTAGAGATATAACGAACATGTATTTAATAAATTATGCTTATATTGCATTACATATTGTACATAAATAAAATGTTGATATATCATAATCAAACAAATAAAGAGTATAATAACATATAGTTTTAAAGAACATAACTTGTAATTGAATGAAAGAAGGAAAATTAAAATCAATTGGATACTCCCAAGTTGAAGAATCGTCGTGTGCAATCCCTCTTTCGCACTAGGTATAACCGGTAGCATTGCGCTGGCAACCGTCGGACTTAGTTGCCAAGCTAGGGTCCCAGACTTGGCAACACATCTCCTTGACTTCCCAGGTAAGGATCTTAAGCGCTTTAGAAAGACCTCAATGCCCTACTTCACTGACCTCATGAGGGTCTCATTGCCCGGTCAACGAGCCAGAAGGGGTCTAAGGTAAGCAGGTGTGCTCCCCTACTGGGGTGCGAAGGCATCGCCTCAACTTAAAACAAAATATACAAATCATTAATACTAGGAGTAGCTAGATAAGTAGTGAAATCAAGCTTTCGTGAGTAATAACTTGATATACATATACATATTGTAGAGATATATTTCATGTTTATGCATCTTTTTATCTATTTCCTTTTCCCTCTGTCTACTTTATGTAACTTGCCCACTGGTCTCTCCCTATATAAGAGAGCCTAGGGCTCAAGGAATTAACAACTCTCTTTATGTTTCCAACATGGTATCAGAGCGGCGGTCCTAGACCAGAGCTCTCGTACTGAAACCCTAACCCTAATCCCCACCTCAATCCTCTCGCTTGTCGCCTTGGGCCCCACCACCCTCGATCCGTCGCCTCACCACCTAGGGCCCCACAACCCCCGTCGCCCCGACCCCTGCCGCCTCGGACCTCATGGCTCCGCCGCCACGCTCCTGCTGCCTGGGTTGTTGCCGCACCTCTTTTTAAAGGGGTCTCATCATCACACCTCTTATTTCTAGAGGTGTTGCGGTCCCTTCCTCGAGCCTCATGGGAGGCTGATGACACATGCTCAGGTCTGGTTGTCTGGTACCTTGATTACAGACATTGCAAACGATGTCTTGTATCAACCCGCTGCCAAAGCCATGTAGGACATTCTTATTGTCGTGTTTTTACAGGACAAGAATGAGACAAAAATACTATAGCTTCAGCATGACATCTTCACTATAAAGCAGAATGGTCGACTCCTACATGCTCACTACACTGCATTGCAGGGAATGTTTGAGAAGCTTCATAGCTTCATGCCTCTCACAGCTACTCCAGAGCAGATGAAGACATATTGGAATGTCACGATGGTGGGTGTCTTTCTAGCCTCTCTAGATTCACAGTATGAGGCTTCTTCTTCTCAGATTCTGGCAGATGCTACCATCCCTCCCATGGAGGAGGCCTTTCATAGATTGAGCCAGATTAATATCTTAAGCTTGCTATAGTGCCAAATTCTTCTGCTATGGCAACCTCTTGTGGAAGAGGTGGCCCATATCAATTCCGTGGACAGGGACCACATGGTAGAGGTGGACATGTTCGTGGACCACCTTGTACCTATTGTCATTGATCTGGTCATACCGAAGATACATGCTACTTCAAGCATGGTTTCCTAGCATCTGCCTGCGTAGCAGAACAGATCCACCTGCATCAGATCAGTGTTATGATGAACTTGTGTCTCGACTGCGAGATATCATGCCCTCGGGACTCCTTCACATGTTTTAGAGAGCATCTCGAATGTTGCTACCACTGCAGGGGCTAGTACCTCTAGTAGTGCTCATACCTTTACTTCTCATCATGATTCAGGTATCTCAAAACGGATTATAGATTTAGGTGCAACACATCATTTGTGTGGAGACAGAAATCAACTCATATCCTATAAGTAGGTTTCCTCCAGGAAAAACAATGGTCATAGCAGATGAGATTCATTCTCCCATCACAAGACAGGGGGAGATTACATTGATGCCATCTATGCAATTAAAGAATGTGTTGCATGTCCCTAATTTCTCAATGAATTTACTGTCGATTAGTCAGATTACTAAGGATTTACATTGTTGAGCTATATTTGACCCATCATCTCCTGTGTTTCAGGACATTCTTACGGGCATATTGATTAGGTGTGGCCGTGAGCAGGGTGAGCTGTATCGACTGGTCCAAACACCATATGCTGGAGTATCCTCTCATTCTACTGGGTCTGTCTCTCCTTACCTTTGACATCTACGCTTTGGTCATCTTCCAGTTTAGAAACTGCTTCAAATCCTTCCCCAGATCTCCCTCGCTCGTCGTTCAATTGTGAAGCATGTCAGTTAGGGAAACATCATCGGTTTGTCTTCCCTAGTCGTCAGAGTCGGAGCAGTAGCTCCCCTTTTGAGTTTTTCCATGTAGACATTTGGGGTCTAAGTCGTGTTCCCGATCATTAGGGGCACATGTTCTATTCATGGAAGAATATATCGATATCGATATCGTTTCGATATCGTGTCGATATCGATATGTCGGCGATATATCGTCGATATATCGCTATATCTAGGTATCTTTCTGAAGAAAATGCCTGAAATCGGATATATCGATATATCGATTTCGATGTCGGTCCCATGTCGATATCGATATATTGGCGATATATCATCGATATATCGGGATATGACCTTCCATGGTTCTATTTAGTTGCTGTGGATGATTTCAGTCATCTGTCTTGGATTTTCCTGTTGAAGAATAAATCAGAAGCAACCAATGCTATTATGAATTTTATTAAAGAAGTGCAGAATGTTTTTTTCTACCTTTGTCAAAATTGTGCGAACTGATAATGCTCTTGAATTATGTACCCGTATATTATCTCAATTCTTTTCATCTCACGACATCCTTCATCAAACATCTTGTTCTTATACGTCCCAATAGAATGGTATCACAGAAAGAAAGCACCTTCACCTTCTTGATGTTACTTGTACTCTACTTGTCTAAAGTTGTGCATCGCATTCATTATGGGGTGATGCGGTTCTCACAGCATGTTACCTCATCAACCGTATACCCTCATCGATGCTGGGGGAGAAGATACCTTTCTCCCTTGTGTTCATTGACAAGGAATTGGTCTCTTTTACCCCTTGTGTTTTTGGGTCCGTTGCGTTCGTCCATCAGAAGTCTCCAGGGATTGATAAGTTCTCTCCTAAGGCTGTCAAATGCGTTTTGTCGGGTATTTCAGGACTCAAAAGGATTATCGTTGCTATGATCTGTTACGCAGAAGGTATTATGTCACTGCAGATGTCACATTTTTTGAGTCAGTCATGTTCTTTTCTCCTACATGCGATAGGTTGACACCATTAATTTCAGATGATGAGATCTATATTCCTCCATCCATGTACCCACCATCACCTCCACTGCCACCACCTCTACCACCTCCACCTCTACCACCTCCACCTCTACCATCACCTCCTCCACCAGCATTACCTCCTCCCATTATTTTGGTTACTCCTCTATCACATCACTATTGTCAACGACCAGCCTCTGCTCATGATCATGGTCAATCATCCAGCATGTCCCAGGTTTGTTCTGACAACATTACTTCTAATGATGGATCTGATGGTGTTTCTCAACAGGGGTTATTTCAGGATGGGGATGATCAGGCAGGTGGCACAAATAATGCATAACTTGATTTGCCTATAGCTCTGATGAAGCAGAAGCGTTCATGTGCTTCATATTTGATTGCTTCTCATGTCATCTTTGAGCATCTGACGGGTGACTTCAGGAGGTTTGCAGTTGCTTTGTCCGCTGTGGACATACCACAGACATACCAGGAGGCATTGACTGATAGTAGATGGTGTCTGGTTATGGAGGAAGAGATGGCGGTTCTTTAGTCGAGAGGTACTTGGAGCCTTGTTCCAACTCCCACTAGGGCATCTATAGTAAGTTGCAAGTGGGTATTTACATTGAAGCAAAATGCAGATGGTAGCATTAATAGGTACAAGACTCGACTGGTTGCTTGCGGGTTTACTCAGATGTACATGGTGGATTATCTTGACACATTTTCTCCAATTGCTCGTCATTCTACCTTACAGATTCTTTTATCTATTGCTGTGGTTCAAGATTGGCCCCTATTTCAGTTGGATGTCAAGAATACTTTTTTGTATGGTGATCTTTAGGAAGAAGTCTACATAGAACAACCGTCAGGGTTTGCTGCTGAGGAGGAGTGTTCACAAGCATATAGACTTCATAAGATAATCTATGGCCTTAAGTAGAGCCCGAGAGCTTGGTTCCATAATCTCTCAGATTTGTTTGAGAAGCAAGGGTTCAAACGGTCGAATGCAGGTCATTCTCTTTTCGTACAGAGGACCTCTAGAGGTACAGCTGCTATTATGGTGTATGTTGATGATATACTTATTACAGGAGATGATATACATGGAATAAAAAGAGCAAAAGAATTTCTGAGCCGCGAATTTGTTACCAAGGATCTAAAAGCTCTTAGATACTTCCGGGATTAGATTTTGCCCTTGGACACAAATATTATGGCACAAGGCACTACTATCAAACTCAAGGGCACAGAAAATTACGTGCTCTGGTCTCGATCTTTTATGGTATTCATTGGTGGTCAGAGGGAACTTTACATTTTGACTAAAGATCCTTTAGATGAAAATGACAAAGAGTACGACAACTGACAAACTGATAACTATTTGGTTATCAACTGGATGACCAACAGTGTTGAGGCTCATATTGCCTCAAATCTTCTTTACAAAAATACGACCAAGGAAATGTGGGAGGATCTCGAGCAAACATACTCCCAAAAGAAGACAAAGTCACGCCTTGCAGATATTTACAGGCAAATCTACTCGGCATCTTAGGGTGATTCCACCCTCATCGAGTACTACAGGCATCTATCTAGTCTGTATGAGGAGCTTGCAATATTCCACCCCTCATGTTGTACCAAACAGATACAAGAGCGTTCTGACTAGCAGGTATATCGCTTCCTTGATGGTCTGCATTCTAGGTACCATGCAGCGAAGAAGCAATTTCTTATATCAGACACACTGCCAACAATGAAGGCCATCTTTGGCCGACTTGAGGAGCTTGAGTCATCCGCTGCCCGGCCTCCTGTCTTACCTTCAACAGAGAACTTTGCACACATCGCCTCATCTGGGCGAGGAGGCAGATACGGCTTGTGAGGAGGACGCGGTCGCGATCCAAGTCGTGGCCGTAGACGGGAATCTGGACGAGGCCGTGACTTTGGTCGTGGTCGTGGGCGAGACTCTACTGCCCCATGCACTCACTGTGGTAGGGTGGAACCACCCGACTGAACGATGCTGGCAGAAGTTTGGCGTACCTTCTTATCACGCCAATAATGCTTATGAGGATGCCTATGATGTAGAAGAAGCATCACCTACCTCTAGTGGCAAGACTGTTCATCTTAATGATGCAGATTACTCCTGCCTAATGCAGATCCTTCAGACTCCATGGCCTACCACCACTAGTAACACTACAACTGCTGCTCTGGCCACTCCTTCAGGTACAATAGCTAACTCTGCTATCACTTCTACTCTAGCTTGGATTATTGATTCCGGCGCCTCTACTCATCCACTGGAGAAGGTAGTCTGCTCACCTCTTCCATATTATCTACCTCTGTGATGTCAGTTCGAGTCGTTAATGGGACTCAATCACAGATTACTAGTGTCGGAACTATGGAATTCTCTTCTAAACTCCGACTTCCGGGGGTTCACTGTGCTCCTGATTTTCCTCTTAGCTGGTTGTCAGTTTACAAGCTTTGTGTTGAGCTTCATTGTCGTGTGATATTTGATGAGTCTTATTGTTATTTTCAGGACATTCGGACGAGGCAGATTTTTGGTGGGGGTCATGAGAAGAACGGCCTATATTTCCTTGACATACCCTCAGACTCCAATTTTGTTGGTGCTACATCTATCTCCAAAGATCCGCTCCTATGGCATCGACGCCTTGGACATCCCTCTTCCAAGGCCATCTCCATGATATTTCCTGAACTCTGCTCTGAAGCCCTTTCAGTGCGAGGCATGTGAGTTTGGGAAACACCATAGAACTTCGTTTCCTGTTCGTACCGAGTCTCGTAGTACTATTGCTTTTCATCTTGTTCACTGTGATGTTTGGGGACCTTGTCCGATCCGCACATTAAGTGGTCATCGCTACTTTATAGTTTTCGTTGATGATTATAGTCGATCTTCTTGGGTCTATCTAATAAAGGAGCGTTCGGAGAATAATCAGATTGTCAGAAATTTCTTTCAATATGTTAAAACTTACTTTTCTAGCATTGTTAAGATCATTCGTACCGACAATGCTCTTGAGTTAACCCAACATGACTTGACCTCTTTCTTTGCATCCCAGGGAACTGTTCACCAAACATCATGTCCATATACCTCACAACAGAATGGTATAGCTGAGAGGAAACTCCGACACTTGCTAAATGTTGCCAGATCTCTTCTTAGTCAAATGAGTGTTCCTAAACAATATTGGGGAGATGCTATCCTTACTGCAATGTATCTCATCAACCGTGTTCCTTCATCAGTTCTCAAAGGAGCAACTCCATTTTCCTTACTTTATCCTACCGAGTCTCCTTTTCCCATACCTCTGCGAATTTTTAGTTGTATTGCCTTTGTTCATAACTTTCATGCAGCTGACAAATTATCCTCTCGTGCCATCAAATGCGTCTTTCTTGGGTACTCTCGTACCCAGAAAGGCTATCGCTGCTATGATCCCGTTGTACACCGATACTATGTATCTGCTGATGTCACCTTCTTTGAGCAAACAAGTTATTTCACACAGACTGTATGTGACATTCCTCTGGACCTCCCTCCTCCACCAATCGTCTATACTCGCCAGCGTACTTCTATACCTCCTACACCAGTGTCTGTACCTTTGCCTGTCCCTTTTATGCAGGATGATATGACCACTTCGAGTACTCCCACCACTACTGTCCCGGATGTACCTGGAGAACTTCCTATAGCTCTACGCAAGCAAAAAAGGAAATGTACGTATCACCCCATGTCGCATTTTACTTCTACAGATGGTTTATCTAGCTGTGACAAGAGATTTGCAGATGCTCTTAATGCTATTACCATTCCAAGAGATCATTTCAGTGCAATGCAAGATCAAGGTTGGCGACATGCCATGGATGAGGATATGGATGCACTTACCTCCCGGGGTACGTGGGATCTTGTGTCGTGCCCCCTGGGAGTTCGTCCTGTGGCATGTCGATGGGTCTTTACGACCAAACAGTCGCCTGGTGGTTCTATTGACAGGTTGAAAGCCAGACTTGTTGCCAAAGGTTTTACACAAACCTTTGGAGTTGATTATTTTGAGACCTTCTCGCCTGTTTCCAGAATGGGGTCAATGCGTACCATTCTTTTTGTTGCTGCCAACAAGGCTTGGCCCATTTATCAACTTGATGTGAAGAATGCCTTTCTTTATGGTGATCTTGAGGAGGAGGTCTACTGGCATGTATGTTAACTACGCAAGGCCATTTATGGCCTGAAGTAGAGCCCAAGGGCATGGTTTGACAGGCTCACTACGGAGATCAACACACTTGGTTTTCAGAGGACAACATCTGACTACTCTGTCTTTGTTAGACGATGGTCTACTGGCACGATCATCCTTGCTGTCTATGTTGATGATATGGTTATCACAGGAGATGATGTAGATGGTATTCAGGAGACCAAGGCCTTCCTCCAGAAGGTCTTTGTCACGAAAGATCTCGGCCAACTTCGTTATTTTCTTGGCATCGAAGTAATACGCACTATAGAGGGGCTCCATCTTTCACAGAGAAAGTATTGCCTCGATATTCTGACTGAGGCATGACTTCTTTGATGCAAGCCATCTGGCATCCCTGCAGAAGTGAGAAAATATTCAGCATCTACTGATCCGGCATTTGAGGATGCAACACGATACAGAAGCTTAGTGAGAAAATTACTCTATCTCACTGTTATTAGGCCAGATATAGGGCTGGCTATCGAGCCTAAGGAGCCGAGCCAGGGCTCGGGCTCGATAAGCCCAGCTAGGCTCGGGCTCGGGCTCGAGCTCGATCGAGCCCACATGAGGCTCGAGCTCGGTGGGCTCGAGCCGCTTATCGAGCCAGCTCGGACTCGATAAGGCTCGAGCCGAGCCCTTTGTCGAGCTCGAGCCTCTTATCGAGTCTAGTCCGGGCTCGAGCCTGGCCTGGGCTCGTTACGGAAATAAGTTTTTTTTTGTGAAAAAGAGCTTTGCCTGGTCTCGAACCCCTGACCTCTTTTCACCAAATTGTCCATCTTACCAGTAGACCAATATACACGATGTGTACAAAAGCTATATTATTATATATAATAATTATTCATTTTATATAAAAAGGAGAAAAATTATAATAAAAAGTAAAAATAATTGTCTAATTATAACCTAAAAATAAATAAATGAAGAGTAGGAAGTCCAAATCTACATCATAATCAATCATCGCCATTCCATAAATCATATTGTCATTCCATAAACCGTATACACATGTAGTCCACCATTCACAAATCACCATGTTGCAGGGGTATTTGTAGGAGAAGCCCTCATTCTTTTGGAATTTTCCGCAACCTTTCATTCCAGAGGGTCCATCTAAGCATAAAAAACCTTTGCTTAATTGCATTTCAATCCATGATTGTACTAGTTTGCTTAAAAACCTTTGTTTTATTTACAATTTAGTGTTAAACATTTTGCAGAAATCATAAATATTCCATTTCTTAATATTTCTACATGACTTGACTTTTGTAGAATTGTTACAAGTATCCCTAATTTTTTGTAATTACATTTGCATTATTTGGACACTGCTAAGATTACTTGTATTTTTGAATGAGATTCATATATTTTTTCAATAAAAAATCATGTGTTCCTTGTAGGTAGAAAAATTGAGCTTCCGAAGGATCACACTAACAAGTAAGACCCCATGCCTTCTCCTGTTGTTTTAAAAAAATTGTAGTTAGCATAATTTCTATATGTAATGCTCGCACAAAAATATACATCATTAAAGTTCACAAACAGTAATCGAATATCATCATTAAAGTGCGAGTCGAACTATATTATGAGTTCACAAAAATATACATCATTAAAGTTCACAAAAAGAAACTATGAGAACAAAATGGAAGTGTTTGCTTATAAAATTGTCTCAACATTCAGTCAAAATGATGCTCTTCCAAAGTACTTGATATGTCTTGTTGCAGTCCCTGAACTCTTCCAAGATTTACATCTCTATATGCATTAAAATAACAATTTATAATAAGACCACAATTAAGCCATATATAAATGAAGTAAATATACATACATGGTACATACCAATGGCTAGTCATTAGTACTTGTGGAAACAACTTCAATTATATTTTCCTCTCCAATAGCATCAACCTACGAAAAATCAAAGTAGCCAGCGTTAGTGACATACATATGCAAGAACATATTAACATGTTAGTATGTTACATTGTAAGAAAAGAAAACATTGTGAACATACCACCAAAATATGTCCATCTTTGAATTCTTGTTTCAACCAATCTCCACAACAAAGTAGACTTTTAGTTGTGGCGGCACACAAAGAGCTCCTATTATCAGAAATAACACGACCTCCGGTACTAAATGCTGATTCTGAAGCAACTGTAGTCATTGGAACTGCAAGTATGTCCTTTGCCATCTTTGAAAGAATGGGATACTTTCCAGAATTTGCTTTCCACCAATCCAATATGTCAAATGCATCACTATCCTCACAGCATCCTTCTTTTAAGTAAATATCAAATTCTGACATTTTATCTTCTTGTGCACCTCGATTCTTATTGAGGGAAGAAAGGAATTGACGATGTTTATCTCTTGCACTAAGAGTCAAGCTCTTTTCCTTTTCCTTCAATTGATCTTGACAGGAGTCCTTCGAGCTGTGATCCATATGTGACTCTCATAAAATTTGAAAACATCACGAACGTATCACAAACCTTACGAAGTTGCAACTCTATGTCCATATCCTTATACAAGAGACCAAAAATATATTCTAATTGCATTGTTTTCCCTCGTGGATCTAGGATTGCAGCAATGCACATTAAATTCAGAGCATCACAATCTCCCCAATAATTACGGAATTTGGCACGCATGTCCTCTAACATGGATGGAAGAGGAAATAGCTCGGCTTCTGCATTCATCAATGTTTCATTAACATTGGCAATGTGGAACAGAAAATTGTTAGAGGTGGGATACTGAACACCAGAAAATACATGTGTTGCATCATAAAAGACCTCTAACAAATCACAAATGGCTTCTGCATGTATCCACTCAATCTGCTCCGGCAAATCAGTATAAGAAGGCTCCCAAACTTTCAATTCTATGAATGCTTTTTTGAATAAAAGTGCTGATTTCAACATCTCATATGTCGAATTCCAACGGGTAGGATAATCCAAAACCAACCCTTTTGCTTTCGTACATAACTGTTGATCATCAACAATGTGCCTAAATTTTCGAAGCCTCGCTGGTGAATATTTAAGGAACTTGACACTCTCTCGTATCTTTTCAAGAGCTGGTTTGATATTTCACAATCCATCTTGGACAACTAGATTCAAGATATGAGCAGCATATCGTGCATGAAATAGTGAACCATTACAAATCAAATCATCGATCTCCCGCAGAAGATATTTTAATTTTCTCACCAAGACATTATTTGCACTACAATTGTCCAATGTAATACACATAACCTTTGTTTCAAGAGACCACTCTTTCAAAATGTTATGTATAAAATCTGCTAGTCTGTCCCCTGTGTGAGGTGGAGGCATTTCTCTAAATGCAATGATCTTCTTTTGAAGTTTCGAAGAATCATCTATGTAATGAGCTGTCAAAGCTAGATAACTCTTGTTTTGATTTGATGTCCACAAGTCAGACGTAAAGCTAAGTCTACTATTAATGGTGGAGAATTGTTTTTTTATGCCAATCTTTCGCTCTTCATAATCATTCATAGCATCCAACCTAGCAGTCTGACGAGAATATGGCACATATTAAGGGCATACATAAGACATAAGCCTTCTGAAACTATGCCTTTCCACAATAGAAAATGGCAATTCTGCATCCATGATCATTTCAACTACCAACCTTCTAAAATGCATTTGATCAAACTTTTGAACAGTTAATGAGGATTCTCCTGTTGTATTTTTCCCAAATTGCAAGATCTTCTGTCCCTTTGTTCGTAACTTGATGAGGCATTTATACTTCAAATGTCTACCAAGTGTGCTGGTCGGACCTCCTTTAGTAACGGTAAACATTTTACCACAATGAATACATTTGAATTTGAGAACTCCATTTTCTATGGTTTCTACCATTTCACTCCAAACTTCAGATCTCTTTTTCCTCTTTTTTGTTTCAACTGTAACGTCGGGACCATCATTGTCACTATTGCTGACCGATTGATTTTCAATGTTATCCTTTTTAAGAGGATCATTTGATTCTTGATTCTCCATATTTGCAGACTGTTTGTCAGTATTCACCATTTCTAAAGAGTAATAACAAAATTGTTGATAATTAATATTACACATATGTCTAAAAGAGTAACCAATGAGATTTGAGTTTTAGAAATTTATAAAATTACCTGCATTTTGGCCAATTGGTTGGCATTCTTGTATTCCTTTTCCTTTATCCATGTCAAGTGATAGATCTGAGGTTCAAGATATGCGGTACCTGAAAAAATGGATTATTAGTTTTATAACTTCCACACTCTAGCATCCTTCATGTCCAAAAATAAAAAACTCAAAACATGTAAAACAAAACTTGTGTAATAGTAGGTTCGTAAGTATAATTTATATGACAATCGGCAACACCAAAATGCAGTAGACACAAATTATCCGTTCAACCTTTTTAATATTGCAAATACCACCACCCTTTGATCAGATTTCATAGCAATTCAAGTACTGAACATGCTTGTGCATTTATTTTATACCTATCAAAACTAGCCAACTTAAATATGCAATGTCTAAAGAGAGATCTTTTCTTTAAATAATCATAATGGATTTGTATTTTAATCTATACAAAACTTCATATTTATACCCCAATGGGCCCAACCCCTTTGAAATTACAAACTAATGATATATAACCTTCTGGAATCTATTTGGAATATCAACTTTTAATCTTCAGGAATCTATTTGAAATTCTTCGGGGTTACTCGGTTCGACCATCCAGATTGCAAAAAAACACATGATAAAAAAGCTGTGATCAATAACATCTGCTGTACTATGTATTTTTTTAACAAGATTCTGCAAACTCCGTGGAACAAAGAATTTTTCTTGATGTGAAATAGAAATGATTATATTGTAAAGAATTACCTAGAACAAATCTACAACTACAAGACCTTCTACGTAAGTGAACAAATTCTTAAATCATTCACTGGATTGTAGTATGATGATCAATGATCCAAATTAAAAAAGTCATCAGAGACAAAAACTATATGTCCAAGAACCCTTTCACGTATGGAATTTTCCATGACATTTCCACATATTCCCATCTTCTTCTATACCCCATACTGATGCAATCAAATAACATGATCAGATTAATTGATGGCCGCACCTGCTAATCACGGGGAGGAAAAGCGCTAGGGCTGGGACAACACTCGACAGTGAGTGCACGACAGCCAGGCCGATGGTGCAGGAGGAGAGGCGGCACCGTGGGGGTGTGTTGGCGCAGTATAGTTGACGACGGAGAGGTGTTGAGGTGCGGGTGCGACGGAGCAATGGAGGAGGGAAGGTGTCGTACACTTGATGATCGCGAGGAGAAGCCACGGAAGTGTGGGTGCGGCGTCGGCAGTGTAGTTGACGGAGAAGGGGGGCCGTGCGGCCTACAGCAAGCGGCACTCGATTCCGCGGTGTCTGGCGGAGCAATGGCGCAGGACGACAGGGCTGTGAGAGGTTTGTTTAGGGTTTGCTTGGGAAAATTTGCATGTTGCAAATTGAAATGGAGGGACGAGATGAGGTCACGATGGGGCAAATGCAAGACGTGAGAAATGAGAATCGTGTCTCGTGACTCGTGTCATCGGAAGTGGAAGGGTCACGCAAGTTACAACACAAAGTGGGCCATAGCCCATAACCGTAGGGGAGGGAAAATTTAGGGGAGGGAAATTTTCAGTGGGTAACCTTAGTTTTATTTGTATTTTGTAATATATATATACATCTATACATACATTTCTTATCGAGCCCCTTATTGAGTTATCGAGCCGAGCTCTGCTCGGCTCAAGCTCGGCTCGTTAAGCTATCGAGCCCAAAAATTTGACTCGGGCTCGGCTCAATAGCCTAATGAGCCGAGCTCACGAGCCCTTATCGAGCCGAGCCCGAGCTTGGCTCATCGAGCCGTGACTCAATAGCCAGCCCTAGCCAGAAATATCATATGCTGTGAGCAGAGCCAGTCAATATATGGAGAAGCCTCTTTACAGTCACTGGCAAGATGTTCTTTTGATCCTTCGATATTTGAAGGAATCTCCCGGACGTGGACTTTTCTATGGGGTGAATGGACACACTAATATCTCCGTCTGTACAGATTCTGACTATGCTAGCTCTCCTGAGGACCGTCGATCCACTACAGGATACGCCATGTTTGTTGGGGATAACCTTGTCACTTGGCGAAGCAAGAAGCAGACTGTGGTATCCAGATCTAGTGCGGAAGCAGAATACAGGGCAATGGCTCAAGCCACATGTGAGATCATATGGCTTGTTTCTTTCCTAACAGAACTTGGCATGTCAGTCGCCACTCCTGTACCCTTATACTGCGACAACAAGTCTGCCACGTACATCGCCACCAATCCAGTTTTCCATGAGAGGACAAAACACATTGAAGTTGATTGCCATTTTATTCGTGATGCAGTACGAGAAGGACGAATCAGCACTCCACACATCTCCACTGAACTTCAACTTGCAGACATCCTCACAAAGGCTCTTCCAAGGAAGCGCCTAATGTACTTAGTATCCAAGTTGGGCATGATCGACATATATGCTCCAACTTGAGGGGGAGTATTAGAATTATTATATTACAATTATATTTGTGACCTTTCGGGTTCCGTAACCCTTAACCCTTTGGGTTCCGTAACCTTTAACCCTTCGGGTTCCGTAACCCTTCGAGGGTATTTATGTATTTTTATTCTTGTACTTTGTAGGGTTTTCTCTCTATATAAGAGACCCTAGCCCTATGGAGTAGATATCCCATTCTGTCTCTCTTCTTCACATATGGAATTACTCAGGTTTATGGGTGTAAATATCCCTTTATAATAAAACATCTTTCACAAAAAAAATAATCAACGTAAAATTTTACATCATTTACATCATGTACTTATTTCTACTTATTGTGAACATGTGTGTGCATATTTACATCTAGGGATGAAAATGGATCCGATATGAATCGGATATGCATATTTCTATATCCTTATTCACTTCATCTCTATCGAATATGAATACTGATATGATTCGAATATGCATTAAGGAAACCATATCCTTAAAAATACGAATCCGAATCGGATATTTATCGAATCCGAATACGGATCAAAGAAAAAGCGGACCCAAACACAGATCGAATAAAGAGCTTAATCCAAATATGAATCGAATAAAGAGTGAAATTCAAATATGGATCCAATAAACATACAATCTGAATACACGTTGAATAAAGACTACATACAAATGCGAATTGATTTTTTTTCAAAGTTCATAATGATTTTAAAAAATGGTAATGAAAATGTTGCATAATGACAAAAGGGAGCGTCAAGGTGACATGAGTTCTTGACCGGAAACAAAAAGGGGGACATGGTTTCCTAACTTTTGTGTGTGCCCATCGCCAAGAAAACGGAAGTTTATTAGTATCATTAGTATAATGTATTTTATAATGTATAATACTAACATAATAACATAGTGTTGTGGCTTATATTATATTAAGTAATATAATAAAATAATATTAAATATTGCATTCGGATATCCGGATCCAGATATTCAAGCCATTACCATATCCATATCCGTATCCAGAAAATTTTTAAAACTCAGCGTTGCAGAAGACGGTATTCGGTATTCAATCCGAGCGGTCACTGAATAAAGAATAATCAGTATTCGGACGACTATTCGGAATTATTCGATTTTATTTTTTTTAATATAAAAATTAATTATAATACATATAATCTTATATTTTTTTTTACATATATGGTCATTAGTTAACATGAATCCAAGATAAAGGTACCAATCAATATAATAGATATATAGAATTTGACATTTGTGACGATATTGTAGTAAAATGTAATCCATAAAGATTGAAAATTGAAAATAAAAAAATAAAAATATCGAAAGTCAAACTCCAGTCGGCCTAATAGTCGGGCCATTTGGCCGACTATTCGGTTGGGCCGATTATTGACCGACTGGAGGTCTGTTCAGTCTTGGACCCCCCTCCCCCGCACCGCATAGTCGGAGCGACTATTCGGGATAGTCGGCCGGCTATTGCAACACTGTTCAAACCCATATCCATATTCGATCCGTATTCGATTAATATTTCGATACGGATATCCATATCCGGTAATTTTTCGAATACGGTAAACGGATATTCGGATATATGCGTATCGGTTTTTATCCCTATTTACATCACATGTGATTGTTCAGAAGATGCTTGGCTGAATGTCTCTTGTCTTTCAACAGGAGAAACTGACACATGCTTTCACATACTTCTGAATCTATCAGTACCATTTGGCAAATATGATAAGAATGTTTAGTCATTGTCCAATGATGTTTGCACTTGTTTCTGAATATCTTAAGCCTAAAAATGTTAATTGTAGTGCCATATTTATGGAATGCTTTGTTTGTTTTAACCATGATTGCTGTTACTGCTTGGTTTACCAATAAAACATTGGTCTATCATAGATTTATAATGACATACTGAATTGTATGCCTCTTTTTCTTTATTGATCGTGGTTATGTGAGTACAGGTAGTGGAGTTGTGGACCAAGAGGAACTTCAGGTGTGACTGTGGGAATTCAAAATTTAGTCAGTTATCATGCAAACTTCTTGCTGATAAAGACCCTGAAAATGAAAAGAATAGCTACAATCAGAACTTTCATGGCTTGTATTGCATATGCCATCGTCCTTATCCTGATCCAGAGGCTGAGGAGCAGGTTGAAATGATTCAATGCTGCATTTGTGAAGACTGGTTTCATGAGAACCATATTGGTTTAGAGTCTGCTGGAGAGGCAAGTTATGATAATCATCATGCATGTGTTCATTTATATGTAACCTCATTAACGATGAAGTTTCAGCTTTCCGTTTCCTTTTATTGCTATCCACTTAGATTGTTTTGGATCATACAGATACCAAGAGATGAAGATGGGGAACCTTTATACACGGATTTCATCTGCCAAGATTGTGCAGTGACTGTCAACTTCTTGACACATTATCCGGCGTCTATTTGGGCCTTGTCCAGCAGAAATACAGAACAAGTTAGTCAAGATAAAAACGTGCTACCTGACAAGTTGGCAATGGGTGAATCTTCAGAGAAGGTTGAAAATGGTCATTTTGCCACGGAAAGTTCCACTGCTTGTACTACCAAGTCTGATTCTATTGCTCTTTCTGGAGAGATGCAGTCTATGAAGGCTGATCCTTCGGCAATATGTCCGGGTTTAACATCAGTTACTCCATCCACCAGTGGTACAGGTGCTGGAAAATGTTTGATCAGGGCTGACTTCCATGCAACAACTGCACTCGAGAAGAAGCCATTTTTTCTTTCGAAGAAGTGGAGGGATTCCATCTGCAGATGCAAAACTTGCTGCAAATTATATGAAAGTAAGGGTGTCAACTATTTATTGGATAAAGATGACTCAATGGAGGAGTATGAGAAGGTGGCAAAGCAGAGGAGGGCAGAGAACCTGGAGAAGCAGGAAGGAGCAGCGCTCACTTTTATTAATGGGATGGATCATGTGCAAAAAATTGAAGTTTTAAATGGAATTGCAGATATGAAGAATGAGCTTGCATCATTCCTGGTATGTTTGTTACTGCAGTATGTGCTGTGATCATTGAATTCATCCACTTATATTGTCCTTTCCACGCAGCAATCTTTTGATGCATCAAGATCGATAAGCGCTGAAGATGTACGGGGAGTATTTGAAAATCTGGCAAAGAAACAACGGCTGCAGTAGGTATATTCACCTTTTTATTTGAAAAAGAAAGTGCTATCTATGCTTGGGTTCAACAGGGAGGGTCTCATGTGAAGTGTAAGCTTAAGCTCTAGAGAGGCCTTCTCTTCGGCCCTTCTCAGGAAACCGCGACATTTGTATTTGTATCTGCAAGTTATGTTAATTGTAGAGTTACTTATACAATAGAAATGCATCTCAGGGATCTGTGATCCTTTTAGAACATTTAGATGACTATACACTCCGTGACATTTAGTTTAAAATTGTGTTTGCACTTTCAAGTATCCTTGTCCGCTACATCTAGTTTAGCATGCATGAAAGAAATGCCATGCGAGACGAGCATCTGCAATAGGATTACATGCCTACGTCAAGATATTGAATGCGCGCCAAAAGATGTTCTTTTTCTTGCTGCAGAATCTATCCATTTTGTAGCTTAGACATTTCCTTGACGTAGATATTGCCTGCAGTCTCTGTATTTTTTTTTGGGTATATATGGAATATTGTCTTGAATGGATATCTATTTGCCATTCATTAGATTTTTGTTTTGCGTGAGCCAGATGATGAAAAAAAACCTTGTTTTGTTCCTCGTACGGTATGTTGATTTTTTAGGGCTATTGTTATTATCTTTTTTTGTTGAGGATGCTAATTAATTGAAAATCGATTTTAAAAACTGTTTTTGTTGATTAGATGTTGCAGCAACATTGATTATTTGTAATTAGTTAGCTTTAGTTCTTTCTTTAGATTGGTTAAATTACATGTCACATGGGTAAGCAAGGAACAGTTTCTGAATTTTTTTCTAAGATTTATTTAAAATTCGATTTCTTATGAATGATTGGATATATTATATTAGTCCTGTTGAAAAAAAAAACACAAACGCACCTCTCTCTCCTCGGAGATAGAAAGAAAGAGTGGGCAAATATGAACTAATTGCGACTGAAATAAAATGTTATTCATTGTAAGTAAATTACCGAGCACTTTTGCAGGATATCCATATTTCTTTTGCATCTTATTCTTGACTGTGGTCTGGTCGTCTATATTATAGTCTCTTTTTTTGCCGAAGAATATTCCATGTTAAGAATTTGTGATTTCACGTTCTTGCATATTCCTATCATTATCCTCAAGTTTACTCTTCCACTTGCTTTTCCCTTTTTGACACTTTTATTATGCTTCATGCTGAAGAAGTCAAGGATTTGAACATAATATGCTAGCGGAGTTGGTATCTTCCTCATATTAACCGTTGTGCGATCTGAACCGTTGGATGGGGAACCAACGGTTAATGCCTCCACGAGTCCGCAAGGGTGTGATTCGGTTTTGTCGACTGAATTCAAGATCTTGTTCCGATGAAGCGTTTATCAAGTGAAATGTATATCGTTCCATCGTTGTGCCATTGGTCCGGATTCAAGATTGGGATTTTGCTTGGAAGGTGTTCCGATTGGCATGGCCTCAAATTTCAGCGAAATTCAGTCGAATTTCTGTCGAATGTCGATATCCAGTTGAAATCGAAATTTGATTGAAATGACCGAAATATAGGGGTCATAGTACAAAAAATGACCGAAATGACCGAAATTTAGATCGAAATTCCATCGAAATTCTGTTTTGGTCGATGCCGAAATGGTGACCGATTACCGATTGGCATCTCGACGATTATTGAGTAAGAAAACCGATGATGACAGATGATTATGACCTGTTTGGATTGAAGCTTCCAGGCTGCAGCAACTGATAAGGACGTTCTTTGGGGAGGAAATAAGTAACTCGTAAGTAAGCAACTGGTGAGATCTGGAAGACGATTCATAGGCATGAAATGGTGAAGGTGTTCCTCCTTTCCTTGCGTAGATGAGTTGTTTGGTACACCGATCAACCATCATATCACGTGGAGGCAATAATTGGTGGGCCTATCCCTTTGTGCATATGGGCTGTTCCCCTCGTCTTAATTGGGGGGAACATGCTCTCCTAATTAAAGCAGCACCTGCGATGGGATCTCACCCGCTTCAGCGGCCAATTAAAATCCCTGTACCGCTTACATATTATTAAACATCGCAATGTTACGGAATTATAAAAAAGAAAAAATGGGGCTGCTTCTTGCGGGCAACCAACATGACTACCTCGTACTATTTTTTTCTGTATTTTTCTTATTTTTTTGAAAAATTTCATCATGTATATTCACATGTATATTCTTTTAATATGTCATTCGAATTTCGTTAGGAACATAAACTTATACACCCTCTGTTTAGAACAAGTAATTTCAACGGTTAAAGATTGCTGTAATCCACATGTTCTAAGCAGAGGGTATAGGAGTCTTTGGTTCTAATGAAATTCGAATGATATATTGGAGGGATATATATAAGAATATACATGGTGAAAATTTTCAATAAAAAAATAAAAAATGCGGAAAAAATGAGACGGGACATCCATGTTGAAGAGGCAGTCCCATCAAATCCTTATAAATAACCACAAGAAACAGTTTCGATTAAAAGTGAAATTTTTGATCATGTACTTGAGGTGTTGATTTGGGCAAGACTTTTCAACTCGGCACATGAGGTGCGGTTTTGTGTTTAGTTCTTCAAATCGACATCTAAGGTATCGATTGATATCTAAAATTTTAAATAAATCAACTTCTTGTTTACTTAGTTAATTATGAATTAATTAATGATTATTAAAATAATCGCCAAGAATGGTGGTTAAAGAGGGTATTGATTCTCATCGTGTTCTTTACATGAAAATAGAGGGTTGCAGCGCTCCCTAAACATCGTAATGTTCTTTCAGTTCTCCCATGATACTTACTTTAGGTTTCTAGGACCTTTTATGCAATATATCCTAAAACCATGGTTGGTGAGGAAGTTGGCTTCTTATCCCGTTGTCGCCGTGTGGGCAGCAAGCTGGATAATGAATGGAGGATAAGCAAGAAGGATATTGAACACGGATTTCCTGTTTGTGGCACTGTACGATATAAATGGACATGGATATATCCGTATTCAATTTGTTACTATACTCAATTTTATACATATTTCAACATTAACATTTGTTTTTTTAAGGATAAATTATAATTTGGGTCTTCATCTATGGGTTAGATCCCAGAATGGATCCTATCTTTAAATTGTAACGATTCAGATCCTCGGGTCGTTAATGTAATGAACTTTTTGGAGTTAATGATGAATACGTTGTTATTTAAAAGTTGGAACTCAACCCTAGTTTCCTTCTTCTCTGCTATCTAACAAGGGCATTTCCATCATGAGCCTCAAAATTTATGTTTCCTAAATGGCTCGGGGGCATGAATCGTTACAATTTAAATATGTCTTAACTGTTGCATTAGCAAATTTCATCTAGGCATATGCAAAGCTTGCACGATTGAAAAACAGATGATCCACATCTTCAACAACATGCAAACATGTGCAAGCTGATTCATGCCAATAAAGATTGCTTGAACACCAGTTCTCAACTTTTTCTTTTGAGGTGACTAGTCGATCGAACAATGTATCTTAGTAAATGGAGAACTCCCTCTCCCTAGGATGTACACTTCATGATGTACTCAGATATGCTGGAGATGCTTCAAAGAAAGAAGCAACTGTGAATTTTTTTGACGGATCCACAAGAGGGGAGAGGAGATCGACATTCAGACCAGCAGATGTTTTTATATTTGGATGGGCTGGAGGGAAGCATTCATGTGTTGATTTGACTGGAGTTTCTCCATTTGCGAGATATGCTGCATAGAAAGATGCCTCGGCTAAAGTTGCTAAGCATGAGAAAGCTTGTATTGACAATCAACATGTATTCAGTCTTTTTTTATTTTGATACCTTCGGATTCTTGGCTACTGAAGCAGCAGGACTCCTCAAAAAGATCCAAAGAATTATGCATAACTATATTATGATTCTCAGATCTATAGGTATTGTATTTCGAAGAATTGGATTTGCCACCAAAAGAGATTGGCGGCACAACTTGTTGCTCGTCTCGCATCAATCTCTCTATAATAGCTTTAAGATATTAGACAATGAAATAAAATCTGATAGAATGTATTAAAAAACTCTTAGTATATTTGTGTTTGATTATCCTCTAAATCCCATCCGGATGAGCAAAACTGTAGTTACAGAATACATGGGCAAATTGTTATAACAAAAAAGAGAAGGGTATTACTGTAATTACATAATCTCGGAGGGATCAGAAATGCCAAAAAATCCTTTATTTTTTTTATTATATCGCATTTACCGGCAAAATTAAAGTTGAAGTGAGGTTGTAATCGATTTAGGTAACCAATAAAGTAGGATTTGATTACTTGAATATGTTAGCTGATTTAGTTGGAAACGCGGCTTCCATTCATTAATTAATTAATCATATTAGGTATATCGTGTGATCTGTATTCTGCCCAATTCTATACCCACTCTCACCTAGGAATCATTTTAATAAAATATACATTCTAACAAGTATTATAATTTTTAGAGTAAACAAAGAAGATCTTGATGGAAAAATATGGAATTTCAGTTGTGCTCTCTTGAGATATTGCAATTTCAGTTATGCTCTTCCTTTTTTTAGGAATATCAGTTATGTCCTTATCTTCTTGCAAAATCCACAGTTCTGTCCTTTTGTTAAGATAAAATAGGGGTATAACTGATATTACAAAATGACAGAACTAGGGATGAAAACGGATATGGATATATCCGAATATCCGCTTACCATATTCGAAAAATTAACAGACATGGATATCCGTATCCGAATATTAATCGAATACGGATCGGATATGGATGTGGATTGTAAAAAATTTCTGGATATGGATACGGATATGATAATGGCTTGAATATCCGGATTCGGATCCATATCCGAATACAATATGTAATATTATATTATATATTATTTAATATAATAAAAGCTACAACCCTATGCTATTATATTAGTATTATATATTATATAATATAATAGATTAATGATATTAATAAATTACAATTCTCTATGGATGAGAACGAACAAAACTTATGAAATTCTATTCCTTTTTTGCTTCCGATCAAGAATGTAGGTCATCTCGGTCCTGAACACTTATTTTTATCATGATGCAACTTATTTATATTTCATTGTTATTTTTAAAATCATTATGAACTTTGATAAAAAAAATAAATAGATTCATATTCGTATGTGGTCTTTATTCGATATGTATTCGAATTCCATGTTTATTGGATCCACATTTGGATTTCACTTTTTATTCGAATCATATTGGATTAGCTTTTTATTCGATCAATATTCGAGTCCGCTCTTTATTCGACCTATATCCAGATTCGATAAATATCCTATTCGGTTTCGTATCCGTATTTTTAAGAATATGGTTTCCATAATGCATATCAGAATCATATTTGTATCCGTATGCGTATTCGATAGAGATGAAACGAATATGGATATGAAAATATGCATATCCGATCCATTTTCATCCCTAGGCAGAACTGTGAATTTTGTAAGAAGGTAGGGGCATAACTGATATTCAAAAAAAGGAAAGGGTATAACTGAAATTGTAATATCTCAGAGAGAGTGGCACAACTGATAAAAACCCTTTTTATTACCTTTTTATTATAATGCTCTTTCGAGTTTCATAATAACGTTTATACCAGTATTTTTTTTGCAATTACGCTTGCATCGCTTTTTCTTCTTCTTCTTCCGATTATTACCGTTTTGTTTACGTAACGCATGTGTGTCAATGTGGCAACTGAAGACACTATTGTGAATTTTGTAAGAATAAAGGGACATGCGTAATTGGGAAAAAAACAGGGATGAAAGTGTTACTAAAAAATCAGAAGGGCACATTAGTAAAAATCCCCCAAAATATGCCATCTTAGGATTTAGAGAAAGTGTCGTACATTATGAAAGACATTTTATTTCCATAACCAAAATAAAAAAATAATTTGTTATGGATATGATATAATTTAACATATAGTTTTTCTTTATCATAAGCAATGGTTTAATAATCATGATTTTCACACTTGTTTCCTTTCGAGATTATGCAATTATGGTTATATCTTTATATTTTTGCAATAACACGTGTGCCCTTATACCTTAAATATTTCACAGTTTTATCCGTCCCGTTAAGATAGTTTAGAGGCAAAACTGAAATTATAATAACACAAAATCGTGAATTTTTAAAAAATGTAAGAGCACAAATATTATTTTTGTTAAAAAAGATTGGGGCATAATTGTAATAGGAGGTACTAGTGTAAAAGATCCTTATTAATTATCATTATAGTTAGTTATCATTGTAATTATCACCAAAACATTATGATATATGGTATTTATAATAATAACATCAACGATGGCATATACCTAACTATGTTAGGATTTTTATCAGTCGTGCTTTTTATCAGTCGTGCTCCCTTGAGATATTGCAATATCAGTCATGCCCCTCCTATTTTCGGAATATCATGGGCATCTTTGACTTCTTAACGTTCTATCATCCGTGCCCTTCTGTTACTTTAACAGTTAATAAATTGAACATAACCATGATTTTTTAAACCATGTCGCGTTTAAGAAGGGCATAACTGTCCAAACACTCCCCCACCCATCTTTCTCCTCTACCCAACGCCCTCCAGCCTCCTCCTTTGTTGTCCCCACTCGAGAAGACCCATTGATTTGTAGGTACCCATGAGTGAGGAGGAAGAAGCTTGCCTCTAGGACTCCAACCACCTTCGAAGCTCTATAAAACCATCAGTTCTCCGTCTGATCAAGTTGCATCGAAGATTTATAAGAAGTTATCATGGACAAGCCGCATCATAGCTCCTTCGGTAATGTCTATGGCCACAACAGGAGGCGCATCGGTTCCAAGAGAAGCTTCGACTTCGACAGCAACACGAAGGAGGGGAAATAGCTCTAGGGGTAGCTTGTCACCTCTTCAACGAAACCCTCCCCTCACTGGCAAGCGTTCAATCGGGAGAGGTATGACGAAGGTCATCGGGTGAGCCAGTTGTGGGGGGAAGGTCCGACCAGCAATTTGTATCATCCAATCCTCAGCAACGGCCGAGGAAGATGGTTTATGTTCCTGCAAAAGAAATGGTCCATCACTATGCACTCTTTGACTTCCTCCTCCTCTCCAATCTCCCCCATTCACCACCTCCCATCCCGACCACGATGATATCCAACACCACTTCGATGACAAATCCAATGGGAGGAGGGGGACAAGGGAGGCGGAGTGGGCAGTGAAGGAGTAGGAGGAGGGGGTAGAGGAGGAGGATGGGGCGGTGGAGGAGGGAAGGGCTAGTGGAGGAGGGGTCGAGGGGGGTGGACAAAGGAGGAGGAAGGGAGGGGAAGGAGGGCGACGTTGTGGAGGAGGAAGTGTTGCTGGAGGAGGAGGAGGAGGGGTGGGGGCAGAAGGAGGATGAGGCTAGTGGAGGAGGGGCGGTGGAGGGGGGAGAGGATTTGGCCAGTGGAGGAGGGGGTAGAGGAGGAGGGAGGGCCGATGGAGGAGGAAGGGGACAAAGGGGGACGACGTGGTGGTGGAGGAGGATGGGGTGGTGGTGGAGGAAGGCTGATGCAGGAGGAGGGAGACTGAGGATGAAGGCAAGGTGATTAGCCTTGCATCACGAAAGCGCAACAAGTCATATTAGTTGGCATGACAACGAAAAAAATTTAAAAGATGAAACCATAAGACATGGAAACTTTTTCCATCCCATTTCATCAAAGATCACACGAGCTTTAGGCTTACCTCTTGAAGCGTGGTTGTGATCGTAATAGAATCTAAAAGAAGAGTCCTCCTGACTCAAGTTTTATCCGACGAGACTACACTTGTGGGTGTGATGATGAATCACTTGGTCCCCAGAATCCTGAGCAACGATTCAAACAAGCTATCTCCTGATTTCCTCTTACGAAATCACTTGTCTCTTTCACGAGCCCGAAGCACGGACGAGGACGTGGTTACTCAAGCGATCGATCCGGCAACACAACAACGGCATAGCGATGATCACGATCTCCACCAACCTTGAGCAGGGGGATGACCTAAGGTTGTGGAGAGGTAGAGATTGGATGTGTATAAAGATAGAGAGAGAATTTTGACTATGCAATAACTGCATACGACTTGTGTGTATTCTGGAAGTCTACGGGTAGTCCTCCTTTTTTAGGATTTTTGAAGTACATGGATCACAATCCATATGCTTTTAAATCAACTGTTTAAATCCATTTGTATTTCTTAAAAACTATAAATAAATATTAAAATAATAATTTCGAACAACAATATCCAGCATCAACTCTTTCAATCAATTCAAGCATTAACTAACTAATAATAATTTAGAAATAAAGAAACATTCCACATTCTAAAAATAGGGTGGACGTCTACCATGGTGACACCTCACCATGGGCATCGACCCTGAAGAATGGAATGATTAAACTTGATTATCTATTTTTTATTAATTTAAATATTAGAATTAGTTGCATTTATACCAAATAACCATATTTATGATAATTGCAACAAAACTATCATCAAATAAGAATTAATTACTTCCATCCTATATTTAATGTAAATCATATTTACATTAAATTATGTCATGAGAATCCAATTCACATTAATATAGAAATAATGATGCTCATTCACTATATTTCTCTCTCCAAGATGTTGTGGATCATATCGACATCATCGATAACTATCGTAGTTAATGTTATCCATATTAATTCTATCCATGACAATTAAATTAATTTAATTATCTTAAATATCTCTATCTATATTTTAATTGTTATAATTAAATCCTATTTAATTATCCAATTTCCAAATACTTAGATATAGTTTTTCATGTAACAATTCTTGAACTCTTTCAAGAACTGTGTGCTTTCTACATAAATACTTAGAGCTAAGGTCAGGACTATTGCATATGCCATGTATAATGACTTGAATAGCGAGATCCAATCTCATATCTAGATCTAGAAGACCGCTCAGAGTTATCTTATCATGTCAAACATGAGATCCCATCTTGTCATTCCATCTGAATCATATTCAGATCAATGCCCAACAACTAGAACAAGATAGGATATCTTGGCTACTGTGAGGGGTCATTAAAATCCAACCTATTTCATCACTACCTCGAAATGGAAGCATCATGGTATACAATCGTTTAAGATCACATTACTCTAGAGTATTCTTAACACATGTAGATCCTACATACTGAAAGATCATGATTTAACCCAAAGTTCTGATCTCATTTTGGACTGTCCCCTTTAGAGATTTATCATTAAGTTTCTCATTCGAACATTGGGAGTCGGTATCGACGATATGCTTTCTGAAAGCATATATCATACCCACAAACCTTTCTTGCTTCGAAAAACGAGATGACCATTGATGGAATTTGATTTGGTCCCAATATCTCATGAGTGAGCTCATGTCTTTCGATTCGATAATGAACCTATATGATCCCTTTGAGAGATCGTATTACTCATATGTCCTTGTATGCACACTAGCTCGCTTGTGTATAGACCTTGATTATGTCATCAACCTAATGGTCTGCCATATAGTAATACATGTCTCCAGTCAGATGATATGTGTCTATATTGTGACAACATACGACATAGATATTAGCTATCTCGATCTCGCTAAGTCAGCTCTTTGACTTAATACATCTGACACCTCCAAATATCTATTCCTATGCAGAGGACATGCATCAAGAGGGTTGGTCAGATATTAGCCTTTGGAGTAAGGATTGCAAATCAAGAGGTTGGTCAGATATCAACCTCTGGCCGGAGATCCTCTTTTTACAATCATTTGATGGTACTAGATGAGTCCTCAATTTAACTCTTTAGATATCATCTCAGCACCAGCCTTTATGATTTAATCACTGAATCAACTGTTGTATGATTATCAAGACGACCATGATAGATAACCTCATTTGTATGACGGGACCTTTATAAGTGCACTAATTTATTAATATCACGCAAGGAATGGAAAATCAATAACTTTTGTTGATGTATAAAAAATTTACAATAACTTATTATAGAAATGGTTCGCCAAGTGCTCACATGCCCAACAGGGGGAGATGAGGAGGACGTGGCAAGTGGAGGAGGGGCGGTGGAGGACGGGTGCAGAGGAGGATGGACTTTCGTAATCCTATATATTCAATGTTATGACCCTTGTGTCCCAAAAGATATATTCACTTAACAAAAGTGTTTGATGCGAATCACGGAAGTCGAACACGTACAAAAGATCAAGCAAGCGAACACAGAGATACACAAAATTACAAGGTTTGTATGTAATTAAGCTACGTATGTGGGCGACGACAATCGATTTGCACTATGCAGAAAAGAAAGAATATACATGATATATAGAGCTCTAACTATATGAGGGTTTATACAGTACTCACGGTATAGATGCTTCCTTGAACAAACGGTTCTGCATACCCAAAATAGAATACAAGTCGTTAATAAAAATTTTCACCAGGAGCGTTGCCCACACACTCCTGCGTGGGGAAAAGGGGCAACAAGTCCCCCATCTAGTGAAGTATGATGTGGCCGAGGGTGCATAAGATGATTCTTCAACCTAATGCAGATACTTAGGATTTAAAGCATGTCGATATTGTTAATCTACATAATATTATCAAAAGACTAGTGGATTTGGGTCTTCCTCAAATACGATCCATCAAAAAGATCAACACCGGGTCTTTCCTTTTTTGTCAGTCTTCTGTAGAAAGAGACTTTAGGTGATTTAAAAAAAAAGAATGCACAAATTAGGACTTTTGCTTTAGAATTTAATCTGATTATCATAGAAAGAATTGCTTTTCTTCCGTCCTCTCTGACGTCTTCAGTCGTCTTCTATATCTTTTTCTCCCACAATCAGTCACTTTCGGCTCTCACTATAGAAATATGTTGACCATTTACCTCTAAAAGCACTTGCACTGTCTTCTTCCACATGAAATGGCACACATCAGTCAAATGTGGGACTAAGAGGACACCTAAGTGTTGCTTTTAGAACAGGGACTTTTACACTTGTACCCTTTTAAGTTTTTCCAGTGTCAATTATAGTTAGTAAGAGCCACGATGCATACAAGATCGAAAAGGTAATTTACAAAGTTTTAAAGTTCGTGGTGTAAAAATCCCATCGATCGATTGTCAGCAATAAGGCGTTATACACAATCGAGAAGCGAGGGTATGCAGTTCCTTTAATGCATCCATGATCAACTTATGATGCCTTGAATCCTAACTCGTTTGTAGGACCTGATATATTGGAGTGTTCGATTTTCCTCTCAGCATCGTAGTCGAACAATGGAGCTCTCATCGTGGAAGCTATTTCCTGAAACAACATTAAGTTTTCGTGCCCTTTCTGCATTCTAGTTGGTGGATCTGATTGCCTGCTTTCAAGGTTCATTTTGTATGTCCAAATAAATGATAATCCCAATAAATGAAAATGTAATCTAATTAGAGGAAATGGAGCCTACTTCATGAAGAAGGTATCCTTACCTACTTCATGCTCATTTTTTATCATTTTTTTATTTTTAAGAAAATACCACCATGGATTTTCATCACTATATGCCCCTAATATGTAATTCCAATTTCGTCAAAAACAGATACTCCTATATCCTTCATCTAGAATATGTTAACGGTCTTAGAATTGCTGCAATCGACCTGTTCTGGAATGACATATTAAAGGGATATAGTTATGAAAATTCATGTTGGTATTTTCAAAAAAAATAAAAAAATTGCCCAAAATTGAGCATGAAGGAGATAAAGTCACCTCCTTCGTGAAGTTGGCTCCCTTTCCTCGTCCAATTAAAGGAAAATTTCATTTAGCATTTATAATGTGTGTTTCACTTTCATGTCATGTTTGTGAATGGCTCTTTTCTAGCACAAATATACAACAAATAACGATCATGCATTGGTACTTAGTCTTTTTCTTCCCAGAATGATAGGCAATGGCTATAAATTGCCTATAAATGAGGTGTAACATAACATACATCAAATTGATCTCAAGGTCAACTAGTAATCACTATACTTTGCTTGTATTTATTGAAGTAGATATTGAAGACACGTTTGAACCAATTTAAAGCAATACGAACTATGGAGTCAAAGGGTGGGTGCTTAAATTCTCGGATTTCCTATCGTAATCTAAACGATATTTCGTATTTCTAACTTTTTTTATTCTTAGGGTCTCCATAATCCTTTTGAATACGTTTACACGAGATATGGTCGCCGTTTTCAATTCAAATTAGGAGACGTTCAGGAACACTAATACATCATGTCCTTTTTCCCTGCCTTTAAAGGGATATTTACTCTGAGTAATTTTGTAATTACTTCAGTAACTCTCGATAATCACGAATTACATACAAGACCTTGAATAATGCTAAAATCTTACACTCATAACCCCGCGTTAACTCCCATCCAATTTCTCATTAACTATGACAATATCCATCACGTATTTTATATTTTATACCCTTTAACTTTCAATTATTTATACATGAGACCTCCTCCTCCCCTTCATCCTCCAGGCAACACCCACCTCCTCCGACCACCACCTCCTCCTCCAAGAAGCCTCCCCTGCCACTCCTCTCAGTCGGAAACCCCCTTGCCTCCGTCTGCAAAACCTAGGTCGAGCGCCCCCCCCCCCCCCCCCCCCCACCTTACACGCAAGCCCTAGTTTGGATCCCCCCGTCGGTCGGCAAACCCCTGTTCGAAGAGCACTCCCCCCTGCCCACCTTGCGCGCAAGACCTAGGTCGGATCGAATCCCCCAGCTGCAGAGCCTTAGGTCAGAGCCCTCGACCGCATCTCGCCCTGCCCCAGGTCAGAGCTCTCCTCACTCGAGGTTGAAGGTTGCCTGCCTGCAAGTCCGCCTTAGGTTGGAGCCCCCGCCCCCTTAGCTCGCCCCGCCCCAGGTCAGAGATCTTCCCACACCAGGCTGAAGGCTGCATGCTTGCAAGTCCACCTCAAGTTGGAGCCCCCGCATGCCTACAACCTGCTCTGCTTCAGGTCAGAGCTCCCCCGCCCCATCACCGCCGACTGCACTCCGTCATCGTGAATTTCAGGATCGAACTCATCCAATCCTCTCTTTCCTTTCTTTTTATTTTTCTTTTTATTACTCGTAGCCTTTAGATTACGGATGGGTTAGATTAACTCATCCATCCGATTGAGTCAAAGAACTAAACTAACAGAGGGTTATGCGTGTAAAACGGAATGATTATTTAAGGACTTGGGCGTAATTCGTGATTATCGAGGATTTCTGGGTTTACTCAGAGTTATGGATGTAAATCTCGCTTAAAGTTATTTTAAAAATTTTGAAAATTTCTCTAAAATAGAATACAATTTGGATTCAACCCAATTTCGGAAGGACTTTTTACTTTGAAGATTGATTGGTGGTGTGTGATCTTATTGTATTTGTTGTCATAATGGAAGTAGAACTCGCGTGTTAAATAAACAAATATGCAAGCAAGAAACATCCACAACACAAGATGGACGGAGTTTACTAAATAAATCTATCTCTCTTGAAGTTAGAAGAACGATTGTAGAGTATACAGATAGCCTTAATTTTAAGGTAATCAATATACATATAGCCCTAATTTTAAGGTAATTTATATAGCATCTTCGTATGGGTGGATCCCCTAATTATAGTATAAACAGGATCTAGATAGACCCCTTAACCAATTAGTATTTGGACTAGATTATGCCCGCTCATTGTGTCTAGCTTCTTCAATGCATTTTTAAGGGATTTTTACCCCCACAAATTTTAGAAACTTGTCAAATTACATTTACAACCTTTTACATAACGTAATTACCATACCAAGCCTGTAAATTAACCCAAAAATCCCCACAAGTTCCAAATAGATTAATCACATGGTTCAAGGGGTAAGAGTTGGCAAGTTTACGAGGTCGATGAGAGAATTACGTTGTTTCAAAAGTTGAGAAGGTAGTTTACAAAATTTATATGATTCATGGGGTAAAAAACCCATTTTAAAGAATAAACCACGAAAAATTCTGAACTATACACTACTTGAACCTTAAAGAGTAATAATGTAATAGATGTACTTTAATATTTGTTTGGATTTTTTACACTTGTGCTCCCAAATAATACTTGTATCCTTGCATTTTTACAAAGCTCACTGTAGACCCTTCCGTAAAATAAGGGCATAACTGCAATAGTAGAAGAGCAATACTTTGAATTTTGTAAGAACGCGAAGATACAAATGCTATTGCAAAAAGATAGGGCAAAACTATAATTATATAATCTTGAAGTGGCACATGCGTGAAAACCCTATTCGTTTCATTGTGATATGGGGATGAAGGAATTCTTTCAATCATTTTAACCTTAAATCACTCTAGCTAAAAATCAAGAAACAAATTCTACAAAAAAGTTCTGACTATGGTATTAAAATTGAGTGTATAGATGATAGACTTTTTCGTAATTTAATTTATTTTTTGAATTATGGGGACAGTAAATAATAAAATCATGCACACAATTTTAGCATTTCTCTTCTTATAATTATATAGATAACACCTATAAATGGCTATAAACAACAAGGTGCAACTCAGCTTAATATCAAATTGATTTTCAAGTCAACTAGCAATCACTACACCTCTATTTAATTTAGATGTTGAAGATACATGAACATTTGAAAGCATACCAATCATGGAGTCCAAAGAAAACATATACTTGTATTCCTAAATTCATATTTTTTATTTTTTTTTTCTCTTGATTTTGGTCTACATAAATAATTTTTATATAGTTTAATATTATATATTGTTAGTTCCAATAAAAAAATGTGGTTACAAGTAGGGAGCGTTAGGATAGTCAAGCTCGATAGGCTCGATCACGAGCTTGGCTGGACGAGCTAACGAGTCGAGCTCGAGTTCAAACTTGAACCTTGAGCTCGATGGCTTTATCAAATTGAGCTCGCTCAGCTCATTAATCGAGCTCAATAGTTCAATAAGGTCACAACTTGTGTAAGCATTCTTATGTATTGAACATCATTAGCTATTTTTCAACTATGTAAATGAATACTCCAAAGAAAATAACAATTAGGCTTCTTTTCAAAAGCCAAAGAAAGAAACTTTCCAACTCAAATACTCCATTTCAAATACTATGTCAATATCATTATATTGTTATTCTTATTATGGTATCGGGAAATCTCAATGCTATTACTCAAACAAGTATGAACCGTATGCTTGCATATTCACTCATCGATCAAATCGTATGTGTAATGATTGGAAATACTTGTTGGAAACTCAAATGATGGATATACACTAAGTCCCCTCCGCTTAAGAGAGGAAAATCCTAGATAAACAAATCATAGCAGTGGTTTTAACTAAACATGAAATCAAGCACTCAGTCCGTAGGTTGATCGACGATAGCGAGCAACATCCACGAAGTATAAGTGATTCCTTTCTACAACAATTGAACATGATCCAACAACCAATTGAAGTATTCGGGGATGCAGAACGAATGCTTTCTCGACATGAGTGAACCTGATAGCACATGTTGTGTTATCTTTTGTTTTAAATGTAACTAAAGTTTCTTTAGAAAATAAAGGATGGTGGACAAATAGCTTCTTCTGATGGATGATTTTTTGTTGCTTACTCCCGTCATAAATGGTAATATTCTCGGTGGTGGTGGTGAAAAGTCATATCCCCGTTTGTAGGATTTTGATTTTTGGACTTTTGGTCATCTTTTTATTAAAGAAAATATTTAGATTCAATAAGAAGGAATTCACACAAATGACTTGATTTTTCGTACCATAATATAACTGATGTTTCTCACTCAGATGAACAGATGAAACCCGAGTCGTCTTGTTAACCATCACGTGAGTCAGTTCGATCCGGAACCGATTTTCCAAGCTCGAGCCTAGAAACTAGTGCCGAGATCACAATAAGGAACCGCCCCATTATGTATTACCCCTACCCGCTGGAAGAGGATCCGCTGTTGTAGAGAGGATTACAACACTTTTTCATAATTTGGATTTTAAAATCCAACCTTATAGATCGAATCTTAGATTAATGTTCTATATATCCTTCAAATTTCGCTTAAATCCGAAATTATTTGCTATTTTATCTTAATGGTTGAAGATTCAGATCTTTTTTAAATGGAGTTTAGTTGCTTATATCTTGACCGATTATTTGACCATTAAGATAAAATAGCAACTAATCTCAAATTTATGTGAAATTCAAAATATACGTAGATCATTAATTTAAGATTAAATTTATAAGATTGAATTTTAAAATCCAAATCTCAAAAAATAATTATTGGGGACTGCAATCCCTCTACAGCAGAGGATCCCCACACACCCATGAGGAGTTCACCTGATTATAAGCAGACCGCGGGCCCACCTTTCCAATTAAGACAACTGGCCTACCTTCCCTCCTCGCCACTTTAAATAACCATCCACCCCTTCACCCGCCTCTCTCTCTACTCCAAACCAAATTCACAGCTCCCTTCTTCCCAACCTCACCTCCCCACAGATCTCCAACACAACCCCACAATCTCCGCGCCATGGGGAACTGCTTGGAGACCTTCTCTACTTCCCGCCAAACGGCACCCGAAGAAGCCGGAGAGTGCACGGGATCACCCACGGCAAGCGGGGACCTCGACGGAAGCCCCGGGGGCTTCGGAGAGGGGAAGGAAGGCGGACTGCAGGTGAAGATCCTGCTGACGAGAGCAGAGGTGGAGTGGCTGATGCTGCAGCTTGATGGGAAGGGAAACGTCAAGATGAGGAGGAGCCTCGAGGAGGCGATCGCCGAGATCGAGCGGCGGAGGTTGCAGCGGAGGAAGGAGAGGGATGTCGAGGGGGAAGGAGGTGGATGGAAGCCCACGCTGGAGAGTATAATGGAGTGCCCGGAGGCCCAGAGCTTCGACGGCCGTTCTTAATCACGTCGAGATCTGATAGGCCCAATCAGATGAAGCCGTTGGAGGTGTGGGATGGGATTGGGCGGGGGCTCACCTTAGCTTTGAATGGTCTTTTTTGTTCTCCCTTCTCTTCCACGTTCTTGTTAATTTTCTATATTAAGTTTGTGAAGAAGGCATCCAGAACGCTATGATTTGGGCAGTAGGAGGAGATGGCATCCAAGATTGTGATTGCTTGAAGGATGGGGGTTTGGAGGGAGCTCCCGAGATAGAGGTGTTGCCCAGTTGGTGCTTTCCCTTCACCCCCATCCACCACGCGACGCGTTGCGAAAAACCGGATCACTCTCGTTTGGTTGCAGGGTTGGACATGGTTGGATTGGGTTGGAATACCCCTGTTAATAGTAAACTGTGGGGAGGACTGGGAGGGTTGGAAGGAGGGTACTTCGGGTTGGGCCGACCCAACCCTGCAACCAAACGGAGCCTTAGGATACAAAGCTCGTTTTACAGTTAGTTTTGATTGCAAGATTATTGAACTGTTGGATAGTAACTTGGTGGCTTTCAGTGCCTATATGCGGAGGATGGACTGTGTAATCTGTGTAATATTTAAGCTGAGTTTTGGTTTTTTCAGTGCAGGAAAATCTAATAATTATCGTGAAAAAGAAGAGAAAAATATCAAGATGTACATCTTTCGCGCCTTTTCGATTGTCGTGGTGCTGTTACATTCTGTGGAAATTTTTCCTTGTGTGCAAATTCCTTGCAGTGTGATGGGATCCCTACATGATCTCATGATAATATCACTGCGTTTGATGCGAGCTAATTAATTTCATAAGAAACTACATTGAGTCCCTATAGAGTAAATGTGACTCAAGTTATGCTTTCCATATTGAGTCTGTAATTTATCATTACGTAGAGATTGATGGGAGACGGGCAAAAAGTTGCGTTCAAATATAAAGCAACGAAAGGAATTCCATGAAAATTAAAGTACTTTGCAGGAACATAAAGGAAACTCAAGTATCTGTTGGATAGATTGGTGCTTGGAAGTGGGCCGTAAGGAACCTTACTATTTACTAACTTTGCTAGAAAACAATTAATCAAATAGTGAAATAAAACTAATACCAGAGTGATTCTGATGCTATATTATGATATTATCCTTCCTAAATACCAGTGCTGTAGATGGTAAAATCCAGCGTTTTTAAGAGGATATGGAGTCCGTAGGAGCATCCGTGATTGGTTAAGATCTTTACAACAGTCCCTTCGGCAAAACCATATGATCCTCCAAAATTGTCTCGTCTGGAATCTCATATAGACCACAGAGTACATTTGTTTTTAAGAGCCAGAAGGATGTCCATCTGTGAATGTTCTGTAGTTGGAAGGATACAACATCCAGAAGGCTCTCGAAGTCAATGGGTTGGAGATTACTAAATGAGTTTAATGTGGCTGCCCCCGCGCCGTTTTCGGCGTTTTTTTTATTTTTTTAAAAAATATCGTCATGTATATTCATCCCTATATCCTTCTTATATGTCATTCGAAATTCGTCGGAAACAGATACTCCTACGGCCTCCATCCAGACAGTCATTTTTTAACGGTAACAGAATTTTTTAAATCGACATCATCTCGATGGAGGCCGTAGGACGATAACCGCGTTCACATTCCCGTGTTTAATACGAGGCACCAATTAAATTACATGTCTGTGCATGTGGGAGTAGTTAGCCCGTCATTTCATTCATTACATGCGAGCCAAAGTCTTACTCTGTCATGTAACACCAAATTAGGAAGTAGCCTTGAAATTTGGATACAACAATTTCCACATATTTCTGAGGTGGGCTTTTGTTTGTCTTGATTAGCTGTTGATTGCAACATAATCAGTAGATGGGAACCACTGGTAACTATGTCACCTGTATTTTGTAGAAGCCGACTTGAAATGCCTATCTCACAGTAAGGAAATGCAGAAGTTTTCTACATGATTTTTTTTGCTTTACAATATCAATGGAAAATTAACTGCAACTACAAAGCCCCTTAGAGGGCATGGAGAGCCTAAAAAAATTTATTACCTTTATTTTTTTTTTGCTCTGTGGGGTAAATTTTTATTGATGTATGAGGGAATAAGAAAATATTACTAGAGTAATTGTTGCGAGATCCTTATTGAGACAACCTTCCCTTTCGCTCCTGCTTTCATCACTTGAAACTTCACGTTCAGTCCTTCAGAAGCAAACAATGAAAATTTGAATTGCAGCAGGAAAGTTTTTTTGCAGAAAACGAGTTATAGTTCTTCAGATATGTAGGTACCTTCATTCGGCTGGAGGTTGGTGTTTACTGCGACGGCGTGGAGTCCGATCCTTGCCTTCGGCTGCCAGTCGTTGGCACAGCCAACCCACGAGTTGGTATCGAGGACCCGTGCAGTGCACGAGGAGGCCAAGTGCTTGACGTCGAATATGGCGCCGGCTGCAGAAGCTGAATGCTTCTCGATCTTGTGGACTCCGATCTCCTCGAAATCCCATGTTCCATTCCGGAACTCTTCCTGAAGGAAGAGCTCGGCATACCTGGCGTCTAACGTCTGCATTGTGCCTGCAATTGTGATTAAGTAGTTCAGATTTCTTCTATCTACCTTTCATTTCAACTTAGGATATGCAGTACTGTTAAAGTTTGGTTAGAAGGCGCACCTTCACAGGTGTGGAGATTGCAGACCGGGCAGCGAACGAGCTGCAAATCTTTGAGCATAATGCGGAGGAGATCGAGTCTGATTAATTAGGAATGACCTGAAGAAGAGTGTATTGGAGAAGTGATGAGCGTTACCAGCAATCCAGATTCCTGGTTTGATATTTGTGAGCAGGCAGTAGCCAGAGGTCCGGATGCTTTTGCCTGGATCTTCATAGACATTCCTCAGATCGATGGGCAGGCTTAGCTGCTCGGAAAGTAGAGCCGTGTCGGAGTCGAAGAAGAAGGCGCCGATGCGCATCCAATCTTTCAAGTAATGGATCAGGAAATCAAGAGAGGAGTAGAAGGAAAGCATTCATTTTGTTGATGATATATTAGTGTGGGAAAGGTCTATAAGAGAGCTATCTTGATTTATTCTATAAATTAGGAGAGTTTCAGAACTATTCAAATCCATTCTTCTAGATCCAAAGCAAGAGACAAAATCATATATACTGTAATGCAATAGTAATGTTCCATATATTTACAAACCAGGATCCAAATTCTGGGAAAGGAACAAATCCAAATTAATCGTTGATGGTAATACTCATACTACGCAAAAACGTATGCTTCAAAAAACTGTATATAGTAGTTTACGAACATATTTATATATTTTTACACTGCTCAAAACAAATGGAAATATGCAAATCCAGAATATCGAGATAGTTATGCTAAATAGAAAATGGGAATATCGAGATAAATACGGACAAATTCGATCTTTACCTATGTGTTTCTCCTGCTGCCGGAAACTGTACGAGTGACTACCATCTGCGATGGAAAAGAGAGCTATGTCAAATGTAATGTGAAATTTTATAGAAAAATAGTGCTCTTGTTTTTGCGAATTCATGTTCGCATTTACCGAATGCCGAGGAGTATAGTCGTCTCCAGTTGCAGGAGACACTGTCCGAGGGCGCGAGGACTTGCAGATCGCGCACACTCGCATACTTCCACACGCTCTCCTCCATGATCAGGCGGTGGAACCATCTGTTGGCCATCCCCAGCTTCACCAGGCATTTGCCGTCCAAGAACTTGGCGATCTCGGTCCATATGTCCGCATCGTACCTGTTCCGATACACATGTAATTGTTAATACTTAAATTTATAGATAGAATTTAATGCCTCATTGTGGATACGTTGTTCAACCTCCTATACACCGAAAATTGTAGGTGGTGTGAATATAAATAGGTTTCTCCAAACAAATGTAAACATGGTTTCGAGGTGTTCTGTACATTTAAATTAATTTTAATTTATAAGCACGCAATTGTCGAGCGGGGCAGGGGCTGGATGCTCGGCAATCACAAGCCTCCTGTTTCTTTCTCTTCTTCTCATCTTCGTCCTTTGAGACGGTTTCTGAGGACAAAATTACTGAAGCTCTGTCTCTGATTCTGACATCCCAAACCAACCAAAGCAGCGATGAACACAGAAGGCACAAACACAATAGTAAAAATAAAATCATCAAATCCTAATAATATCAGATAACCTTTCTAACAGTGAACCTCTCATCAGAGCACTTCAGCTTCAACTTTATGGAGTCAGTAACCATTTATATCATATCTGAAAAAATTATGAAAGTAGCAATTCCGATGACAACTAATCCGATGATCCAACTTAATTTCATACGTCCAACCTAATTTCACGTCATCAAATCTCACAAAATTTTACGGCTCCTTTACTCCCATTACATGCAAATACTACTATCTCGACGAGCGAACCATAAAGGATCAGACTTCCCTCAAATATGATCTAGATGACTCGTAGATCGCAATTCCTAACAAACGCACTTCCGCACTCTCGATCTAGACGACTCCTCATCAAAGCGGCAACTAACATGAGAAACGATCGATTCAAGTCCAACGCAGAGCACTCCAAAGAAGAGATCACAGATCGCGATAGTCACATTGTCAAATTCCACCAAAACACGCACCACTTCCGACTCCTCCAGCAGATTGATCGGTGCAGAATTCGCCGCAATCGGATCACATCTCACGTTCTCCCATTTTGTGAAATACACTTCCTCTACTCCATTCGTACGCATAAGCTATTTCGACGATCCTCGATCCGTAACGGACCATAAATTCCCGTTAAATTCGATATTGACGGATCGGCAGATTGCGATTCCTGAATACTGCACGCTCTCAAGCTGAGGCGAAGCTAAAACTAACGTAAGAAATCGATCAACTGGAATCCAACAGACAGCACTCCAGAGCAGGGATCCCCGCTCTCGATCACCGCATTGCAGAATTTCCCAGCATAATAGAGCGACGATCGGACTCTCAACACCAAATCGAAAAAAAAACTTCCACGTAAACATCTCATCATAGCACATGCACTATCCGATCATCATCAAATCCACGGATATCCTCGACAATTCGTGAAAATCGTGAACGACGAAGCCTACAGATCTAACAACCTCGAGTTCGGGAAATTGATCCGCAAAACGGCGTCAGTGAGGAAAAACGATCGCATTCTCGCAAGGGAAAAGGCGATCGTGGGGATTGGAGATGGATGGAGGGATCGCTTACCAGTTGAAGCTGGAATGGCGAGCGAGGAAGGCAGGGCGAGGAGAGTTGCAGGCGGACATCGTGCTCCTCTTGCGCTTTCCGGATCTCTGCATCTCCTCCCTTTCTCCCGATGCGTCCGCTTCTCGCTCTCTCTTCCACAGATGGGTATGTGATGTGAAGCTCCTCGCTACTGGAGATGGAGGGGGGGGGGAGTGGACGAGGTGGAGGTCAGGTGTGGGTGTGCTCGTATTTATAGACGCGCGAAGGGGGGTGGTGTTTAAATTTCGGAGGAAAAAAAAGGATTCAAAAAATGGAAAAAGAAAATATATTTTACTTAAATGCCCTTATGAATACTGGGTGTTGCATAAATGGTAGTTTTTTTATATAATTATATATATGGTCATGTAGACAATGACTCCGTTATGCATGCACTCTTTTTCTTTTCATTGGCGTCAATATTTGAGGGGTATATAGAAAAAATAAAGGACGAAGAAAATAACAAAATATGTTATGGTAATTCTATTAATTCCTAAATATATTACTATTGTGTAGAATCATGGTAGTTTTGGCATTGACACACATAAATGTGAAGTCCCTTAATTTTTATTTCCAGAAAGTTCTTAATATCCGGATGCTAAAAATGATTTCATACGAGGATGTATTTCGTTAAGATGTTTCGAACGAGTTCAAAAAGTGTTGAAACTTGAGGTCTCTAGTTCAAGTTACGGTCATTTTAGCGTAAATGGCAAGGGTCCATATAAGATCCGAATCGGATCCATGTTAGGACTTTTGCTTATAATTAAGAAAAACTAGGTTGACCTAAACCATACATCTAATCAATCGCCTTCTTGCTGGATTGGTTTCTCGAACGTTGTTCAATCACCCTTGAACCTTATTCGATTGATGATTTGAAGTTCGCATTGCCTAGTGCATCGCAAGGTCATGTCTCATACATGTGTTTTCAAGACCATATGAGTACCAAAGTACGCTCATTTGTGTAGGACGAGATCTCGAGATAACATCCTTGGAGATAACAAACCTTACCTCATGATATTGGTCGCACTTAGCTTTCATGTCTATGCAATTGAGAATCCTCGAAGTCATTAGGTGTTCTTTTGGCATGATATAGTAGTTTGAATGAGGCCACATCTATTTTTTTGTGATTTCAAATGCTACATACCCCAATTTTTTATGAGAACGTTTCAATTGAATTGGGATCGAATGGAAGAAGAAGTCGATGTAGTAAATCAGAAGTACACTCTTTTTAGGTTGTAGTTGATCGATCACTCTCCTAAGGTTCGATCAACTGAGCACCATGGAATTTTGTTTGCCATTGATCAACCAACTTGAAAGATCAATCAATCATTGTGCTATATTGTAGTAAGTTGGGAGCAAAAGTTCACGCAATATCGAGCAAGAGTAATCGATCAAACCTAGAATGGTGATCAGTGATCCTTAACCCATGAAGAAGAGGTAGAAGTGACTTATCTCTCCCTCCCCTTGCACTAATAATGCTCCCACTAGATCATTTGATGTTATAACATCAGCCAATACTAAGTATAGATTATGCACTTAATATTTATCACAACGAAGACATTTCAAAGTGGATTAATGGATTTTGGAGCATCTAGCCATCTTTGCAGAGACAGAGCATAGTACACTTCCTACAGTTCAGTTCACCCTGGTAGATTTGTAGTCATTGCAGATGGGACACATTCTCATATCATAAAACATGGAGAGATTCAATTAACACCATCCATAGGTCTACAGAATGTGTTTCATGTATCTGATTTTCTATAAAGTTATTATCTATTAGTAATATTACCAAGGATATAAACTGCCATGCCATATTTGACTCATCTTATCTTGTACTTCAGGATATACTTAGGAGCAGGGTGATTAGATGCAACCATGAACAAGGGGATCTCTATCAATTGGTCTAGTCTCCTTATATAGGTGGATTTTCCACTAGATCAATTTCTTGCATATGATATCTTTGCTTCGATCATCTTCCTCTGCAGAAGTTGCGTAGAGTTCTCTCTCAAATTCATGTTCAGTCTACTTTTTAGTGTGAGGCTCGCCAGCTTACGAAGCATCATCGTACCAATTTCTATAGTCATCAGAGTCTCAAATTAGTGCACTTTGATAGTTGGGCTTTAGAGTTACGAGTTAGTGCACTTTGATAGTTAGGCTCCTTGCCATGTTCCGGGCCATCAAAGACACCGGATCTATCAAGTTGTTGTTGATGATTTTTCTAGACTTTCTTAGGTTTATCTCCTGAAAAACAAGTCTGGGGATAGTTTTGTTATTCAATCTTTCTTTATTAAAATAAAGAATAATTTTTATGCTAATGTTAAGTATGTTCATTCTGGCAACGCCTTGGAGCTTTATACTAGATAGATGTCTCAACTTTTTGAGTCCCTTGGCATCCTACATAGGACCTGTTGTGCTTACACTTCTCATCAAAGTGGAGTTGTAAATAGGGATGCAAACGGACGGATACGGATATAGGTATTACTATATCCTTATCCGTTTCAAAATATAGATACGGATACGGATACAGATATCATAAGGATATCAAAAATTGAATACCGTGTCCTTAAATACAAATACGGATTCGGAATCGGATAATCATGATTCGGATACGGAAATTTAAGAAACGGATATGGATTATCCTATAAATATTAAGTGCTTCCTCATACTTTTAATTAGAAATGATGTATTTACGAACTTATAATTGATGGACGTCTAACCCTAAATTAAATAAACTTACAATGTTACATAATAAATTGAAGAGCATATAATAAATTCTATGATGATGTACGTATGTCTTCCTTCATTTGAAATATTTTCAAAATATAGATAATATTGTAACATTGTAACCAACTAATAAGATAAAGGTGATATGGTATATTTCATGAAACGACATTATGATAAATTATAAAAGTGTATTATTTTTTTGACATTTCATGATGAGATACAATTTCGTGTCAGAGCTACATTGAGGCATGCAAAACAGTTGTAAAGCTGAAATATTACTGAAAATATAAATAATACGGATATCTGTATCCGTGAAATATATATATATATCCGTATCCGGAATGGTATCCGTATCCGAATCCGTATCCGCAAAAAAATTAAAACCATTATCCGTATCCGTATCCGCTAAAATCCAAAAATGTATATCTGTATCTGCATAAAAGCGGTACAGTAGTGGACGGATACGGATAATATCTGTATATGGTTGCATCCCTAGTTGTAAAACATGAATATTTTAATGTCACTAAGACTCTTTTGAGGGGTGATTTTGTCCCTGTTGCCCACTACTTGGTCAATCGTTCGACGGCCTCCGTATTAAAAGAAAAGGTTCCTTTTTCGATTGCACTTCCCCATAAGAGTCTTTTCTCTCCAACTACTAGTATCTTTGGTTCGGTGGATTTTGTTCACATCTGATTCCTAACCGTGACAAGCCCTCACTTGTCAACTGTGCCTTGGTTGGATACTCTCGGACCTATAAAGGGTACCCCGCTTTGATCCAAGGGATTTTTACCCGGCAGACCATGTAATCTTTTGCAATTACCGCTACGACCTTCGAAACATCGTAATTCCTCTTTGGACCCTGTAAACTTGCAGCGTCTTACCTCTCGAACCCTGCCGTTAAATTAACACATCTTGACCTAACTTGAGTGGGTTAAAACTGAGTTAATCAAACCATATAAAATCTAACGGATGGAATTGTTCATGTCTTCCTCCTTCCTTCTTCTACCTTCTTGTTCATCTTCACTTCACCAATCCACTGACGATGGAACCAATGCGGGCCCAGCTGTAGGGGCAAAGAGGTGCAGGTGGAGAGCTCGAATCTGCGGGGGGACGACTTTCGAGCAGGGGGTTGGGCTTTCGATCGAGGGGAGGCGGGGGATGGCAACGGGCGGCTTTGGCAGAAGGTGCGCGAGCCACAGGCGCAAGGGGGGCTCTACGGGGGCTGGCGGCTTTGGGCGGAAAACGTGCGAGCCACGGCGCGGGCGGAAGGGTGTGCGAGCCACAAGCGCTGGGGGGGAGACGGGAGGGCGAGAGGGTCGGTGCGAGCGACAGATGCGGGGGGGGGGGGGATTAGTGCGCGCGACGGTCAAACTGGGGGGCGGGAGGGTCGATGCGAGAGGCGGTGTCGGAGGGGCGGGGTCAGTGCGGGAGGCACGGGGTCGGTGCGGTGGGGAGGGGGCGGGGGGTGGGGGGGCCTTCGACCGACTGGGTGGGGGGGCTTCGACCGGCCGGGTGGGGGTGCTTCGACCGGGGCGCCGGTCGGGGGGAGGCTTCAACCGGGGACGGTGGGTGATGGGTGGTGGGAAAAAGGAGGAAGGTGAAAGGGAGTGGCAATTTATGTAAATTCAATAAATAAAATGGGTATAATATAAAAGAATGAAACGGAATCTGGTCAATTTTAACGGAGAAATGAATATGGGTTAACCACAGGATTTATATGGTAAGAGTTGGCAATTTTACAGGGTCCAGGGAGGAATTACGATGTTTCGAAGGTCGTAGCGGTAATTGCAAAAGATTACAGGGTCTGTCAGCTAAAAATCCCTCGATCTAGTGGTGCAAAAGTATTATTTCAGTACTCATGTCACTTTCCTTGAGTTGATTTTTCCATAAAATTTTATTCACAATAGTTGCACCGGCTAATTATTGTCATTGTATCTCTCAATTGAATAGATAGATAATCAGCATTCCTCCTCCCTTTCCACCCCGTCCGGCCTCTCTCCGATGCTCTCCTCTCTCCGTCCAAGGAAACCAACTCTCCCCAACCCCTTCCTCTCGTTCTCTACGCTCCCTTCCTACCACCACTACCTCTCCCTCCTCCGGTCCCTCACCTCCTCCCGCTCCCTCCGCCCCTCCACGCAGCTCCACGCCCGCCTCATCCTCTCCGGCCTCGCCTCCCGCACCCCCATCTCCACCAAGCTCGTCGCCCTCTACGCCGCCTGCGGCCACCTCCGCCATGCCCGCCACCTGTTCGACGAATTTCCCAAGAGAACAAACCTCTTCCTCTGGAACGTCCTCATCCGTGGCTACGCCTGGAATGGCCCCCAGGACGCCGCGCTGGAGCTCTACCACCGAATGCTGGACGAGGGTATCGCCCCCGACAACTTCACGTTCCCCTTCGTACTCAAGGCGTGCGCCGCGACGTCGGCAATTGCCGTGGGGAGGGAGGTCCACAACCGCGTGAGGACCACCGGCTGCCAGCACGACGTCTTTGTGGGTGCCGGCTTGATCGACATGTACGCTAAGTGTGGCTGCATCGATGAGGCGAGGACGGTGTTCGACGGGCTCCCTCACCGAGACGTCGTCGTCTGGAATTCGATGATTGCCGCGTACGCGCAGAATTCCCGCCCAAGAGAGGCGTTGGGACTGTTCAAGATGATGGTGGCTGCCGGTTACTCGCCTACGGTCGCATCGCTCGTGACCATCGTGTCTGCGTCTGCCGATGCGGCGGCTTTGCCCGAGGGGCGGGAGGTTCATGGATTCTGTGTGAGATCGTGGTTCGACCGCGAGGACACCGTGAAGACGGCTCTGCTGGATATGTACGCCAAGAGCGGGTGGGTGGACGTTGCCCGGAGGCTGTTTGAGCAGCTGAGAGTGAGACGGCTCGTGTCGTGGAACGCGATGATCAACGGCTATGCTATGCACGGCCACGCCGTCGAAGCTCTCGGGCAGTTCGATAGAATGAATGCTGAAGGTCTGGTGTCACCTGATAACATAACGTTCGTCGGAGTTCTGTCGGCGTGTAGCCGTGGTGGTCTGCTGGAGGAAGGTAGGAAGCACTTCGAGTCGCTGGCGAAAGACTTCTCGATCGAGCCGACGATACAGCATCACACTTGCGTGATCGATCTTCTCGGCCATTCGGGTCGATTGAAGGAAGCTTACGAGCTCATCGGAAGAATGCCGATGAGGCCGGACTCCGGAGTTTGGGGGTCATTGCTGAACGCGTGCAAGATTCATAGAAACGTCGAGCTAGGGGAGCTTGCACTCCGGAAGTTGATCGAATTGGAGCCCAACGATGCGGGGAACTACGTTCTCCTCGCGAACATCTACGCGCAAGCCGGGAGGTGGGACGAGTCCGCGAAGGTCCGGCAGCGAATGACCGAGAAGGGGCTGAAGAAGAGCATTGCTTGCAGTTGGACAGAGATCAAGGGCAGTGTGCACGCCTTCCTCGTCGGAGACGTATCTCATCCACGATCGGATGCGATATACGCGGAGCTGGACAGGTTGGAAGGCCTCATGGCGGAGACCGGATACGTTGTGGACACAGTTCCGGTGTTCCAAGACGTAGACGAGGACGAGAAGAAGAACATGGTTCGCAGCCACAGCGAGAGGCTGGCTGTTGCGTTCGGGCTGATCAGCACGCCTCCGGGGACGAGGCTTCTGGTGACCAAGAACCTGCGTGCCTGCGACGACTGCCACACGGCCATCAAATTCATCTCTAGGATCACCGGACGGGAGATCATAGTAAGGGATGTTAACCGGTATCACAACTTCAAGAATGGAGTCTGTTCTTGCCGTGATTATTGGTGACAGAGAGGATCATCTGCTGTAACGCGTTGGATGGGGATCGGATGATCTCCGAATGAGTGTCAACCATCCCCGACCTCCTACGAGGATCGTCCGATCTCTATCCATCAAATCTCCTACGTTGAAGGGTTGTTACAGCAGGGGATCTGTTCCCGGTGAAGCATATGCAGGGGATTCACGCGAGATCTCGGACCTAGACTGTAACAATCCAAGCCAAGACATGAGCCATTATCGAGGAAGACTTTTCCTTGCAACTTATTGGATTAGAGTCAATATGTTGATTACAACCCAAAATGCTTAAGTTTAAGTTTAAAAAATAATAATCCCTCGCTCGGTTTATGATATTCTTCAAACATGATCTCACATCTAATACTCGCAAAGTGTAAGAGTTAGATCATAAATATCCAGTGTGTGTATCACAATAATCATGTTATAGATAAATCCTCAATAATATTTATTTATTTCAACAAAAATAGACTCTTAGATATCCACAAATGTTAAAAGGATATATCTACGTCTATAGGAGATTTTTGCACTTGTTGCCCCCATGATTTGCCGATAATGCTTGTATCCTCGACTTTTTTGCAATTACACATGTACCCCAAGCTAATTACTTATACACCTCTAGTTAGTTATTTTATCTTCCCCTTCCATAGTCAGGGGAAGGTGAACGCTTATTGGGTCTAATAGGATCCACACCTATGGTATCTTCCTTAGTTGATAAGTATAATTGGGATTTTTCTTAACCGGACCTTGGTTTGAACCTACCATGATCTATTTTATCTCATAAATGATCAACTAACAGCGTGACATTACTATTATTAACCAAGCAAGAACTTAGAGGAATTATTATAATTGCAAAAAAAATCAATGGTGCTAGTTGTAACGTTCCGAACTTAGATCTTCAAATCGTTATCGAGAAAATTGGTCCTCACAGCTTGTTTGTTCAAGTGCAATTAGACACATTGATAACTACCAAAATGTGTAAGGGCAAGTTATCAAGTACGAATCCCTGATCATATAACATACTCTCAAATTTTGTGAGTTCAAGATGTAGGACTATTGGGATGTTACAACTTTCCCTACTTATATTTGCACCGTCCTTATGATTAATCACATTTTCACATTTACTAGTAATTTCACAATTTAGGCTTAGGTCCCTTCATATAGTCCTTTCCACTATAAAAGAGTATCCGGTTTGATACCATTTGTGACGTTTTGAACTTAAGTCGTCGGATCATTATTGAGGAAAATTGACCTCAATAATTTATAGGTTTCACGTGCAATTAGATCCATTGACAACCACCAAAATGTGTAAGGCCGATTTATCAAGTACGAATCCCCAAACATATCACACACTCAAACTTTGTGAGTTCTAGATGTGGGACTATTGAGATGTTACAACTTTCCCTAGTTATATTTGCAATGTCCTTATGGTTCATCACTTATTCACAATTACTTGTGAATTCCCAATTTAAGCTTAGGTTCCTTCCTATAGTCCTTTCCACAATTAGAGAGGACCCACTTTGATAACATTAGTAATGTCGTGAACTTAAGTCGTTGGACCATTATCGAGGAAAAATGACCACCCTTCTAATCAATAGGTTTTAGATCCGATTAAATGCATTGACAACCACCAAAATGTGTAAAGCCAAGTTATCAAGTACAAATCCCCAATCATACAACACACTCAAACTTTGTGAGATTTAGATGTGACTGTGTTGGAGTGTTACTGTTACACTAGTACTATAGACAAATCTTGGTACTTTAAAATCGTATAAAGATGTTAAAATATCTTTAAAATAGAATACAGATAATGAATGCATCCCTATGTAATACTTACATCCCTTCAAAATTTGTCTTAAAAAAATTAAGGGTGCTGTTATACAATTCATTCCCCATTGACAACTTCCTTCACATTTTCAGATTTTATATCAAGATTTGAAACAAGAGTAAACTGCATGCATCCATTTTCTATCATTGAAACTGCAATAAAGTTGGATTTGTTACTGGGGAGCTGGGGATGTATATGAATGTAACAGCCACATTCAGATAAACTGCACTTGGGAGCGGGGTAGTTTATACGCTGAACATACACGTCGAGAATTCGAGAATTTCTGGATTATAAATTGTTTGTATAAATAATAATAATGATAATGATAACAATGATAATAATCACAATAAATACAGTGAAAGACTCGGAGGAATTTTCAACTTCACACTACATTAAAACCAATAATGGGAAATAATACATGATCAGGAATATTATTCAGATCTAAAAAGGAGGTACAAATGAACGATTCCTAGAGGGCGAATACTTGACAAATGTGTACAATGCGACTGAAACCAGGAGTCTACCAAACTGTGATGATATCAGGTGTCCCTGGGGACGTTTGATGCCGCCTTTCCAAGAAGAGATAGAACAGAATCCTGGAAACTATCCAAAACTGCAGGAGATGGCCTGCTCTAACTTGAGGTAGAGGTCTCATGAATTTGATCTGCCACGAGATTCCCTTAAACTCTGCATGATTTTGGTGTTAAAAAGAACCACAACTATCGCGAAAATGTTGTCAAAGACCATACGTTATCGGAGTACTAACCAGTCGCTTAAAAGATTTGGAATCCATCTTCTTTGGACTTTCTGCTTCTGGTTTTGCCTGATCCAGTGCCTGAAACGAGATAGTTATGGCATATACTATATTTATTTTTGGCAGAATGACGTAGCATTGGACAAGGCATTGCAGATACATATGCAGCAAGAAGTTTTAATTTAGGGGATTAGATTTTTTTCAATCTCACGTCATTAAATACAAGTAACGCCAACCTTAAATGCAGTTAATTATTTTTTGAACACCCCTGTAAGCACAGGATAGTGCTCATAAAACAAAAGCTAGGAGCCCACCTGAATCATTGACTCTACCCGGCGTCTCATTCTGGTGTGCATGAAACCTTCTGAACACTGATTGAAAAATAGATTACGCATTAGATATGAATCTACTAAAAATGATTACATTTGAGCATTGAAAATGGGGGCTATATAATTCAACCATGCCATAATATCCAGACACGTCATAGCATCTCTATCATAATACAAGCGCCCATCTATGACGAATAGTTGACTCGGAAAATTTCCAGTGAAGTCACATAACCAATATCCCGCGATAAAAAAGAACATATAATCAACAAAATTATCCTATGTAACAGTCGCTACTTCTATAAAACCAAAATGGCAAAAGAAATGAATCCTCGACTTGAAAAAAAAACATTTAATAATTATCCAGGTACTACCAGAGGTTCTTGCAACCGCATCAAAATACAATTAGCTGATGATAACCTTGATATCGATTTAGACTAGATCATGAATTTTAGTTATGGAGTGGCACGACAAGATCCAGCAAACCACTAGATCAATGGGGCTCTTTCAAGATTGTCAAAGTGAAGAACAAAGTAAATCCTCTTTCATGAACCATCAGGGAGTAGCATCCTTACAGACATGAGATGTTCTTTTTTTTGGGACTCCCCCCATTTTGAACTTGGTCAGACGGAGGCAATGTCCCTTTTGCTCTACTTTTGAGTTCTTATATTACATTTGCTTCGCTTGTTTTTTCTAATAAATTTTCGGAGGACTGCTGTTAAGGATGGCAATCCTCTCTTATATCAAAGGAAATAAATGTGGGGGAATGAAAAGTAAAATGCTACTTGCAGGTTATACAAAAAGCTTCCATTGCTAAATAGATCACATAGATGTGTGTTGAAATATCCTAACCTTAACATGGTAGCTGACATATGCATGAAAAGTAGATAAACTCCAAACAGTTTTGTCAAGTTTTTTACCCTCCACATGGCGTGGAAGAATCACTGCAGAAAAGACCAAATTATAAGCAGATCAAAAGGAGAAATAAAAGCCACTCGTAAAAGTATTTAACATTACCAAAGGTAACAAATCCAGCATTTACATCCAATGCTTCAGAGGGGACTCCTTTCAACTCAGGTGGAGGAGAAGGCGACCATGCACAGGGAGGTGCATTATTAAGGCCAGCGTTGCGCCTTGCTTCCACAAATTCCTGAAAATAACCTTTTTATTAAATACAAAAGAAAACAAAGATATTTGAACGGAGGCGACGAGAGAAGGCTTATATGCCATGCTTATTCATTCTGATAAAAGTAAATCGAACTTTTGCTTACCTGCAGAAAAGATGTTGCTAATATTGTATCAATTGAGTCCTTGAATCTCATAGGGTATATTACTGTAACCTTATCTGCCTGCCACAAACAAAGAAAATATCTTATTTCGTTTTTCTGTAACCTAAAAGACACTTATTCAGCAAAATGATCCAACAATGTTATATGATGGATACTTTATGAGGAAAATATGATAGATACTTGACAATAGGAGTTTCTGTCGTAATACTGTGTAAAGTGGTACTTGATGTTTGCAGTTTTTCAAAACCTGCATAGAAATGCCAGTATGTCACCAAATCCATGTTTCTCTAAATTTCAATGTCGTTTTGTCAAAATGCTAGGGCTCCCTGGATTCTTATCTGCAGAAGGTTTAATGTCCAGTACAAACAGACCCCATCCCCCCAACCCAACAAGGTGATTTGCTGACATTTATTTTGCATATAGTTTCTTAATAGAAGATAGAGATTCATAAAACAGTATGTGAAAGTTTTTCCCTCAACATTTTATTAAGCTCAAAAAATCAATTTCCAATAAACGGTATGTGGTAAATTACAAATGAAAAACTGTACAACACTCAATTAGTGTATACCATGCGTCATTCCCAAGCAAAATCTTCACTATGTGAACCTTGGTCATGAGTCTCCCCCTTCCCATAATCCACAAAAAAACCTTTACTCCCATCATTACCATAGATGATAGACTACCAATTCGGCCTGCAATCCTACACCCAATTCAGCCTGCAATTCCAGCAAAGTTATCAACAAGATCAAACAATAGGGGTGAAGACAGCACCCTTTTAGACTTTCTTGACAGAGGCAAGATGTAACCATCAAATCAATTCCCATGGTCACGGTCTATTAAAGGTCCCTAAACTATGCCAACAAGCCCAGACATCCTCAAGTCTTGCACTCTCTGCTCAAAGAATCCAGAACCAAAGCCAAGCACCCACACATTATTCGACCATGCCTCAGCTTAGAATACATGTAGGATCAAGATACAATGGAGGGATTGAATAGTAGCTATTAAAAATAATGGTAACATAAAATTGACAACAAATATTATAAATCACATTCAATCAATCACATAACGGTAATCAAAAGATGCAAAGTTATTTTCCTGTGGAAATCCCTCGAGGAAAAATTACAATATAAGCCTTCCGACTCAGGATTTCAGATCGAACTTGCCGATCAACCAATCCACTAAACGTGTTTTTGCCCACAGATTAACGAAAAAAATATCTTTCATATTTTCTAGCATATAGTGAAATGTGTACAAATTGATTGTAAACGATACTTTTATCAATATACATGTATAAATAAATTAGATTACAAGTATTAGACAGTTTTTATATTTAATATTACAAAAAATAGGGGAAAATTGGGTTATCCCCTCGGGGGAGCTAACTTGGCTCCCCTCTCCCATTTTCCCCCATTTTTTTGAAAAATGAATCCGTGGAAATTCATCGCCATCTCTATATTATGTCATTCAAGTTTCGTGAGAACCATATACTCCTAAGACCTCCATCTAAACAGTCATTTTTTAACAGTTGCAGAATTGTTGAAATCGACCCTGCCTGGATGGAGGCCGCAAAGTCTCTGTTTCACATGAAATTTGAATGACATAATATAGGGATATAATGATGAATATCCACAGAAGCACTTTTCAAAAAAATAAAAAATAGGGAAAATGGGACGGGAGAGCCAAGTTAGCTCCCCTAGGGGGCATCCCCATTTTACCCTAAAAATACCTCACATGATATTTTCAATTAATACCCTAATATTGTTTATTCTTTGTGTTGGAAAAATGAGAAACTTGTTTATTCCTTGAACCATAAGCTCTCTTATATAGGGGAAAAACCTATGAGTAAACTACATATGATAGATAAAAGAACGGAAAAATAAGAAAAAGTACAAAGATATAAATATAATATACACTCCCTCAAGATGGAGCATAGATGTCAATCATGCTCAGCGTTTAGATGAGCATTTCTGGAATGTCCCTCCGAGTAAAGCCTTAGTGGAAATATATAAAGTTTGATCCCCTGAGTTGACATTGTTGGAGTATTTGGTAGTGCACCTATTGAGTTGTAGAAGGGTAAATGGATCCTGGAGAAGATCCATTTACCACATCCTGTGTTTAGTCCCATACCGCCCAATGGTGGGACTTGGAGGCTCTGGGAAGGCTATATAAGGAGCCCCAGACCTCCTGTACTCATTGAGAAAATCAATGAAAAACATGCCCCTTTAAGGGCTTCTCCCGTGGTTTCATCCCGCTCCTCACGGAATAGGGTTCCACGTAAAATCATGGTGTTCCCATGTTGATGTTTCTTGTTCTTATGCTTTGTTTTATCATTCTGCTTCCGCATTCTTCATATTTTATAACATGGTATCAGAGCGGGTTCGATTCTCGAGGAATCGTCATTGAAGTATTTTTTTTCGAGATTCGATTTTGAGAATTTTTTTATGTGAGAGTTGTATGTCGGTTCTCGGGCTTGTTTTTCCACGGTTTCGTTAGAAACCCTAGTTTGGTTTGTTCTTGAAGATCTGGCTGCGCAAGATCCAGTCCAAGGGTTCCACGCCATGGCGGCATCGCAGATCCACAGATCATGGCATTTTATTTTGTCGTTCATGTGCTGCTCGTGAGCACCAAGGCGCACGCCTCTAGGCACAGCAAGGCCGCATCTCGGCTTCTACTTCCAGAGCGATCCAGGCGTGGCGATGACATCCCAGGGGCTCCAGGCACAACCCCGATGACTCGCCCTTGGCGCCCCCATGCAGGAGCTCCTCCATCTTCAGTTTGACGCATCTGCGGCCCCAGGCGGAGCTCCAGTTTGACGAAACCCCTTTAGCGACGCCAGTCGCTCCTGCAGGCGGAAGTCTCCTTTCCAGGGCACGAGCAAGCCTCGGCGGCTCCTCTCCTCGCGCGAAGGCTCCTCCATATCCCAGTTCATGCAGCGCGCAAGACCTTCGAGCGGCGGTGCCACCCACTACTCCTGATGCACAGTCGACGCGAGCATCCGCCTCCTCACCAGGCCGAGGTCGCTTCCAGATGCGTCGCCAGGATCCCCAGGTCCAGTCGTCAGCCTCATTCCATCGAGGGTTTATTCCTGGCGATCCTATGATTGCACCAGCGGCGCCCCATTCGACCGTAAGCACCTCCATGCGTGCATGCGATGCACGGCGACCAGATGAGCCTCCAGGAGAGACTTCATATCAGCGAGAAAAAAACGGCGGCGGTATTCTTCGATTCTTCTGCCGCACAAGAGCGGCGTGGAGCCGCTCGGATCCCAGGCGCGCAAGGAGGAGGTGTTGCACTGCACCCGATCTAAAGGTGGAAGACCCCACGATCCCAGGCACGTGCATCTCCCAGGCTCTCCCAAGAACCGGCGCATCTCCAGATCGCCCTCCCACCGCGCAGTCCCACGCGTGCATAGGCGCGCCTCCCTTGCTCAAGGTGGCTCCTGGCGCAGGCGGCAACTCCAGGCCCAGGCGCACCCCGCGCTCCTCCTTCTCAGCGACGCCGCGCTCCGGCGGCATGCCAAACCGTGCGATGCAGATCCCCCGTGCGACACATCAGGAAACCCCATCGTGGGGGAGCTGCGTTTCGAAAAAAAAGGGGGGTTTCCCATTCTGGGAACCCTAACGAGTATCGGCGGTTGAGAGTTCCCACTAGGGCTGGAAGTCCCTGCTTTATAAAAAAAATATTTGTGCTTTTACTGTAAAGCCCAGTTGTGCGGTAAAAAAAATTTTAAGGGGGAAAGAGAGTGTCGTTTGAAAAAAAAAAGAGTTGAAAGGCTGTGAGTAAAAAAAATAGAGAGAGAGAGAGGACAAAAGGGAGTTTGGAAAAAAAAAGAGAGAGAAGTTAAAAAAAAGGAGTCGCGTACAAAATGAGAAGCCGTACGCATATTGATTTCAAAAAAAAGAAAAAAAGAAAAAAGGCGGAAAAAGAGGCGCGTACAAGAAAAAGCCGTACACAAAATTTACAAAAAAAAGAAAGAAAAGACGGATGACGGCTTAAAAAAATTTGTTGAAAAGCCGCAAGTATGTTTTATTTTCCTCATTATGTTGTCTTCTCCCAACTTTGTCGATGTGTCTGTCTTCCGACAAGTATGGGAGAAAGGGGGAGTATATGTAGAGTCACAGGTCTAGATCCGGATTCCAGATTCAGATGCAAATTTCCAGACCAGCCATTCGTTCAGACTCTACAGTTCATGCGCAATTCCAGACTCAACGTTCAGATTCCGAGTCCCGGTTTGATGCGCAGATTCAGACTCGACATTCGAATTGGTCAGAGTCAAATTTGAGGCACTCCAAGATGAGAGGCCCAGTTTCAAGATCTCCAGAGAGAGTCCAGTTTCAGACACGCACGAGTTTGCGGTCATTGTCAGATGAGCATATGTTGCCATCTTTTGTTTCGTAGTCCCCATCATCCTTGTTGTTGTTCGGCCAGAGTTTTCATGTGAGCCATAGGGACTCCAGAGCAGAGGACCATTCCCTTGAGGGCAAGGGTTTTCATGTGGTATCATAGGTACACCAGAGCAGTGCACCATTCTCTGAGCCAGATGGGAGAGACCCAGTTCTCCGACGAGGAGACTTCAGGTGCAGTTTCAGACTCGATGGTCAGATTCCGAGTCTTCAGTTGACTCACACTTCAGCCCGTTGTCCTCCTCACCTGCACGACATGAGAAGCAACGTCCTCGACTGCAGCATGCGCGCGTTGGGTTGATATTGTCCGTAGTGTCCTGTAGCGTGAGTTGAGTTTCTTTCTGTTTGTTTGTCCAAGCTGAGCATTGCATGCTCCAGCTTGAGGGGGAGTGTTGGAGTATTTGGTAGTGCACCTATTGAGTTGTAGCAGGGTAAATGGATCGTGGAGAAGATCCATTTACCACATCCTGTGTTTAGTCCCATACCGCCCAATGGTGGGACTTGGAGGCTCTGGGAAGGCTATATAAGGAGCCCCAGACCTCCTGTACTCATTGAGAAAAAGAAATGAAAACATGCCCCTTTAAGGGCTTCTCCCGTGGTTTCATCCCGCTCCTCACGGAGTAGGGTTCCACGTAAAATCATGGTGTTCCCATGTTGATGTTTCTTGTTCTTATGCTTTGTTTTATCATTCTGCTTCCGCATTCTTCATATTTTATAACAGACATGAGAAATGGAGATAAATCTTTTCTGAATCATATCCCTCATGTAGTGGCAGTCCACTTTAATATGTTTGATTCTCTCATGAAATACATGATTTTTGCAATGAACATGGTTGCTTGATTATCTAATTGTAGTAGCATAGGAATAGGTACATCTATATGTAAATATGCTAGTACATCTCAAACCCACATCATTTCAGTACTAGCTTGTACCATAGCCCTATATTCAGACTCAGCACTGGACCTGGCAACTACGGTTTGCTTCTTACTCTTCCAAGAGACAAGAAAGCTACCAACAAAAACTGCAAAGCCCGAAGTGGACTTTCTATCCTTTGGACATCCTCCATAGGCAGCATCAATGCATGCAGAAATGGTAAGTGTTGACTCCTTTTTGAATAATAATCATGTATCGGGAGAAGACTTAAGGTATCTCAAAATCATATATACAGCATCCATGTGTACCTGTCGAGGTTGTTCTATGAATTGGCTCACCTGGCTGACTGCAAATGAGATACCTGGTCAAGTTATAGTAACATAAAGAAGCTTCCCCACTATTTCTCGGTATTGTATCCTATCCACCTCCTATGTATCATCATCATATAACTTCATATTAGGATCCATAGGAGTGGTAGATGGCCGACATCCAATCACTCCTGCCTCAACTCAACTAGCATATCTGCCACACATTTCTGTTGAGTCATCACAAGACCCTGCAGATTTCTAGCAAATTCTAATCCCAAGAAATATGGTAAGGTGCCAAGATTCTTCCTAACAAATTGTCGGCCCAGAAATTCTTTAGCCATTTTTATCCCATGCACGTCATCACCTGTGACTAAATGTCATCAATATATATCATAATAACCACTGTGCCTCTAGAAGTTCTCTGTACAAACAATGAATGATCCGCATTCGACCTATAAAATCCATGTTTCTCAATTAAATCCGAGAGCTTCTAAAATCGTTCCTTAGGACTCTGTTTAAGGCCATATATTGCCTTATGAAGTTTGCAAACCTGCGGATACTCCCCCTCAACAGCAAATCTAGGAGGCTGCTGCATGTCGACTTCTTCCTGTAGGTCCCCATACAAAAAGGCATTTTTAACATCAAGTTGGAAGAGAGGTCATTCACGTACCACTGCAACAGAATAAAGAATCCGTAGAGTAGAATGACGAGCCACTGGGGAGAATGCGTCTAGGTAAACCATGTCATATGTTTAAGTAAATCCATGAGCAACCAGTTTGCACCGATCCAGACTCCCATCTGCATGGTGTTTAAAGTAAACACCCACTTGCAACGGACGACAAATGCTCCATCAGGAGCAGGAACCAAGCTCCAAGTACCACGTGATTGTAAGGCAGTCATCTCTTCTTCCATAGCTAATCACCACCGACTATCCTTCAAAGCCTCCTGATAATTCCGTGGAATATCCATGGCAGATAATGCAACTGCAAATTTCCTGAATTCCGTAGTCAAGCGATCAAAAGAGTCCATGGATGCTAAAGGATATGATGCACAGCTACGCTTCTACTTCCGAAGTGCAATAGGTAAGTCCATATCAGCAACCTCCACGTCTGTCCCCTGTAACGAACCCTGCTCAGGTAGACCATCAGACCCATCGTTAGAAACTATGTATTCAGGACATACCTCATGTGTGCTACATGATGAGCGATAACCATGAGCAGAAGCAGGCCGGTGGGTATAGTGATGCGACAATGGTAAAAGTGGGACCATAGGAGGGGGTGGAGGTGGTGGTGGCGGCGATGATGGTGAAGGAGGAGATGATGGTATGTAGATTTCATCATCGGAGTCTGAGGAAGTCAATCGATTACTTGTAGGAGAAAAGTACATCACGGACTCGAAAAATGTGACATCATCACTAACATAATACTTTCTACGCATTGTGTCATAATATCTATACCCTTTTTGTGTCCTGGAGTACCCGACAACGACACACTTGATTGCTCTAGGAGAGAGCATATCAATACCTGGAGATAACTAGTGGACAAAGGCGACCGAGCCAAATACACAAGGAGTAAGTGAGAACAATTCTTTCTCAGGAAAAAAGCAAGAGAGAACGGAATTTTCTCATCTAAGACCGGCGAGGGCATGCGATTAATAAGATAACATGTTGTATGAACTAGGGGTGCACATGGATCGGATTGGATCGGATTTTGGCTTAATCCATGTCCAATCCACACATAACGGACTTTTCATTTTTCTAGTCCAATCCAATCCATTAAACATGCAAATCCAATCCAATCCAATCCACCGGATTACGGATTGGATCAGATTGGTTCGGATTTTTAATGCTCACTTAATCTATTATTAAGTTTGTAGCATAGTCGACCTCGACGTTCGAATCATGGTTCTAAATCAAGATTATCGATAAATGTAAAGAAAAGAATAGTTGATTTTGGAAAACAATTTGACTTTTTTTAAAAGCAAAAACATATATGCTCGTTATGGATTTATTATAAACAATCATTGTATACCTAAATAAAAATAACATACTTGTGATCCGTAGAAATCATAGAAGAATGACGTCGACTTTGAATAAAATTGCAAGTTTGTATATATCAAATAGGAACTACAACTAACCTGTAACAACCTGCAACTAACTTGCTTGGCTACGTGGTGCGGGAAAGATGATCGTGCGCGAGGGAGGTTTGGGACAAGAATCGTGGGTGACTGCATGGTGGGGAGGGATGTATTTGAGGTTCCCAGTTGTCCATACGCGATGGAAGTCTGGGAGAGTTGAAGACGAGGTATGGACGCACATGCACGAGAGAGATCTTGTTATACGTGTGTATAGTTGGAGACAAGGAGGGCAAAGATGATGATGAGATGACATCCGGCTGGGGACGAGATATGGTTACACGTGCGCAACAGAGGACTGGGAGAGCAAAGGACGAGGTCTAAATGTACGTGCGCAAGGAAGATCTGGTTGCGCATGTGCACAACTAGGACAAGGACAACATCTGATGGAGATGTTTCACCTGAGGATGGAGATATGTGTGGCGCGGGTGAGTGTTTTGTTTGGAATGGGTTTTAGATTCATGCATTATTATTTTTAGAATGATGTTTTGTTTAGAAAATTGGAAGGGCCTGAAGGGCATTGCAGGTAGGTAGTATTTTTTTCTAAAACAACTGGTGGAGTGAGATAAGAGGCTTGCCGACAAGTTGTGTGTTGTAAAACTTGAATTGGAATAGGTTTAAGTTATAAAGAGAGTAGCTTAGATATTTACACATAGCTTTCAAATAAAATTTAATATATAATATACATTATAAGAATAAATAAATTAATATGTATTATTTATTTATTAACGGATTGGATCGGATTGGATTTTGACAATAATCCGATCCAATCCATAGAAGAACGAATTTGTAAAATTCAAATCCGATCCGATCCATTAAACTTATAAGTCCAAACTGATCCAATCCAATGACAACGGATTGGATCATATTACGGATTTTATCCGATCCATGTGCACCCCTAGTATGAACAACATTACCCCAAAAAGAATGTGGAACACAACTCTGAATGAGAAGAGTTCTTGTAACATTAAGCAAATGATGATGCTTCCTCTCTGCAACACCATTTTGCTGGGAAGTATATGCACATGATGTTTGATGAATAATACCTCGAATTGAAAAATAATTGGAAAGAGTATTAATACAGAATTCCAAAGCATTATCAATTCTCACAAATTTCACAGAAGAAGAAAACACATTTTGCACGTCATTGAGAAAGTTCTTGATATCATCTCTAGCTTAAGATTTATTCTTTAATAAAAGGACCTAGGACATACGAGAGAAATCAACAACAAGATAAAACATGTGTCCCTGGTGATCGGGAACATGACTGGGATCCCAAATATCTATATGAAATAACTCAAGAATAGAGCTATTCCTCCAACTTTGATGACTGGGGAATGTAGACCGATGATGCTTTTCAAGCTGACATGCCTTACATTGAAAGGAAGAGTGAGGAGAGATCCGAGGCAGAACACGACACATTTTCTGGAGCGGGAAATGACCAACGTGCTCTTCTTCCTGGACTGGCATGACAATAGTGGCCGCATTTGTCCAGCTTGGCAAGACAGTGTTCCCTTTCGCGTATACCGCTGGTTGCCCAAAGAACTGAAAGTGCCGCACACTGCCGGAATAGTAGTCAAAAACAGGATGATCTGGGGATCCTGCAACACGGACTCTTGTCCGCCGAACCAAAAAAAGCCATAAGTCGAAGACCTGTTCATCCTTGGGACTCCCGTGGCACCCCCGCTACTACCTTTGACGGTCGGAGACACCAAAGCACAAGTGCCATGTAAAGGGTGAAACGGGTCCGGTATAATACGAGGAAATGCCAGCATAATGAGTTCAAACTAAGCGATAGAGACCGTCCTGCTCACGACCACACCCAATCACCTTGCTCGTAAAGATATCCTGAAATACAAGAGAAGATGAGTCAAAAATAGTTCAACATGTAGATCCTTTGTAATATGACTAATAGATAACAAATTCATAGAAAAGTCAGGTACATGCAACACATTATGTAGACACATAGAGGGTGTCAAAGTCATCTCCCCATGCCAAATGATCGGGGAATGAATCCCATCTGCTATAACAATAGTTCGTCCTGGAGGAACCTGTTTATATGTTGTAAGTTGACTTCTGTCTCCACACAAGTAATGTGTAACACTAGAGTCCATAATCCATTCTATAACATCAGATCCACTACATTTAGTAAGTGCATAAGTACTACCTGAGGTACAGGAGGAAGTTGAAGCAACCACATCTGAATGACTCCCGGAGACCAATGAAGAAGTAATGGGACTGGCAGGAGGTATAATGCCTCCCAATCGTGTTGCAAGGTCATCAAATCGCTGACCTAAAGAAGAAGCAGTCAGGGGCTCAATATGCTCAGCTACTCTAGCAGAAGCAGGAAATCCATGCTTGGAGTAGCATGCATCCTCTGTATGTTCAAGACGATGGCAGTAGTAGTACAGGGCTGACAAATACGACATCCTCTGCCACGAGGTTCGCGTCCACGAAACTGAGAAGAGCCTCCATGACCTCAGGAGCCATCCATCGCTGAAGAAGTCTAACTGGCAGTAGTGGATGGGACAGTGATCCTACTGAGCCTGCGGAAAGCCTCCTCCATGGGAGGAATAGTGACATCTGCCAAAATTTGAGAACGAGCAACCTCATACTTAGGATCAAGGCCCTAAATGTCGGTTTCGGTCACCATTTCGGTATCGACCAAAATAGAATTTCGATGGAATTTCGGTGGAATTTCGACTGGAATTTCGGTCATTTCGGTCATTTTTTGTACTAGGACCCCCATATTTCGATCATTTCGATCATTTCGATCGAATTTCGATTTCGACTGGATATCGATATTCGACAGAAATTCGACTGAATTTCGCTGAAATTTGAGGCCATGCTTAGGATCAAAGGCTGCTAGGAATACACCAACCATGGTAGCTGTCACAGGGTCAAAATCCCGGTATCGATTTCGACTGATCCTGTGCGGCGTTAGCTAACCCGTAGCTAACCAGCCTTCCCGAATAGAACGGTCACGGACGCGCTCCAACTCTTCTCGTACTCCTGCTTGCTAGCGCATCGACGCTTTCAACACAAACACGAGCACGAACTCCGGATCGCTCAAGAACACTCTCAAGAACACGCTCAAGAACGCTCAAGAACTCAACCAAGCAATCACACGAGCACGGGCACAAAGCTCTTCTCTTTATTAGAAGGGGAACTCTCTCTCTGGAGTGGGTGGACACACTCAACTCTGTGTTGTGTGTTTACAAATGAGCCACCACCTCTCCTTATATACAAGACTCAAGGCAAACTAAGGGACACTCATTACTACATCTACAATAATGATACATAAAGACACAAGAGACCCTTCGAGTTCTTTGGCAACCCTCCGCGTTCCTCAGCAACTCTTCGTCTGCTCGTCTCTTCGACTCCCTTGTTGACCTTTCGTCTTCCCGCACGGTCGACGCCCAGTCAACCGTCCAGTCATCAGCACACTCGCGCTCCAACTTGCTGATGTAGCTTTGCCATAATTCACCAAGTGCCACCGAACACTTGGTCTTGTGCCAAAGGGAACCCGCGGCCTCCAGACCCTCGTACGGTAAACCCTTCCTTAGCGTTCTCCATGCTAAGAGGAAGTCCTCCAGAACTTCGCTATCGTGGCCTCCAGACCACTCTCGTACGTGTACGACCGAGCATGCTCGACAATGCTCGTACTCAGCACCTGCAACGCTCCATGCCTCTTTGGACCGCCACGCATCAATACCGATACCGTTCGCCTTCGTGCGTATGCCTCTGTGACCGTACCGCATAGCTCCTCGATGCGTACCGCTTCACTACGTACCGCCCTTCTGCGCTCGCGTATGTATGACTACGTGCATCCACTGTCATGTCTTGCACTGCTAACTGTACTCGCTGTGCTCGCACTGCTACAAGCTTCACGACACTCTGCTACCGAGCCAGTGTCCTGTGTGACGCTTCTCCCTTGTAACGTACGGTGGAGCCTCCAGACTCCCGTGCATAACCTCCCTGATATCCACGCATTTTTGGACTCCTCCTGAAGTTCAGCTCCATCGATCATTCTCGAGCATCCAGCTACCGTGTCTGCACGATCATTCTCGATCACGGAATTTGGGGGTGTGACAAGCCTCCCCCACCTGAAGAATCGGTTGTCCTCAACCGAGCTTTCCCTCTTCAGCTGGCGTCTCATCACGATCCTCCATCTGCTACGCACCTCCTGATGCGGCTCAATTGGAAGGGTGGTGCCGCCTTGCACCGCCACCCTTCCTACACTTGATCTTTTCACGAACCACGTCCGTCCATGACTTGATCTTCATCGTGAAAAGTGGAGCTTCCTCGTCAGCTCCCATTTTCGATGTACCCCTCCTGGATACAGCAGCTCCATCGCTGGTATGTGGCAGCTCCAGCTCCACATGTGGAGTACTCATCTCCACGCTTGCTCGTTGACGATCTCCATCGTTCCCTGTGGACGCACCTGTGTCCTGGGGAATGAGCACCTCCTGCGCTCCGAGCATCTTCTGTATCTTGCCTCCTGCAAGATCATTGGTGGTGTGGTTCGTCACCACTCCACTCCCATGGACGTGTAGCTCCTTGTCCATGCTGCATCGCCCTCCAGAGCTCTGCCTCGCCTTCTCGTGCACGGATGTTCTCCTATCCGTGACTTTGGTTGTGTGCCTCCTGCACATGTTGGTGCTCAGTATGCACCTGCGCACTCATGTGCGTCCTCGATCGAGCCTTGGCGCCTCCAAAGCTCTTGGTTGTGGAGCTCCCTCCCTCCACCGAATTCGAAGCTCCAGCTCGAAGTGTCGTGAGACGTACCTTGGACATCGCACCTATTGCTCCCAAGCGTATCTCACCTACTACATCCTCCTCCTCCTCCCCACGAAGAGAATTCAGCTTCTTCTTTGGGCACTCCCGCGCCCTATGCGGTCCGTCGCATATGAAGCACCCCTTGCTCCTGGGTTGCTCCTTCTTCTTGGAGTACTCCCGTTCCTCCATTGGTGGATCATGGGCAACGCCTTTGCCCTTGTCCTTCGACCGCGCTCTCGGCTTGCTGGTGAACTCCTCTTCAGCATTGTGACTTGGTTGGGTCGCCCCATAATCGACCAACGCATCTGCCACCACGATCGCTGAATTAAGGTCCTTCACGCCCTGCCTCCGCAGTTCGGCTTGCGCCCAGCTTTGTAACCCGATCGTGAAGTTGAAGAGCTTGTCCTCCTCGGACATCCCCTTGATGTCCAGCAATAAGGACGTGAACTGCTTAACATACTCACGAACTGTGTCTGTCTGCTTCAGGCGTCGAAGAGCCTCCCGTGCAATCCACGCAGTGTTCTTCGGCAGGAACTTCTCCTTCAGTTCCTTGACTAGATCATCCTACTTGGATATATTCAGTCTTGCCTCATCTGCTGCACGGCTCCTCCACCATAGCTTGGCGTCGCTCGACATGTACATCGATGCCAAGCTAACCTTCTCGGCTTCCGTCGTCTTGGTCGCCTTGAAGTATACTTCCATATCCCATAGGAAGTTCTCCAAATCCTTAGCACTCCGCGTACCTGTAAAGGATTTGGGCTCGGGTACCTTGCGTCGCTGCACCTCCATGGAGCCTCTGTTGTTCGCCAACGCCCTCTTGATGAGGGAAATCTCACTCCGAAGATCCTCCATCATCGTGTTGAACGTCTTCAGTATGTCCTCCAAGGACTGGATCCGCTCTGCTGAGCGTTGGGTCTCGTCCCCAACATTCGATCCTTCTGAAGAACGATCCTCCAAGACGACGATGCGATGGGCATGAGTCCCAATGGTGGACTCCACTTCCGCCATCGCTTGCTCTAGTGCTGCTACGCGATCGGTAACACCCACCATCTTCGTTCCACTGATCGAAGCTGTACTTGCACCGACAAGTATCCTCTGCTCCCGCGATCGACTGCACCGACAGTCGCTCGTATCTTTGCCCGCTTTTCTTGGCACCGACCAATATCTGTGATCTGCTCCTTGGCACCGACCAAGCTCTGATACCAACTCGTACCAACGATTGGTATTGCCTTCAGCTCTGATACCAACTGTCACAGGGTCGAAATCCCGCTATTGATTTTGATCGATCTTGTGCGGCGTTAGCTAACCTGTAGCTAACCAGCCTTCCCGAGTAGAACGGTCACGGACGCGCTCCAACTCTTCTCGTACTCCTGCTTGCTAGCGTACTGACGCTTTCAACACAAAACACGAGCACGAACTCCGGATCGCTCAAGAACACTCTCAAGAACACGCTCAAGAACGCTCAAGAACTCAACCAAGCAATCACACGAGCACGGGCACAAAGCTCTTCTCTTTATTAGAAGGGGAACTCTCTCTCTGGAGTGGGTGGACACACTCAACTCTGTGTTGTGTGTTTACAAATGAGCCACCACCTCTCCTTATATACAAGACTCAAGGCAACCCAAGGGACACTCATTATTACATCTACAATAATGATACATAAAGACACAAGAGACCCTTCGAGTTCTTCGGCAACCCTTCGCGTTCCTCAGCAACTCTTCATCTGCTCGTCTCTTCGACTCTGATGCAAACGGCTTTCGGCGTCGACGATAAAATTAAAATAATTTGGCGGTGGAATATCGGTGGAGAAGAGGAGAGGTTGAGAAGAAGAAATCTCGTCGGAACGAGGGGTTTGGAGAAGAGAACTCGCCGGGAATGCGAGAGGTTGAAGGAGAAGAACCGCGGAGATCGCTTGGAGGGAGAAGAGAAAGAGGGAGATACTGAGATAAACTCAATTTTAATTCATACTTGACTGAATAAAAATACTGGACTACCATCTCTTTATATAGGAGAGATGGTTTACAAAAATAGTAACAATTTAAAATTGACAACCAACTTTATCCTAATTGACCTCTAATTACCCTAACTGACTCTACTAACTAATTGACCCAATTTCAAATTAAAATCTACGAAATAAACGTTGAGATCATAGGCGATCTCAATTATTTAATTAGGCATTTATGACAACTTAAAAACGTAAATAAAATTGACGATTAATTAACTAAATAAATGTGGCCCTATAATTTGCGGTCACGCTGCATCAACTCTCCACCGCTTTAAAAATTCGGCTCCTGACGAATTGCTTGATGTAGGCGCGTCGTTGGAGAAGTCATCCTCGAGTTGTAGCGCCAATTAGATCCCTTTCAACATTACGTTTGTAGTTCTTCTCAATTGGAGGGTGTTCCCGCAATTTTTGTATCCATCCCATCTTCCTTAATTTACCACCCATTTGGGCCTTTCTGCAATTAGGATTTTCAGGGGGTACGGCCTTGCAATTTCTCCAAAATATCCCTTTAATGACTACATAGCATGATTGACCCTGTACTTGGTCCTTTCTGCAATTAGGGAATTCATGTAATTTTCTTTTGCAATTTTCCCAACTAATGTTCCAATCCCTTCTTTCCAGGGATTTGAGTCCCGTCAATCTCGGTCCTGTTAGGGTTGGGACCCCTTTTTTATTCGCGGAAGGGCGGCAAGGGCGGTGCAAGGGCAGCGCGATTGCAGTGGTTCGGCCGGGGCGGAGGGAGCACGGCACTCGTGGGGGCATGCGGGGATGCGGGCGGCGCGCGGGGCGGTCGAGGTTCGGCGGCGCGCTGCTGGGTTGCGCGGTGGGATGGGCAGGCGCACGGGGCCTGGGTGGCGGTGCGGGAGAGGAAGGGGGGAACGGGGTTGCAGGTGGGGGCGGCAATAGTAGAGGGGGCGGCGGTTGTGCGGTGGGAAAGGGGCAGAGGGGGTGGTGGTTGTCAGGGCAGGGGATGGCTGGTGGGGGTGGGAGGATGATGGGTAAGGGGGTGGCGGGGGCTTGGGCCACAGGGTTTGGGTTTTCGGGAAGGGGTTGCGGGGCTAGGGCAGCCGCTGGGGGGCTGGGGGTTGTGGTGGGAGGGACTGCGGGTGGTGCGGTGTGGGGCTGGTTGGCCTGAGGGGTCGTCGTGGGGGTGTATGGGAATGACGGAGGGGTTGGTAGGGGGTGGATGACGGCCGCGAGGGCTGGGGAGGATAGGGGAATTACCTGGGAAGGCTGCGGTGGCGCCGGGATGGTTGGAGGGGGCAGCGGGGTCGCATCCGGCGACGGGATTTGGTTCTGGAAAGTGCTGGACAGCGGCCGATTCATCTTCTTCGGCGACGTTTTCTTCGTCAAAACTCGCGGTAGCGGCTTCGGTGGTTGACGGCTTCGATTGAGCGTCGCGGTAGGCCTCAAGGTTGGCCATGAAGTCTCGAAACATTGATGACATAGATCGGAAGTTGTTCTGCAAATCACGTACCATGCGCTCCGTCTCCTTGTCGTAGGCGTCATTGGTTCGCCGCTTTCGTTCGGATGAACGATGGTGTCGGTGCGGATGCCGGGGCGGATCGTTAGATCGTGAGGACGATCTAAATGCCATGCTCTGATACCAATTGATGCAAATGGCTTTCGGCGTCGACGATAAAATTAAAATAATTTGGCGGTGGAATATCGATGGAGAAGAGGAGAGGTTGAGAAGAAGAGAACTCGCCGGGAATGCGAGAGGTTGAAGGAGGAGAACCGCGGAGATCGCGTGGAGGGAGAAGAGAAAGAGGGAGATACTGAGATAAACTCAATTTTAATTCATACTTGACTGAATAAAAATACTGGACTACCATCTCTTTATATAGGAGAGATGGTTTACAAAAATAGTAACAATTTAAAATTGACAACCAACTTTATCCTAATTGACCTCTAATTACCCTAACTGACTCTAACTAATTAATTGACCCAATTTCAAATTAAAATTTACGAAATAAACGTTGAGATCACAGGCGATCTCAATTATTTAATTAGGCATTTATGACAACTTAAAAACGTAAATAAAATTGACGATTAATAACTAAATAAATGTGGCCCTATAATTTGGGGTCACGCTGCATCAAACTCCCTTGTTGACCTTTCGTCTTCCCGCACGGTCGACGCCCAGTCAACCGTACAGTCATCAGCACACTCGCGCTCCAACGCTTGCTGATGTAGCTTTGCCATAATTCACCAAGTGCCACCGAACACTTGGTCTTGTGCCAAAGGGAACCCGCGGCGTCCAGACCCTCGTGCGGTAAACCCTTCCTTAGCGTTCTCCATGCTAAGGGGAAGTCCTCCAGAACTTCGCTATCGTGGCCTCCAGACCACTCTCGTACGTGTACGACCGAGCATGCTCGACAATGCTCGTACTCAGCACCTGCAACGCTCCATGCCTCTTTGGACCGCCACGCATCAATACCGATACCGTTCGCCTTCGTGCGTACGCCTCTGTGACCGTACCGGCATAGCTCCTCGATGCGTACTGCTTCACTACGTACCGCCCTTCTGCGCTCGCGTATGTATGACTACGTGCATCCACTGTCATGTCTTGCACTGCTGACTGTACTCGCTGTGCTCGCACTGCTACAAGCTTCACGACACTCTGCTACCGAGCCAGTGTCCTGTGTGACGCTTCTCCCTTGTAACGTACGGTGGAGCCTTCAGACTCCCGTGGATAACCTCCCTGATATCCACGCATTTTCGGACTCCTCCTGAAGTCCAGCTTCATCGATCATTCTCGAGCATCCAGCTACCGTGTCTGCACGATCATTCTCGATCACGGAATTTGGGGGTGTGACAGTAGCATTCATATAAGTCTCCTACTGCTCAGGAGTAGATGTGAGAGGCATGAAACTGTGGAGCTTCTCGAATATCCCACGCAAGGATGTATATAACGAATGAAGGGGTCGTCCACTCTGCTTGATAGTAAAAATATCATGACGGAGTTGCAGAATCTTTGTCGCATTCCTTGCCTGTGAATAAGTAGCAGCGAGATTATCCCACATCGCCTTGGTTGTGGGCCGATGTAACACATCATTGACGATCTCTATCGCCAATGTACCTGAAAGCCAAATCTTGGCATATGCATCATCCGCCTCCATGAGGCGTTAACCCCAATCTTCTCAACCGGCTCTTCCTTGGTAAGAAGGTGTTTCTTACCAGTAGATTTCATCAGGCTCATGAACTGCATGGCCCACAATTCGTAGTTCGACCCATCCATCTTTACTATAGGCACAGGACCTCTGAAGGCGCCTGTGGTGGGGATATCTACATTGCTTTCTGACATGACGGCTAGAGAAGGCTAAGGTTGTAGACTAGACAAGCATTTGTCTACACTGACATAGAGGGATTTGGTTGCATGTGTAGACTCAAGCAACCAATAAGAAAGAGGAGTCGACGACGATGCCCCTAGAGAGAGAGGGGTCGACGGCAACATGCCTAGAGAGAGAGAGAGGGGTCAACGACGGTACCCCTAGAGAGAGGGGTTGACGGCAACACCCCTCGGAGAGAGATGCCACGGCACCCCTAGAGAGAGAGGTGTGGCGCCCCCCTTAAAAAAGAGAAAGGGCGGCGACGGTGGCCCCTAGCAGCGGTGACAAGGAGCCAAGAACGGGAGAGGAGGAGCAACGACAGTGGAGCTAGGATTAGGGTTTGTGGGGCGGCACTAGAGCCAAGAATGGTACCTTTAAGCAGAAGATTGTTTATAAAAAATTACCAAAATTTTGTTCTTCATGCTTTGTTATTGGCACGCGTTGAGGATTGCAGAAATGCAGAAAGAAGGTGGAGAAAGAACTAAAAAACAATGACAAACAAAGAATCCCCTGGTGTCAGATAATTCAAAGGGGAGAGTTTACAACAGCAACTAATCCATGAGCAACAACAAACAAATCAAGAGCATCGCCAATTGAATCAGGAGCAACAAAATTTGAGTGAGCAGCAACAACAAAGTGAAGAAACCGTTATGATGAGGAGCAAATGCGAGATCATGAATCTGATGGAAACCATCAAGTGGAAGCATTGAATTTGGAAAAAAAAGCATGGATAAAGGTAAAGGCCCAATGCTTGAAGTGGATACAGAAATTGAACATCCAGCAGAGATAATATGAAGGAATGACGCCACGCCATTATTATTAGTGAAAGAACAAAGGAAAGATCACTAGCAAATAAATAGCAACCCTATATCTTCCAACATTAAATTACTACCAGCCTGAGAAAACTGAGGAAGGATGGAAAAAAGTTGAATCCTAGAAGAAAAACAAGGATTCGAATCAACGAAAGCAAATAGAGAAAGACCAGATTAAGATAACTCCTTCATTGTCGAAACAAATTTGATTGTTGAATATGGAAGCCTTGCCACCTTCAATTCCTTTGCTAAATTATGAGGTGTTTTCTGAGGAGAATGAGATAGAAGATCTTGTTAGAGATTCTGAGTTGGATTTGAGTGAATCTTAAATAAATTGTTATGGTAAGGAATTCAACACAACCACTCAAGGAAAATGGGAAGCGATGAAGAGTACGGCACCAAATATAAAAAAATAAAGGAAAAAGTTTATAGAGATTCTCTACTTATTGATTAGCTTTTCTTTAATTTTTTGAGGCTTGGCCATTGGTCTGAAGGCTACGTTGGCCATTATTATAAAGAGATCTTGATCTCATGCGTGTTATTGTAATATTTTTCTTTTTATCAATAAAAAGGGGTCATGTCCTCGTAAAATCGGGATTATTATTAAAAATAAACCCAAGAACATCTTTTATAACCATCAATGAAAATAGCAAGGGACTGAAGAAAAGGTGATGACTGAGAGACTCGTCCTTTGAGGAAAGGAGGCATGATGGTGTTTCCCAACTAGCAGGCTTCGCACTTAAACGGCTTCAACGAATAGAAAGCAGAGCGGCTAAACGGACCCCTCTCTATCGACTGGTTTTCAGTGTCGGGGATCAGATGGAGAAAGCTAAGGCAAGGGGGAAAAGGGAAAATGTGCACAATCTCAGACAATTGGCAATGAGGAATGATGAATCTCTGATATGTGCCCATTATTTCTTCATTATATATTGATATTAATTTTGGAAAAATCTGAGAGAGGGCTCTAGCAGAAAGATGACCAAGGTGGAGACCCATAGGAACGGGTCAGCGGGCATTGAGACAACACTAGCAAAAATGAAGTCATCAAGGATATCGAAATAATACATGCCATTCTTCTCATAACCCCCATCAAATATATGCATCTCCAGAATCTCCTGAAAATAACAAGCAACAACAATCAAACCTTTTCCCATAATTAAGTAGGGTCGGCTATATGGATTCTTCACCTCCATTCAGATCTATCTTGAGTCAATCTCGGGTTTATATCCAAAAAAACTAAGATCCCTTCGTATAGTCTCTTTCCAACACTTCTTGGGCCATCCTCGCCTTCTCTTAACCGTCTCAACATCCCAACACTAGCATCTCCTAACTGGTGCATCAGTCGACCTTCTTCGCAAATGACCAAACCATCTTAAGCGATTTTCTCGCATCTTATCCTCGATCGGAGCTACACCAACTTTCTTTCTGATTGCATCAATCCAGATCCGATCTTTACGTGTGTGTGTGTGTGTTGTCACATTCACCTTAGCACTTTCATTTCTGCAACAACCATTCTCTACACATGTTTATGGTTCACAGGCCAACATTCAGATATAGAGCATAGTCGGTCTCACGGCTGCTTAGTAAAACTTTCATTTAAATTTAAAGGAATTTTCTCATCACAGAGAACAACAGAGGCTCCTCTCCCTTTAGCCAACCTGCATTTATTCTATTAGTAACCAAGGTTGCAGAAAGCGGTAGTCGGTACTCGGTCGGCGGGTCACCTACTAAGGATTAGTCGGCAGTCGGGCGACTAGTCGGAATTAGTCGGTCAATAGTCGGTTTTGAATTTTTAATTATTTTAAATATATAAATCAGTTTTTTATACATATATTCGTATGTATATACATGTATTTGTACATTTTATATGACATCATGATGAAACAAAAGAAGTAATTGACTTTAAATATAACATTAAGCGTATTAGAATATGTTTGCTTTAAAAAAAGTGAAAAACAAAAAAAATAAAAAAGGTTGTTGTAAAAGTCGGCCGATTAGTCGGCCGACTAGGCCGACTAGTCGGCCCGACTAGTCGGGTGGACCGACTAAGGGCCGACTAGGCCTAGTCGAGTCGGCTACCCCCCCGACTCGACTAGTCGGGCCGACTAGTCGGCCTAGTCGGCCGACTTTGCAAGCTTGTTAGTAACATCTCCATCAATTTCCCCATCATATTGCAAACGATCCCAGATATCTAAAAGAAGCTCTCTTCTGAATGTTATCATCACCAATCTTCACATCGATTCCTTCACCATTGCTTCCATCAAATGTGCACTCCATATATTCCGTCTTAGCCATACTTATACGAAATCTTTTAGTCTCCAATGCATGTCTCCAGACCGCAAACTTCTCATTTATTCCATCTCTAGTCCCGTCAATCAACACAATATCATCAGCAAATAACATACACCAAGTAACTCATCCTGAATGTGACTTGTCAACTCGTCCATAATCAAAGTAGAAAGAAATGGACTCAAAGCTGAACCTTGATGTAAACCAATGTTGAAGTCAAAATAGTCAATCTTCCCAGACAGGGTCCTTACACAGGATAAAGCCCTATCATACATATCCTTTATGAGGTTAATGTATAGGACAGGTTCTTGTCTCTTCTCCAAAACCTCCGCAATATCTCTTGTGGGACAGAATCATAGCCTTCTCCAAATCTATAAAGATCATATGGAGGTTCTTCCTTTTAGCTCTATAAATTGCCATTATTCTCCTCAGCAAAATGGATAACTTCAATAGTTAAGTGACCTGGCATAAATCCGAATCGGTTTACTTTTACTTTGGAAACTTGCCTCAACATTCTTTCGATCACAGTTCTCAAATTTTTAGTGTGACTCATTAGCTTGAATACCTCTGTAATTTGAACAATTTTTGAATGTCTCCTTTGGTCTTATAAAGAGGCACCATGATACTCCTCCAATCTTCAGGCATTTTCTTGTTTCACCAAATAACATTGAATAGATTCGTAAGCCAAGTCAAACCACGCTCACCTGGAACTTTCCATACTTCTACAGGGATGTCATCCGATCCTACACCTTTCCAGACCTCATAACCTTAAAAGCCTCCTCTACTTCATTTCTTTGTATTCGTCTATAGCTTGCACGATTCAAGTAACTTTCACTACTAGCTAGATCACCCAAAGTGATCTCTTTATTTCCTTCCCCAATGAAAAGTTTATGAAAGTACTGATCCTATCTAGTCTCTATATCCTTCTGAGTGACAAGTACATGACCTTCCTCGTCCTTAAAATAGCAAGACTAGTTAAAAATCACTCTGAACTTCAAGTTAATGCACGATCTCCGAACAATAGAAGGCTTAAAGGGAAGTTGGGAGCACAAAAAACTCCAGAAAGCATGAGTTAGGAGGTAAATTTTAAAGTACAAACACTAGTACTGGGTGACTGAGATCGTTGGCCAAACGAACCAACTTCACAGGGGGAGAGGGTTTAGAATAGGTCAACAGACTGCCTTCTCCAGTCAAGCGAGTATATACACCAGAGTCAATAATCCATGCCGATGTTGAGGCAGAGGCATGGTTGGATACAATACCTAAGATGATATCCAGGTTCTCAAAGGAAGAGCTTCAGTGTTAAGAGAGTTCCTTTAGCAATTGCATCAGTCTAGCGTCGTTTGTGGCAAAGAGTTGGGTTGTCTATCCAAGGGGTTCCTAATATGAGGATATCTATGTCACAAGTACATCATCGTCAGACGTGGGTGCCATGTTGGATTGTGACGGTTTGTCAAATTTCTCCCAACATCTCTCAGATGGGTGGTTGGACCTTTAGTGTACGGTATACAACCATAACCATGACCAGAGTTACATTCCCGACCGTCTCTTCAAGCGAACACAAGAAAATGCATAGTTCTCCGCAGGCTGCTGAGAATGAGTATGACCAGTAGAAGTCTCAAGTTGTTGTAGTCGATCAAAGATGATATCAATCGATGGCAGTGTGTCAAACGTATGAAACAGTCCATTATCTGATAACAAGAATAAAGTCCAAAAAGAAATCTATATATTTACCACTTAGATCTTCCTGACTTCCTGTCACTTGTTTGGTACAACAAGCTAGCTAAAAGATGGTAAGTTCTTCCTCATAGAGGCCAGAGAGATGTCGACAATACTCAACAAGGTAGACTCTCCCCGAGAAGCGAACCACATATGTATATAGATGTTCGTGAGGCATGACTAGGTAGTTTGTTGAGAGTAGGTATGTGCTCAATTCATGCCACACATCTTTTGTGATGTCTATGCACATGACATTATCAGCAATTGTAAGACTCGACATTGTTGGTCATCCAACCATGTTATGAGCAAAGCACTTAACTGTTTGCACCCTTGAGTTAGACAGACAACTGTTGAACCATCATAAAAGGTGCGGATATCGAAGGGTTGGTCTCAATTGAAGTCGTGGCCATCGTAGACAGGAAGAGAGAATAACGATGTGTTGTAGGAATCTAATCACGCATCAGAGTAGGAGAGACCAGTGGCTATGCGCGAGGAGCACACTAGGGGGGGGTCGCTTGGGTTCGGGTTGTGGGTAGACAGAGGCCATGATGGCCGGTGGTTAGTACAAGGAGCTGCACGTGGCCCTGGCTACGGTAGAGGGACCCACGAAGTCAGAGATGGTGGGGACCCCACGCAAGAAGGGCCCAACAGCAGTAGCGAGTCCCCTATGATGGTGGGGTCCCACATTTCTGGGGCCCATCGATAGAAGATAGTCGTCAATGACAGGTCAAGACTCGCATGGAGGTCCGACAACTGTGGACAGTAATGGGGGGGCTGGTGGTGGCGGCGAGAAGCTGGGTACGGGCTCCGAGTTAGGAATGTCGCCCGAATGCCATGTGAATAAAAATTGAGAAATGCAATAGGATGGATTTATGCATGGTGTCGGATTTCTTATATAGTGTGAAACCCTAGAGCCCAAAAAGGTGAAAATTACATAAGTCCCGAAAACATTAAAAATAAAATAAAGAACAACGAAACAAATAAAGAGGAAATAAACAAATAAAAATATGGTTATATTAGACAATAACGTACATGGCCATTACATGGCAAGATTTCTCATATTTATACCTAAACTCCATGTACCGATAGGTCAAAGTTGTTACTATAATACAGTGATCAAGTTCCGTATAAGAAATAAGGGATTCTTACACCACATCCCATATAAACTTTTGCAATTACATCGTGACCACTGGCTTCATCATATTTACCCTATAATTTCTATAACTCTTACACCACAACCGTTTGGGTTAACTTACATCCAAATTAAAGTTAACTTAACAGAATTCGTTAAAAATCCCTATATTTTTATTCTAAGCACAGTTTTTGGCAGCTCGGGTAGCAGCTTTGTTTCAACCAAAGAATAACTTACAAAATGTACCTCTCGAGGGGTCATACATACGAGTCGAATTTGCAGAAGTCCATAGTCGATACTCAATCGGGAGGGTCATTGATTAAGAACTAATCGGCAACTGAACGACGAAGCGAATTTTTTAGAAAGGAAAAAGGGCTTGCACAATATAGGTGTATGCCCAAAACTTCACCATTTATCACCAAGATCTATTACAAATCTATTAGAAGTAGAAAGATCATAAATTACATGTTCCAACTCTTATACACATAAATTTACATGTCCCAACTTTTATACATCGCATTGGCATGTGACACAACATTCTCAGCATAGATGCGATCCTGATTAAACATCACCCCGTTCCTGACTAACCAGAGAGCCGAAATCACGACACATCGTGATCTTCCCTTCTCTGTGTCAGTCCCACTCGAGTCAATGGATCTCCAAAAGCTCACCGCTCCATTCCCGAAGTGATTCCAAACCTTCACATAACTACCATAGGTGAAAAAGAGATGGTCAACCTCCTCCACCCCGTCTGCACACCTTAAGCGTTCCAGATCGGCCCCTTGAATGAAACGCGTGAATCTATCTTTTGACATCGGTCTACCTTTTCTAAACAACCACATGAAAAACTTCACTCGAGTAGGAATCTTCCATTTCCAAATCTGCCTACAATCCGTCTCGCAACCCCCAGGTTTTGAAGATCAATGGACCCCTCAGAGCCTTGTATGCCTTACCAATTGAAAATGCAACATCCCGCCATAACTAGTAGTCCAGCCCATCTGTGCCCATCTTCGTTTTCAAGCTCCGCCAGCATAGTAAACAGCTCCACATATTGCTTTGAGCAACCGAATTTAATTGAGCTTCAGTCAATTTTGATTTTTTAAATTATTTTAAACTTGTAAATCAATTTTTATACATATATCCATATATATATGTATAAATTTAGACATTTTCAGTACTACAATACATTTATAAAAATGTAACATGAATACTACACATCAACATTCATAAAAATGAATGGCATAAATATTCAATCAATAACATTAACAACATATGAATAGCATATAAAATTAGATCAGTCTATGTAGATGTTTATAGTAACCAATAGAATTAGTATTAACAATAAACTGAATAGCGTAAAGTATTGATATGCCTTGAATCCTAACCATCCATTCCGCAAGACCCATTTGAAGATCCCCTCCCACCCCGATTCAATCAACCGATTTTTACAACAATGATGAGTATAAAAACGGGAAAAGGTATAAAAGTCATGAAAATATTAAATCATCTCATTTTTAATTTGTCCTTTCACAAGTTGTAGAAGAATTCCATCTCTTGCCAGCATCTTTGCAAAAAAATCCCTATTTTACCCTTACACTATACCAAATTTCTAAGTACCATGACATCCTCTCTCAATCTTACCATCCCTATGTTGACTCACCCGTCATCGTTGTCTCCTTCCTCGTGGCCCATCCTTATCCCCTCCACAACCTCCACATCAATCTGCCACCAGTAGCATTTTTTGTCTCTGAGACCCACATAGCCAGTTGTCATGGCTTTAAACATTGCAAAGTCACAAACTCGTAGAGCCTCCCAGGGCATAGCAAAGCAAAATCCAAGCCATCTTTTTTGTGGTACCTGCCAAATCTCGTTGTAAAGACCACGAGCCTTTCCTTGCCACAACGAGGATCTGGCAGGATAATCCTTTTCTGTGGGAAAGTATACCGATTCTGAAGGGTACCATGACCTTTGACCCTAGGGGTTGCAAGGCGGATTGCGGGCTAATATGGAATTGAAGATTCCAGTACGTGTGAAGGTGTTCATGTGGCTTTTTAGGAGGGAAAGATTTATGACAAAGAACAGACTTGCGCACTTCATATAGGGGATCGATCAGGAGTGTCCGAGATGCTTGGGACAAGGTGGGAGGACATAATCACCTTTTTTTTACGTATGGTACTTTTGTGGAGATTTGGAACATTGTTGGGGGGGGGGGGGGGGGTATGGTGGTATGGCAACACAACACGCCCGACTTCTAAAGATCCATTAGGGTGGACTAGAAGGGCACATAGAGGGACAGATCGAATCAGATTGTTGTGATTTGGGCAATTTGGATGCTCAGAAATGGCATCATCTCCAATCAAGATTGTTTTTATGTTGAAAATGTTGTGACACATATAAAGACGTTGAGTGAAAGCTAGAGTATGTAATTTGTTTAGTGTGGTCATGCTATTTGTGTGAATGTAATTTTTTACTTGGTGATTAATGGTAAAGTTTTTGGACTCACACTTACATGGTGTAATCCCTTTTTATTTTGAAAAAAAAGGTTGAGGAGATCAAACAAGTTAGGCAAGTTCTTATCAAGGTCATGTACTGTCATCATGGGCTTTTATGAGGTTTAGCTCGTCTAGGGGAGGGTCTTCAAGGCGGGCCATCAGATACCCTAGTGATGTAAAGGCCGTACTTGTCCTAAGAGAGGTACTTGGCCATGGTTGCAATGAAGCTCAACATCTCAGTTCCTGCATGCAAGAGGTAGCTCCTCTTCCACACCTCCTAAGGAGGTGGTAGTAGTTCTTGTTCTTGAGGGGGTCAAGATCCACAACAATGTGTGACTTGAGATTAAGATACATGGCCTCTTACAGTCGAAGTTTATGAAGAGCCAACATATATGTGTGCGTGTGTGTGAATGTGAGTTCGACTTGGGCATATCAACGAACTCGATGTGTTGCAGGTACAGGTGGAGGATGCGCCGACGATCCTCCTTGCGAAGGCATATGATGTGGAATTTATGGGAGAGTTGGGTCCATGAGATCAGGGTGTTGATGAAAACGTCTAAGATTAAATAAGCAGACGAGAAGAGGAATCGGTGTGGTTGTTGAGGGAAGGGAGGGTGGAGATGACGGTGGTGGGGTCTTGTAATACAGCAGGTTCTTATGGAGGCTCTCATTGTACTTGGGGATCATGTAGCTCTAATAAGGGTGGAGGCTCTCCTCCATGGAGCAGAAGAGGTGGAGGAGCTGCCAAAGACCATGTGAAAATCGAGGAGCAAGAAGACCGCAACGACAAACAAGGCATTGAAGGCCAAGTGATGTCAACAACTCTCGACAATGTCGAGGCTTAACGAAGGGAACATCGGTCCTGGAGGCCTCTCACCGAAGGCGGCAACAACGGCCATGCAAGATGGGGTAAGTGGATTGGGGTATAGAGGAGAGAAAGAAATGAGATCCACCATTTGATTAGTATTTTTTATGTAGTTAGATTAACTCACCAAGAATTGAATAGAAGTAAAAATCGTGGTGTAAGATGGGCATGTTTACAAGTGTCGTGAGGTAAATTCAAAAGAAGTTGTGGGTTGTCGTGTAATTACAAAGCTTTACAAGGATCATGTAAAAATCACAGAAAATAAATACAGAAATTTTGTATATAACAAAAAAACAAGAAGGAATCAAATTTTCAAACTTAGTTTATTTGCAAGGGGAAACAAGACTAGCTTTCAAACTACTCTGGTTAAGAAGCCTGATATCAAGAATGTATATGCATCGCCCAACTTAATGGTACAAAGTTACTGTATCACACAGTACCAAGATGAAACGCTTTAAAATCTTCAAGTCAACTTATAGCTGTAACCATATCACGTTGCAATACACAACATGTATATTCGATTCCCGGTCTCTCAGCCAACACATGGTTATCTTTTTTAAAGAGACCCCTAAAGTTGTTTCTTGAAGAGAGCTTGCAACATTACACTGGACAATGACTTTCAAGCTTTGGAGTAAATCCTATGCAGAGCAAAAAGAGAACCGAATTTACTTCACAAATGATTTGCGGCGGTTTGTTTAGTGTGCTCGGCACTCAGGCGAGCCACCCGGTGGTGTGGTACATGGTGGTTTTTTGAAAGTACTAATCCCGCTCCACGGTTTCAAAGGTGCGTGTATGTTATGAAGCACAAGGGAGAACCAAAACAATATGAATACCTGTGGGACAAGAAAGTATGATTCGTACGGCCGATGCACAAGAGAAACAAGAGGATCCATATCTGGGAACCATAGTTCGTGAGGCAAGATTCTTCAAAATCACCCTTAAAGGAGCACCTAATACCACTTCCCTCACAGATGCAATCTTCAATAAAATATAATGCTTTTGCTCTACATGAGGAAAATATAAGATGATGAGAACAATATAATAAGGAACAGAATTAAACAAACAACAAAAAAATTTCCAGGTAATCCATATTACTACAATGATAAAAACATGATGTATACTCACCATGTGGGGCAGATATAGATAAGACACGCAAACAAGGCTTGATCCAGTCCATATTAAAATGAATTAGAATACTATACTTCTCAGTTAATAAACATTGTAGTTAAAATTGCTGCAGGCATTTGACACAGGGAGTGATTGTTTGGCCTGGGTGGCCAGTCATAACCTATACAGTATGCACTATGCAGCAAGCCAGCTATACTGTTGGGGCCAATCAGTTTTTTAAGGCGATACAGTCATAATGATATATAAAGATGAATCATATAACATAAAATCCAGATGCGATTGGAACATCTAGCACAGTTGCATTATTGAAAAACGGACTGGCCACCTCAATCTAACCTAATTCCCAAAAATAAGAACTCTCAGATAATCATAGAGCAACCCCCATGATCATATACAAGTCTACAGGGGCAACTTGGAAAAAGAATTAACATGCATCAATTTAGGGGGGGGGGCTTCTGTCTAAAAAACAACTAGTGGATTTTGTCCATTCCGTGAGGAAAACGGAGGGCATGTAGCATGGTTCAACCCAACATTAGAGTGGGCAGTCTTGCCACGGAAACCACACTGAGCATATAAGTATGATGGAAAATGTAAAATATAGAAAACTACAATCTAAACAGGAGTTCAAATGGGACGGAAAACATGTTTTGGCATGGTTTCCCAGCCTATTGTTGAAGTGAGCATGCATGAATCTGTGGCTTATGAGCACCCTGACCTGCTAGGACATTGAATTTTCATTAGATAACATATTAGGGTTGAAAATCTATACAGAGTGCATGGATTTTCTAGATGGAGGAAAGGAATACATATGAACATTTGCGGTTGAGGAAACTCTTGCGTTCCACATATATAGAAATGTAGCTCTCCATATAAAACTAAATGAGATGATTATTACATATGAGACCAGCATAACTAGTACATATTACAAATACAACTATAAAGCTAAATTATTACATAGAGAATGTTCTCCATATTTATCAACATAGTCAGGACTGAATCTGAGACAGTCTGAGTGGTGTGTATCCTCGAAGATCTAATTTTCAGCTTCAGCACAATTTATTAATTACTGTAACCATGAATAAACATAACAAAACTCCCAGTTGCCAGAACTAGATTACCAGCTAAGTTAAGATTTATGAAATATTAAGGTTCTCTGACAATTTTCATTATGTCAGTCAAATGACCTCGGTCAATAGATCTCTCATCTTTTCTACCAGAACAGCTGCTTTCAACATATGCCTTTGTCAGTCCATCCTTAGCATTTCAACTAATCCATGATTACTATATTACAAATATCCAAACAGCCCCGTTGTTTGGCACTGATTGCCCCAGATGATCCACACATGTGACCTTGGTTTCCTGGGTGGATCTGACACAAAGTGAGGCTCAGCTTGTGGTGGTGTTGACCATGGTGGCAACTCTGTTTCCTGTGGCAGTTTCTCCCGTATAAACGGGGCGCCTGAGTGAGCTCATATGGAGATTTTTATTAACACCCCAGACCGTCCAGTTGGCGTTGGAGCGAAGGTGAAGGAGTGCAAGAAGCATGCTTTTAGATCCAAAGGTCTGATGCCTCTTGCTCTCAGTGCTCTCACCATATGCAAGGTGGACCGGTGGAGACTTTCCATTCACAGGCAAGGGAGATGGCCTTTGGGGACGTGGACGCATTTGCGAGATCCTCAGCGGTTGAGGTTGTTGGTGATGATTCTTCAAGGATTGAGCAACTGCTGGAGCCGGGGAGCGATTCAAGATGCATAGGGTTGTTGGTTGGTGATAGGGTGTTGAGCAAGCATGGTCAAATGGCACACTATTTGGGGTGGTATTGGCGGGGGCTCCCCCTCTATTACTAAATGAAGATCCTCTCCCAGAATGTCTAGGGTCTGGGACAACTGGACAAGAGGGTGGCTGGTGTGATTTTGGGGACGTAGAAGGCGGATATTTTTTGCTTGCAGAAAACAAAGCTTGAGGTTTGGGACCGTTTTTTCTGGAGTGAAGTGGCAGGGTCCCATTTTTCTGATTACCATGCTTTGCCGCAAGCCGGTGCTTCATGTGGCATTTTGATAAGCTGGAGCAGTGATGTAGTGGAGATGGTGGACTATGTGCATGACACTAGTCTCTTATCTGTGATATTCCGAAGGGTGACTGATGGCATGTTGTTGCTATTTTCGGTTGTTTATAGCCCTATGGGGTCTCACATGTAGACTGTGTTGTGGGATGAGATTTGGATGGTGCGCTCGCGATTTCGCATGTGGCTTGGTTAATTGGTAGCGATTTCGCAACATCCCTCTTTTGGCTTATGGTCGTCCTAGTGATAGGGGTTGTTTTGGATGTTGGATCTCATGCTTTTGTCACCTTTATGGGGGACTTGGCGCTAGATATGCTTGATGCCACTAATCTGAGATATACTTGGAAGATCACCTCCTCACAGTCACGCATGGACCATTTTCTTGGCTTGGTGTGGCTTCTGGAGAATTTCACGTTAGGCCCAGTGATGATGTTGTCGAGGTCACACTTGGATCATACGTCGATTTGCCAGGACTCATGCGAAGATCAACATCTAAGTAGTTTGCTTCACTTTCAGCGCTCATGGATGCAAAAGATGGGTTTCAGGAAAAGGTCACTAGATTTTGGTAGAAACACGAAGTGTCTGACTCGGCTTCTAGACAAATGGCAGATAAGCTTAGAGCGTTGCATTGCATGATGATTCCTTTCGGTAGAGAGCGTCGCATCCTAGAGATCAATAGAGGGATATCGCACAAGCTGAGGTGGTGCGCCTCAACTAGTTGGAAGATACTAGGGACTTGCAGAACGAGAAGTGATGCAGCGTGATCCCAAATTATAGGGCCATATTTATTTAATTTATTAGTAGTCATTTTATTTACGTTTTTAGGTTGTCGTAATTGTCTAATTAAATAATCGAGATCGCATGTGATCTCAACGTTTATTTCGTAGATTTTAATTTGAAATTGGGTCAATTAATTAGTTAGAGTCAGTTTAGGTAAGTCGGTTGTCAATTTAAATTAGTTTACTATTTTGTAAACCCATCTCTCCTATATAAAGAGAGGGTAGCCCATTGTTTTTATTCAGTCAAGTATTATGAAAAATTGAGTATATCTCAGTATCTCCCTCTTTCTCTTATCCCTCCACGCGATCTCCGCGGTTCTCCTCCTTCAATCCCTCGTTACCGACGAGATTTCTCTTCTCAACCCATCTCGTTCTTCTACCAAATATCCACAAAAATATATATTATTTCGTCGCCGCGAAAAAAGCCGTTTGCATCAATTGGTATCAGAGCATGGCTTACAGATCGTCCCCACGATCTGACGATCCGTCCCGATACTCGCGCCGACATGCATCAAGGGACCATCGTTCGCCCGACAGAAAACGACGAGCCAACGACGACTACGACAAGAAGACGGAGCACATGTTACGTGATTTGCATCACTTGCAAACCACAATCCACTCAGAGTTTCGGGCCCTTGTGGCCAACTTCGAGGCCCTATGCGCCGACCAATCAAATCCGCCGACTACCGAAGCGTTGCCGCGAGTTTAACGAAGGAAGCCTCGCCGTGGAAGACGATTCGCTCGCTGTCCATGAAGAAACGGCCGCTGTCCAGGCCATTTCGGAAGGAAAAAAGGCTGATACGCTCGTTGTCCAGGTAATTCCAGACCTACAAACTTCCCCGGAATCGACAAACGCCTCATCGGCCACCCCGTCACCAACCCCCTGTTGCCGCAGCGTCCCCCTAGACACCTCCGACCCTTCCGCGAACCCCCCTTCCCTCCCTGCGGCTCCCGCCCCACTGCAGTCCGACCTTGGCAGCCCCACACATCGGGCCCCATGCTTGCAACCCCGGTGGTTCCGACCCAACCCCCTTCCCCGCCCATGGTCCTTCCCCTACTCGCGGTACCCGCACAACCAACACCCCCATACCGCCGCCACCTCCGCAAACAACCCCCCATCCGCCACCGGTTGTGCCACTTGCCGCCCTGCAACCGTTCCCCACCTGCGCCCTCCCCCAACTGCCGCTACCTCTGCACATGACCCACCACCTCCATCATCACGTGAACCCCCCACGTGACTGCCGCCTGTTCCTGCGCCGAGTCCTTACCACCGTTGTGGCGGCGACCTCCAAAATCGAACCCCACACTGTAGCGCGCGCGCCGCCCGACCGCCGCCCCGCGCGGCCTTGTCCCTTCCCGCCAGCCCGCACTGCGAATGCCCCGAACGCGCGCATCCCCTACAGTTCCAGCTCCGCCGCCAGCACAGGAAGCGAAGCCCTAGGGCCCCGACGCCGCCTAAGACGAGTGGAAGGAGTCCTGGACGACTCCCCTAATCTTCTTCCCTCGTACAACCAATCCCGTGGAAACAGGGATTGGGATTTGAGTGGGACTATTTACAGCAAAACCCATCCTTGCAAAATTTGTTATATTAAGGTCACAGGGACAAACTTTTCCAACAAAAGGGCATTAGATAAAGGGGTACGAAAATTGCAGAGATGCCCTACAATTAGGAAAAACTACAAACGTAACATTGAAGAAGACCTAATTGAAGGCATTTGATGCTACGGTTCAAGGATGAATTCTCCAGCACGCACCTACATCAAGCATTTGTCGGGAGACGAATTTTTAAAGCGGAGGAGAGTTGATGCAGCGTGATCCCAAATTATAGGGCCGTATTTATTAATTTATTAGTAGTCAATTTTATTTACGTTTTTAGGTTGTCGTAATTGTCTAATTAAATAATCGAGATCGCATGTGATCTCAACGTTTATTTCGTAGATTTTAATTTGAAATTGGGTCAATTAATTAGTTAGAGTCAGTTTAGGCAAGTCGGTTGGTCTTTAAATTTGTTTACTATTTTTGTAAACCCATCTCTCCTATATAAAGAGAGGGTAGCCCATTGTTTTTATTCAGTCAAGTATTATGAAAAATTGAGTTTATCTCAGTATCTCCCCTCTTTCTCTTATCCCTCCACGCGATCTCCGCGGTTCTCCTCCTTCAATCCCTCGTTACCGACGAGATTTCTCTTCTCAACCCATCTCGTTCTTCTACCAAATATCCACAAAAAAAAATATATTATTTCGTCGCCGCGAAAAAAGCCGTTTGCATCAAGAAGGCAACAAGGTATGAGCAAAATCGTATCCTACTCGGCGAGGACAAGAAGAGGGAGATTGAGTGGAAGCAACGTTTGATGCAAAGGTGATTGAAAGAAGGTGATGCGAACATGATGTTCTTTCATGCATCAACTACTGGACGCAGAAGGCATAACTTGATTCACTCAAATAATGTGGTGGGGAGGAAGTGGTGGTGATCAACTATTGGTGAGGTAGTATTGCATCACTATTTTCAGCAATCGTGGTCGTTATAGTGGTGTCAGATGGACGGGAAGAGATATCCCTCTTCTAACTAATATGTAGTCAGAGGAGTCATTGCGACCTTTCTTGCTTTCAGAGATCAATGATGGCTTTGATTTCAATACAGATGGCTCTTTTGGATTGGATGGCTCCCCGATTTCCTTTTTAGGGAAATTTAGGACTTAATGGGGCAGGAGGCTTTGAAAGTGGCGGAGGAGCTTCGCTTGATCAATGATGGTTTTAACGACTAAACAAGTCCACGTTGTTTCTTCTTCCTCAGAATGATGTGGAGGTGGGTAAAGGACTTACGTCCTTGCTTTATCAAACAGTATTTATCTCAGTACGGTGAAGGTCCTTACCAAGTGGATACGGGAGATTCTTGGTATTATTATTGATGCAACTCAGACAACTTTCATCCCCGACCGTTACATGATGGATGGTGTTGTTTTGGCTTCCGAAATTGTGGAGTGGTCGAAAAAGAAGACAAAGGATTCATTTGTAAGGTGGATTTCTCATAGGCCTATGATTGTGTGGATTGAAAGTTTATTTGGGCATCACTTCATCATATGGGCTTCCCAAGTGAATTGATTGCTTAGATGAAGAGATGCATTACAACGTCTTCTCACGGGATTTTGTTGAATGAGGAGCAGGAGGGTGGCTTTTACCGACCTCAACGTGGAGTGAGGCAAGGGTGCCCGCTGGCTCCATTGCTTTTTGTCGTGATTGTGGATGCTTTGATGAGTATGTTGCCTGATGCAGCGTGATCCCAAATTATAGGGCTATATTTATTTAATTTATTAGTAGTCAATTTTATTTACGTTTTTAGGTTGTCGTAATTGTCTAATTAAATAATCGAGATCGCATGTGATCTCAACGTTTATTTCGTAGATTTTAATTTGAAATTGGGTCAATTAATTAGTTAGAGTCAGTTTAGGCAAGTCGGTTGTTAATTTAAATTAGTTTACTATTTTTGTAAACCCATCTCTTCTATATAAAGAGAGGGTAGCCCATTGTTTTTATTCAGTCAAGTATTATGAAAAATTGAGTTTATCTCAGTATCTCCCTCTTTCTCTTATCCCTCCACGCGATCTCCGCGGTTCTCCTCCTTCAATCCCTCGTTACCGACGAGATTTCTCTTCTCAACCCATCTTGTTCTTCTACCAAATATCCACAAAAAAATATATTATTTCGTCGCCGCGAAAAAAGCCGTTTGCATCAATTGGTATCAGAGCATGGCTTACAGATCGTCCCCACGATCTGACGATCTGTCCCGATACTCGCGCCGACATGCATCAAGGGACCATCGTTCGCCCGACAGAAAACGACGAGCCAACGACGACTACGACAAGGAGACGGAGTGCATGTTACGTGATTTGCATCACTTGCAAACCACAATCACTCCAAGTTTCGGCCCTTGTGGCCAACTTCGAGGCCCTATGCGCCGACCAATCAAATCCGCCGACTACCGAAGCCGTTGCCGCGAGTTTTAACGAAGGAAGCCTCGCCGTGGAAGACGATTCGCTCGCTGTCCACGAAGAAACGGCCGCTGTCCAGGCCATTTCGGAAGGAGAAAAGGTTGATACGCTCGTTGTCCAGGTAATTCCAGACCTACAAACTTCCCCGGAATCGACAAACGCCTCATCGGCCACCCCGTCACCAACCCCCGTTGCCGCAGCGTCCCCCTAGACACCTCCGACCCTTCCGCGAACCCCCTTCCCTCCCTGCGGCTCCCGCCCCACTGCAGTCCGACCTTGGCAGCCCCACACATTCGGGCCCCATGCTTGCAACCCCGGTGGTTCCGACCCAACCCCCTTCCCCGCCCATGGTCCTTCCCCTGCTCGCGGTACCCGCACAGCCACCACCCCCATACCGCCGCCACCTCCGCAAACAACCCCCCATCCGCCACCGGTTGTGCCACTTGCCGCCCTGCAACCGTTCCCCGCCTGCGCCCTCCCCCCAACTGCCGCTACCTCTGCACATGACCCACCACCTCCATCATCACGTGAACCCCCCACGCGACTGCCGCCTGCGCCTGCGCCGAGTCCCTTACCACCGTTGTGGCGGCAACCTCCAAAATCGAACCCCACACTGTAGCGCGCGCGCCGCCCGACCGCCGCCCCGCGCGGCCTTGTCCCTTCCCGCCAGCCCGCCGCGAACGCCCCGAACGCGCGCATCCCCTGCAGTTCCAGCTCCGCCGCCAGCACAGGAAGCGAAGCCCTAGGGCCCGACGCTGCCTGAGACGAGTGGAAGGAGTCCTGGACGACTCCCCTAATCTTCTTCCCTCGTACAACCAATCCCATGGAAACAGGGATTGGGATTTGAGTGGGACTATTTGCAGCAAAACCCATCCTTGCAAAATTTGTTATATTAAGGTCACAGGGACAAAACTTTTCCAACAAAAGGGCATTAGATAAAGGGGTACGAAAATTGCAGAGATGCCCTACAATTAGGAAAAACTACAAACGTAACATTGAAGAAGACCTAATTGAAGGCATTTGATGCTACAGTTCAATGATGAATTCTCCAGCACACACCTACATCAAGCAATTCGTCGGGAGACGAATTTTTAAAGCGGAGGAGAGTTGATGCAGCGTGATCCCAAATTATAGGGCCATATTTATTTAATTTATTAGTAGTCAATTTTATTTACGTTTTTAGGTTGTCGTAATTGTCTAATTAAATAATCGAGATCGCATGTGATCTCAACGTTTATTTCATAGATTTTAATTTGAAATTGGGTCAATTAATTAGTTAGAGTCAGTTTAGGCAAGTCGGTTGTCAATTTAAATTAGTTTACTATTTTTGTAAACCCATCTCTCCTATATAAAGAGAGGGTAGCCCATTGTTTTTATTCAGTCAAGTATTATGAAAAATTGAGTTTATCTCAGTATCTCCCTCTTTCTCTTATCCCTCCACGCGATCTCCGCGGTTCTCCTCCTTCAATCCCTCGTTACCGGACGAGATTTCTCTTCTCAACCCATCTCGTTCTTCTACCAAATATCCACAAAAAAATATATATTATTTCGTCGCCGCGAAAAAAGCCGTATGCATCAATGCCGAAAGCTATGGAGGGGTCTTTATGACGGCTTTAGTTCGTGGGGAAATTTCCATCCCCATGCTCCAATATGCAGATGATACCATTATTTGTGGAGGGACAGTCGACATGTGCAAAAGGGATGAGCATTGTTCTTGAGTTGTTTGGGTTGGTCTCCGACCTCCGAATCAATCATGTGAAGTCTACTTTATTCCTTTTGGAATGAATGAGGAGAAGGTGACGTGCTGTAAGACGACTTTGCAGACGTCAATGGGGGCACTACCGATCTTGTACCTTGAGATGCCACTAATGATTGGTAAGCTAAGGCAGGTGGAGTGGGCTCATGTTGTTGAGAGGATGGAGAAGAAACCGACGAGTTTGCATGAGACTTATTTCTCTAGAGGTGGGCGTCTGGTCATGTTGAAGGCGGTTCTCTAGGTTGTTCGTGCATTATTCTTGTTTGCACGCCTCTTACCTATTGGGGTGAAGGTGAAGTTGGAGGCAATTATGAACAGATTTTTGGTCTACCTCGGGAAAATCTCAAGTGATGTCATTGGTGGAATGGAAGACTCTAGTCCTTAGGGAGGAGGATGGTGGGCTAAGGATCTGAAGCTTGGAGGTGATGAACAACTCCTTTTTGGCGAAGTGAATGACTAAAATTTGGGGAGGAGACTTCGATTTGCTCTGTAGGATGCTGCGATCGATCTATGGTGTCCCTTGAGGCTTTGCTTCACAGGTTGTTGCTATTTCCTAGGCTTTCCAACTCTCGTAAAGGGAGTTTGTGTGGTGCTTCCACAGGTGATCCCGCTCTTGTCGCTGGCTCTTGGTGATAACCATAGCTTTCGATTCTGGATTGAATAACTGAACTGGGCACGGGTCATAACACGCTTATTTTACCCGATTGTTTGCTATGACAGCTTCCTGGTGGGGCCTTCGTGAGGATTGCTGGGAGGTTGAGAGCCGGATCCCTCTGTTTCGTTCTAAACTTTCCGACAAGTGCTTCTAGAGACTCTGTCGGTAAGCGAGGGATTTCATGATGTTAGGAACCAGTGGACCTGGGATGATGGACATTTTCTATTTGGAAGGCAACTTCGCCTTCTATGGGACGATGATCTTTGATCCAGGGAGTGTTCGGACATGTTTACAATTAGGAGGTGGAAGGTCCACTAAGTTTGGGGATTTTTATTGGTTGCTACACAAGAATCGCATGTTTATTGCGGAGCTGCTTGCTAGGTTTTTCCCTGGTGCTAGTGGCACATGTCAACGATGTCTTGTAGGGAGCGACGATATTGAGCACCTCTTCTTTCTTTGTTCGATTACAAAGGAGGTGTGGGCAGCATCACAGGTGGAGTTAGAGTCAACAGTTGATTGGGCTAGCTTTTAAGACTTAATAGATAATTTGGGAAATGCGAGTGACCATATTGAAGAGTGGGTGGCGGATATTCTTTGGTCCATATGGCTTGCACGCAATGGGAATATTTTCCATGGAGAGAGAATATATAAAAATTGTCATAGAGCATGTGGAAAACGTAAAGAAATTTTTATCTTTGTAACTCCTTTCTGATACATACTGTGAATATATAAAGCTTACGGGCGGGCGTCTACATGACGTCGCACCCTCTTTTTTCTTAAAAAAATCCAAACAGCAAGATGCAACAGTAATTAAATCTAACCGAAGGAAAATATGTTCATTTCTAATATAATCACTTTGTAAAGAATATTGTAATCATTTTGGTAAGTCCATGCACATTAGACATCAAGCTCATAGTGACCTTGAGAAAGAAACTCGTTGGACCTTCATCTGACGGAAGCTTGGACAAGTTCAGCTTCATTGTGAGGTTATATCCATCCTTCGGAGGATCAAGAATCTGCACAAAGGGACCATAAGCTGCCTTCACAGCTTCCATAGCACCAAATGGGAGGGAATCAACAAAAACCGTCTCCGCTGGCGGCATTGGAAGGGCAACCGATATCAGAATGAACTGGGGATGCTTTGTAGAGAACTGTTAAATTAAGAATTTCCTCCATAAGATATTCATATATCATTATAAGGTGAATCATGATCAAGAACTACATCACAGACAAAAAGACAGAAGGTCCAACCTGAACATGATACCGAATATCATCAAACTCTATTTGAGTGGCAATCAAGATCAACCGATTTCTCCGGGCTACAGAATCACAAAAACCAATTATAGAAGCAACAAGTTAGATGCTTTGGGAAGGAAAGCGAAATAAATTCACCGTGCAACTGAAATCAAAGAGACCATTTGTTTCAGCATTTAGATTGGCCGAACATTTCATAACATTACATCCATTTTCGTGTTGTTTCAGCGTTTCTTGGAGTCTTTTGTGACCGATGAATTCATTGAGCATATTTACGATGACCATATAACTAAATTGGAAGTGCACAAAGTCCCTAAAAATATTGCTTGCAACGAAAACAAGGTAGCAAAACAGTCATATCGAACCAAAGTTAACGTGAAGATAGAACAAAACCAAAAAGGAAATGTTTGCACACTTCCCGGGAAACAGCCCAAAAAAACACAGAAAAATCCACCTCCAAATCCCCCAGGGAAAAAAATAACCAACCTCGAACACAGCAAAAGAGCTACAAAATCAAAACTTTAACGCTCACTCCCCATTAAAAAACCCTAAATTTCCACAAAAAACAACCGCATAGCAACCGGGACCCTAGAATCGGCAACCAAAACACAGCGAATCGTCGAGAACGCGACTAGAATTCAGCCAAAGAGGGGACGGGATTTCATCGATTAGGGTTAACGGTTTTACTTGAGAACGCGGCTCTGGAGGGTGTTGAGGAGGAACCTCGACGACGTCTGGAGCAATATCATGTCCCCCGAGATCGATTTTGGGTTTCGATATACAGAATGCGAGCGATCTCACTCGGATAGATTGAAATAGGAGATTTGGGTTTAGATTCGTATTCTTCGACAATGTCTGGCTTGGGCTCGCCTGCGTCTGAGTGTGTTTCGCCGGAGAAGGGGAAGGTGCGCGGTGCTCTTCGCGCTCTCTCTCTCTCGGTGGGATGACGCCAGTCGCCAATCAGATGGTTTCCTGTACAGGTGAGATTATTTTTTAGGATTTTTATCCGTGTGCCCCTCTGATATATTGTAATTTCTGTTATACCCCTCTTTTTTTGGAATATCAGGTATGCTCCTATTTTCTTGCAAAATTCACAGTTCTGCTCTTCTATTAATGTGAGGTAAATGCATAACTGATAGGAATTTTTACACCCATAACTATGAGTAATTTCGCAATAACATTCATAACCTTGCATAATAGTGAATTACATGAGAAACCCTGAGTAATGCTTAACTCTTACATGACATAACCCTGTGTCATGTTCTGTTTGGGATGGGCTTTATGTTTGACGGATTCCGTTAAAAAAATAGAAAACTACTCTTAATATCCATTCTTGTTACAAAACATGCCATCCTTCTCCCTCCCCCCTCCCTCGTGGACCGAGTTTCCCCTTCGTCGCCGCTCGGAGCTTCCTCCCAGCGCCAGGCTCATTACCTGCTCCCGTGTGTCGAGCTCCGACTGCAACCCCCTAACCCGTGCGCCGAGCTTCCCCATATCCCAAACCCCCTCCCCCTCCCCCCCCCCCCCCTCGCGCGCGCCGAGCTCCGCGCGAACTTTCCCCTGCGCCAGGCTCATCCCCTTGCCCCCGTGCACCAAACCCGACCTGCAACCGCGTCGAGCGTCCTCCCTGCGCCAGGCTCATCTGCGCGTCCGCTCTCCTGAATCCCCTATCCACCGACCTTCTCCTGGTCGCCCCCCCCCCCCCCCCCCACCGTTGCCGAGCAAAATTGCCCCCCCCCCCACACCCTGCCGAGTGAAAGCATCCCCCCCAATGCCAGTTGCTCCTTCCTTGCCTGCTCGCCCCCCACCCTATGGAGTTGTTCCTCCTCTGGTCCCCCCCCCCCCCCCCGCTGCTGCCGAGCTGAAAGCCCCCCACGGCCGGCCCCCACCCCCTCCCCCCGGAGTTGGTCCTCCCTTGGTCGCCCCCCCCCCCCCCCCCCCCCGACTCGAGTTGTTCCTCCCCTGCTCGCCGCCCCCCTTCCCCCCCAACCGAACCCCCACCCTCCCCGCTATCGGAGTTGCTCCTTCCCTGCTCGCCCCCTGCAACCGAACTCCCCCACCCCACCGCTGGAGTTGCTCCTTCCCTACTCGCCTCCCTGCAACCAAACTCCCCCCCCTCCCCCCACCCCCACCCAAGCTGCTCCCCTTGGCTCCTGCTCCGCTCAAATTCCCACGCCAGCAGTAGGGATTTTTTTGGTTTGTTTCGTGACCGTTGGATGAGGGATGAGTTAGATTAACTCATACATATAGTTGAGTTAAAATATTAAACTAACGGAGGGTTATGAGTGTGAGACGGAGTGACTATTCAGGTTTTCTCATGTATTCGCGATTATGCAGGGTTATGAATGTTATTGCGAAATTACTCAAGATTATGGGTGTAAAAATCCCTAACTGATATTATAAAAGGACAAAACTGTAAATTTTGCAAGAAGATAGGGGCACAACTGATATTTGAAAAAAGAGATGGATTAATTAAAATTGTAATATCTCATAGAAGTACAACCGATAAAAACTCTATTTTTATTATAACTCGATCTCTTCCCCTTCTTCATTGTGTGTAAATAGTACCATCGGGAGACCATTTCTAATTGAACTTCCCTGTTTGGAGACAGAGGATAAGCTACGAAGTAGAAATGTTGTATATCCTATTGGTTGGCACAAAAGTTTCGTAGCAAAGGTCGAAGGGGGTGTAGGGATCTACATATTTGCGCACATGCACAAATGGGATACAGTTTGTTTTGTGCATTTTATGTAAATTAGTATATGCAGTTAGTCTCGGAATCCAGTGGTTTTAAATTTCAGCTGGTTGTTTTATCTTCCCATCTATTTTTATGGAGTCTGATGTAAGTCTCACTTAATGCAACGATTACAAATTTGAGGAGACTAGGTCTTCCAATCGTTCTCGCTGCGATTGTTGGAGTTAATCCTTCTCAAAGGGAAATCCTGTTGTGGGTGTTTCGGTGATTTATGATCCTAACTGCTTCCTTTTGTTGGATGTTTATGTTACTGCATATGGTTTATACTCGTGCTCTTTCTGGATCTTACATGTCATCACAACACATTAAAATAGCATCTCTTGCATTATAAATGATCTAGCTAAAAGGGAAAAAATGAGGCTGCCTCGTATTTTCCTCAAATTTTTTATTTTTTTGGAAAATATCACCACGTATATTCTAACATATAGGGGGCAGGAGCGTGCACCCCTAGGTGTAGGAAACTTCCTGCACCCACCCTCATTTTTCGATTATTTTTTTATTTTTTTGGATTAAAAGTTAGGAGGATTTACTTAATATGTTAAGGGGAATATGTGTTTCAAGTTTCATGCAAAACAAACATTCCCAACACGTTCATCAAGACATTATCAATTTCAGCAATTCTGAGACCGTAAAATTTGGTAGCCTTGATGGAGATGATAGAAGTCTCGAATTTTGATTGAATTTGGAATGACAACATGGTGATACATAGTGATTTAAATCCCCAAGTTTCATTTCAAAAAAATCAAAAAATAATGAAAAATTAGGCTGGGTGTAGGGAGTTACGTGCACCCGCCGAGGTAGGCTCCTTTTCCCATATATATTATATACTCTAATATGTCATTCGAATTTCGTCAGAAACAGAGACTCATATATCCTCCATCTTGAATAGGTAATTTCAATGGTCTAAACATTGCTGTAATCGATATTTTTCTAGATTGAGGGTATATGAGTCTCTATTTCTGACAAAATTTGAGTGGCACATTGGGAGGATATGTAGATGAATATACATAATGATATTTTTCAAAAAAAAATTGAAAAAATAGAGCGGGGCCAACCAACAACCATGGGGTAGCCATGTATAACCCCTTACTAAATTCAAATTTGGATTTATTGCATTATTGAGTATTTGCTTGATCATCTTTTATTTGATTAAATTTAATCATGGAAATCCATATAATTATTGGACTAAACTATTGCTAATAATCGTGGAAATAACAAATAGTACATAATCTCTCATTTTAATTTAACACCATCCTTTCATATTGTGAGATGAAAAGTATTCAGCATTCGAAGCAACTCTTGGAGGTTGATGTGATTATAAATGCAACTTGAATCATAAAAAGAAAATGTATTGCAATGATGTTAGAGGAGTATCATGTGACATGTGAATAATGCGCTAGAGGACTATGAAGCGGTGTTACAATAAGTAGACATTCACGAAGGACATAATTAAATTTGTCAATGAAGGATTCTGAGAGGATAAAAGAAGGGTGTTAAATAACGAGGTTAGCATTCTCCTCGAGGTGTAGCATTTGCCCTAGGCCATGAGGTAAAGCTCCACCCCATATTCAAACTTAAGCACACAATCCCTATGCTCGAACATGATATGGAATGACTTGTTCCTCATGACCCGTCACTCTAGTATGGACTTCAGGCCTTAAGAATGGGGGTGTGGTCGGGCGGATGGAAGGCCCCTTGCATTCTCAAAGATCGCATTTCAGAATTTAGACTCGACGATCAGATTCTGGGTCTTCATTTTTGATGCGCACATGTTTGCCATCATTGGTGTGGTCCCCATCTTTTGTTTTGGTCTCATAGTTTTTCATGTGTTCCATAGAGACTCTTGAGTAGAGATCGCATTCCCTATGTCATGTGGGTTAAGGTTTTCATGTGATTTCGTGGGGATTTCAGAGTAGAGATCCTATTCTCGAAGTCAATATGGAGAGACCCAGAGGACATGCTTTCCCAAGAGAGGTCCTGAAGGGATTACAAAGATGCACACATAGTAACAACCTCAAGTAATGTGGTCCCAATGAGGATCAGGGGTGCGTTCTAAGAATGTGCTCTAAAGAGATTGCATCGAGCCTTATAAGGTAGTGAAGCCCACGATATTTCATCTTAAGGAGGATTAGGAGCCAAACTTCAAGAGTGTTATCCAAAAGAAGATGTACTAAACCTTTCATGGAGTTAACTCTATATATCCAATGTTGAGGATGTCAAAGAGTCTAGTTAAAGGTTCATAACTCAAGATACAAGAAATAGATCACTAAATAACCACCTTATCAAGGTCCACAAACCTACAACAAAGTCAAGGGATAGAGTGGCAAGCTATCCAAATCTAAGCAGGGATAGAGCGATGGGCTATCAAATCTAGGTACTAGCAACAACGAGGCCAAATGGATCGTATTATTCATCGCGACGCCAAATGCTCACCTCTTCAAAGTCCTAGGACCTCTACCAAGGTCAAAGGAGTAGAGCTGCATGCTGGAGATGCTAAGCACATGGTGAAACTTCGATTCATCGTGTTGATATACCTTAATATTGACATCTCTCAATGCTTATATCCCCCTCTTTCTACACTTAATTTGTATTATTTTACATGCATTCTTCCATAACAACTGAATAAGGCTAAAATGAGACTTTTTAGGTTAATGGAGATCACTTGGGGTTATTCATGGCATTCACTCATCGAAGAAGAGGACATTCAATGCGTGAGAGGGGGGAGAGTCGGTGTAAATATTTGAGATAAATGGATGAAGAGAGAGAGAGAGAGAGAGAGAGAGAGGCAATTGTAGAGGGAGATGACACTCGGTGATGGAATTACAATGTAATGAAATCAAGTAACGAATGGAATAAAAAAAGGAATGCAAATGAGTGAGCTTTTCCATTCCATTGGGTCATGCTTAAGGCTTAATTTCTTTTCTATTGTTTGATAGGAGGAAGCAAAGAAAAGAATTTATTTTTTAGGATATGTATGTCTTAGTATTGAATAAAATTACCATCCTGATTTACTTTCTTCCATATGTATGACAGATTTTGACACAATGTACTAATAGAAATTGAATTTTTCTTGTTGTGATGATATAATATTAGAAAGAATTAATAATACTTTTACAATTATATAAAAAAATCCACGATACTGTCTTTATTCTGCAAACGAATAAGCATACGTCTATATTTGAATCGCTACCTTATCTTTATTTGCTTTTAAAAATGCTTATGGAAGCTCATGTCGCGTTGATATCCATAAATATCCACATGCACGCATTGTAATAGGTTCATATAATTACTAATTTTATTTCATATGTTACTCTTTTATATTATTTTTACATAGAAACATATTTAGATACATCTTTTTTTATCCGCCTTCCATGTAAGTTTTTTTATACTTGTTTAAAACTATATCCATGTCGAATTAAAATAGATACGGATGAAAATATCACTTTGATATTTATAAATATTTGTATCGTATTGGTTTAAAAATGCAAATATAAATATAATTTTACCTATAATTATATATTATATATTTGTTATTAGTTATTCAATACATTTACCTCACATAGTAGCTCTTAATCAACCAACATACATGGATACATTCCTTTTAACCATGCCATCATATATAATTTAGGCTGATATGACTGAAATAAAAAATAAAAATAAATATATTGTGATACATTTTACAAGCATTAGTTTACAATATATATAGATATTTTTAATCTAATTCGCTTAGAAAATAATAGATATGCACATATCACTTTGATTCTCCATAAATATACAGATCAAGTGCGTGCGTGTCTATTTTAATATGTAAAACAGATTGTAGATTTATGATTAACAATATTTGATATTACTAAATAAATATACATACTATATTTATTTCATTTAGGTATCCCTTAAACCACTTTAATATGCAAACATATGTGCATTCATCCTTACCCTTATCCATTTAAAAATCGATACAGATATTGATATCACTTTGATATCCATAAATATATTTTCGTGTGTGTATATACACGCACATGTGTATTCATATTTTTAAGTATATGTTAATGATACGTATATCATACCCATATCCGATTGTTTGCATCATTGGAGTGGATATGCTTGTATATACAACGGAGGAATTAACAAAGGTTGAAGAAGTGTATGTCATCTCGCAATAACATCAGAGCAAAATGTTGAAGAAATAGAATCATGAATTCTTGGGGAGTGCCCATGAATGATAAGTCTTGCATACAATGGAATTGAATTTCAATTCTAGTCGTCATTCCTATATTATTATGTGCCAAAAAACAAACGAATGCAAATAATGAAAGAATAATGATTCCTTTCCATCATCTAATCTTGGCTAGCAAACGTGACCTAGAAACGAACATATAGCGATGATGGTTGACAGTTGAAATCTATTGAGTATTGGTCCTATTGATCTTGTTGACACCGATCCAAAATATTTCAATACAACTTAATCAGCACCAATCTCCCACTCTTATAATCCATCCTTGTTTTTCCGTGAGTATATCACATGGGGCTATATTTAAGTTGTCGAAGATAGAAAGATAGACGAATGACGGAAAAATAAATGAATAAAATAGAAATTAGAAAATGGCACATCCACTCATCAGATCGTGGATAAAATACTATGGTAAATGTGGGCAACATTTTGGAGAAGAACTGCCTCAATTACATAGAAAAGAGAGGGAGAGATTGCGAATATCTATGAACACCATCCTTTTAAATCGTAGAGAGCTCAACTTTGATTCCTACGAGACCAATCTACAAGTGTGACCAAATCATTATTGAAATCTTTGAATTTGCATGAAATTTCGTATATTTCTCATTGTGCAACCTGACAAAAGGAGCTCTTCCCAGCGCCTCTGAAAGGAGTACATACTGCCAGATAATGTCCCACAAAAAAGGGGGGTCCGTTGCAAATATCCCACATTTCCTTCCAACTCAACATCTCTTAGGTTAATTCCTTGACAACGACGTCAACCATTCTTAATATACTTATAATAATACAAAGTTGCGCAATTTATCAAGACAACCACACCAATATTCTACATTAGAAGAATGTGTTGATCTTTTATTTGGACACGTACGCACGCACACACACACACAAAATCGGATGCATAATGCAAGGGAAAGTGATGCAAGCCTCTTATCTATTCTCCTCGATCACAACCTCAAAGTCGTAGTCCATGACCAAAAGAAGAATGGATCGAATTCTTCACATAATCAACTGAGGGACTGACTTGTCCAACACAACACACTCAACTGCCGCCCATCAAACTCTTCGCAACTACACATCATGTGAAACGAAACATAAGTCCATCACAACCTCTCCATTGCTTTTTAACCGATTTGTTTGAGTTGTGCATGAGCTGATGCACGATAATACTATGATCGTCCACTTCTACAATATCCATTCATTATAGTTGGGGAAGATGATGAAGAGTGAGTAAAGGCGAGGATCTATTTGATTGCCAGTTTACCTCGGGATAATTTGGCTACTAGGGATGACACTCATGTTTGGTTCTGGGCTCCCTTAGCTTTACCCCGACATTTTTATGTTGGAGTTAGTTGCACGAGTCCGATATTTTTATTCATTGCATTATATTCCGACCACCTTCAAAAAAATGTCAACATCGTAAACATATTAAAATCATAAACATAATCAGTATAACACATAAAGAATATCACATATATCGTATTTATCGTTCCAACTCTCGTAACCATCTAAACCAATGCTATTTGCATAAGTGATTACTTATATAACTCAACTTTTGACATAAGGGTTACTCCAATCCAACTCAATCCTTGGCAACACCAACACACACATGAGGAAAGGGATCCTACTCCATGGAGTAGGTAACTTGCCTACTCCATTTTTTTATTTTTTATTTTTTAAAAATACTGTACTTATATGGATATTTCATAACTATATCTATCTAATATATCGTTCAAATTTCTCCCCCCACAGACACCATATCCCCCCCAGGACTCAACAAATCTAAGACCGTTAAAATTATCTGTTGTGGATGGAAGGCATATGAGTCTCTGTTTCTGATGAAATTTGAACGATATATTAGATAGATATAGTTATGAATATCCATATAAGTACGTATTTTCAAAAAAATAAAAAATAGAAAAAAAGAAAATAAAATAAGTAAGTTACATACTCCATGGTGTAGAATCTCTTTCCTTACATGTACATGGCAGATTTTAATTAGATTAGAGAGACATCCATATAAAAATACCATAATTAATTGCAATAGCATTTACAAATGGTTACCGCAATTCCACACGGGGCCCACTCTCCCAATGGTCCCACAGAACATCAACGGCCATTACGGTTCCACCGCCAATCCTCCAACTCGACCACCTCGTCTCCCTACTCCGACCAAAAAGAGGGGAGGGAAAGGAAGAGACGAGAAAGCTAACTATCCGTACCCCAGTAATCCGATCGTATTAGATGCATATGGAGAGCGCCATAAACGGCTCCCAGCAACATCTACATTATAGATAACCCCCCACAAGCCGGTGCGGCTCATCTCCCCTTCCCAATTCCCAGAAGCCCACGACACATGGAGCCACGGTGATAGAGCTCATAGATAGATAGAAACAAACATAAAAGAGATGCAATCTCCCTCCTCTTCTCCCTCCCCACTCCCCCCACTTCTAGACCTCCCCGCCTCCCCCGCCCTCTCCCCAACTGCCCCCTCGCCCTCCCCTCCCCTCCGCGGCGCGCGATGCTCCGCCGGAGGCCCCCCGTGCGGACCAGAGCAACAGAGGCTGCGGCGGACGGCACCGCCGTGGCCCCAGCCGATGTGCAGGCGGACATCGATGTGAGCTCCCCTTTCGCCGATTCGTGCTTGTTAGCTTTGAAAACCAGTGGAAATTCGATCGGCATTGCGCTCGCTGTGTGAATCGAGTTGCTTATGATATTTGTTATGTTCCTCTCAGAGAGTGCCCACGAAACCATGAAAGCACGAGGTCACGATGTGATCAAAACTTAGAAACGACCTGAGAGAGAGAGAGAAGAGAGAGAGAGAGAGAGAGAGAGAGAGAGAGAGAGAGCGAAGTTGCGGGAGATGTAGACACGGACGTAGTTATCTGTAGTAATTACTCGGAGTATATGCGATTATCGTCTGGACGAGGTTCGATTTTAATTCTGCTTGTATTCGATTCTATCGGCTTCTAGTTGTTATGAAGTGTTAGGGAGAATTGTTGATGTGTGTTGGAAAAAGGATTGGTGTTGACTTAGCATGTGCCTTTAACATTAGTTAGACATTGTGTGTGTTCTTTACGTGCAGTGTTTTTGGACAGGCACATATGATGATCCTTTGCATTTCTGCTCTGGTTGTTATACAAGTCCAGTGATTGCGATTTGTCTTGTGAACGATGCACTGCACCGTTTCCCTGAAATTCATGAGACAATTAAGTATTATCTCTTGATTTTAGGCATCACAGGTTTGCTAGAAGTTTTTGCAGTTCATTGACCCATACGATGCCTGGAGCTTGAGGTGTTGAAGGGCGAGGTTGCATGATGGACCCATTTTGATTTTTTTTTATGATTTTTCAATGAAATGCTTTCTGAGTCTGCTTATCTACCTAGAGCCTTGTCATTGTGACCTTTGTTTTTTATTATTCAGAAAGCTGAGTGTGAATTTGAACATAATCAGGATGAAAGAAGGGTAGGCTCAGATCCTCAGACCCTTTTGAGGGATTATGGAAGGTAGCTGCTCCATATTGGTCATCGGAAGATAAAGTCCAAGCTAGACTAAGGCTTGGCGCTGTGTTTGCTCTCACCCTTGCAACGACTGGAATAAGTGTTGGGTTCAACTTTCTTGGACGTGACTTTTACAACTCTCTTGCAAGTGAGCATTTTTGTCTGATTTTTTGGTAGCAAATTATTCTTCTTCACCCGAACTGGTTTCAAAATGCATCTGATATACAATAATTTCATCAGGTTTACACGTTTCGGTGCTTACATTCTTTTTCATGCTATTTCCATTTGCAAGATAAGGACCAAGAACAATTCACAAGACAGCTTCTGTACTATCTGGGCGCCTTTGCAGGTGGAATTCCGGTGAGCATATCGCTGCTCCTTGTAGGCATTGCTCTAAAAGCCAGATGAAATGTTCACGTAAAGTAGGCATGCTTATGTTTTTGCTTAATATACCATTCGGCATTTAGAAATGACCACGCTCTGAGGCATTGCCATGTCTACAATAGATTTTTTTCCTATGACGTCAACTAAATACAGCCCTGCTTATCTACGTTGAATTTTGAATCAAAGATGAAGTTACGATAGTCAGCATTAAAACGGCCAACTGGGCATCAGCAACTGTAAGTGGTAGGTTAGGATCAACATCTACTAGAACTGTTCATGCAAAAAGAAAAGCTTCAAGAGGCGATGCTAGCTTGAATTCCATCGTCGGTTATGTTTGTGGAAAGGTTGTGAAATGAAAAGTTGTATTCCTCATAGCCTTAGAGATCTCTTATATAGGAGAAAAGCTCCAAGAGAAAATTACATAAAGTAGACCAGAGAAATAGAAAATTATAAATTAAGACAAAGAGATATAAATATCTCCAACACTCCCCATCAAGGTGGAGTATATATGTCTATCATGCTTAGCTTGGAACAACAATGTGAAAAGGACCCCTCACAAGAGATTTGGTAAGCATGTCTGCAATCTGATCGGCTAAAGTAACATGAGAAGTGGAAATAAGCCCCTTTTGGATCAAATCACGGGTGTAAATGACAATTTACTTCAATGTACTTTGTTCTCTCATGGAAGATTGGATTATTAGTTATGAACAGAGTTGTTTGATTATGACATTTGAGGTACGTAGGAAGTGGTACCTCAATAGTTGGTTCATTCAGGACGTACTTGACCCATATCATTTCTGTACTCCCTTGAGTCATGACCCTATATTCTGTTTCAATTCTGCATCGAGCAACAATTGTTTGCTTCTTACTCTTCCTTGAAAGTAGCAAACTATCAACAAACACAATGAAGCATGAAGTGGACTTCCTGTACTTGGGACACCCAGCATAATCCGCATCTGCACATCCAATAACTGTGAGAGACGTATCTCTTATGAAAAAATGGCCTACACATGGAGAAGACTTCATATATCTCAAGATCATGTAAACTGCATCCATGTGAGGCTGTCTGGGTTGCTTCATAAATTGGCTTACTCTACTCACAACAAATGATATATCATGCTGGTAATAGTAACATATAACAACTTCCCTATTAGCTCTTTGTACCATCTCTTATCCACCTCTTCAGAGTCATCATCATAGAGCCTATCATTGGGATCCATTGGTGTAGTGGCAGGTCTATATCCTATCTTGCATGTCTCAGACAGAAGGCCAGTAATATACTTCCTTTGGGTCATAACCATACCCTGCTGATTTCATGCAAACTCCAAGCTAAGGAAGTAACGTAGCTTGCCAAGGTCCTTGGTCACAAACTACCATCCAAGGAAATCCTTACTGCCTAAATGCCATGTTCATCGCTGCCAGTAACAATGGTGTCATCATCATAAATCTGAATAACAACGGTGCCTTTCTGAGTTCTCTTAACAAAAAGAGAATGATCTGCAATAGATCTGACAAACCTCTTCTGTTCAATCAACTCTGAGAGCTTCTGAAATCAAGACCTTAAAACTCTGCTTAATGCCATATACACCCTATACTGGACTTTCCGTCAGCAACAAACCCTGGTGGTTGCACATGTAAACTTCCTCCATACAAGAATGCATTCTTGACATCAAAAGCAGCCAGTCACGTACCACAGCAACATCAAAGAAGAATCTGCCATAGAATGACGCACAACGAGAGAAAAAGTATCCTGGTAATCCACCACTTAGGTTTGGTGAATCTATGAGCAACCAATCTGGCCTATATCTATCCACAATACCATCGACTCGATATTTCACAGTAAACCACCACTTGTTGCCAACAACATATGCACCTGGAGGGGCATGTACAACACTCTACGTACCACGAGACTGTAAAGATGCCATCTCCTTCTCCATTGCCAGACGCCACTGACTACTATACAACATCTCCTGATAGGACCGTGCTATCTCCACGGCCGACAGTCCCATAACAAACCTATGAAAATCCTCGGAGAAACATTCCAAGGAAACATGGGAAGCAAGAGGATGCATAGTGCATGCCCGCTTCTGCCTTCGTAGAGCAATAGTGCATTTAGGTCCTCAATACTCACAAAAGGTGTATAATCCAAGACATCCTACACCTCAGGATGCACACGCAAATAATCGATGCAATTAGAACTCAATGCGCAGAACATACCTTGGTTGTGCTGGATGATGGAGGAGGCACATGAGCATGGGGTCGATGATGGTAAATCTATGGAAAAAAGGTGGTGGTGGTGGAGGAGGTGATGATGGTGGCGGTGGGGGGGGAGAATGTGGTGGTGGTGATGATGATGGTTGTAGTGGAGATCGGAGGTAAAGGCATATAGATTTATTTTCCATTTTCTGAAGAAATGAGCTTGTCACGTGTAAGAGGGAAATAAATAATGGACTCGAAGAAGGTGACATCTAAACTAAACGTAGTACATTCGTTGAATAGTGTCGAAGCAACGATTATCCCTTTTGGGTCTTCGAATACCCAATAAACACACATTTGACAGCTCTAGAAGAGAGCTTGTCAAGAACAAGAGATATCTGATGAACAAAGCCGTTGAACAGATACACGAGGTGTAAGTGAGAAAATGATCTGTCTTGGAAAATGCAATCAAGAACGAGATCTTTCCCCTGGAATCGACGAGGGCATACGATTTACCAAGTAACAAGCAGTTAAAACCACATCCCACTGTACGAATGAGGGAGGCATGACTCTGAATCAAAAGAGTCCTATTAACATCCAAAAGATGGCAGTGTTTCGTTCAGCCACCACATTCTGTTGGGAAGTATACACACAAGATGTTTGATGCACAATACCATGGAACCTAAGGAATTGGGAAAGCTGGGTACTTCAAAATTCTAGTGTATTATCTAAACGTATAAACTTGACTTTTGCTAAAAAAATTAATAAAGGACTGAATAACATGACCAATACTAGACTTGTTCTTAAGAAGAAAGACCTAAGACAATCTGGAAAAAATCATCAACTGCAACAAGATAAAACCTATGCCGTGATGATCTGAGACACGACTGGGACCCTATATATCAAAATGAATTAACTCAAACAGACTATGATTCTAATTTTCTCTCATGGAAGGTTGGATTATCACATTTGAGGTGCGTAGGAATTGCACCTCAATAGTTGGGTCATTCAGGACGAACTCGACCCACATCATTTCCGTGCTCCCTTGGGCCATGACCCTATATTCTGATTCAATTTTGGATCGAGCAACAATTGTTTGCTTCTTACTCTTCCTTGAAAGTAGCGAGCTATCAACAAACACAATGAAGCATGAAGTGAACTTCCTGTACTTGGGACACCTAACATAATCCGCATCTGCACATCCAGTAACTGTGAGAGACATATCTCTTCTGGAAAAAATGGCCTGCACATGGAGAAGACTTCAGATATCTCAAGATCATGCAAACTGCATCCATGTGAGCCTGTCTGGGTTGCTCCATAAATTGGCTTACTCTACTCACAACAAATGATATATCATTCCTGGTAATAGTAACATATAACAACTTCCCTATTAGCCTCTGTACCGTCTCTTATCCACCTCTTCAGAGTCATCATCATAGAGCCTAGCATTAGGATCCATTGGTGTAGTAGCAGATCTGCATCCTATCATGCATGTCTCAGATAGAAGGTCAGTAACATACTTCCTTTGGATCATAACCCTACCCTGCTAATTTCGTGCAAACTCCAAGCTAAGGAAGTAACGTAGCTTGCCAAGGTCCTTGGTCACAAACTATCATCCAAGGAAATCCTTAGCTGCCTAATGCCATGTTCATCGCTGCCAGTAACAATGTGTCATCAGCATAAACCAAAATAACAACGGTGCCTTTCTGAGTTCTCTTAACAAAAAGAGAATGATCTGCAGTAGATCTGACAAACCTCTTCTTTTCAATCAACTCTGAGAGCTTCTGAAATCAAGCCCTCGAACTCTGCTTAATGCCATATACACCATACCTAGATCAGCAGCAAACCCTGGTGGTTGCTGCATGTAAACTTCCTCCATACAAGAATGCATTTTTGAATCTTGACATCAAAAGCAGCTAGTCATGTACCACAACAACATCATAAGAATCTGCAGCGTAGAATGACGCACAACGAGAGAAAAAGTATCCTGGTAATCCACCACATAGGTTTGGGTGAATCATGAGCAACCAATCTGGTCTTATATCTATCCACAATACCATCGGCTCGGTATTTCGCAGTAAACCCCCACTTATTGCCAACAACATATGCACCTGGAGGAGCATATACAACACTCCACGTACCACGAGACTTGTAAAGCTGCCACCTCCTTCTCCATTACCAGACGCCATTGACTACTCTACGACATCTTCATGATAGGACCGTGGTATCTCCACGGCTGACAGTTCCATACATGGTTCGAAAAAACGCGCCTCGAGGCGCAAAGGCGCTCGAGGCGAAACAGGGTTGTGGGAAATCGCCTTGAGGCGACCGCCTCAGACCCCTTTGGCAGAGTCGTGCGCCTCAGATGCCTGAGGCGGGTCGAGGCAAGGCGAAGCGGTGAGGCGAAGCGCTAGATGAGGCGTTTTTGGATTTTTTTCAAGCATTTTTAAAGAAAATAATTAATCTCTTTGTATTTTCATATGTTTATAAAGATCTAGTTGTTGAGTATATATTTATGCAAGATGAATGCTTAAATTAACTTCTTTCATATACATATTTACCATTATCATGTCCAATTATTTCAGTAAACGCTTACTATTACACCCTTAAACATATAAGAAACTGCGTGCGAATTCGAATACCCATATAAAGAAAAAATTTTGGACCCCCGTACTGGTAGGGTATGGTGGTACAGGGGGGGACATCATACCGTTCTTCATCTAATTCAGTAGAGCATACAATTTAGGATTTAAATTGTATGATTAATATCAACAACTTGGATATCTTTAATGACAATTATAGCCAATCCTTTTTTTATAAAAGAATATTTTGTGATAGTTATAGCCAATGATTTCCTTTTGATTGGGCAGAAATTCAGTAGAAATATTTATGGCATTGACATATCCTTTTTTTCGCGTTCTTATCTTCATAATATCATCATATATTACATTACTATATATTATATGCCATCAATAAATATATTATTATTAATTTTATATGCTATATATTATATATCATCAAATAATATATTTATTATATTTTTTAACTATTTTCCTATACAAACTGAGGCTTATGCCTCGACCGCCTCGAGGCTACACCTCGCCTCGCCTCCAGGGCGAAAAGCCTCGTTCCGCCTTTCATTTTTTTCAAACCTTGGTCCCACAACAAACCTCTGAAAATCCTCGGGAGAGACACTCCAAGAAACATGGGAAGCAAAAGGATGCATAGTGTGCATGCCCGCTTCTGCCTCCGTAGAGCAATAGGTGCATCTGGGTCCTCAATACTCGCAAAAGGTGTATAATCCAAGACATCCTACACCTCAGGCTGCACATCAAATCACCGGTGCAATTAGAACTCAAATGCTCAGAACATGCCTTGGGTGTGCTGGATGATGGAGGGAGGCACATGAGCAGGGGTCGATGATGGTAAACCTATGGATTAAAATAGGTGGTGGTGGAGGAGGAAGTGATGATGGTGGCGGTGGAGGAAAAGTAGTGGTGGTGATGATGATGATGTAGTGGAGATCGAAGGTAGATGCATATAGACCCTCTTCTCCATTCTCTGAAGGAATGATCTTGTCACATGTAGGAGGGAAATAAATAATGGACTCGAAGAAGGTGACATCTAAACTAACGTAGCACATTCGTTGAATAGTGTCGAAGCAACGATATCCCTTTTGGGTCTTGGAATACCCAATAAACACACATTTGACATCTCTAGAAGAGAGCTTGTCAAGAACAAGAGATATCTGATGAACAGAAGCCATTGAACCGAAAAACACGAGGCGTAAGTGAGAAAAGATCTGTCTTGGAAAATGCAATCAAGAACGAGATTTTTCCCCCCAGAATCGATGAGGGCATACGATTTACCAAGTAACAAGCAGTTAGAACCCACATCCCCACAGTACGAAATGAGGAGCACGACTCTGAATCAAAAGAGTCCTGTTAACATCCAAAAGATAGCAGTGTTTCGTTCAGCCACCTACATTCTGTTGGGAAGTATACACACAAGATGTTTGATTGCACAATACCATGGAACCTAAGGATTGGGAAAGCTGGGTACTGCAAAATTCTAGTGTATTATCTAAACGTTATAAACTTGACTTTTGCTAAAAAAAATTAATAAAGGACTGAATAACATGAACAATACCAGTCTTGTTCTTAAGAAGAAAAGACCAGACAATCTGAAAGCTCATCAACTGCAACAAGATAAAACCTACGTCGTGATGATCTGAGACACGACTGGGACCCTAAATATCAAAATGAATTAACTCAAACAGACTATGACTACCCGACCCTGATGACTCTAGAAAGTGTATCGATGATGCCTTCCCAAGCTGGAAGGCCTCACACGGAAAGGTAGAGCGAGGAGAAATCTGTGGAAGAACGTGATACGACTTTTGCAGAGGAAGATGGCCAAATCAAAGATGCCACATATAGGGAAAATAGATCCAATGCGAAGAGAAGAGGCAGCAGCATAAGGGAGATTGCACTGGTCTGTAAAGACTCCTGCTCATGGCTAGATCCAATTACCCTTCCTGTAAGAATGTCCTGGAACACCAAGAGCAGATGGATCAAATATGACACGACAATGTAAATACTTGGTGATTTGACTAATTGATCGTGATAATAAATTCATATACAATTCAGGAGCGCCAAAGAACCTTCTGAAGCTGCATTTTAGGAGTTAACTGCCCTCCCCTGACCAGTAATGGAGAGTGTGTCCCATCTGCTATGACCATGCTATTAAAAGGCTAGCCTCGAGGCGGTCGAGGCGGTGGGTTTTTAGCCCTCTAGGCGTACACCATCAGATGGAATTGATGAGGCGTACGCCTCATAAGGTCGAGGCGAGGCAAAGCAGTCTGTGAGGCATTTTCTGGAATTTAAAGCATTTTTTAAGGATTAAAATTGTCTTATTGGTAGTTTTAGATGCTTATAAATTTATATGTTGTCTAGGATATATATTACAAGATGAATGCTTGGATTTTTAAGTTTGTTCATATTCATATTACACATTAAATTTGTATAATTTTTCAATAAATTCTTAATATTGCACTTTTAAATACACAATCCATAAAGCTTAAAGAAAAGCTACTGTTAAGAGAAGGTAATATAATGAGCAACGTAATATACCAACTAGAAAAAACAAGATTAGATTCAAAAGCATGTCAATGTTGTCATATTTTTATATATTAGTCATATAACAAGTACTTTAATCATAATTTTTTATGCACCTCAATAATTTTAATAAAAAATATATTGTCTTCTTTGATATTTTTAATGACAATCATAGCTAATGATTCTATTTTTGATCGGATAGAAATTTAGTAGATAGATTTACGGAATTTACATATCCCTTCTTTCCCGTTCTTATCTTCATAATTTTATCACAGATTGCAATGATATATATATTATATATATGTCAATTAAGATAATTTCATAAGTAAATATATTTATTGTAGTTTTTATAATATACAAACTGAGGCTTATGCCTCGACCGTTCAGGGAAAATGGCTCGTTCCTCTTTTGTTTTTTCAAACCTTGGCTATGACAATAGATCGTTCGGGCTGCACAGACTGAAAGCACTAGACTGACCTCTGTCACCACAAGGATGATGGGATGCTCATGAATCCATGATCCATTCCTAACAAAATCCATCCTGTAACAAACTAGTAAAGGCATATGCTATACCTGATGTGGATGCTGAGGCAATGCTTTAAAAAAGCGTAAGGCGTATTGAGGCATTTTCCCAGTATTTCCTCTAGGCATATCGTGGCGTATGCGTCACTCATAAATTTTTTCATAAAACATAATAATTAATCATACTTACAAAATTTCAAGTTCTAAAATTAAATAGTTATGATTAAATACAAAACTCCATGGCATGTCAAGGCTAACATCATGTTTAAATATCCAAGTTGTTATATAACTCTCTTTTTTTGACTCATAAATATGCAAGGAGTCAAGTAAATATGGATATGAAAGCACAATAATGGGTAACTCTCTGCAAAATTTAAAGTTTTGAATAAAATTAACTAAAGAGAATAGATATGAAATACACAATTTTCAAAATTAGGTGAGACGTGTGTGTTCTTCAATTGAGAAGGATAAGAGAGTAAGCAATGAATCAGTGATCACTTTTTTACTTTACCATAAGGATTGGGGGATAAAATACTTGAATGTTGAATGCTATGACCATCTTTGTTCATGCATGCTTAGATGTGTATTAATTTAGTCCCGCTTGAATAGAAGAAAAGATGAATAGGGGACTTGCGTCCAAACATTTTAATAAAGAAAACATATATGCTTGATTCATACTAAAGAGTAGAGGAATTAGATTTGAGGACTCTAGACTCAATTTTTTGTTCATGTTGATTTATAAAGAACATGCATAACAAAGTAAAATAAGCTTAATATGTTAGTAAACTAAAAAATACATTTAAGTGAATCGTGAGCTTAAGGACTTGAAAATACTTGTCTACGAAAAATGAAAAGCTCACAATCAAAAAAGAAAAGAAAAATATTGTAGAAAAAAAGTCAGCTCATATATGAGGCAGCACCTCAAGGTTCACCTTGAGGCGTATGCCTCCATAAGCCTCGAGGCGCACACCTCACTGAGACTGCATGAGGATATAGCTTCGAGGTGTTTTTCCTTAAAAAATACCTCGAGGCGTACTCCTCAGCGCCTCGAGGCGCGGTTTTTAAAAGCAATGGTTGAGGCAACTACCTCTGAAGATCCTGAAGGAGAATTGGTTGACCCAAGATTGGGCATAATCTCCTTGAGTCATGCCACAAGTTCGTCAAATCTCTTATTGGAAACATGTGATGGACTCCCAACCTGTTGAGTCTGCTCTGCAACCCGAGCAAAAGGAGGAAACCCATGTTTAGAATAGCAGGTTTCCTCAGAGTGGCCTGACCTGTAGCAGTAGGTGCATGGCTGATGGCATGACCACCCCTCCCCTGCCACGACTATGCCTCCCTACCACGATATGGTGTAGGGGATCCCCCTACCACGAGATGCAGCCATAGCTGAAGATGTTTGAGACTGTAAAGTACCACCAGAGGATATAGATAACCTATTCAATCTGCGATATGCCTCCTCCATTGATGGTACAATAGCATCAGTAGGAATCCGGGCTTGAGTAGCGTCGTACCTCAGGATCAAGGGTTGCTAGAAAGACCCCGGTCATCACAGAGTCTCTGTATGTTCTTGAGCTGCTCTGGCATAGCAGTCAATGGAATGTAACCATGTAGCTTCTCAAACATACCCTCAAAGAAGTGGCAAAGGGTATGAAAGGGGCGACCATTTTGCTTCAATGTAAAGATATCGTGCTAGAGTTGCATTATCTTTGACTCATTCTTCGCCGGAGAGTGTGTAGCAGCGAGCATGTCCCACATAGCCTTTGCAGTAGGTTGACTCATAATATCATTAGCTATCTCTGTTGACACAGTCCCATATAGCCACATACCCGCATACGCATCGTATGCCTCCCATGAGGCATTTACCCTAGTCTTGTCACTTGGCTCCTCTGTCGTGAGGATGTGCTTCTTGCCATTGCATTACATTAAACTCATTAACTGCATGGTCTACAGTTCATAATTTGTTCCATCCATCTTGACAATAGGTGTTGGACCTTTGAAGGCACCTAGGGATGGAACGTCAGTTTTTTTGTCGGACATGATGACAACTATCTCTAAGACTGTGTCAACAACAAGAAAGATTTGCGCCTACACTGACATACGAGAAGATGGTTGTGGATGTTAGACTCATACCACAATCTCTTCCATTCTTTGGAGGCTCTTTGGGTAATTAGGGTGTTTTAGATAATCACGTCAGACCTTAGGAATCCAAGAACACGAAAAACTAGGGATGCCAGTAGGCCGCGACAACACGGTGCAGGAATCACAACCCTTACGGGCGGCAACACAAGAGCAGGCCATGGTGGCGCTGCGCAGAAGGTAGGGCTGGCAGCATGACGCGGCACGGGAGCAGACCCGTCGCGCTGGCGATGCGACGTGGGTGCACGGGCGGCGCGACTGACGCACACAGGTGACCCGCCGGTGGTGTAGCGCGGCGAGGCAGCGCATGCACGGTTGCTAGGGTTTTGGTGGGGGCGAGTTTCTAGGGCATAAGCCCTGTTCTAGGACTATTGCTATGATACTATGTGGAAGGTTGTGAGATAAAAAGTTGTATTCCTTGTAGCCCTAGAGCTCTTCTAAGACTATTGCTATGATACTATGTGGAAGGTTGTGAGATAAAATGTTGTATTCCTTGTAGCCCTAGAGCTCTCTTATATAGGAGAAAAGCTCTAAGGGAAAATTACATAAAGTAGATTGGAGAAATAGGAAAATATAAACAAAGACAAAGAGATATAACTATTTCAACAATGTATGACTATTGGTAATTCCATGTAACCTTTACTCTAGCATCCTGGTACAAAAGAGCCCTTGAGGGCAACTGGTTATTTGTACTATAAGAATAATTTCATGAAATAGAAGGAGCACAGTGTGAGCAGCAGATGTAGGCACGTTTCTGAACCAGCATTGTGAAATCGTGCCTGGTTTCTTTGAGTTAGCGTTTCTTTGTTTACGTATTGTTGGTTGGATCCATTTCCAACACTTCTACCATGATAGATACATATTTTTTCAAGATTCAATTATCCAGTGGACTCAAATTTCCACTACTATCAACAAAAGAGATACCAACAAATGTTGAACTACTAGTCCAATTCTAACAATTATCCCTTATGTTCTGCATTTAGTACGTAACATGAGTTCCATTTTCTGTCTTCATGGTATTCTAAATGTCAAAAAAAATTCCCTTTCTCTTTCTTTTTATGTGTTCCGATTCCTGAAGTATTACCTTTCTTTCTGCAGATTTTTGTCTTAAGAGACTATACTCGAGAAACACTTTCTTTAAGATGGAGATCTTGGATGACAAGCTACTACATGGAACGTTATTTGAAAGAATCAGACATTTTACAAGATACAGTCCCAATCAATTATTGACAACCCTGACCAACGTATTGTCGATGACCTAAGTTCCTTTACTGGAACAGCACTTGCTTTCTCATTGACATTTTTCAATGCAGCGATAGACCTGATTTCATTTAGTAATATTCTTTATGGTATTTACCCCACCACTGTTTATTGTGCTTCTTGTTTACTCAATTGGGGGCACTGCTATCAGTGTATTCCTCGGGAAGGTAATTTATCTTTTGCTACAATTATGCTTTAAGTGATTGATTATTATTATTTTATATTATGATTTTATATGTAAATTCATGGTAAAGACTCCTACACACACGTTGGACAATCTCTGAGCATTCTTATTGATCTTTTTAGGGACTGGTCAACTTAAACTTTATGCAAGAAAAAGAAAGAAGCAGATTTTCGGTATGGACTCGTGCGTGTTCGAGAAAATGCTGAGTCAATTGCTTTTTATGGCGGAGAGGGAAATGAAATGCAGCTTATGTTGCAGCGTTTCAAGCGGGCCTTCCAAAATCTAAGTGTATGGATCATTATATATTTTTTTTCAGACAGGAAATGAAAGCCCATGAATTGTTCTATTTTTTTAATCATAAAGAAGGCACAACACAAGCATTTTTTGGTTGTTATACTGTGATTTTTTATATTCTTAGCACAGACTAATGCTTAGCCATTGTGAAAATTGACAATGCAATTGTCATGAAGGTTTTGCCGTCGTCATTGCCTTCTAAAGTACCAGAAAGTGGAGTGGTGGTATTGCTTAGGAGTCCGGTGGTCTTTTCATTCCTTGCTGAGAAGTTTAAAATTTTCACCTGTCCTCTTACTTGGATAACCCTTTTTCACGGGCTATCCTAGTTGTCATAAAATATCATTATATCATCTCGTCGTTAATCCATGTTTTAGTTGAGTTTGCTTGTTTTCTGAAGGCATCATACTCTTTTGATCCCATCCTCTATGTCATTCATTATAGTAACTTGTAGGATTTGTGAGACATTGCTCTTTGTGGCATTTGATACAATTTGAGGATATACACAAGTTTTTGGGTTCCGTGTGGTTCGAGACTTCCATTCTTCTATCTAGGTCTCCCATAAAGGAACATGCTTTCTTCCTATAGAGGAGAAATCAACATGAAATTCCTGGTCATGCAACATAGATCAGATGATGACATGCATTACACTGCGTATCTTGGAGGAGGCTTGCAACAGACCGAGTCACCTTTTACAATAATTGGTGATATCAGACTCTCGGGTATCACAACCCTTGCATTATCCTCCGGACACGGGTGGTGGAGTTCTTCTAGAGGAGACCATTGTAGAGGTCTCAATAGATGTACTTCGACATGTTCCACTGTCTCTAACAATAGAGATAGATCATAGTACATGTTATGGGACAAGCCTGACCATATCAAGGACACATGTTGAACTAAGCACAGAAGGCCCCTATATTGTTCGATTAGCTACATAGGGCGGCATATGACCGTCTCCTCACATAGATTTTAAGACACTTTTATGCATTCTTCTCAAATTTCATCCAATTTCTTGACATGTAACTGGGACAGAAACCTAAGCGTGTTTCCCCCTTTGTTATTCTAATTTTTGTACACGCCACCTGAGTAGGTACCACAGCTACAACGTCTTTGCTTCATCTTCCATAAATCATTCCATATATACATGCTCAATCTGCCCATTCCATTTAGTTTATAACTGGTTGGGTATATTCTTACACTTATTGCCATTTGTGTGGTGATAGGAAATGTTTGACAATGCCAATATGTCTTTGGGGAAGATTGTAGAGGTCATAGAGCCTATGACGATAGTGGGACATGGGAGGTCATTGTTACCCTACTTCCATCATTTAGATTTGTTTCTTGTTCGTGATTTCTTGATTAGTTTGCTATAGGCTAGTCAGATTTGCAAAGGTATGCAATGCAAGAGCTGTTTTGATGCTATGTCATTGACTTTTCTAGATTTTATTATAATCAGAGACATGAAGGAGTACACTATGAAGTGAAGGAGCATACTATCTTCTTCAATCTTGTTTCTTTATCAAGGTTCATTAGTCTTCTCTTGTTTTAGTTTTTTAGGGCATTGATGTTTTGGTCATCCATCAGTCAGCAAGCTTTGAAACATACTACCTTAGTTGACTTTCACTAGACTACCCAACTAGAGTATGAGGCATGTCAGATTGGGAAGTATAATTGGAGGTCTTTTTCTGCCTCTAGCCATCAATGTTCTTCCTCAGTATTTGATCTTTTGTTCACATGGATGTGTGGAGGCCCAATCAAATATCCGTTCGTTTTGATCACCGAAATTATCCTATTATGGATGAGTTTACCTATTTATCATTGGTGTTTCTTATGACAAATAAGATTGACGTGTACTTAAGAACTATTCAATTCATTAATGAAAAAAGATGTAATTTAATGCTATAAAAATTGTTCTATCAAATAATGATCGAGAGTTCAGCTCTACACTGTTGAGGATTTCCATGTATCTATAGGGATTCTGCATCAGATCTCATGTATTTATACAACCCACATAGTGGTGTTGCAAAATGCAAGCACTGATATATTCTTGATTAAGCCAAGACTTTTCCTCAACATCGTATATCATCAATCATCTTCCTTCTTTGATGATTGATGGGAAACTACCAACGGATATCTTTAATCCTTCGTATCCATTTTTTACCATGTCTCAGATGGTGTTTAGATTTCTTGCCTTTGTGCACCATCTCGAGATTTGAAGGGACAATCTTGCCCCTAAAGCGTAAAATGGTTTTTTAGGCAATGTCAGAAACCAGAAAAGGTGTTGCTACTTTGATCTCAAAAGTCCTAGACATTATATCAATAGTGTATTTGACCTTTTTTGAGGTCATCTCTTTCTTTTTATTCCATGGAGAAACACCTAGAGTGGTTCGATAGATGGATACCATTCGATAATCACTAATGCCTCTTATTTGATTACCATAAAATATTATAGATATTCCGACTCAGATAAAAATATGTTCAAAATTCAATATAAACATCATACTCCCTTTTGATCAAGTCTTCACCCGAGTCAATTCTCGACCCTATCTTTTTTGATCTAGTATAGTTTCTAGTGAGACAGGTTCATGAGAAAAACCGAATGGTCTAGATTACCGTATTATTCTGATTGTTATTTGGAAAAACTCGTTCTTGCAGCTTGCATCTTCAATCTAAGTTGTCCTTGGGCCATCTCCGTGATATCCACAAATAGTTTGTAGAGGGATTTTTTATTGTACAAATGTCATTGTCACACGTACAACCCTCCTTCAGTCTCAGTGGAAATGGCCATGGAGGAGGAAATATTTTCTTTGATATCCAAAGGTCCTTGGACCTTAGTTGTTCTACTCAAGGGCCGAAGGATGGTTGATTTAAAATGGGTGTATACGATGAATCATAATCTAGATGGAAAGGTTTTGAGATGCAATGTATGACTATTTACCATTTACCAGAGGCTTCACCCATATCATGAGCTGATTTCTTTGACGCATTCTCTAACGTGGCAAGAAAATATTATTTGGCGAAGCAAGAAAATGCCTGAAGATTGAAGGAGGAGTATCACAGTGCCTCTTTATAGAATAAAGGAGACATTCAAAATTGTTCAAATTATAGAGATATCAAACTGATGTGTCAACTATGAAAATTTGGGAACGTGTGATCTAAAGAAGGTTGAGGGCAAATTTTCCAATGTAAAAGAAAACCAATTCGGATTCATGCCGGGTCGCTCAACGACTGAAGACATCCATTTGCTGAGGAGAACAATGGAGATTTATAGAGCTAAAAGAAGAACCTCCACATGATCTTTATTGATTTGGAGAAGGCTTATGATTATGTCCCACGAGAGATATTGTGGAGAGTGTTGGAGAAGAGATAAATATTTGTCCTATACATTAACCTCATAAAGGACATGTATGATAGGGCTTTATCTTGTGTAAGGACCCCGTTTGGGAAGGCTGGATATTTTGACATCAACATTGGTTTATATCAAGTTTTGCTTTGAGTCTATTTCTTTTTACTTCGATTATGGACGAGTTGACCAGTCACATTCAGGATGAGTTACCTTCGTGTATGTTATTTGCTGATGATATTGTGTTAATTGACGAGACTAGAGATGAAGTAAATGAGAAGCTTGAGGTCTGGAGATGAGTTGGAGACTAAAGGATTTCATATAAGTAGGGCTAAGACGGAATATATGGAGTGTACCTTTGATGGAAGCAATGGTGAAGGAATCGAGGTGAAGATTGGTGACGATAACATTCAGAAGAGAGATTCCTTTAGATATCTGGGATCTATTCAGTAACATGATGGGGAAATTGATGGAGATGTTACTAATAGAATAAATGCAAACTGGCTAAAGTGGAAAGGAGCCTCCGTTGTTCTCTACAACAACAACAAAGCCTTTTCCCACAATTAAGTAGGGTCGGCTACATGGATTCTTCGCCTCCATTCAGATCTATCTTGGGCCGATCCCGGGCTATATCCACAAAACAAAGCAGCCGGTGACTCTACTTAATTGTGGGAAAAGGCTTTGTTGTAGTAGTTGTTGTTGTTGTATTCTCTAACGTGGCACATGTTTTGACTCTTTGGATTCTTCTTGTCATTACTGTGCATACTTGATGTACAGAATGCATTCTTGTATGAGGATTTTGAGGAGGTTGTCAAATTGCAATAGCCACCCACATTTAAGCTTTATGGGGAAGTGCAAATTATAGCCTCAAGAAAAATCCTGAAGCATGATTCAAAAATCTTTCAAAGGTGCTAGAGAGTACGAATTTATTGGATCATCCTCGAGTCATTAACTATATACCAGGAAATGTAGGGGCACTATAGCCATGTTGGTCTAGACATAGTCTTGACTGGCGATGATGAGCCGAGGATCAACGAGGTGAAGCACATGCTTTTGGATCATTTTGTGATAAAAGGATTTCCATTAGGACTAGACATAGCTCGTAGTAGTAGAGGACTGGTTCCATCATAGAAGAAATATATTGTTGATCTTTTGCAAGATCTAGCATGATAGATGGCAACCAACCTCAATTCTTATGGATCCTAAGGATCATTTGTATGAGGACAAGCTTGCAAATGAGGTGCAATACCGTCATTTGGTGAAAAATCTCATTTATCTCACTATTAGTTGACCTAACATATACTCTACAAAAGTAAAATGTAGCCAGTTTATGAACGGACCTACACAAGTTCACTGATATGCGAGCATGATAGTCTTATGGAACATCAAGACGGCTAACTATTACAATATACTGTGATGAAAATTACACATAGTGCCTTACATGGGAAATCCTCTGTTGGATTTTGTACTTACTTTTGGGGCAATCTAGTTACATGAAGGAGAAAGAAACAAACATGAACAGAGCGAATACATGACGTGATCCATGCTGCAACAATATGCTATTGATTTAGGTTGTGCATACTAATCTTCACATTCCATCAGATAGAGCGTTGGAGTTTGAGATGTAGCAACACCCGTTGCCATGCATATTAGCAAACAACCTCATATTTCATGGGAGAACTAAACATGCAGAGCTTTACTGCTATTTCACCAGGGATTTCAACTAGAGAGAACATACTTTTGTTGTTTTCCTATACAGACCGGACTGCATATATGTTCATCATATCCACTCTCCAAGTATCTTTTTAAGTGGTATTGTCACGAGCTTAACATGTTAGATATTTATGCTCCAACGAGGGAGTGTTTGAGTATATAGTGTATATCTTCTTACGGGCAATTTTTATATACTCTTCTTACCCTAACATGCTTAAATCCATGTCGAAAAATTTGAATTGTTTTGATACAAATTCTTGAATAGTGTTCTTAAAAGAACACTTTTTTGGAATTTGTCTCTCTTTGCGTTGGTTGTCGGCTACCTAACACGCAACCCTCCTCGTTAGAAAGGACTAAATGCATTATTTTTGCATTACGCAAATGAACCTGCACTTGGGATCAGTTATGGCTAGGCTACTTTGATTATGGACGAGTTGACTAGTCACATTCAGGATGAGATAACTTGGTGTATGCTATTTGCTGATGATATTGTATCGATTGATGAGACTAGAGATGGAGCAAATGAGAAGCTTGAGGTTTGAGGACATGCATTAGAGGTTAAAGAATTTCGTATAAGTACGACTAAGACTGAATATATGGAGTGTACTTTTGATGGAAGCATGGTCAAGGAATCAAGGTGCAGATTGGTGATGATAACATTCAAAAGAAAGATTCGTTTAGATACTTGGGATATATTTTGCAATGTGATGTGGAAATTGATGGAGATGTACTCATAGAATAAAGGTAGGTTGGCTAATGTGAAGAGGAATACCTGTTGTTCTATGTGATAAGAAAATTCCTACGAAAATCAAATGAAAATTTTACAAAGCAGCTGTGAGACATGTTATGCTCTATGGATTCGAATGTTGGCACGTGAACCATAGACATGTTCAAAGAATGACAGTTGCAGAAATGAAAATGCTAAGGTGGATGCGTAGACATACATGTAAAGATCGGATTCAGAATGTTGCAATCAGAAGGAAAGTGGGTGTAGCTCTGATCGAGGATAAGATGCGAGAAAACCTCTTAAGATGGTTTGTTCATTTGCTAAGGAGGTTGGGTGATGCACCAGTTAGGAGATGCGAGTGTTGGGATGTTGAGCCGACTAAGAGAGGGCGGGAAAGGCCCAAGAAGTGTTGGAATGAGACTATCCAAAGGGATGATAACATTCAAAAGAAAGATTCGTTTAGATACTTGGGATCTATTTTGCAACGTGATGCGGAAATTGATGGAGATGTACTCATAGAATAAAGGTAGGTTGGCTAATGTGAAGAGGAATATCTGTTGTTCTATGTGATAAGAAAATTCCTACGAAAATCAAATGAAAATTTTACAAAGCAGCTATGAGACATGTTATGCTCTATGGCATGTGAACCATAGACATGTTCAAAGAATGACAGTTGCAGAAATGAAAATGCTAAGGTGGATGCGTAGACATACATGTAAAGATCGGATTCAGAATGTTGCAATCAGAAGGAAAGTGGGTGTAGCTCTGATCGAGGATATGATGCGAGAAAACCTCTTAAGATGGTTTGGTCATTTGCTAAGGAGGTTGGGTGATGCACCAGTTAGGAGATGCGAGTGTTGGGATGTTGAGCCGACTAAGAGAGGGTGGGAAAGGCCCAAGAAGTGTTGATAATGTTGAGGACAGAGTGGATAAACGATAGTAGTGCCATTGACCACATGATCAGGGGCCTAGATTTCTCTAGAACCTATAAGTTCACAGATGACAGAGATTATGTAACCCTCGCAGATGGATCTCACATTAATATGGTAGGTAATAAAGTATATCCCTCGATAATATTTTGATCACAATGATCTCCATGTTAATAGCATGCCACTTAACCTTCTTTCTGTTAGAAAAACAATCATTCTTGTGATGCTACTCGGATTGAAGCTAGATTAATATGTTCATGGGAAATGTTATTACAGAAACGTCAATATGAGACTCAAGACCAGGCTAAAGAACAAGAAGCCAATACCAATCCCATTCAATACTTGGGTGATCCAAGTCTCTCTACCTCCGGCTTTGATTCGAGTTATGACACGAAAAAGCGTCCATGATGTTATCGAGAGCATTGATGCTGATGAGCGGGTGATTATTAGAGGATAATGTGTCACATTTATATTGTTAAATGGAGATAAACTTCCAGTCAAATACACAGTCAAATATACAGAGTGCACCAGATATCCAATTTACTAGATATGTTGGCTTTTGCAAACTTACAGATATGTTGGCTATTGTAAACTTAGCAATTGTTAGAGTGTGTATTTAGATGGGTAATTGGATCTCTTCAAGATCCGATTGCACCACTTTTACTTAGTACCATATTGCTCATCAATGGGACTTTGCAGTGTTTGTATGGGTATATAAAAGAGCCCCACACCTATTGCATTCATCGAGAGAAATATATTAGAAAGCACAACCCTTCTTGGCTTTCTCCCGTGATTTCATTATCCTCCCTAGGGAGTAGGGTTCCATGTAAATCAAAGTTGCTATCTTGTTTTGATTCCACAATTCTATTTCCTTATTTTCAACAATAGTAATTTAGAATTGCTTTATCTATTCACTCTCTATGTTTGTGATTCTGAGGAATGTTACCGAGGTCGAAGCTGACCATAGTGGCTTTGAGCAATTCAAGAGGAGATGGAGGCTCACGATAAAAAAATGAATTTGGACCTTGTAGATATTCTAGATGTGCCACATATTATAGTGAGTTTACACCATAGAGTACAGTGGGCAGGTGGTTTATAGTGAGTTTACAAGTACAAAGCTAGATGGGCAAGTTGATAAATACAAGGCTATATTTGCGAAGGTTTCAATAAAAAAAAGTATGGCATTTACCGCTTAAAGACTTTTGCTCTTTTTGTAAAAATGAATATTGTGTGTTTTACTGTTTTCTACTCTCTTTAGTTATACTCAGGGAGCACAAGTTTCATAAGATGGATGTGTAAAAGTTCTGGAATGAGAATCTCCAGTAAAAAGTTCACATGTATCTGCCACTGGGTTATTAAAAGACATGGAAGCTGGCTGGTTGGTGGGTGACTTAAATCTATGGATCGGCATCCTATGTTGGTTAGATTAGAGAAGAAGTTGCCTAGTTGGAAGTCTTATGTACTATCAAAGGGAAGGAGATTAATAGTGTTAAAGTATGTTCTTTCAGCTATTCCTATTTTCTTTTCTCTACAAGACTCCTTCCAGTGGGGTGTTTGGGCAAGAATTGAATCCATCATGAGATGTTTTTTTCTAGGCTAACTCTAGCAAAGGAAGAAGGTTGCATCATGTTGGCTGGGATATGTGGCTAGACCGAAGGAGGGAGGCCTTGGCATTACGAGATTTGAGATTATGAATAAGGCACTCCTGCTAAATTAGTCCTTGGGAGGACAAGGAAGATTTAGTGGATCGACTGTAATGAAATATATATAACATTTGAGGCTCTTTGGCAACACGACATCTGTCTCCCTCCTCATTGTAACAAGGTACTCTACTATTCTACCAGAATTGATGGCTTTGCTTTCACCAGTGGTTGGGAGTAGGGATATGTTCACTTCTGGCTGGATGACTGGGCTTATTTGGGTTTACTATGTGAGCACTATCCCATAATCCAGATTGTTTGCCTTGGCCAGTGACCATGACTACATGGTAGCTCAAGCTTGGTCCACATTTATGTGGCCACCCTCTTTCAGGTCAGAAATTCTTAGAGCAAACGATTGAATGAATTTATCATCATGCTGGGGTAACCTTCATCAGATATTGTGAATCTGTCCGCTGGGAGGGACCATTGGATTTGGATGAATGAGTGTTTCTCTGTTAGGAAGGCATACAATGCCTTCTCTCACTTACAACATTCGATTGATGAGGATTTTTGGTGTGATTGTATGATTATTTGGAAAAGTTATTCCTTTAGCGTGTGAGACTCGGTCGACTGCTTATAATGGAGCGATCAAACAAGATTATGTGAATTGGATATGGACCACTTGTTCTTTAGAGGCATACTTACGGTCAGAGCTTGGAAGGCAATGAACATCCCTTGGCTCTAAACATATAACTGCAATACTTTCTAGGGATCTATACGGATTTTTTATGGCAACTCTCAGGTAGAAATTTCAGCCCCTTTCATACATTTATGGGCAATTTAGCGTAGTAGGAACAATTTTATTTTCCACTACCAGCGTTTTTGCTCGGAGAATGTATTAAAACATTGCAAAGCCATCCTTTTGTCCTGGACATCTGTGCACTAATCTTTTTAATCTTTTTAATATAGTTTTGGTGGTGGAATAAGCTTGGGACTACACCATTGTCTTTGTAAAAAAAGACATGAAAATGTTGCGAGTTGAAGAAGGCATTGCAAGGAATGAAGTAGTATCTTATAGCCCGATTTAACTGACTTAGAATGGTAAACGATTAGATTAGAACATCATTGAGGTAATGGAAATCAATCCTTTTTATTAAAAGAGTGGAAATATAGTGTCTCTTCTTATTTATATGATGACCTGATCATTACATAGGTATAAAGAGGATAATTGCACAATTAGAATGGACACTTGCTACAGGTTTTACCCGAAGAACCTTGGAAATCTTAAATGGTTTTTGAACATGGAGATTGTAGGGTCAAGGTGAAATTTGGCACTTTGCTATACAAAATTTTCTAAAGAATCTTGGAAGTTGGGATGTGAACATGCCTCGACGCCTATCGAGGGAGCAAAAGTTGAGAATCAAAGATAGAAAACAACTTGACAAAACCTCTAGGGATAGGTACCAAAAAGTTCTAGGAACTTGGTCCATCCCCCTCTGACTAGATCCAACATAACATATGCTATCAATGTGGTGAACATATTCATGCATGATAGTATGGATGTGCATACGAAGGTTGTAGAACATGTCCGATGCTATATAAAGAACCCATAAAAATGATTCATCTTCCCTAGGATACGAAGCTCAAGATTAATGGTTGCACGAACACAATTTGGGTAGGATGCACTGATATTAGGAGATCAACCATGTGCAATCATTGGAGGAGTAAGAGGCAACCTATTTGTGCAAGGTCTAATGTTGAAACTAAATACACGGTTGTTGTAATGATAGTTAACGAGATATTATAGCTCAAGATCCTTCCGTCAGACATTGAAATGAATATTGAGCTACTTGTGAGTTTATTCTGAACCAAGATGCAATAAATATGTCTAACAACCATGTCTTCCATGATATAATTAAGCATCTTGAGATAAATCATCACTTTTATAGAGAGAGGGTTTACTCAAAGGAGCTTTTGCTACCATACCATAAAATCAAAGAATATGATGTTGTTGATGTCTTTGTTGGGAAAAACCAATGACTTATTCTATTCCATAAGCCCTAGGCTCTCTTATATAGGAGAGTAGCCTATGGGTAAATTACGTAAAGAGGACAACAGAAAAATAAAATAACGAAGAGGTACAGTTAATCTATATGCGTCAACACCCCCCCTCAAGATGGAGCATAGATATCAATCATGCTCAGCTTGGACGCACACTTCTGGAATGGGCCTCGAAGTAATGCCTTGGTGAAAATATCAGCAGTCTGATTCTCTGATGTGACGTGAGATGTAGCAATGAACCCCTTCTGAACCATGTCACGTATGTAGTGACAGTCTACCTCAATGTGCTTGGTCCTCTCATGAAAGGCTGGGTTATTTGCAATGAACAAGGCGGCCTGATTGTCACACTCCAACATCATAGGAAGAGGTATATCAAGACATAGATCTGCAAGTAAAGATTTCACCCAAATCATTTCTGTGCTAGCCTGGGCCATAGCCCTGTATTTGGATTCAGCACTGGATCTAGCTACCACTGTCTGTTTCTTGCTTCTCCACGAAACTAGAGCATCTCCAACATAGACTGCAAATCCTGATGTGGACTTCCTGTCCTTGGGGCATCCTGCATAGTCTGCATCAGCACATGCCGTGATAGAGATCTCCTTTCCTTTCTTAAATAGCAAGCTTGCACCTGGAGATGATTTTAAATATCTCAGAATCATGTGTATTGCATCCATATGGGCCTGACGTGGTTGCTCCATGAACTGGCTCACACGACTCACTGCAAATGATATATCAGGTCTAGTGATCGTGACATACAGTAGTTTGCCTACCAGTTCTCTGTACCTTCTCTTGTCCACCTCTTCTGTGTCATCATCATAGAGCTTCATGCTAGGATCCATTGGTGTCGTAGCAGGTCGACACCCTAGCATACCTGTCTCACTCAATAGATCTGTAACATACTTCCTCTGTGACATTACTAATCCATATGGATTTCTAGCAAACTCCAGCCCCAGAAAATATCTAAGGACTCCCAAGTCCTTGGTGACAAACTCGGTCCCCAGCCTTTCCTTTGCCTGCTTAATGCCCTGCTCATCATCACCTGTAATCAAGATATCATCAACATAAACCATGATTACAATGATACCTCTAGCCGTCTTCTGTACAAACAAGGAATGATCAACATTGGAGCGTTTATATCCTTGTTTCTCAAAAAGATCTGAAAGCTTTTGAAACCATGCTCTGGGGCTCTGCTTAAGGTCATAGATGGCCTTATGTAATCTGCATACCTTGGAACACTCCCCCTCAACAACAAAACTAGGTGGCTGTTGCATATAGACTTCCTCCTGCAAGTCGCCATACAGAAATGCATTCTTCACGTCCAGTTGATAAAGTGGCCAGTCTCTAGCAACTGCAACTGATAACAGGATCCGTAGAGTGGAATGACGCGCCACAGGGGAGAATGTGTCAAGGTAATCTACCCCATATGTCTGTGTGAAGCCACGTGCAACCAGGCGTGCCTTGTACCTGTCAATGAACCATCTGCATTGTGCTTCACTGTAAACACTCATTTGCAACTCACCGGGCTGACATCTGGAGGTATAGGAACCAAGCTCCAGGTTCCTCTGGATTGAAGTGCCGCCATTTCTTCTTCCATTGCTAGCCGCCATCTAGCATCCTGCAAAGCATCATGATGATTCCGTGGAATGTCTGTAGCTGAGAGTGCCAATGCAAACGTCCTGAAGTCTCCAGATAGCCTCTCAAAAGACACGGCTGCTGATAATGGATATTTGGCACAGCTTCTCTTCGGCTTGCATAGAGCAATTGGAACATCCAAATCATCTGTATTCTCACCATGCTCCTGCAATACATCCTGCTGAGAAATGTCGTCAGATCCATCAGCATTAATATTTTCATTACATACCATAGGCAAGCTAGTCGACGGGTCAGGACCATGAGCTGGAGGAGGACTGCGGGTGTAATGGAATGGTAGTGGAGATACTAGCGGTGGCGGTGGTGGTGGCGGTGGTGTTGTTTGTGGCAATGGTGGTGGTGCTGCCATTAATATGGCATCAGGAGGTATAGGTGGTAGCTGCATGTCTCCAGATGCTGAAAAATACATAACAGATTCAAAAAATGTAACATCTGCACTGATCATATACCGCCGACGCACAGGATCAAAACACTTGTACCCCTTTTGAGTTCTGGAGTACCCCACAAAGACACACTTGACAGCCCTAGGAGAGAGCTTGTCAGTACCAGGCGACAACTGATGGACGAATGCGACTGACCCAAACACACGAGGAGTAAGAGCGAACAAATCCTTGTCTGGATAAATGAGTGAAAAAGGAATCTGTTCATTCAAGACAGATGAGGGCATACGGTTGATTAGGTAACATGCAATAAGAACTGCATCACCCCAGTAGGAGTAGGGAGCGCAATCCCATTTTGTTGAGATGTATGCGCACAAGAGGTTTGGTGAATAATCCCTTTTGAGGAGTAGTAATTGGCCAAAGTGTGGGTGCATAACTCTAAAGCATTATCACTTCATACAAGTTTGACAGATGTGGAGAAAACATTCTGAATTTCATTTAGAAAATGGATAATAATATTTCCTGCTTCAGATTTATTTTTCATAAGAAACACCCATGACACTCTCGAGAAATCATCCACAAATACAATATAAAACCCGTGTCCCTGATGATCAGGAACACGACTCGGACCCCAGACATCTATATGAAACAACTCAAATTTGGAGTTACTACTCTGACCTGGACGACTGGGAAAGGACGACCTGTGATGCTTTCCCAACTGACATGCCTCACACTGGATAGGTGTGTGAGAGAGACCATAGGGTAGAACTCGACACAACTTCTGAAGCGGTAAATGACCAAAATGCATATGCCACAGGAGAGGAGATACTTGTCCAGCAGGAGAGGATGGGGTCTGGTTCAGATGGTACAGGCCCCCTTGCTCATAGCCATGACCAATCACGTTGCCCGTACGGATGTCCTGAAAAATCAAAGAAGATGGATCAAAAATAGCTCGACAATGGAGATCCTTCGTAATCTGACTAATTGACAACAGATTCATAGAAAAATGCGGTGCATGTAGGACATTCTTAAGCTGCATAGAAGATGTCAATCTAATCTTCCCCTGACCCGTGATAGGGGAATGCGTGCCATTAGCAATCACTACTGTCCGTCCTGGAGGGATCTGAGTGTATCCTGTAAGTAGACTCTGGTTGCCACATAGATGATGTGTAGCGCCCGAGTCCATGATCGATGGCAATGTATCAGATCTACTATTGTGGAGTGCAAGTGTACTACCTGAAGTACTAGTAGATACAGAGGCTGAAGCAGCAGCATCAGTATGACTCTCTGTAGTCGGTGCTGGACCAGATGGTGGGATGATGCCCCTGAGGCGGGCAACCAGATCATCAAATCGTTGATCCAAGGTAGCAGCAGATGAGGGCTCTATTTGCTCAGCGGCTCGTGCAGATGCAGGGAATCCGTGCTTCGAATAGCATGTGTCTTCATTATGTCCGACTCGGTGACAATATGTGCATGTTGGCCTAGTGCGGCCACCCCTTCCACGAGGTCCATGTCCACGGCCCTGTTGATGAAATCCGCGGCCTCTGTTTGCCGCCATGGCTGAGGAATTCTGACTCGCAGCTGCTGAAGGCACTGTGATCCTACTCAATTTGTGAAAGGCTTCCTCCATGGGAGGAATAGTCGAGTCGGCCAAAATCTGAGACCGTGCTGCCTCATACTCTGGATCGAGTGCAGCGAGAAACACACCCACCATCGTCGCATTCCTGTATGTCTTCTGCTGTTCTGGCGTGGCGGTAAGAGGCATGAAGCTATAGAGCTTCTCGAACATCCCTCTTAGTGATGTGTAGAGAGAATGTAAAGGACGGACATTCTGCTTTATTGTGAATATATCATGTTGCAGTTGCAGGATCTTCGTTTCGTTCTTCGCCTGAGAATATGTCGCCGCCAGGATATCCCACATGTCTTTGGCTGTGGGTTGATGTAGAATGTCATTGGCAATTTCAATAGCCAATGTGCCAGATAGCCAGACCTTGGCATATGCATCATCTGCCTCTCATGAGGCATGGACTCCAGTCTTCTCTGCAGGCTCAGGTTCGGTAAGAATGTGCTTCTTACCTGTAGACTTCATCATACTCATGAACTGCATTGTCCACAGTTCATAGTTCGTACCATCCATCTTGACAATGGGCGCTGGACCACGAAATGCGCCAATAGACGGGATATCTGCCTTGCTTTCCGACATACTGGAGACGGAAGACTGGAGCGATTGACAGAAGATAATCTTTGTCTACAATGACATAGACGGGATTAGTTGCATGTGTAGACGTCAAGCAACTATCCCCATGAATATGTGCGCGCTACGGTCTTGACACGCGCAATCAATCACAATGACGCACGCAAACTGTGGGCTGGCGGACAGAGTTCACGCGCAGGGGTGCACAGTCAGCGCGGCAAGCGCGCAGGAGTGCGCATGTGTCTTGCGCACAAATCAGATCTAGTGCACAGATGCGCACAGGTGCGCCCAGATGCGCAGAGGCGATGCGCGAGGCGCGCAGAGGCGATGCGCGCAGATGCGCGAAGCACACAGGCCACGCGCACAGATGCGCTAGGCGATGTGCACAGCCCACGCTAGGCGATGCACAGATGCGCTAGGCAATGCCCACGCGCACAGATGCGTTAGGCGATGCACACAGGACTGCCTAGGCCACACGCACAGATGCGCTAGGCGATGCCTAGGGCTGGAGCACCGCAGATCGGAGAAGGAGACCGCCGCAGATCGGGTGGGATGGGCGACGCTGAGTAGAGAGAAAGGAGAGGCCGACGGGTGGGGTGGGTTAGGGTTAGGGTTTCGAGAACTCCGATCTAGGACCGTCGCTCTGATACCATGTTGGGAAAAACCAATGACTTGTTCTATTCCATAAGCCCTAGGCTCTCTTATATAGGAGAGTAGCCTATAGGTAATTACATAAAGAGGACAACAGAAAAATAAAATAATGAAGAGGTACAGTTAATCTATATGCGTCAACAGTCTTCAAGGAGCTTCTCGAAACCAAATCTGAGATGAATGTCGTAAGTTGGGTGTGTGTGATCTTAATGCGTAATTTGGGGAATATTGAGTTGTTATATGTATGGTTTAAAAAAATACGCCTCGAGGCACACGAGGCATACACCTTGAGACAAGGCAGCCCTAATCATTCTAAATGATTGCCTCAGTTGGAAACCGTAAGGCATCCCTCTCAACTGCTCGTGGCCGTCCGAGGTTATCGAGGTGTGAGGCGGAGGTGATGCTTTCCTCGAGGTATTATTGATTTTCTAAGCATTTTTTATGTAAATCATTTTCCCTATAAACAGTTTCAAGGTTTAGTTGTTTAGAATATAATTATACAAGATGAATGCTTAAATGTGGCCGCTTACATGTTCATATTCAGCATTAAATATTTCTAATCATGTCAGTAAACTCTTGACTTTATACCTGTAAACATACGAATCCACAAATATCATAGAAAACATTACCCGTAAACTTATTGATGCAAAATGAAATTTGATGATGGCGGGAAAATAACTTATTTGATGGTGGAGATATTTGGTGGGGAAGAAATGGAAGGGTTGAGGAGAGAAGCTCGTCGGAAAAACGAGGGATTTCGAAGAAGAGAATCGCGGAGATCGCGTAGGGGAGGAGAGAGACGAGAGAGGAATAAATTGGAGGGGTTGAGAGGAGAAGCTCGTCAGGAACACGAGGGGATGGAGAAAAGAAACGTGAAGACCACGTGAGGGGAGAGAGAGAGAGAGAGAGGAGAGAGAGGGAGAGATAGAGAATAAAATCTCAATTTTTCATATAACTAAACTTACTAAACAACTAGTCTATCATCCCTTTATATAGGAGGGATGAGATTACAAAAATAGAAACTCAAATTCAAATTCAAACTAATTATCCTAATTTGACTCTAACCGACTAATTTGAAATTCAAATTGAAATTAACTACTTTAGAGATCACACACGATCTCTTATTTTAAAATAAAATTACGACGACTCATAATAAACGTAAATAAAATTAACGGATAAAAAGTAGATAAAAATGCGGCCCTATTTCTCCAGTTCACGCTGCATCACTTATTTTTAAGGAGTGATCATATGATGATCTATGTATGTAATGTACTGAGAAGAATAAACAAGTTAATAATTTCTTTGAGACCCTCGTCTTGTTGGGGTATGGTATGATAGGAGGGGGTGCATACGTTGGTTTTTCAATCGCGGTCAGATTTTAAGAGTTCAAGGGTATATTGACATACTCCCTTTCTGATTGGATGGAAATTTAGTAAAAAGACATATACAATTGTATATCTTTTCTTTCGTCTTATTCAAAAAATTCTTTTCTTTCGATGTTCCTAACTTTATAACTTCATCATATGTTACAGTGATATATATATATATATATCATATATTAGTTATACTCATTAATATATATTTTATTGTAGTTTTTAGATTTATCCTTGTAATAAGGTTTACACCTCGACTGGCTTGAGGCTACACCTCACCTCGATTTTAGGGAAATTGCCTCGTTCCTTTTTTTTGTTTTTTTCAAACCTTGGTTATATGGTTTACCAGGTCATGGTTAAAGATCCATTTAATTGTTTCCTCTTTTGCTTGTTATGTGCTATTTGTCATTCTTTATGACTCCATCAATTACCTCTACTTCACTCAAACACATGTATACCAAGAGTGTGACTATTAAATGACTCATTATTGTGTATATGCTTATTTAGATGAACAATTTCAACATACCTCCTGAGAGATTTTTCATGGGATTATAATTCACCATAATTTTTGGTCATAGTGATGGAGATTGTTTGTTAGGATCTTATAAAGTTTTGTAGTAGTAAACTTTTTTTCTAAATTCTTCTAAATTTGTAACAAGTCAAACTACACGGGTAAATATCCATCTTTTTGTGAAAATCAACATGGTATGCGTTTCTGTCAAAAGGAGAGCCATGGTGTCTCTATTTGTCTAATTGCTCATAATGAGTGAAATGATTCTCATACCCAAAAAGCTACAATATATCTCACACATCTTACGTGGTCATCGAAATAGGACAACCACCTCATATTTTCTTGGAAATTGTTGGTTGACATGATTTGATATGGGATTCTTTTTTCCACTCATACACACCACAACCACAATGATCTCTTTTATAGCAGGTTCAAACTCCTATAATTATTCAACAAGTTTCTAGATTTTATGTCAACAGTTTGAACTTGTTATCTATAGCAGGTTTAGTGCGAATCTGCTATATAGTTATAGCAGAGATTTGAACATGATATATTATAGCATGAGTTACACGTCGCTTTATATTTATAGTATGCGTTTAAACCTGTTATATATATAGCAAGGGTTCATAACCTGCTATATATTCATAGCAGTGGGTTTCAACTTGCTTTATTTATTTAATTTTTTTTTGGGGGGGGGATGAACATACTGTTTTTATTGCGGACTTGCCGTTTTTTGTTTATTGGGATTATTCCAACAAGTGATGAGGCAATTAACGGGAATGTTTTGTGTCTTTTCTGACATTTATAGCATGCGAGGAAGAATTCAGGAAGATGTTTACCTTCTTGTGGTTGCCACAGCAGCAGGCACGTTGAATTTGGAGTTGGTTTTTGGATATATTATTGGGTGTATGCACTATATCTCATCAATTTAGGCATCTTTTTTGAATCGCGAGTTACCCATTTACGAGTTCTTCCCATTTCAAAACTACATTTTGGAGTATTCATACTTATTGTGTTATAATTTCACTAAGTCCAGTTATGGCTTCCTTCCCACTCCTGATGCAGAATCAGCTAATTCTGCAGATCTGTGGGTTTCCTGGTAGACATTAGCAGTTAAAACTGTATAGTCAAGTATGCTTAATTTTCTTTTTATTTGCTTCTTTTGATATTGTATTTTGTCAAACAGCTATTAAGTTTATTAAGTTTGATTTTGTAGTTTAATTGTCAAAAAACTTCTTTAAGGCACTATTGATTCTGTAGATTTCATACATTATACATGATGTGTGCAAAATGTGATGTTAACTCTTTTTTAGCTAAATTTCTTTTTTACGAACACATATTTCTGTCGAAGGATGATCTCTGATGATAAACTCATTATCTCACAACATGGAAATCATCTTTCTGGATATATGTCAATCCAGAAGCTGGTGTTTCTGGCTTAATTTGTTTATCTTTACAATTTGCAGCAACTGCTGATTGCTTCTCGAAATTTGGACTTCTTCACAAGTGGTTACCGCTATCTTATTCAAATTCTCCCCGTTGCTGTTGTTGCTCCAATGTACTTCTCTGGAAAAATTGAATTCGGAGTGATCAACCAGTCAGTCTCTGCTTTCAACCATATTCTTAGCGATTTCTCTCTTATTGTCTACCAGTTTCAAGCACTCAGTGCATTCTCAGCTGTAATTGATCGTCTAGGTACATTTTTTAATCTCATACCTGACTTATTTTTCATGCCTCGGAAAAGAACTACGACCCTCTGATATCTCACAAAATTCTGTTATCTTGATTCTAGATGCTTATACTTCGGAAATTTGAGGGCGGCCTGTTATATGAAACTGGGCATCTAGGGAAGGACGTTACCACTTTTATTGTACGATAAAATCTGAAAAAGAAAAAAATACAGCCAATCAAAATGTCAAAACATGGATTTAGTCCCACTGTCCAAGAAGGTCTTGAAGGATCGTCTTACTTCATGGAGAATGGAACTTTTAGGCTTTTAGGTCAGATCTTCATAATATACTTATTAAGATATACTAGATGTCTTCTACTCTTTATTTTTATAGACCTGACACCAAACCTAGGTCCACCACTAGACAATGTAGGATGAAGTACATGAGAGGTGTATAATTGAATCTTGAACAAATAAAATAAACCGATTGACTATTAAACAGATCCAATTATCTAATTGACTCATTCACTATTCTCGACCTTTCAACGCAAGCTGGAGCATGCAATGCTCAGCTTGGACAAACATAATATTCTCTCATTTACACACTGAATAAATGACAATATAGACCACCTTGACTCTAGACATACTCTATTTGCTAATAATTGCAAGGATGCCTTTAGGGGCATGTTGGTCAGTAGAAGGAAGTAGGGGGCTGGAGTCTGGAATGATGATCGGTCGAGTAATCTTGAAGGTGCTCATGCTTTGTATCTACATGGATCAAAGTTACTATCACTGCAACAAGTTCCCTCATGGAGTTCTCTGGTCTACGAGTTGTCTCAACAAAAGATAGTTCTATCTCTCTCAATGGTTGAAGAAGTCATGGACTCGCGGGAACGGCCTTACAAAGATCTGTGAAATGGACCTCTTATAGGGGTCTTAGGAGATCTCTTTCATAAGAACCTTGAGGAAGAATCTCTTCCTAGGAACCACAAACAAAAGATGATGGAACCAACACTAAGTTTGGAGATCTTTGAGAAGGAACATTGATCTCCTATATGAGTGTCTCGCAAGAAAGTCGGCAGAGGTATTGATTGCCAATAGAATACTCCTAACACTCCAATTGTGGACGAAGAATCTCTCACAAGGAACTCCAAACAAAAGTAGAGCTGAAAATGGAGTGCTTTACTTAATACTCCTCTTTTTTAATACTTTCTGGTAAGGATGGAGAGTAAAGCATGCAAGGAGAGGTCGATGCAAGTTGTCGGAGCAGGGGTCTTGACCACTGGGCGAGGGGTTGATAAGGCCCGGTGCAGCCCCTATTTTACTGGGGTATTGGCCACCGATGTGTCTCTTGTCCGAGATGTGGACTTACAAGGAGAGTGGGAGAATAGACAAGAGGGTGGTGATTGCTAACAAGGTTGTAAGGGGGTAGTCAGGCCGAGAGGCATGTTGAAACTTTGTTAGGGTTGTGCATCATAGAGGAGGTGATGGGGCAATCTTGTTGCTAATAAGGTATGATAGGGACTATTAAGGCTCTTAATGACTCTGATGCAGTTCTTTAATGTATCTCAGGATGACATCGACATAGTAGGAGGTGGTATGTTGTAGGACCTCTGATCTCCAAGGGGGAGCTCGACTGCAGTGGAGGAACTTGAATGCAGATGATGAAACTGAGGTAGTCAGCTGATTAGAGGTCGCAGTTGTGAATCTCTTTAGTGTACCTTTACAGACGTGATTTTGATAGGTGGTGGATCTGACCCTTCAACCCTTGAGAGCAGTATGGGAGGTATATCCCTTGATTTTTTTGAAGGGAATCTCTTTAGTGTATCTCCGGTTTGGATGGTGGTTGTGGTGAACAATGGGAATGTGCCTCGTATCTTTCTTGGCAGTTCTAAGAGAGGCAAATTCGGGATGAAGTATTTATGATAGGAGTGTACCTCGAGGGAGGTTGATGAAAAGGTTGTTTTTTCTCTTCAGTGGGATTAGACCAAGCTGCTGGTGCAGGGTTCAGTTTGAGCGGAGGCCAGTTGTTAGTGCTGGTTTTGGGGACAGTCTGCGCATTTGTGGGGGGGGGGTGGCTAGGTATTTAGGCAAAAATGCCGTAGACCTTGGGCAACCATGTGGTGCACAAGGGAGATTGTCCTGCCTGTAGTTTCGAGGTTCCTGCTCAATAACGATGAAATCAACTTCAAATTCAAAATTCATAAAAAAATCAAATAGCGAGAGGATGAAATTTTGTTAACGAACCGTCCTAGGGATTTGGGAGTTCTACCCAATCCTTGTAAACTTAGCCCTGACAAACCTTAAAAATCTTCAAGAATGTGAAGATCATGGGCAAAACCCTAAATTTGCATTCCCCTCATGTAAACTAATAATTTAATGGAATATTTTGACAGAATCTTAGCATACCGAGGAAATGAATATTTTATAGTAGAAGGAAAATGTTAAAGACTGTTGCGAGATATGGGTTGTAAACCCTTCCAAGGGTACTTTTGTTTTTTCTTTTCAGTGTTGTCTCTTTTGTACAACCCTAGCCCTAGCCTCTCCCTATACAAGGAGGTTTGTGATACCATCTCTTAATAAGACATACGTTCTCGCATTCAACTTGGTATCAAAGCTACGTTCCTCAAGCACTCCCAACACTCCCACAACTCCTCTCTACTCCTACTTAGAACTCCTAATGTCTTCTTGGCACCTCTCCGTGTCCCTCGGAGCCCCTTCTAGCATCCTTCGTTGCCCCTTTGCCCTCATGTGCCTCTCCTTGTGCCCCCTTGGCACCCCTTCCAGCAGATCAATCTCCCTTCGCCCCACATTGCCCAGTCCTCGCCACACCTTTGCAGATATCAGGGCTCATCTTCAGAGGACACTATTGTTTGAGGCATTTGTCGCTTGTGGTAGCATGTTGTGAGCATGCACTAGATACGTATATGTAGGAAGAAAGATTGAATTGAAATTAATGAGAGGCACTAGGGTCTCTCTTATATATGAGGGGAACTTGTTGGGCAAATTACAAGAAGAAGACAAACAAAGTAGATAATATGAAAAAACAATAAGAAAGATAATAAATATCTCAACACTCCCCTCAAGCTGGAGCATAGATATCGATCAGTCTCAGCTTGGAACATCTCTGATAAGGCCCTCTGCCTAGGGCCTTAGTAAGATCATATGTTGTGTGATCTACGGAGCTAACATGCATAGTGGCAATAAGGCCCCTTTGTATCATGTCACGAGTGTAGTGAGTCTAGTGACAATCCGTCTCTATGTTCTTGGTCCTCTCATGAAAGTCAGAGTTGTTGACAAAAAGCAACCTAATTGTCATATTGGAGGTACATGGGAAGAAGCACATCTATAGTCAGGTCGGTAAGAATAGATCTGACCCACATCACCTATGTGCTAGCTTGCGCCATGGCCCTGTTTTCTGACTCAACACTCGATCTGGCAAACCACGCTCTGCTTCTTGCTCTTTCATGAAACCATGGAATTCCCTATAAACATAGTGAAGCCTGAAGTAGACTTCTTATTCTTTGGACACCCAACATAATCTGCATCTGCACACGCTGTAACTGAAAGAGATGTGCCTCTGCTGAAAAGAAGTCCCATATCTAGTGTTGTATTCAAATACCTCAGAATCATATGGATTGCGTCCATAAGTGCATATCTGCACTGCTCCATAAACTGACTTACTTTGCTTACGACAGAAGATATGTCGGTCCTAGTAATAGTCACATATAATAGCTTGCCAACAGGATCTATATACCTCCTCTTGTCGACCTCCTCAGTGTCATCATCATAGAGCTTCATGCTCGGGTCAATAGGAGTGGTGGCAGGTCTGCAATCTGTCACGCATGTCTCTGAAAGAAGATCTGTAACGTACTTCCTCTGGGTCATCACAAGATGTTGTTGGTTCTTGGCAAACTCCAGTCCAAGTAAGTAACGTAAATTACTAAGGTCCTTGGTAACAAACTGCTGACGTAGGAAGTCCTTGGTACATTGAATGCCTTGCTCGTCATTCCTTTTAACAATAACGTCATCAACGTAAACATGAATGACAATAGTACCTCTTTGGGTCCTGTGCATAAACAAAGAGTGATCGGCAGTCGATTGCACAAACTCATGTTGCTCTATCAAAGGCTAAGAGCTTCTGAAACCATGCTCTTGAACTCTGTTTAAGGCCATAGATAGCCTTGTGTAGCCTGCAAACCTTCTGTCACTCTATCTCAACAACAAACCTAAGTGGTTGTTGCATGTAGACATCCTCCTGTAGATCACCATATAGGAAGGCATTCTTCACATCAAGCTGGTAAATGAGCCAATCTCGTATCACAACAGGAAGTAGAATGCGAGAGTAGAATGTTTGGAAACTGGAGATAAGTATCCTGATAGTCCACCCCAAATGTCTGGGTGAACCCTCTTGCCACAAGTCTCGTTTTATAGTGATCCACACTACCATTTGCATAGTGTTTCACTGTGACCACCCATTTGCATCCTACAGCTGATGCACCAACTGGAGCAGAAATAAGACTCCACGTACCACGTGACTGTAGCGCATCCATCTCCCCCTCTATGGCTAACCTTCATTGACTGTCCTGAAGAGCCTCATGATATGCTCGTGGTATCTCCACGGTTGATAGTGTCGAGGTAAGCCTCCTGAAATCCTCTGACAATATGCTCAAGGAAACTTGTGCAACTAGAGGATAAGTAGCACACATACGTTTCTGCTTGCGCAGAGCAATCAAGGTTTGAAAAAACGAAAGGCGGAACGAGGCGTTTTCCCTGGAAGCGAGGCGAGGCGTAGCCTCGAGGCGGTCGAGGCGTAAGCCTCAGTTTTGTATAGAAAAATAAATATATAATATATAATACATATATTTATTGATGAAATAATATAATCTGACAAACATATAGTATATAACAATGTAATATATGATGATATTATGAAGATAAGAACATGAAAAAAGGATATATCAATGACTCAATGCCATAAACCTTTCTAAATTTTTACCTAATCAAACGAAAATCATTGGTTATAACTTATAACTATCACTAAAAAATTATCTAAAAGGGATTGGCTATAGTTGTCATTATAAATATCCAAGGTGTTGATATGAATCATATGATTTGAATCCTAACTATATGGTCTACTATACCCAAGTGAAGAACGGTTGTATGCATCCCCCCTGTTGCACCATACCCTACCATACCCAAATTTTTTGTCTTTTATGAGGATTCGAATTCGTATACACATTTTTATATGTTTAAGGATGTAATAGTAAGCGTTCACTAAAATAATTTGGCATGTTAATGGTAAATATGAATATGAAATAGGTCAAATTCAAGCATATGAATATGAAAGAGATCAAATTTAAGCATACATTTTGCATAAAGTAATAGTTAGATATAATTAATAGTAAATATGAAGTAGTTTGCTGAAATAGTTACACGTAATTAATAGTAAATGTGGAGTTATGAGTACAAAAGAAACATCACATTTAGGCATCTAAACAAGTATATATTTATAAGCTTCTCAAACCACCATGTAACTATCAAAATCATACAAGAAATCTTCAAAAAAAAACAAAAAACGCCTCGGAAAACGCCTCGACCGCCTCGAGGCGGAACGCCTCGAGGCTACGCCTCAGCCAGTCAAGGCGCGCGCCTCACTGGACAAGGCCGAGGCGCACGCCTCGAGGCTAAAAAGGCCCGCCTCGCCTCGAGGCGTACGCCTCGACCGCCTCGAGGCGCGCCTTTTAATACCATGAGAGCAATCGACACATCAAGATCATATGCCAAGTCTTGAGTCTATAAGTTCCCATCTTGAGAGGGCACCTACTCATCCTGTATGGAATTCTGTTGCACAGACAACTCAATAGTGCCATCAATAGAAATACTCATTACATACTTGAGGCATGTTGGATGATGGGCAAGTCCTGTTAGCAAGGGGAACCGAGCAAGACCTACGAGTAAAAACACATGGTACATAGGCAGGTGTAGAGATAGGAGTAGGTGTAGGTGGTGGTGGTGGCTGAGGAGGAGGTGGTAGAACAATAGTAAAAGGAGATGGTGTTATGATAGTAGGAGGTGGAGGCATGTAGATCTCATCATCAAAGTCAGATGTGGCTAGTCTGTCACCTGCAGGAGAAAAATACATGACAAACTCAAAGAAAATGACGTCAGCACTGACAAAGTATTTCCGCCTGAGCGGATCAAAGCAATGGTACCCCTTTTGGGTACGAGAGTAGCTGACAAAAATGCACTTGACAGCTCTGGGAGAGAGCTTGTCACGACTTGGAGAGACATCAAGAATAAATGCAACAGAAACAAATACATGAGGTGTAAGAGAGAAAAGATCCTTCTCGAGAAATGCAATCGAGAAAGGAATCTTCTCTCCCGACACAGACGAGGGCATGCGGTTCACCAGATAGCACGTAGTGAGAACATCGCCCCAGTAAGCGTGAGGAGCACGACTTTGTATCAACAAGGTTCTGGTCACATCAAATAAGTAACGGTGTTTGCGCTCGTCTACACCGTTCTGCTTGGAAGTATAAGCACATGAGGTTTGGTGAACAATGCCAAGAGATCTAAGAAATTTAGAAAGCTGTAAAGTGCAGAACTCTAAGGCATTATCAGAACGAAGATATTTGACATTTGCAGGAAAAAATACTCTTTATCTCATTAATAAAATATGTTATCACAGATCCAGTCTCAGACTTATTCGTTAATAAAAAGACCCAAAAAGTTAAAAAAATCATCGACATCAATTAGATAAAAATGGTGTCCCTGATGATCAGGAACACGACTCGGACCTCAAATGTCTAAATGTAGGAGTTCAAATAACTGAGAACTGCTCTGACTCTGACAAGATGGAAAAGAGGAACAGTGAAGCTTCCCAAACTGGCATGCCTCACACTTGAAGGAGGGTCTTATAGAAATCTGAGGGAGAACATGACACAACTTCTATAGAGGAAGGTGGCCAAAATGAAGGTGCTACAGATATGATGAGACAAGTCCAGTAAGTATAGTAGCAACACTAGCATGAGGAGGTTGGGCCAGTCTGTAGAGCCCTTGCTGTTCACGACCACATCTAATCACCGTGCCCGTGAGTATATCCTGAAACACAAGGGACTAAGGGTCAAAAATGACACGACAATACATATCCTTAATAATCTGTCTAATGGAAAGTAAATTCATCTGAAAGTCAGGAGCATATAAAACATTCTGAAGGCACGTGGACGGTGTCAACTGTACCTCCCCATGTTTTGTAACTTGTAATTGATCGCTATTAGCAATGACAATCCATCTACGACATGGTATGGTCCTATAGGATCTCAGTCGCGCTCTCTCTCCACACAAATGGTGGGAAGCACCAGAGTCCATATTCGACTATGTCATATCCGCATCGGTACTACCAGTAAAAGCATAAGCGATACGTGAGGAGCTCGAAGAGGCTCTGATTACGGCATCTGTAGTGGTTGTTCCTGCAACATGAGTTATGATCTCTCAAATACGAGATCCAATATCATTCAAGCGAGGATTGGCCTGGGAAGCAAGTGTATTTGAAGGCTCAATCTGTTCTGTCACGCGATCAAAAGCGGGATATCCATACTTCTGGTAGCATGTATCCTTTGCATGTCCCGACGGATGACAAAAGATGCAAGGGTCACACTGATGTCCACCACCTCTGCCACGAAGGGTGCGTCCTCTGGACGGGATCGTCCCACCTCGACCACGAGAAGCGGCCATTGCTGAAGAGGGCATAGGAGTTGGAGTATTTGGTTATGTATCACTTGAGTTGTAGATAGGTAAATGGATCACTCCAGGATCCATTTACCTCATCTAGAGTTTAGTCCCACATCTACCATATGTGGGATGTGGAGACTCAATGGGGGCTATATATAGATCCCTACACCCATTGTATCCAGTGAGAAAAAAATAGACTATCGTCCCTTTGAGGCGTTCTTCCATGATTTCATCTCGCTCCTTAGGGAGTAGGGTTCCTCATTAAAATCTTGTTGTTCAATATTTCTTATTATTTGTTCTGATACACTTCCGCATTCCTATTTTCTAACATGGTATTAGAGCAGGTCGTTCTTGGTTGATTTTGAAGTTTGTTCTTGAAGTTTTTTATTTTTTCAAAATTCTTCCAAGTTCGAGTTTGTTTTTAGGGTTTCTTGAAACCCTAATTTCTAAAGTTCTGTTGTGTGTGTATGTACATATGGAGTTCCAATCAGTGCATGTTAAGCAGTTCTTGACTATCAATGCATCTCCGCATATACGCGAGTTCAGTCGCATCCTTCCAGATGAAGCGACATCTTCAGATTGTGGGAGAAGCTTCACGCAAGGCGATCCTTCCATCCAAGCTCTTGCGGCAGCGCAAATCAACAGAGGAGGAGGAGGCGACGCTTCCCCATTTCACGCCTCCCCCTCCAGGCTTCTCGCCTATGGTACAATAGAGGAACGACAGAAAGACCGAGAGGAGCCCTATGGGGGAGGGGCTCCAAGCGGCGAGCTCCGGCCAGTGGTGGATCCCTATCTATAGGCGGCAATAGAGCCCCATTGTCCTCCTATGTGCGCTCCTCATCTCCAGGTGAAGGCTTCACCTCTAGCAGCGCCTTCAATCTCCAGCAGGGGCCCCATCCCAAGTGGAACCCATCTATTACAGGCGGCGACACCTTCCGTGAATTGGGTTCTCAAGATGAGAACCCTAATGGGGTTAGCAAGGGCGTTGTCTCCGTTCTTTCATAAAAAAATGTTGCTATTGTAAAGCTCAAGTGGGCTTCAGCTACTGGAAAAGGCCTAGAAAATTTTGGGGGGCCCATTTGTTTTGAAAAAAAAGAGGAAAAAGAAAAAATGCATACAAAAGAAAAGTTGTATGCAAGTAAAAAAGGAAGGAAAAGTCGCAGAAAAACAATTGAAATGGCTAAAAAATGTTTAAAAAAAATATTTTGAAAAGCTAGATTTTTTAAAAAATGAAATCAGCTTATGGGATTTTTGTTTCTCCCCATCTTCGTTGTCTTCTCTCAATTTTGTTGATGCCATTGTTCTCCGACAAATATGGGAGAAAGGGGATGTAGAGTCATAGGTCTTCTTCATATTCAGATTCTCCACACTAGTCAGATGTTCAGACTCTACAGTTGTTCAGACTCGACGATCAGATTCCGAGTCCTCCGTTCCAGGCATGCAGATGTATGTAGTCTTTTCATATGAACACATGTTTGCCATCATGTTTTTGTGGGCCCCATCTTTTGTGTTTCGTCCAGGCTTTTCATGTGTTCCATAGGGACTCCAAAGTAGAGATCGCATTCCCTATGCAATATGGGCTAGGGTTTTCATGTGGTTTCATAGAGACTCCAGAGTAGAGTACTATTCCATGAGCCAGATGGGAGAGATCCAGTTCTCCGGCGAGGAGACTTTCAGACTCCATTCTCCAGTGTTTGTGAACTCCAATACGAGATCCTTCCGAGGTTCCTATGAGAGAGAACCCACTTCGAGGTCCCTATGAGTGAGACCCATCTTCAAAGATCTGTGTATGGATAATTAGTGACGTTCTTTATTCGACCCTTTCAGAGATGAAGCAGTTGTCCACAGGTTGTGGTGGGTCAGAGTTCTCCGTATAGATACTCATTTTCAGTTGCAGTAAATCTGACAGGCGCAGTACAGAGCACATGCTCTCCGACGAGGAGATTCAGTTTGACTCATACTCCAGCTCTTTCGTCCTCCTCCCCTGCATGACATGAGAAGTAACATCCTCGACAGCAACCGACAGTTGTGCGCGTTGAGTTGATATTGTCTGTAGTGTCATGTAGCGTGAGTTGAGATTTCTTTCTGTTTGTCCAAGCTGAGCATTGCATGCTCCAGCTTAAGGGAGAGTGTTGGAGTATTTGGCTATGCATCACTTGAGTTGTAGATGGGTAAATGGATTATTTCAAGATCTATTTACCTCATCCAGAGTTTAGTGTCACATCTACCGTATCTGAGTTGTAGAGACTCGGTGGGGGCTATATATCGATCCCCACACCCATTGTATACAGTAAGAAAAGTAATAGACTATCAACCCTTTGAGGTGCTCTCCCGTGGTTTCATCCCGCTCCTTAAGGAGTAGGATTCCACATTAAAATCCCATTATTCAATATTTCTTATTATTTATTCTAATACGCTTCCTCATTCCTATTTTATAACAGGAGTGGTCGTAGAAGACATGATAATCCGGCTGAGACGACTATAGGCCTCCTTTATGGGAGGTATGGTAGCTCCAGTGAGAAGCTGTGTATGTGTTGTATCATAGTATGCATCAAGGTCAGCCATGAAAACTCCAACCATCGTGGAGTTCCTATACGCCTTCTGCTGCTCTAGAGATGTTGTAATAGGCATATAGCTATGAAGCTTCTCAAGCATGCCATGGAGTGAAGAATAGTGCACATGCAGAAGACGACCATTCTGCTTGGCCTTGTAGATATCGAACCATAGGTGAAGGATCTTGGTGTCATTCTTTACTTGAGCATAGATGGACGTCAAGATGTCCCACATCACCTTGGCGATGGGTTGATTCAGAATATCATTGGCTATCTCCATGGTGAGGGTCTCACATAGCCAAACACACGTATACACGTCATCTTATTTTAAAGAAGCATTCGCCTCGGTCTTATCCGATGGCTCTGCATTTGTCAGGTTGTGCCCCTTGTTGTTGCACTGCATCATGGTGAGAAATTGTATGGACCACAACTCATAGTTGGTTCTATCCACCTTCGCAATGGGAGCCGGACCCTTTGAAGACACCAGGCGGAGAAAATATATCACCTTTGTTTCTCACATGATGATAAAGCGGTCGAACAACGGAACTCGACTGGGGAGTAGACCGATATGAACGAGTCTACATGATCATATGGAGGATTGGTTGTATATGTAGACTCATACGACCATCCTCATCAACCTCCACTGCGCGTTAGGGCTAGAAAACGTGATTTATGGGTTCGAAATCACGTTTTCTGATCAAAATCTAACTGTTTTAAACTACAGTCTGAACCGCAGAGAGCATGGAGAAGTGTGACGGCACGAAAACACCGTCATTCCGATACCATGTAGGAAGAGAGAATGAATTGAAATTAATGAGAGGTCATAGGGTTCTCTTATATAAGAGAGGAACCTATTGGGAAAATTACAAGATGAAGACAGAAAAATAGATAATATGAAAAAACAACAATAAAGATAATAAATATCTCAACAATATATAAGATATAAGAAGACTCTCACGTGACATTTATGGAAATGGAAGGCGCGAGGCTTCCCTTATTTTGTTCAATCCCAAAATTGGACGAAATCAAATATCTTAAATGGTCACATATTTTTTTAATGATTGTATGAGGGTATCACCAGGATCCATGGCCTCAAATTTCAGTGAAATTCGATCGAATTTCTGTCGAATATCGATATCCAGCCGAAATCAAAATTCGACCGAAATGACCGAAATATGGGGGTCCTAGTACAAAAAATGACAGAAATGACCGAAATTTTGGTCGAAATTCCACCAAAATTCTGTTTTGGTCGATACCGAAGTGGTGACCGAAACCGACATTTAGGGCCTTGCCAGGATCATCTATAACCCTACTAAAGCTGGTATTCTCCCAATCTTGCTGACATGTGGATCTCTTTCCATCCTCCCCGCGCTCTCTTTCCCTCTTCTTCTCCCGTCTCTCATCGCCTCTCGCTCTCCCTTCCCATCCTCCTCTACCCACGTGTTTCTCTCCCTTTCTTTCCCACCCTCCAATTCCATTGGGCGGTTTTCTCTCACTCCCTCAATTCATGTGGTCCCGCCCCCTCTCTCCTTCGTTCTCCTATTTTATCCCTTCTCTCCCGTACGAGCCCGAGTCCCTATGCAATTCCTCCCTTTTCGAGCACTTATTCTCTCTCTCTCCCTCTCACAATACCATGTTCTCTCTCTCTCCACAAGATATGTACGAGCCCCACCATCCACTCTCTCTTCTCCCACTCATCTCTCACTTTTTATATATGTAATTTTCTCCTTCTCTCCCCCTCTCTCTACAATTTATTTATTAGACTATATTTTAAATCTTTTTTGATATATTAATATTAAAAATCTCTCTCTTTAAACTGTTTTTTGGACAAAAATAAAAAATTCCCCTGCTTTTCATTTGATTTCCCTCTCTGGATTATTTTTCAAAACTATTTTTTTTAAACATTTAAAACATATCTATTATGATGATAACCTATTATAATTTAATAGTAATTAACAATTAATCTAAAATAAAATTAATTTTATAGATTAAAATCTTACAGTAAAATGATATAGTAATTAATTTAGAAACTAATTCCAAATTAGTATATACGTAGTACATAATAAAAATAATTTGATATTAAGTACAATTAAGAAAAAATCAATATCTTATATCTATATTTTTTACATATTATTTATCATCTATTTAAAATTCTTATAAATTTTTAAAGTATACCATGTTTTAATTCTTCTTGACATATAATATTAAAAATCTCTCTCCTTATACTATTTTTGTATAAAAAAATCTCTCCGTATACTATTTTTTGATAGAAAATAAAAAATCTATCTACCTCCTTCGATTTCTCTCTCTAAACTATCTTTCAAAAAAATATTTTTTATTTTTAAATATTTAAACATATCTATTATGATGTTACCATATTATAATTCAATAGTAAGTAACAATTAATTTAAAATAAAATTAATTTCATAGATTCAAATCTTATAGTAAAATGATACATATTACATAATAAAAATAATTTAATATTAGTTCAAATTACGAAGACTTCAATAAATATACATTCATAAAATAATGAAAAGAATAAGCAATATAATATCCAATATTTAAATATTTTATTGATAATGTATGCTAAAAATAACTTAAAAATATAATTAAAAATAATTTTAAAATGTAATATATCACACATATCTGACTTTTTCTGTCATATTATGAGATAAAGGAGACATAGATAGTAAATTTCATTTTATTTAGGATTTTTATCAGTTGTGCCCCTCTGAGATATTGCAATATAAGTTATACACCTCTCTTTTTTGGAATATCAGTTGTGCCCATACCTTCTTGGCAAATTCACAGTTCTACCCTTATGTCTAAGTAAAGTAAGGGCATGACTGATATTACAAGAGGGTATAACTGTGAATTTTGCAAGAAGGTAGGTGTACAACTGATAGTCCAAAAGAGGGAAGGGCATAATTGATATTGCAATATCTCAGAGGGGCACAACTGATAAAAACCCTTTTATTTATGTCCAATGAATGAATCTTATATCTATATTTTTTACATATTATTTATCATCTACTTTAAATTCTTATGTATGTTTAAAGTGCATTTTGGAAATCCATCATCAAAGATTGATATAATTGGGGCACAACCAGCAACATAGATAAAACTAATGTGAAATAAACTACGTGAGTATAGTGCGGCTGGATAGTTTTGATTTGTTATCAAAAGTCTTATTTAGTAATTCTAACATATACATCTTTTTAAAAAATTATAGTTTTTTATAAATGTAAATTTGTTGTTTTATAATCAATGATTAATAAATGTTTTATGTGAATTGATGTTTCACGATACAATAGGAATGTTCCAAACATGTTCTATTTACTTATCTATTTTTGTAAAATAATATGATATCTTGCTTAATTTCTATACTTTTAAAATTATTATTAACAAATGTATTTTCCTTCAAACCCGCCGCGAAGCGCGGGAAAATACACTAGTATTCCTCTAAAGCTAGAGCATGCTATGAAGACAATAAAGAATGCTACATGGGATAAAGACAATGATATGATTTTTTCTTGGATCATAGTGAGTGTCACTTTAAGAAGCTGAGATGAACTGGCATACAATTAAAACACTTGTTATATATGGAGCTCTAACTGAGTCGTACGATTAGGACCTAAACTCAAACATGGTATTTCAGACATATTACGACATGATAATTTTGAAGCAAGTTAGTTGTCCGTTAATTAATATTTCTCCCTATCAAAATCCTTGTTTAAAAAATATAAAGCATGCATTCCAGGATTCAATTGTCCATAGCAGAAAGAATACGGAAACACAACGATTATGGCATTTCTTACAAGATTTGACCCAGTATGTTGCCGTTAGATAGTAGATGATTACAAGATCTACATTGCCCGCACTTCATAAGGTGTATGGCAAGTCGAGTCGTCTAATTGTCTCCCACGACTATGTGATTATAGAAACTCGAGTTTAGAACATTGTTTTTACGATTTCTTCAAATCTAGGAAAATCTGAGATTTATCAATGATGTGGTTGTAATTGCTACACGACCCTACGAAGAAGTCAGTTGCTACGTTCAAATTTTATCGGAACTCCAGACATCTTGAGACTGATTGCTGAGGTAAGCATGATCGTACTCATGCTGCTCATGCCCTCACCACTTACAATGATGGGTAATTTGTGTTGGTTCCTAAAAGGACTTTCATCGTATGAGTATGTTGATTCATGGTAGTTGTACATCGTTGTAGTAGGGTAATCATTCTGCTATTACTGTTGCTGCTCACTTATATATCTTTGCTAATTCTGTTAAGCATGGTTCCTATATATTTATTGGTTGGTTAATATTTGAGTCTTTAATTATTTCTGTAAAGAGAAGGGTTTCCTTTGACAGTTGTGACCAATGCATACAAGCCAGACTATATAGGTGGCTGATGGGAGATTATTGGCTGTGGACGGGAGATTACCTTTACTCTTATTTCAGACCCACTTATGTTCTCGTTAAGATATTCAGGTTACTCTGTCGCTCTTCATATATTATTTATTTTTTCCTGTCCTGTAATTTATCTATAGGGCTTTTTCCTATATAAGAGAGCTCTAGGGTTAGATGAATGTTATGTTTTTCTCTTGAACATGGTATCAGAGCGATGGTCCTAGATCGGAGCCTGTGACCGAACACTAGCCCCTCCCCACCAAGAACCCCCCTCTCCTTGCGCGGCCTCCCCACGCAGCCGCCGCCGCCACCGGGCCTCCTCTCCGCCGCCGGACCCCCTCACTGTTGCTGCAGCTGGGCCTTCTCACACATGCCCCCTACTCCATTCCCACGCACAGGGTGACGCCGCCATCCTTCTAGGGTTGCCACAGCCCTGCGTGTTCTCTCTCATTTGATCGAGAGTTAAGTCCTCATTTGGACCTCTAGGGTGTGACGGGTTCATCTAAAACTCCCTAGCCACCAAAAAGACAGCGTCGAAGAATGGAAGAGGTTGTGATATAAGTCTACACCCACAACTATCTTCCCATATGTTGGTGTAGACACAAGTCTTATTCGTTGTGAATCCCAGTCTTGGTGATTGTCGTTGTCATGGTTGACAACAAAGCAAATGCTTCATCCATGGGGGGCTTCAAAGGTCCAACCCCCGTCGTCAAAATAGATGGCACAAACTATGAATTGTGGGCCATGCAGTTCATGAGTCTGATGCAGTGCAATGGCAAGAAACACATCCTCACAGTGGAGGAACCAAGTGACAAGACTGGGATAAATGCCTCATGGGAGGTAGATGATGCTTATGCAGGAGTATGGCTATATGGGACTGTGTCCTCTGAGATAACTAATGATATTCTGAGCCAGCCAACGGTGAAGGCTGTGTGGGACATTCTCGTCGTCACATACTCACCGACGAAGAATGAGTCGAAGATACTCCGGCTCCTGCACGACATCTTCACATCCAAGCAGAGTGGTCGTCCCCTTCGTACCTCTATACTTCCTTGAGGGGTATGTTTGAGAAGTTACATGGTTACATTCCCTTGACTGCTACGCCAGAGCAGCTCAAGGCATACAGAGATTCTGTGATGACTGGAGTCTTTGTAGCAGCTCTTGATCCTGAAGATGATGTTGCCCGTGCCCAAATTCTTACTGATGCTACCATACCTCCAATGGAGGAAGCATGTCGCAGATTGAGTAGACTATCTATATCCTCAGGAGGTACTCTGCAGTCCCAGACATCTTCAGCTATGCTGCCTCTCATGGTAGGAGAAGCCATTTTCCATATCGTGGAAGAGGGAACACTGACCGTGGCAGAGGAGGGGGTGGTCGATCCCGTCCTCCGTGCACCTACTACTATATATCTGGCCACTCTGAGGATACATGCTATTCCAAGCATGGGTTTCCTGCTTCAGCCCCGGTTGCAGAGCAGACACAACCAGTTGGGAGCCCTTCACCTGCTCCTGATCAGAGATTTGATGAGCTTGTTGGTCGACTTAGGGATATTATGCCCACTACCAGTTCGACTGGATCTCCCTCAGGATCTTCAGAAGTGGCTGCCTCAGCATCAACATCTATGTCAGGTACAGAGTATGCCTTTACTACTTATTACATGGCAGACTTGTTAGAGTGGATCATGGATTCAGGTGCATCACATCATCTCTATGGTGACAAAGGTCAGTTTAGTGACTTTCGTCCTGCCCAGCCCGGACGATCAGTTGTGATAGCAGATGGTACACATTCCCCCATTACCGGTCAGGGGGAGGTGCAGTTGACTCATACCTTGAGACTTCTTTATGTTCTATATGCTTCTGGATTTTCTATCAACTTATTATCAATTAGTCAAATCACCAAAGATTTATATTATCGTGCCATATTTTGATCCATCTGCTCTTGTGTTTTAGGACATACTTACGGGCAGAGTGATTGGAACTGGCCGTGAGCAAGGGGACCTTTACAAACTTGTGCAGTCTCCGTATGTTGGTGCTTCGTATTCTCTACGCATCGGGTCTGTTTCTCTGTATATGTGGCATATGCAATTTGGTCACCTTCCTCTGCGAAAGCTGGTTCATGTTCTTTCATAGATTTCTCCTCGCTCCACTTTCCAGTGCGAGGTCTGCCAGCTGGGAAGCATCGTCGGTCCTCTTTCCAGAGTCGTCAGGGTCCACGTGGTCATAGTCTGTTTGAGTTGTTTCATTTCGATATTTGGGATTCTAGTCGTGTCCCAGTTCATTAGGGACAGATTTTATCTTGTTGCTGTTGATGAGTTTTCTAGGTTGTCTTGGGTTTTTCTTCTTAGGAATAAGTCTGATGCTGGTCTTGTTATCCAGTCTTTTATTAATGAAGTGAAGAACATTTTTCTACTACAGTCAAGTACATACGTTCTGACAATGCTCTAGAATTCTGCAGTAATCGACTCTCTCAATTACTTAAGTCTCATGGCATTGTGCATCAGACATCGTGTGCTTATACCTCCCAATAGAATGGGATGGTTGAACGGAAACACTGCCATCTTTTAGATGTTACCAGAACCCTCTTGATTCAGAGTCATACTCCTCATTCTAACTGGGGTGATGCGGTTCTAACTGCTTGTTATCTGGTAAATCGTATGCCTTCTTCGGTGTATGGGAGAAGATCGCGTTCTCGATTGCGTTTGCCGATAAGGATCTTTTCTTGGCTTACGCCTCCTGTCTTTGGTTCGGTTGCGTTTGTTCATCAGCTCTCTCCTGGTCTTGACAAGTTGTCTCCCAGATCCGTCAAATGTGTGTTTGTTGGATATTCCAAAATCCAAAAGGGATCTCGTTGTTTTGACCCTGTTAAGCGAAGATACCATGTCAGTGCCGATGTCACCTTCTTTGAGTCTATTATGTATTTTTCTCCCACAGGTGACAGGTTTGATCCTTCAGAGGATGGAGAAGATATCTATATGTCTCCTCCTCCGTCGTTACTGTGTTCTACAACACCACCATCTCCTACTTTCTTTCCTCAGGTCTACCAGCAAAGATCCCATGCTCATGTGCCTCCTCCATCATCCAGTACGCCCGAGGTATGTACTGAGCATTTGAGTTCTTATAATGGCATTGATGATTTGCATGTACATAATGAGGTACAGGGTGCAGATAATATTCTACTACTTCTGTCGATGATATGGATATCCCTATTGCACTTCGGAGGCAGAAACGTGCACGTACGATGAACCCCAAATATGGGGTGGACTTTGGTTCTCATGTTTCCTTGGAGTGTTTGTCCACGGAGTTTTGGCACTTTGTTGTGGGGTTGTCAGCTGTACAGATACCGCGGTCGTATCAGGAGGCTTTGCAGAGCAGTCAGTGGCGTTTAGCCATGGAGGAAGAGATGGGAGCATTACAATTGCGGGGTACTTGGAGTGTCGTCAATCCTCCACTAGGTGCGTCTGTTGTTGGTAGCAAATGGGTTTTTACTGTGAAGCATCGCGCTGATGGTACAGTGGACCGATACAAGGCTAGGTTGGTTGCTCGTGGGTTCACACAGACATATGGGGTGGACTATCATGACACGTTTTCTCCTGTGGCTCGTCATTCTACCCTACGAATTCTTGTTATTGTGGTTGTGGTCTGTGATTGACCACTTTTCTAGTTGGATGTCAAGAATTCTTTCTTGTATGGTGATTTGTAGGAAGAGGTCTATATGCAGCAGCCACCTGGGTTTGCTGTTGAGAGGGAGTCCAGTGTGGTGTGTCGTCTTCATAAGGCTATATATGGCGTTAAGTAGAGTCCGGGGGCTTGGTTTCAAAAGCTCTCCGAGTTGAAACAACAGAAGGGGTTTGTCAGATCTAATGCAAATCACTCTCTTTGTACAGAGAGACCATAGAGGTGTGGTGGTCATCTTGGTTTATGTTGATGACATCGTTATCACTGGCAGTGATGCACAGGGAATCCAAGCAGCTAAGGACTTTCTTGGAAAGCAGTTCGTTACCAAGGACCTGGATACGCTTCGTTACTTCCTTGGATTGGAATTTGCACGAAATCAGTAGGGTATGGTTATGACACAAAGGAAGTGCGTTACTGATCTTCTATCTGAGACATGTATGACAGGATGTAGACCAGCTACTACCCCGATGGATCCTAATGTGAAGCTTCACAATGACAGATCTGAGGAGGTGGACAAGAGACGCTACAGAGAACTGGTAGGAAAATTATTGTATGTTACTATTACCAGGCCTGATATATCTTTTGCTGTGAGTAGGGTAAGTTAGTTAATAGAGCAACCCAGGCAGACGCACATGGATGCGGTATTCATGATTTTGAGATATTTGAAGTCATCTCCAGGTGCAGGTCTTTTGTTTAGAAGAGACACGTCTCTCTCAGTTACAGGGTGTGCAGATGCAGATTATGCTGGGTGTCCTAATGACAGGGAGTCTACTTCAGGTTTCATTGTGTTTGTTGGCAGCTCACTAATCTTATGGAAGAGTAAGAAACAAATTGTTGTTGCTCGATCCAGTGCAGAATCAGAATATAGGGCAATGGCCCAAGGTAGTACTGAGATGATGTAGGTCAAGTCTGTCCTGACTGATCTAATGATTGAAGTACCTCTTCCTATGCATCTCAAATGCGATAATCAGGCAGCTTTATTTATAGCTAATAATCCAACATTCCATGAAAGGACGAAGCATATCGAGGTAGACTGTCACTATACTCGGGACTTGATCCAAAAAGGGCTTATCTCAACATCTTATGTTGCGTCAGGAGATCAAATTGCAGACATGTTTACTAAAGCTTTGGCTAGAGGTCCTTTTCATCATTGTTGTTCCAAGCTGGGCGTGATAGATATATATATATATATATGCTCCAGCTTGAAGAGGAGTGTTAAGATATTCATGTTACTCTGTCGCTCTTTCATATATTTTTTATTTTTCCTTGTCCTGTTTATGTAATTTACCCATAGGGCTTTTCTCTTATATTAGAGAGCTCGAGGGTTAGATGAATGTTATGTTAATTTTCTCTCCAACAGTTCTCTATGTTTGTGGTACCCTTGCAACTACAAACTAGAAGGTAGAATCTTAAAACTCGAGTAGACTTTGTTATTCGGGCTACACCCTCTCTCTGCTTAGCTCCTACTCAGCTACTCTATCTTACCGGTGATGGATGAAATATTCTCTTTGCCCTTGTATATAGTTAGAGAAAGTGCTTATTACAATTATCATGACAAATGAAACCGTATTACGAAGATTTCGGAGCTTTCCCCCAACACAAGGCCTTGCTTACCTTCAGACCTTGCTACCTCCCTGTAAATGTCACCTGACATGCCTTCCTTTTCTCACCATTCACCATTTATTCTTTTCACCTTTCTTTTTTTACTAGTTAAGGGTGGGGAGGGTGGGGTTGAATTCTGGTCTTTGGAGTGGGAGCCCACTGCTTTTACCACCAAACCATTAAGTGGGTTCTCTTTTCACCTTTCTTGTGCTCTTATACATCTGTTTTCACATGTTCTTTTTCTTTTTATGAGGAGGATCTTCTGGTACACGATGATGGACATGTCATATGTTTCTGAATAATCTTTTTGATTCTCTTATTTACAGGTGAGTTTGATGATGTTCTTGATGGTACACATTCATTGTATCCCACTGAAGATGAGACCAACGTGGAGATCATCATTTTAAATAGTGGTTCTGAAGATGTCTTGCTCCAACAGCCTAATGGATCCTTGCCGTTGATAGAGCGTCAGAAACTTTTGGAGATAAAAAATTTGACATTGGAAACACCAAAAAGCAGAAGGATCCTAATCGCAGATTTGTCATTGGAGATCAATCACCAAGATCATTTGCTGGTGATTTTTGGCGTGCTTATATCTTATCATATGGCATTTTGCCTTTTCTTTTATAAATTAATTTGAAGGGATTCTTAATTGATAGGTCATGGGTCCCAGTGGTAGTGGAAAAACTTCTCTTCTCAGGGCTTTGGCTGGACTCTGGAACACTGGCAGAGGGAATATTTTATTTTATCTGGAGAAGTGCAGAAAAGGTCAATCTTCAGTGTCACCGGATATAGATTCCGTGGAAACTAATAGCTCCTTGAGTAAAAGAGCTAGAGGGATATTTTTTCTTCCTCAAAGACCCTACATGGTTCTGGGCTCTCTAAGGGAGCAGTTACTTTATCCAACATGGAGTGAGAACTTACAGACATCTTCCGAGAAGAATGATATTAATGGTAAGCCTTGCATTTTACTTTTTATTGAATGTTCGCTTGTATTATTTTTTATTTCGAGGTATTTTTCAGAGAAAAGAAAATGCAATTTTGGTTGCACATTTTTGTTGTTTAATTTAGCCTGTAGCTTCTTTTTTTTGCCAAAGAGACTCGTGTTGATGTTGCCTATGACGTTCCTAATTAATTTACCAAAGTAGATTTTGATAGACTCCAATAGTAATACGAAAATAAATATGTTTTAACAAGAAAGGGAAACAAATACTTGTAAGTTGTAAAAAAACTCGAAGATTGATGAACCTTATCTGAACCTATTGTATTAGTGTACCATTTGTGTGAATTATCCATTAACATATTTGCATTTTGTATGCATATTGTCCTGTCATCCCATGTACAGCTCGTTAAAAAGAAACAGTTTGCTTGGTCTAATATTATGGCAAAATGTGTTTACATGTGGCCCAACCTACCTACTGTTTGTTGTTTGCAAATGTATGCGCAATATGATAAATCAGTACAAATAAGATAAAATAGTTTAAATTTACATTTATCAAGATGTTGCTCGGCCTGCATATTCCGTGTCTCATCGCCTTTCAAAAAAGGGTAAGATTTTGCGCACTTCATCATATATATTACATTTCTTTTGCGCACTTCATCATATATATTACATTTCTTCTCAAGAAATATAACAGGTGTATGGCTTCTCATGTAGCGTCACCAACTGACCTCATACTAACTTACTAAGCAATGTGGATCGAAATACGAGAGCAGTGTAGTTGACTCCTGAAGAGATCCAAATACCCATCTAAATACATAGTCCCTTCGTAAGGGTGCTAATCGAATCAAAATCCTTCATGACACCATGACCATGGGTTAATCCTTACCATGGGTCAGATATACTTGCTGTTATTGTTACTTTAGGGTTTCGTATATCTTTACATATGCTTTAGCATAGCCGAATACTCACCAGCAACCTCTCTGAAAAGAATCATCACATTTTTACACTTCAACGTTTCTCCAAGTTCCACAATTTTCTTTCTATTGTCCTCTGTACTTAAGTTTGCGTACGGAGACCATCATATCATACAAGGTTGAGTTTATTGATGGGAGTTATTTTGCTAGATCCTCTTCCTTTCTTGTCTCAACAAAACTCGGGTGAAGTCTCGGAATTGCCAAAGAAGCCCACGACTGAGGATCTGGTTCAGGTTCTAAAAACTGTGCGCCTCGGCGACATCCTCTCTCGTTTCAATGGATTGGATACAACCTGTGAATGGTCCAGTGTCCTCTCCCTTGGTGAGCAGCAGCGGCTTGCTTTTGCACGTTTGTTGCTAGCAAAACCAACCTTGGTTCTGTTGGATGAGTCCACAAGTGCTCTTGATGAAGCAAATGAGGTATGCCTGCATCTTTCATGTGCTATTTTTAGACTCGCAAAAAGATGCGCGTAACTGTCTGGCAAAGCTTAATCCATGTGCTTTCTTAGGTCTTTTAACTGGGTAAAAGACTGCATCGGTGCATCCTGACAAGTTGTAGCTTTCTCGTGGTGGTTCTTGAATACCCCTTGTATCCTAAATAACGTTCTCGTTGTGCAGGCCCACTTGTACAAGCAAATCGAAGGCGCGGGCATAACTTATATCAGCATCGGTCACAGGAAAACGCTATACAAGTATCACAACAAGGTCCTCCACATATCTAACTTCTCTGGACATGATGGCGAAGAAAACTGGAGTTTGCGATCCATAGAAGAAGTCACTTCATCCGAATCAGGGTTGGCTGTGTGACGATGCGACCGGAGACATTCTTGAACTTGTCGCTGCAGTATACTAGACGCTGAGGAAGATTTCTATCGCGAACGTGTCTTCTGCGGATCAGGTTATTTCAGGCCAAGTTACTTCCAGATACAAACCCTGTTTATAAGCCCAGTCATACCATACACATGTACACGTAAAGTTACTGACATCGCCCCAATTTTTAGACCAATAACTTTGTCTCTCCTTTCAAACTGCTTTTGAGGAAAGAAGAGGACAGATCTTATGTAGAAAATGTGCAATGTCAATTTTTTGAAAGCTTGATTTCAGATTTTAGGTTGAAATGCACATGTTAAAATATGTAGCTGTGAGTAAATATAGAAATTTTGTATAGTGATCTGAAAGTAAAACCCTCCGGTTTGAACTCGGAATTTCAGGCTACATACTTTACCACCGTTAATTACAATAAATTCCTTGCAATCTTTTCATGTAGTAATAAACTATCCATACCGTTCACTTGCACGTCAAAGTTTTAACATACATCAAAACAATTAGTTGAAGGGAACATCTATAACTGGATCAACAGAGCAGTGGATCGAGAGGAATCACCCTCCTAATTTAGACAAAGAATTAATCCGTGTCAATGGCAATCATTAACACGAGCATAGTTTCTGTTCTTTTTCTTTAAAAAATCAATTTTACATGCTACTGAAATCCAATTTATCTCAAGATAAATGATGGCATCACGATTACATCATTCATTAAAGGGATATTTATACCCACAACCTTGAGTAATATCATAATTACCCCAGATACCCTCGATAATCACGAATTACACCCAAGACCTTGAGTAATGCTTAACTTTTACACCCATAACCCCGTGTAAATTTTCAACCAATTTTCCTTTAACAATGACGGTATCCGTCACCTATTTTATATTTTGTACCCTTTAACTTTCAATTATTTACAAATAAGACCATCCCTTTCCTCCTCCCTTCATCCCCCAAGCAACAAATCCGCCTCCCCCGCCCACCGGCTGCCCAGCCCACCCCCACCCCCTCCTCCGGCTGCAACCCCAGGTGGTGACCTCCCCCCATAAGATTAGTTGAAACAGATACTTCAGATTGCTCAGATTTTTCACTCGAATCTGCGTCCCTAAACAGTGAGTTTGACCGATTTGCATCAATCCCATTTGATTGCTCTACCATCCCATCAGAGGCTCCAGAATCAGAAGGATATTTGTAGCCAAGTATGAAATAAGGAACTGGAGGGCACAGCCCCACCGCCCCCTCCCTGCCCCACTGACCCGAGCGTCGTGCCCCACCTTCCCTAACCGCACTGGCGCACCATGCCTCCCTCCCTGGGCACCCCCACTAATTCATGATTATCAAGGTAATTACGATATTACTATTACTCAGGGTTAACATTCTTACTCGAATGCCGAGTCCCGAGTTTCAAAAAAATAATAAAGGGCTAGGTTGAAGCATCTTCCTTGATGAGTTGGAAAGTTAAGAAACCATTCCTATGGATTTTCGCAGAAGCTCAATTATAAGGAAACCAAACACATTCATTGTGGCATGAACAAAAGAAATTGGATGTAAACACCAGCACTACATTCTTACCAAATGAAAGGCTCAAACCTTTTTTTGCCTTCTCAAAATTTGGAAGACATAAATCATAGTTCATGGCAAGAGACTACAGAGTTCATTCTTAACCTATATAATAGCATACCATAGTTCATGATGTACATGTAATAGGCCACCAAGTTACCTTGAGCAAACCCAAAAGCTACAGTCTACTTAAAAAAGGGGGTGGGTGGGGGGGGGGGGGGGGGGGGGGGGGGGGAAGAAGGCAGTCAAAGGTTTTGCTAGTTCACCTTCACCCACACGACAAAGCACGCTGTTTCCGTGTTAAAAGCCCGGAATCAAGCTCCATCACCAGGTCAGTCCCTCGAGCTACGTCCCCTCTACTCGATAGACTGTAAAGAGGCCACAAACCAGTAGGCAGCGAAAAATTGTCACAAATAGCAATTCCAAAAGACGACAGGTGCAAGATGATTGCTTAAATGACACCGAGTGTGCCAACCATGGCTTGTCATGCGTGAATGCCATTCCAGTTAGGGTATACGCCACCATTCATCAGGGGCTTCGATGGCTTGGCTGCATGGCCGTTCTGGTATGGCTTTGCCAAAATCCCATTGGGCAAGTTGCTTTTGGCCACAAACTTGTTAGCCACATGAGAGGAATTACTCAGTAAATCATCCAGTTGTCCACAAGAGGCTGCTATTAGCCCTGCAAGATTATGCGAGATGAATTACGGGACAGAATCATAGTTTAAATTGCTGCTTAAAATCTATCAAGGCGTGACAATAACAAGCCACTGCAATAATGAGTTTTGGAGAAGGCAGAAGAGCAAGATCTAGACACCAAGACAGACATAACATCAGCAAGTTAAGCATTTTGTCACACAAAGTGCAATAATATACTGACAGAAATTAGAATTTCAGTAATTGTATTGAAATATTTGCGACAAAATGGAATATCAAAGGTATCAGTAGTTAGAGAAATTAGACGCATGATGTCATTAATCCAACCTAGTTTCTGACTCGCATTTTCTAAGGTATCAGTAGTTAGAGAAATTAGACGCATGATGTCATTAATCCAACCTGGTTTCTGACTCGCATTTTTTATCATGTTTGATAGGCATGTTCTTTTTCGGGAAGACGGTGATCACTAGTCAACTCAATTATCTAAGTTGTCATCAAATAATACGCTACTCAAGAAAGAAACCCACTGGGTCAACGTGAGAAACACGTGCATCAGATACATATTCCATACCCTGAAAACATCAATTTATTAAGATAGCATGTTTTATTATGTTTGATAAGCATGCACTATTTCGTCGGAGTGATCGCTAGACAACTCAATTATTTAAATCACCTGCACAAGTTACACTAGGAAACAAAGAAACCCTCTGTATCAACGTGACAAACACATTGCATCACATACATATTCCATACCCAGAAAACATTTATTCATTTAGATGGCATGTGTATCATGTTTGATGGGCGTGTTCTTTTTTTGGAGGATAGTGATCACTAGCCAACTCATTTAGTTAAGTTGCTGCAAAAATTACACTACTCAAGAAAGAAGCCCTCGGTGTCAACATGAGAAACACATTGCATCACATGTATATTCCAAACCCTGAAAACGTCAAACTTACTTCCAAAATGTAATTCTAGCATGCTATTTGTTCATCGGTTTTAATTCAATGAGCACTGGTCTTGAAAACGTAAGAACAAACAAAATTTAAATGCTCAAAACCAATGTTCAGGAAAGCGGTATGCGGTATTCAGTCGGAGGGGTCACTGCATAGAGAGTATGCGGTATGCGGGAGAGTATGCGGGGAGTATGCGGTTTGGTATTTTTTATTATTAAAAATATAAATAAATTTTTAATATCATGTTAATATCCTCTAAATATTATATTCTTGATTGTAATAATAAAGAATTGAAGGTACAAGGAACAAAACTATTGGGATAATAGAGTCAAGTGAGCAAAAACATCAATTAAAAGAGCGTTAAGTCGGATGTTCGAATTGAGGTTAAGGTTTTAAAAAAAGTTTATTCGAAAATCGGCCGCATAAACGGCCGCATATACGGTATACTCGGCCGAGTATGCGGCCTGACCCGCCTAGATGACGATTTGACCATACTCGGTGCGCCAAGGCTACCGAATACGAGTATACGGCCGAGTATGCGGTATACTCGGCCGATTTCCTGAACACTGCTCAAAACTGTTAACGTATACAATAAGAGTAGTATATGTACTGTTCTCTATTTTGTTTTTCTTCATAGTATGCTTTATGTAATTTACCCATAGGCTACTCTCCTATATAAGAGAGCCTAGGGTTCATGGAATGAACAAGCAATTTATTTTTCCCAACATGGTATCAGAGCAACGGTCCTAGACCGGAGTTCTCGAAACCCTAACCCTAACCCACCCCACCCGCCGGCCTCTCTCTTCTTCTCTCTCTACTCTCTCTACGCGGCGCCCCCCACCCCCGATCTTCTGCGCAGGTCTTCCTCTCCAATCGCGGCGGTGCTCCGGCCCTAGCGCATCGCCAGCCCTGCGCCTTCGCCCTCGCGGCGGTGCTTCACGCGCGAGACCTGCGCGTAGCGCATCGCCAGCCCTAGCGCGCCTTCGCCCTCGCGGCGGTGCTTCACGCGCGAGACCTGCGCGTAGCGCATCGCCAGCCCTAGCGCGTAGCCCTGCGGAGGTCTGCTAGCCAGTTCTGGGCGTAAGCGCATCGCTTGCGCGTGCCCACGCTTGCGCCTCTTCGCGCCCAAGCTTGAAGGTGTGATAGTGCATACACGCGCGCCCCTGCGCAACTTCTTCTTGCAGTACTTGCGTGCGTTCCCTAGTTGCACACACACGTAGCGTGCTCTTGCCTGCGCGTAACCGTGCGCCCCTGCGCGTGATCATCTGTGCGCCAGTCTACTGTTTGCGTGCATCTTCGTGATTGTTTGCGCGTGTAAAGACCGTAGCACGCGCATATTCATGGGGATAGTTGCTTGAGGTCTACACATGCAACTAATCCCGTCTGTCATTGTAGACAAAGCTCATCTCCTGTCAATCGCTCCAGTCTTCCATCTCCAGTATGTCAGAAAGCAAGGCTGATATCCCGTCTATTGGCGCCTTTCGTGGTCCAGCGCCCATTGTCAAGATGGATGGTACTAACTATGAACTGTGGGCAATGCAGTTCATGAGTATGATGAAGTCTACAGGTAAGAAGCACATTCTTACCGAATCTGAGCCTGCAGAGAAGACTGGAGTCCATGCCTCATGGGAGGCCGATGATGCATATGCCAAGGTTTGGCTATCTGGTACATTGGCTATTGAAATTGCCAATGACATCCTACATCAACCCACAGCCAAGGACATGTGGGATATTCTGGCGGCAACATATTCTCAGGCGAAGAACGAAACAAAGATTCTGCAACTTCAACATGATATATTCACAATAAAGCAGAATGGTCGTCCTTTACATTTTCTCTACACATCACTGAGAGGGATGTTCGAGAAGCTCTATAGCTTCATGCCTCTTACTGCCACGCCAGAACAACAGAAGACATACAGGAATGCGACGATGGTGGGCGTGTTCCTCGCTGCACTTGATCCAGAGTATGAGGCAGCACGGTCTCAGATTTTGGCAGACTCGACTATTCCTCCCATGGAGGAAGCCTTTCATAGATTGAGTAGGATCACAGTTCCTTCAGCAGCTGTGAGTCAGAATTCCTCAGCCATGGCGGCAAACAGAGGTCGCGGATTTCATCACCAGGGCCGTGGACGTGGACCTCGTGGAAGGGGTGGCCACACTAGGCCAACATGCACATATTGTCACCGAGTCGGACACAATGAAGATACATGCTATTCAAAGTATGGATTTCCTGCATCCGCACGAGCTGCTGAGCAGATAGAGCCCCCATCTGCTGCTATCTTGGACCAACGATTTGATGATCTAGTAGCCCGTCTGAGGGGCATTATTCCACCATCTGGTCCAGCACCGACTACAGAGAGTCATCCTGATGCTGCTGCTTCTACCTCCGCGTCTACCAGTGCTTCAGGTAGTATACTTGCACTTCACAGTAGTAGTTCTGATACATTGCCATGGATTATGGACTCAGGCGCTACACATCACCTATGTGGCGACCAGAGTCTACTTACAGGATACACTCAGATCCCTCCAGGACGGACAGTAGTCATTGCAAATGGCACACATTCCCCCATCACTGGTCAGGGAGAGATTAGACTGACATCGTCTATGCAGCTCAAGAATGTGCTACATGCACCTGATTTTTCAATGAATATATTGTCCATTAGTCAGATTACGAAGGATCTCCATTGTCGAGCAATTTTTGATCCATCTTCTTTAATTTTTCAGGACATCCATACGGGCAACGTGATTGGTCGTGGCTATGAGCAAGGAGGCCTCTACCGCCTGAATCAGACCCCATTTGCTGGAACCACATCCTCTCCTTCTGGCCAAGTATCTCCTTTACTGTGGCATCTGCGTTTTGGTCATTTACCGCTTCAGAAGTTGCGTCATGTATTGCCTTATAGTCTTCCTCACACATCTATTCAGTGTGAGGCATGTCAGTTGGGAAAGCATCACAGGTCGTCCTTTCCCAGTCGTCCTGGTCGGAGTAGTACCTCCAAGTTTGAGTTATTTCATGTTGATGTCTGGGGTCCAAGTCGTGTACCTGATCATCAGGGACACAGATTTTATATTGTGTTTGTGGATGATTTTTCTGGAGTGTCATGGGTGTTTCTGATGAAAAATAAATCTGAAGCCGGAAATATAATTATCCATTTTCTGAATGAAATACAAAATGTTTTTTCTACATCTGTGAAAATTGTGAGAAGTGACAATGCTTTAGAATTGTGCACTAATTTTCTTGCCAATTACTACTCATCAAAAGGAATTATTCACCAAACATCTTGTGCTCATACATCTCAACAGAATGGGATTGCTGAAAGAAAACACCGTCACCTTCTTGATGTCACTAGATCTCTACTTATACAGAGTCATGTTCCATATTCCTACTGGGGTGATGCAGTTCTTACTGCATGTTACCTAATTAATCGTATGCCTTCGTCTGTCTTGAATGAACAGATTCCGTTCTCACTTATTTATCCTGACAAGGATCTGTTCACTCTCACTCCTCGTGTGTTTGGGTCAGTTGCGTTTGTCCATCAGTTGTCGCCGGGTACTGACAAGCTCTCTCCTAGGGCTGTCAACTGTGTCTTTGTTGGGTACTCCAGAACTCAAAAGGGGTATAAGTGCTTTGATCCTTTGCGTCGGCGGTATATGATCAGTGCATATGTTACATTTTTTGAATCTGTTATGTATTTTTCAGCATCTGGAGACAACCAGCTTCCACCTATACCACCTGATGCCATATACATGACACCACTACCACCTCAGATGCCATCATCAACACCACCACCACCACAACAGCCTATCTCACCATTCCCGTTCCATTATATCCGTAGGCTTCCTCCACCAGCTCATGGTCATGACTCGTCCACTAGCTCGCCTATGGTATGTAATGAGAATATTAATGTTGATGGATCTGACGACATTTCTGAGCAGGATGTGTTGCAGGAGCCAGCTGAGCCTACAACTGATTTGGATATTCCCATTGCTTTACGGAAGTCGACGAGGAGTTAAACCAAATATCCATTATCAGCCTCTGTATCTTTTGAGCGGCTATCTGGAGATTTCAGGTCGTTTGCTATGGCACTTTCAGCCATAGATATTCCACAGAATCATCATGAGGCTCTGCAGGATAGTAGATGGCGGCTTGCAATGGAAGAAGAAATGGCCGCACTTCAGTCCAGAGGAACTTGGACTTTGGTTTCTATACCTCCAGATGTGAACCCAGTGAGCTGTAAGTGGGTGTTTACAGTGAAGCAAAATGCAGATGGCTCTATTGACAGGTACAAGGCGCGTCTGGTGGCACGTGGCTTCACACAAACATATGGGGTGGATTATCTTGACACATTCTCGCCTGTGGCACGTCATTCCACCCTAAGGATCTTGTTGTCAGTTGCAGTTGCTCGAGACTGGCCGCTCCATCAATTGGACGTGAAGAATGCATTTCTATATGGAGATTTGCAGGAAGAGGTGTATATGCAACAGCCACCTGGTTTTGCTGTTGAGGGGGAGTGCTCCAAGGTATGCAGGTTGCATAAGGCTGTCTATGGCCTTAAGCAGAGCCCCAGAGCATGGTTTCAGAAGCTCTCGGATCTCTTCGAGAAACAAGGATATAAACGTTCCAATGCTGATCATTCCTTGTTTGTACAGAGAACAGCGAGAGGTATCATTGTCATTATGGTTTATGTTGATGACATCTTGATTACAGGAGATGATGAGCAGGGCATAAGGCAGGCGAAAGAAATGCTGGGTAGTGAGTTTGTCACTAAGGATCTTGGGGTCCTTAGATACTTTCTGGGGCTTGAATTTGCCAGAAATTCCTATGGGCTAGTCATGTCACAAAGGAAATATGTTACAGATCTGTTGAGTGAAACATGTATGCTTGAGTGTCGACCTGCTACGACACCAATGGACCCCAGCATGAAGCTTTATGAAGATAACACAGAGGAGGTGGACAGGAGAAGATATAGAGAACTGGTAGGCAAACTGTTGTATGTCACGATCACTAGGCCAGATATATTATTTGCAGTGAGCCGTGTGAGCCAGTTCATGGAGCAACCACGCCAGGTGCATGTGGATGCAATACATATGGTACTTAGATATCTCAAATCTTCTCCAGGTGCAGGTCTGCTATTCAATAAAGGAAAGGGGGTTTCTATCTCAGCATGTGCGGATGCAGACTATGCAGGATGTCTCAAGGATAGGAAGTCCACCTCAGGGTATGCTGTCTATGTTGGAGATGCCCTAGTCTCATGGAGGAGTAAGAAACAAACTGTGGTAGCTAGATCTAGTGCTGAATCCGAATATAGGGCTATGGCCCAGGCTACTACAGAGATGATGTGGGTGAAAGCTGTGCTTACGGATCTATGTTTAGATGTACCACTTCCTATGAACTTGGAATGTGATAATCAGGTTGCTTTGTTTATTGCAAACAATCATGCATTCCATGAGCGGACCAAGCATATTGAGGTGGATTGTCACTTCATACGTGATATGATTCAGAAAGGATTCATTGCTACATCTCATGTTACCTCAGAGAATCAAACTGCAGACATATTCACCAAGGCATTGCTACGAGGTCCATTTCAGAAGTGTGCTTCCAAGCTGAGCATGATTGATATCTATGCTCCATCTTGAGGGGGAGTGTTAACGTATACAATAAGAGTAGTATCTGTACTGTTCTCTATTTTGTTTTTCTTCATAGTATGCTTTATGTAATTTACCCATAGGCTACTCTCCTATATAAGAGAGCCTAGGGTTCATGGAATGAACAAGCAATTTATTTTTCCCAACACTCAAAACCAACAAAATAAAACCTAAAAACGACGTGTGTCACTTTCATTCGATGATATGAAGTAAGCACTCAACGAAAAAAATTAGAATTCAAAAACTTCTATTGGTGAAAAGGATACATCGAAATGATACCTAGGAAAAGTGCTGATGGCTTTCCTGGTCTTGATTTGAACTCAGGATGAAACTGAACCCCAACAAAGTAAGGATGACTGGGTAGTTCAACTATCTGCACAACTCAAATGACAAAGCGCTGGCTTAAGATCACCCTTATACCATGCGATTAAATGCGGTATAAGCACAAATAGTCACCTCCATCCTTTGCCCGGTTTCATCTTTGCCGACAAAAGAAAGACCAGCTCTTTCGAATCTGGAGATCATATTCGGGTTGACCTAAAAAGCCAACAAACAAAATTATTACCAAATAATGACGTAATAGAAAGAACTACTCTTATCAGCAGAAGTCAAAAAGGGCATGTCTTATTTTGGAAAATTAAAGTGAAACTCATAAGTTACAAACCTCATATCGGTGACGATGTCGCTCATCCACATAACCAACACCTCCATACCTGGTAAACAGCCACAATTATTTAGTGGTCACCCAGACGAGATTCTAAAATCAAGACCAAGAAGATAAAAGGGAAAAGAAGAATTTATGATCAAGCAGCTAACAAGATTCTCACAATTTAGCAGATTTGCAGTCAGATGACTGAAAAATTGTTCTTCTAGATCCAAGGCGCATAGTTCCGCCCATATGCGTTTTGGAACCCTGCATAACAGATATAAATTGTATTCAGTAAAAATACAACACGGGACAAGCAGCTAGACAAAATTCTCGAGTGCTACTACCTCAGGCATGAAAATGACACAAGGATTTTTGGTGTCTGGGTCAAACTCTGTACTATTAGCATCCTGAAGATTAAGCACTGACCGTGCAAATTCAATAACAGCAGTTTGCATGCCAAGGCATATGCCAAGGTAGGGGATATTGTTTTCTCGGGCATACTTTGCAGCCAGCATTTTCCCCTGGACACCCCTATCCCCAAAGCCCCCGGGAACAAGGACTCCATCCGCCCCCTGCAGGGTAGAAAAGCCTCGGGAGTAAGATAGTGCTACAATGGCAAACAACTCATGCAGAGGAAACAGTAGCTACAAACTAAGAAATATTATGCAGGCACTAACCTTCAACTTTTTCCATGCAGACTCATATGCATCAGGGGTCTGCAATGAGAGAACACGGTCAAGTCACATTTTGATGAACACAGTTAACATGGTTATTATATGTCAAGGAAGTTTATAATCCATCCAGTGACCTCTTTCTCTGCAGAGTCTTCAAGATCAGACGCAGCAACCCACTCTACCACAAGTTTCTTGCAACAACTTACAGAAGCATGAAGAAGAGCCTGTGTATTTAAAGTTGTTAGCACCTTGACAGTTCATGATGTCCATACAACAAAAGGTTCGCGGTTAGCATGATGAAGATGCAATCAAGCTAAATGACATCTCGATAAGTTAAAATAATAAACAAACAAAAGGATTTATCCATCTAAACAATGTAGATGTTGACATAATAAAATAATTGCAGAGAAATGTTACACTACAAAGATACTATTGAACTTTCAGGTGGAGATTTTCACTAGCATAATATTCACTTACTATATAATATGCTATTTAAACCAATACATTGGCACACGTTTATATTTGCCACGAACATATTGGTAGAGTAATGAAGCTCACATCCCATCCACAAAAGAAAAGAAAACACTCCAGCCCCTGTTTGTTACGATGAAATAGAGGGACAAATGGAATTATAATTCTTTTGCTAATTCTATTCCCCCATACATGGGAATAGTCACTCCTAGGCACCCCCTAGGAATTGGAATTCCATTCCTTGCAAATGTGAGGGGATATATTATTCTTCAATATTTTTTATTCATAGTAGATTTCGTACAGCATTGCTATAAACATGTCCAATAGGGGATGCAAAAAGTCAGATATGTTATCCTTATCCATTTTAAGATAGGAATACATATGGATAACAAAGTTATGTTGTACCTTTGTTCATTTTAAAATAGACACTGATGCACACATGAAAATATGTATAAAATGGATATGATAGTTGATCGGATATGGATGTATCAATATATGTGTGTATTCAAGTTGGTATAAGGGATATTTAGATGAGTAAAAAAATACTAATTAAATTTATATCATAACAGTTATATAGATTATTTTTACAAATAAATCTATTACTATTGTCAAGACAAATGTGTTGTATTAAAAGTTCCATTCCCAATGTGAAGCAAACAGTAAAATGAAAAAACTTGTTCATTTCAATTCCATCGTTAATTTCACTCTTGCCTTAGATTTCATTCCATTGACATTCCTTCCCAACCAAGCGGGCCCTCAGTTGGTATCAATATCTATTTGTGTATTCAAGTTGGTATAAGGGATATTTAGATGAGTAAGAATTACTAATTATATTTATTTTATAACAGTTAAATAGAATATCTTTACGAATAAATCTATTACTATTGTCAAGACAAATGTGTCGTATTAAAAGTTCCATTCTCGATGTGAACCAAACAATAAAATGAAAAAACTTGTTCCTTTCCATTCCATTGTTAATCTCATTCTTGCCTTAGATTCCATTCCAACTTGTTCCTTTCCATTCCATTGTTAATTTCATTCTTGCCTTAGATTCCATTCCATTGCAATTCCTTCCCGACCAAACGGGCCCTCAGAGGCATCCTACTCATCATTGTCATTGAATTCCATGATCATCTTATTTCCAAACAGGAACTAATGCCATGATGTAACCATCCATGTCTTATAATGATCACAAAAGACATTTTCTTTATTTAAATTCATGATAAGTACTTTGATTTCCAACATATACTTCTTATATTTCGCACCAGCTATATATACAAGCCAACCTCCTCATTCCTCGGTAAAGCTTAGTTTACTACCAAACAAAGGAGCACTTGCTCTCTAGGTTTACAAAAAAAATGTATCACATTTAATGCAGAAAAGCATAAAATGTCAAAGTTTAAATTAATAACAAAAAACTGAATTATAAATGAGTAAGCTTCGTGTTAAGTAGATGATGAGGATGAATAAATGGATGCCGAATGCTGAATCTCATTCATGTTACAGGTTGAGAATGAATCAATCTCTAGGAAGAATTTTGAAAATTAATGGCTGCCATTTTGTGTAAGCAAGGTCCATATAGTGGTCGGATCGCTTTGGGAAAAGAGAGAAAATAAGGCCTATCCATTACTATTTATTGTGAAGTAAATAAAGGTTGGAATAAAAAAATCACCAAGGTAAGAATATCACCTTCAAAACGGAAAGGTAAGAGTCTGAGAGTCCGGTATATTTTCCAACCATGGCAATCCTAATCTGCATAGATACATAATTGCTCGGATTGATGAGCTATCAAGAGATATTCAGGCTTTTTTGGCAAAAAAAAAAATAATTTAAAACCCACTGGATCATGCAAGGTGTCAAATATTTCTGCCCTGGTAGTCCACTCATCCAACATTGGCTCCATGACATTGCTGCAAAATATATATATATATATATACTTTATATTAGAATATAAGCTTCATAATGATGCTACCAGTCCTATTTGAAGGAATGTCAGATATACAAACCCATGAAGATTCAAACATTTCAAAATTGCTTCGTGTGCCTTCTGATCCTATTAAATTAACACATATAAATGATAAGTTAAATTTATAAAAATATCTTCCAGGAAATTTAAAATTAAAGTGAGATGAAGCATTGCATACCCTCAATAGCAAAGGGATGTGCCAGATATTTGAAACATCGTAAAGTGTGAGAATATTTGATACCTGTAAAAGAAATTTCCATACCATGGAGTTAGACATGGAACTATTAGCAAAGTGCACAGCAGAAAGCAATGGAAGCATAATTTTCATACCGGAACATGGCAAAATTGGGAGAGTTTTTCTTTTACATTTTCTTCCAACACCTGCAATCAGTCAATTATAAATACAGATCCCATCAATATTCCAGATGTATGAACAGAATTTGGGATTCGGAAGTGGCACCTTGGTACTGCGACAGGCCAGTATATTTGGGGTCAGCCCTTGGCCTCTTAAAGCACGAACACTGTGCTGGGTGGGCTTAGTTTTCTTAAAAATTTGAAACAAGTAAAAAATTCAGAAGTATGTTAATATGTTAAAACAAGATTCCAGTTTTTACTCTACACGAGAATTGATTTATGTGCCTCTTCCTGCATTCTATTTGGAGTATATAGCATAATTTGTGAACATGATGAGCCATTTAATGTAGAATAATATGTGTCCTCAGCCTACCTGCTCACCAACCACATTAAGAACAGGCACAAGGCTGACATGAACAAGACAGAAGTTGCCAGGACCTATTAAACATGGAAAAATATTATACATTAACAAGGAAGCTGAGACAATGCATTCTGTTCACAAGATCTTCCTTTGATATTTACTTACCCACACGATATGAGAACTGCCCCAGAGCTTCAATGAAGGGCATCGATTCAATGTCCCCTGCATCCCAAAAAACACGGTGATCAAATCAAACTATGCATGCCGCCCTTTTACAACAACTTTAGAGCGCACACCATAAGCATGAACTGCTGGAATACAACAAAAAAGAACATAGATATTTTCCATAAGATTATCACCTATAGTTCCACCCAATTCAATAACACAAAACATCCGCAGGGTCTGCTTGGCCATCCACGGGAATTCTCGCTACTCGCTCAATCCACTCCTGAATTGCATCGGTGATATGGGGAACAACCTGAAAAAATAATAATGTACTATTTAATCGATTGCATGTTCAGAGATGGAAAAAAATAAAGACCAAATACCAAACATGAGAGCTATAACGCAGAGTAAATACACACCTGAACAGTTTTCCCCAAATAGTCTCCTTTTCGCTCCTTGTCAATGACAGACTGTTGTTGACCAAAAACATCGGATAAAGAAACTCGGACTTATAAAAGAAATGCTATTAAAAACTTCAAGGCGCGGACAAAGGGTACATAAAAAACAATAGCAGTATATAATGTGGGTTATACATACCTGATATATCTTTCCAGTGGTAATATTGTTGTCACGAGTTAACTTAACATCCAAGAAGCGTTCATAGTTCCCAAGATCCAAATCAACCTAAACCAGAAAAAGAAATGTCCATTTCAATTATGAAACATGACTGTTCTAGCAGATTAACAACCACAATCTCGTACCAAACAACCACATTCTTTATCACGTACAAAAAAGAGAGAAAAGTAACTGATAAAAAGAAAATGCCCTAATTGATAAACTTATGGATTCAAGAGCAAAATACAACATAAAACTCAAGCTGTTCAATGACCCCAAAACAAAACAAAGCCAGAAAACCCCATAACAATGCCAGATATTTGGTTATCCTAAGATGCTCGCATTATAGCTAGAGATGTCAAAAAGATTCCCATACCTCACCGCCATCATCTAGGACAAAAACTTCACCATGTTCAAAAGGGGACATCGTCCCAGCATCTGTGTTCAGGTATGGATCTGGACAAAAAAACACATCCATGATAAGCAGTCCGTGTCCCACAGTGAACAAGAAAATAATACAGACCCCAGATCAGAGCTTCTTTCTGATCTAGCACCTAACATCATTATAATTCAAAGATAAAAATAAGCAAAAATGAGATACAATGAAGCTTAATAAATCTGTTGTTAGATTTCCTTTTTGAGAATCATAAGATGTAAATACTTTCCTACAGAATTGGAGCCTACATGCTCTAAGTGGGTTACTATTCCTCAATTCCATCGCCACGCAACAAGCACTAAATACAAACCCGTCAGATTTTGTGAGCATGTAGTGCATATGGCTACACTCAAATACAAGAAGCTCAGTCATCACAACCCATCAGAACAAGACCAAAAGCTCTACATTTTGGGAAAATACGTGTAAAGATTAGGCTACACCCAAATACAGCATGCACAGTCATCACAACATTGTTTTCCCCTTCAGAACAAGACCGAAGGCTCAACATTTTGGGAAAAATTATATATGAAACGATTAAGGAAACGTGCAATCAAACAAGATGAAGACCAGCATCTTTTTTGATATGCAAAGTCTTCACCTCCAAAAGCCTAAACATCGTGGGCCCACGTGGAGCACCACAGCCCCAAAAGGGGTCTCAACAGACATGGCATGGGGCTCCAACCGAACCATGAAATTTTTCGAAGTTATTTATGTCCACCTTCCACAGAAGACCCTTGTTCTTCACCACAAACTGAAACCCCTATTCACAATAAACACTATAAAATTCTGAAACAGCCAAAGAACAACTCCACCGGCAAATGCCCTTTAAGACTCTTCATCAGATAACTTCAAGAGATTGGGGATATAAAAAATCTCTCTGGTCAAATCTTGCAAAGGAGTACAGGTCAAAATCGTCCCACCAATACCACTCTCCTGTAAAAGGAACAAGAACCTACCAACCGCCAACCCCAAGCAAAAACACAATCTTTTTGCACCCAACGATCTAAGAAACCCCAGGGATCCACAAAAAGGAGCCGCCTTTTGGCCAGAACTCACACATAATCGCCAAACTAAAGGATACCCAATGCACGAAACCTCGCATATCACCAAAACGGAGGGGGTAACTGTAAACAAGGGTAAGAGAACAAGAACACGCACCGATCTTGATGGAGGTGACTCTGAGCCCGCACGCCTTGAGCACGACCCCTATGCTGCTCGCAGTGACCCCCTTCCCGAGCCCGCTCACCACCCCTCCCGTCACCAGCACGTACTTCATCCTCCCTGCACCGAAAAAGGCCCAAGAAAAGCGGGAAATCAGATCGAAAGGAGGCGACTTTGGGGTGACCCATCATCGGAAATGGAGAGGGGAAGCGACCCACGAGATGTAGGGCGCAAAGGCGGGGTTCTTGTAGCGGCAGCGCTAGGTGGGAAGGAGAGATTGAGGGAGAGGAGAGAGGGCGGGAGGGGATAGGGAGTGGGGAGGAGAGTGAGAGAGAGAAGGGGGGTTTTATAGGGTTAGGGGTTTGGGTTGGAGATCGCCGCCCGTCGCCATCGTCGTCACGGATTTATTGGTCGAGTACTGTGTCTGTATTAGTACTTATATTTTCCCTTTTCTTTTTCCTTTCTTTAAAGGAAATTTTATATTAAGATCCCAATCACTCCATAACCCCTGCATCTTTGTATTTATAATATGGCTCATCTAGTTCTTAAACATACATGCTCCTATCACGGGTTGGGGGTAGGGCTGTCAGGAAGCTCGAGCGTGATGAGCTCAACTCGAGCTCATCTCATTAAGAGCTCATGTGCTCGACTTGAAAACTTATTGAGCTCAAGTTGGATTTGTGGCTCGTTAGGGTTATGGAGCCGGGCTCGAGTTGGGTTGTGCTCCACTTGATAGCTTGATATACTCACATATGTGGAAGTTGTTATGATTAGACCCGTACAGAACAACTTTATGAACAACGGAACGGGCAACATTCTTTCGTACTTACCTGGACAACTCGTTAAGAGGCTTGTGAGCCAGCTCAAGATCGTTCAGGTCGACTCTAAAAAGTCACCATGTTAAGAGGCTCCTGGGCAGGTCGAGTCATTGAACACAGCTCGTTTAAGAGGCTCGTGAGCCAGCTAGAACTCGATGAGTTCGAGTTTGAGCTCGAGAAAGCATTCCAAGGCTCGAACCTTATCGAGCCAGAGATCGAGCCCATGTTTTCTTATCAAGTTCAAGTTCGACTTGGGGTTGACTCGACTCGTTGAGCTCGATAGACACTCCTAGTTGGGGTACAAGGGTTGATAAGATTACAAAGGTCGTGTTGTGATTTATAAGGTTAAGGGTGTAATTACAAAGATTGTATAGATTATTTTTTAGTTGGATTTGGTTGGATCATGGTACAAACATCCCTTTCTTAAAATGATAAATTTTAATGTTGACTCGGTTTAATATGATCTCTTAACTGATCACACTTGATTTCAAAGTACGAAGGATAAATCCCATCGTGCAAACAAGTTCGTGAGACATGCTTATAAGTGAGGCTTCGAGCTCGAGGAAGGTATTGAGTCGAGCTTGGGTTAAGACGTGCTTAGCTTCAGAACATAATTGGGTGGCTCGACTAAATAAAATTATATACCTATGCATATTTTACATATTTGAACCTATCGTTATTCGCAATTCTATATGTCGATATGAGAGCAAATGTTGAACCCCCATGAGTCTTAGATGAACTCGTTCCACATGCGACACGAGTCCAGAAAATTCCATTTCTAGAAGGTTATGTCGGTAAAGAAGAAAACCCTTGGCTACTAGTTGACTCATCTCATGTCCTCTCATCAATTGACTTCTCGCCTTCTTATCAAAATGACAGTGGCATAAACCAGTCGCATCTTTAATTTTCCCATTGCATCCACTTGTTATTTCTTAAGAAAATCAAACTATGGTTGAACCTCAAGTTGAATCACATCTTAGAGCTCAAGCTTGAGCCCTGAAACTACTCTAGATCTCAAGCCAAAATGCAGTGAACTCGACATGTATGATAAGCACCCTTAAACACCACCATGCTATCTTAAGCGATATTCGATATAATAATTAACATGATCAATGATACCCTTCTTATTGTAGTTAGATTCTGGTTCATCAACATGATTTCCACAAGCTTGTGATCCCATAAATTGGGCTTAAAATGTCTAAGTTATGCTCAAAATAAATGGCAAAATTGCCTTCAAAATGAATTTATTGACATATTATAGTATATTAGTATATGAAATTGGGTAATTTACAATTTGGGTCCTCATCTATGGGTCTGATCCCAAAATGGGTCCCGATCTTTAAATCGTAACAATTAGGGTCCTAGGTCCGTTTAGAAAACGGCAACACGCAATGCCGTTAGTGATTGCGGGGCTCATGACCGAAACACCCTTGAAAATTTTTGGTTTTGGTCCCGTTCACTCCTACCCCACACCGGACCTCAATTTTCCCTTCCTTCCATCACACTCACCCGCGATGCCCTAACCCCACCTCTTCCCTCCGGCGAGTACCATCCCCTCCGGCACCAGGTTGTTGGCGCATCACCTCACCCTCCTCCGTAGCACCTCCTCCCAAGCTCCTCCGCAGCACCTCCTCCCAAACTGCCACCACATTCACGCATCGTCACCACTCCTTCGCGCAGCACCGCCTCCCCCACCCTCCTTCGACGCAGCAGTGCCACCGCGAGGTTGCGGGGCTCCATAGGCGTTGTAGCACACGATAGGTCGCCCCTCCTTCACGCAACACCGCCTACCTCACCGCGAGATTTCAAAACATTTCCTCCGTATTTGATTTCAAAACAGATCTCTGTAGTCTCCACTTTGATTGCCACCAACACTTTGCTTTGATTTTCCATCTGCGTGGATTGTGCTTGCTTGTAAATCTAATTTTGGATTGCAAAATCAGTTCTTCGCAGTTTGACGTTGTAGATAGCAGAGTTTCTGCATATTTAATTTCAATGCATTGTGTTTCTAATGAAAAGGTGTTTTTTATTATAAATTTCGTCCAATATAAACCCTTGGATGACCTCACAGAACCTCCCCAAATTTCTACAGATTTAACTCCCTACATTCAACCGTTAACCCTCCTCGAAATTCTGCAGATATAATTTCAATTTTTAGATTAGAAAGCATAATTTGGAGGATAGCACCGAACCTATAGTTTCACCCAAATTTCCCCAGATTCAACCCTTGTGGATTTCGTTTGTAATCAGTACTGTGTATCTCTTGTATTTTAATAATAATTAGTTAAATGCATTATGTTTGGATTGTGTTTGGATTGCAAACTTATGCAGTTTTAATAAAGCAAAATTTCTGCAGTTATAATCAGTATCTTAAAAGCTTGCTAAGAAATTAAGCATCTAGTAGAGGAATTAGATTGTGTTTGACGATGCTTATGTTTCCCTTCATTTGAATTTTATGTGTAGGGAACCATGTCTTCCTCATCGTTAACAAGTCATCAATCAGCTATGTATTCGAACAAAAACAAAGCATTCCAGCCCATTACTTATTGCAATTGCGGTATTAGAGCTCCGATAATAACCTCGTGGACGGATGAAAAATCCAGGGAGACGATTCGATGGATGCTCCAAGTATATGCGGGATGGATGCAATTTTTTCAGCTGGGTGGATCCACCTTTATGTAGTAGAGGGAAGGAGATAATTTTGGAACTCTTGCAGGAGAATAAGATTCTTCGATCAAAAATGAAGTCATCGGTGATTACAGACAAAATCCAAGAACATTTTTGTATCTACAAAGGATGGATGTTCTCAATGATAATTATTTGTTTTTTGTTTGTCATATGTTGGCTAATGTAATGTCGTCATTGTATTCTCTATAAGAGAATGAGGTGAAACGCTTAGATTGTACACAAATGTTTGATGTGAACATCTTGAATATGAGGTGAACATCTTCTATGAATGATCATGTTTGCTTTTATGTTCTCCAACATGTATGATCTTCTCTGATCCTTTGTATGAATTTCACACAATCGTATTGCAAGCTGTACAATAGATAGAAATTCATGCAATAATTATCTCCTTGCGATAATGTGTTAAAAATGCCCACCCTTCAGTTTCCTTTGGTCGACATATCCTTCTCCAATCGAGAGAGAAGTCATCCAATGATCCAACGCTAATCCCCCATGTTTACATCTAGTGTTTGAGTGCCATGTGATGTGGTTCAGACCTCACATCTGAGCGTCAATGTTTTCATCTTGGCAATGGCTTTTGTGGAGTCTGAAGAGGTTTATCTTGACAGTCATCTCTAAATCCCTTCATCTGGATCTATTCTTTTTTTCATAAAAAGATTTGTTTTATTGTCACTCATGAAAAACAAATGTGTCTAACAAAATTCGATCTGAATCAAGCAATATGAGCGGGGATTTTTTTGACTTATGCTTGTACCACATGCAATGTTTTGTAGGATCAAGACCAATTTCAGATAGGAAAGTATGCATCTCGATCAATGACATAAGATCCAAATCAACATTTTCCACGACATCGACTTTGCCATTGTTGTAGTCCATATTTGAATCGAATTTACCAGAATACCAAATTTCTATAGTCAAATACCCAGGATTCTCCATTCCTGTAAAGATTACATCAAAGCACATTAATACTTTATATTATGTTCTTGTAAACATTTCAGTGGGATTTTCAAAAATTTGGGGAGGTTCTGTGAGGTCATCCCAGGGTTTATATTGGACGAAATTTATAATAAAAACACCTTTTCATTAGAAACACAATGCATTGAAATTAAATATGCAGAAACTCTGCTATCTACAACGTCAAACTGCAAAGATTTGATTTTGCAATCCAAAATTAGATTTACAAGCCAAACACAATCCACGCAGATGGAAAATCAAAGCAAAGTGTTGGTGGCAATCAAAGTGGAGACTACAGAGATCTGTTTTGAAATCAAATACGGAGGAAATGTTTTGAAACCTCGCGGTGAGGTAGGCGGTGTTGCGTGAAGGAGGGGCGACCTATCGTGTGCTACAGCGCCTATGGAGCCCCGCAACCTCGCGGTGGCACTGATGCGTCGAAGGAGGGTGGGGGAGGCGGTGCTGCGCGAAGGAGTGGTGACGATGCGTGAATGTGGTGGCAGTTTGGGAGGAGGTGTTGCGGAGGAGCTTGGGAGGAGGTGCTACGGAGGAGGGTGAGGTGATGCGCCAACAACCCGGTGCCGGAGGGGATGGTACTCACCGGAGGGAAGAGGTGGGGTTAGGGCATCGCGGGTGAATGCGATGGAAGGATGGGAAAATTGAGGTCGCGTGTGGGGTAGGAGTGAACGGGACCAAAACCAAAAATTTTCAAGGGTATTTAGGTCAGGAGATCCGCAATCACTAACGGCATTGCGTGTTGCCGTTTTCTAAACAGACCTAGGACCCTAATTGTTACGATTTAAAGATCGGGACCCATTTTGAGATCAGACCCATAGATGGGGACCCAAATTGTAAATTACCCTATGAAATTAGATGGATTCCACATCAATAGGATTGTGATATAATGTCATGCTCCCCTTAAAATGTACCCCAATAATCAATTTGATATCCAAAATAAACGCCATTTACCATACAATGAATGGTTGGCAATGTAAATAAATATTATTAGGATCGGTAAATGGAAATAAGGGCAATATTTTTGAAATGAGAATACATGAATTTAGAAAGTTGTGGAGATATAAGAGTAATTACTTCCCAATGATTACTAGAATACCTCTTATACCAGTTGTTTTTTACCCATGTTTGGTTCCAAAATATAAATATTTTAACCACTTATTTCATTTGTTTTATTTCAACTTGATCGTAGGGTATATATTTATCTATACAAAGTACCATATTAATGTTGTAATTGTGTTTTAAAAATAAGTATCAACTATAAATTTACACAATTTAAGTATGGGGAGTGTGATGCGTGTGTGTCTATCATTAAACATAAAATACATAAATAGCTCAATATTTTCTTAAATACTATAAAATTACAAATAACTTGAAAACTTATAAAAAATATGATTTTATATTAGTTTACGTCATTGAACTGAAATCCATATGACATAAAGCTTAATTGGATTAAAACGCTAGTTTTTGTCCAAGGTTAAATTTTTAGTACAATTTATTACAAACCCTAATGAACTTATTTCAATTTCTATTATTAAACAAGACTAATATATTTATGAAAGAAAAAAATCATGATGTATTGATACAATAAAAGAAAATCGAAATTCCAATTATACAAGCATACTTAGGTTCCTACCTAGGTCAATCTTGTATACATGAGCATATAGATATAATTGAATTTATATACTGCATAATAAAATCAATATATTTCATTAAAAATATTAAAGTAGTAAAAATAAATAATAATCATAAAACCATTGCTATCTACATGTACATACCTAAAAATAAGTAGAATTGATATCAAATAACATATCTAAAACTTTTGATTGGGATGACTATATTAAAAATATTAAACTTTTGACTATATCAAATAACATATCTAAAACCATTGCTCATTGTATGTCTTTTCGATCCCTCTGTTGATATTTGCATGTTCCCATTTCCATCGACAACTACATATTGAGATCTTCTCCTATGAAAAAAGTTGTGGTGTTTTAAATAAAAATCTACAAAGCAATGTGTAGAATTTCGTGGATTTTTCTTAGACCCCATCACTTAACTTATTTGATCCTTTATCTATAGCATCATAGTCAACCTCTAGTCAATACTCATTTAGTTGTTGTGCTCCCATCATTCACCACCTTCTTATGAACTCCAACAACCACGAAGGAGATCAAGTTCATTAAAGTTGGACCCCTTGAATTCTTCAATCATTTAATGTAAGCAATATACCCCTTGATTCATGACATGCACTCCTTTCTTTCATCACATGGGATCTTAAACATTCCAATAGAATGGAGTGACTGAGTGCAATATATCCATGACATTAAGCGTACCTTGCTCGTATATTATCATCTTCCTTCTACGTATTGGGGTGATGTCTTCCTTACCGCCGCATTCCCTATTAACTATATGCCATCTAGCTCCATTGACGAGCATGTACCTATTGAGGTCCTTTTTCCGGTAAAGTTCATGTTTCATTTTTCTCCCACGGCCTTTGGGTGTGTCGCATTTGTTCATCTGCTTCGTCCTAGCCTTGATAAACTTGTTGCTAAAGTAATGAAATAAGGTTTCCTAGGGTATGCTAGGATTCAAAAGGGCTATAGATGCTACGACCCTCATTCAAAAAGCATTAAATAAGTATGAATGTTACATTTTTAAGTCCCTTTCCTACTATTTCCAGCTCTAGCAAGCATGTGTACCCCCCAACTAGCCTATCCTGCTCCACTTCATGTTACTATTCCATGGGTTGACCTTTACAAGTCTACTCCTCCCTAGAGGCACATCCCTTTTGAGACGACATCATCTCCTCAGTTATGTCCTCCGACCGAGTCTTTATAGAGTTACAGTATTGCTACATCAGCGAATACACACATGTACTGCTAGCATTTTCGTGGATGTTGAAAATTGATCTTTTGCCGATAGCTCTATAGAAGGGGATTAGACATTGCCTTTCTCGGTACATGTTTACCAAACATCGTGACTTTGATGTGTCCTTTTCTGGACTTGGCTCCTCCTACAAACAGTTCGTATAGGCAATCTCCGATACAGTTATCCCACATATATCAAGGCACTACATGATTCTAGATGTCGCTTAACAATTGAAGAAAAGATGTATACACCGATCTCTTAAAACACAAGGACACTAGTTGATCCACCTGGCGACAACAGAATAGTGGGATCCAAATGGGTGTTCGAAGTAAAGTTTAGTCCAGATGGGTCAGCTCTTTCTACAAGGCACGACTAGTGGCTAAGGGGTTCAGACATACCTATCATGTTGATTTCTTTGATACATTCTCTTTGGTTGTCTATCTATCCATAATACTGGTTCTCATGACACTTGTAGTTTACTTGATTGGCCACTACATCATCTTGATGTAGAAAAATGCCTTCATATATGGCAACCTTTAGGGCTTGTTTGGTTGCAGGGTTAGGCAGGGTTGGGTTGGGCTGGGTTGGGCTGTGAATAGTAATCTGTGAGGAGGAAGTACTCCTGTGAATAGTAACCAGGGTTGGGCCAACCCTGCCCAACCCTGCAACCAAACATGCCCTTAGGAGTTCGTCTACATGCATCAACCTTCTGACTCTCGACTTTGAGGGAAGTGTTAGAAGGTTTTTCCACAATGCAAGCCCGTACTCAAGTAAAGACCCCTCGCCTTGTTTTAGTCATTATCAGAAGTGCTAGAGAATCTGGGGCTAATTGGATCCTTGTAAGACTATTATTTATTTACAAGAAAGAATGAAAAAAGCATTGTGATAATGCTGATCTATGTGGATGGCATCATCCTCACGAAGGGATGACCGTGATGACATTTTAGAAGTTAAGAGGTAGCTACCAAAACAATTTGTGATCAAAAACTTGGGACCACTACGATACTTCCTACGCATTGAAATAGCTAGACCGAATCAAGGATTTGTTATATCTCAATGTAAGTATGCTACGGATCTACTATAAACATGGATGTTAGGATCCAAACTAGCACAAATACCCATGGGTCCTAAGGACGCGTCTTTGAGCCAGGGGCTATTGAAGACATTGGTCGATACATGCAATTAATAGATAAGTTACTTTATCTTATCATCACTCAACCATATATATCTCTTGCCTTGGCAAACCGAGCCAATTCATGTACTCTCACACGTAAGCTCACTTTGATGCATGCATGGTGGTCTCAAGGTACATCAAGTCTTCTCGAGAGAAAGGTATAATATTCACCAAAGGCAATAATTTCGATCTCATGGACTATTTCAGATGCAAATTATAGATAATTCACGGTGGATAGAAAGTCCACTACATATTTCTGCACACTTGACTGGGAATCTTGTTACTTGGACAAGCAAGCAACAAGCGGTGATCTCCCGATCACGTGTTGAGAATGAATATCTAGCCATGGCCTAAGGTGCGACAGAATTAGTATGGGTCCAATTAGTACTTACATATTTTCATATCACTTCCAACAGTATTATGGAACTTCGATGCGATAATTGTGCAACAAGCATAGAACTAACAATCCCATGTTCCACGAACGAACCAAATATGTGGAACTTGGCTGATACTACAACAAAAATTTGATACGAAGAGGGTTGCTCACACTCACAGTGTACCATCTACAGATCATACTTCAAATATGTTCTTCAAGCCACTCGTGCATGCACGGTTCGAGAAATGTTGGAACAAGCTGAGCATGTTTGATATATATGCTCCAGCTTGAGAGGAAGCGTCGAAGTGCTTAATTGTAAACCCTAACCTAAACCCAGGGTTATTTTGGCTTAGTCACTATTTAGAAGTCGACTATTCCTGTAACCCGAATCCTAAGACTCCACCTATACATTATAATTATTTAAATCACGAAAGTAATTATAATTATGTAATTACGAAGACTACATTGACAGGTTGTGTAGGACACGAAAGTAAAAAAAAATATGACATTATAATTATTAAAGATTTGCCATAGTTATATTCCATGTAAAAATATAATACAATGATACGTGCAATCCATTAACTGCATATTGGCTTTTATTATTTTTACAAAGTAAAGTTATTGATTACATTTGGTTTCGTTGAATCACAAATTACAGCTTTTGATTCTCCTAAAAGAAGAGGCAATCAAAATATATGTTTACTAAGGAAATTACAGAAAAAAATCCGAAGTTTGAGACATTTTTAGACTTCGAATATACTAATATAAATACTTTGTCAAAAACATTCTATTTTTCATCAAAATGACAAAATTAACCTCTACAAATATGACATAGTTAATTGTTTCTCGCAATTATTGTTGTCATCAAAACTGTACAGATATATTACTGTAATAAAAACTTAACGATGGCATTCTCGTGGTCATGGAATGTTTAGTTTTTGACTAGGGCTGACTATCGAGCCCAACGAGCCGAGTCATCCCTTGGCTCGGGCTTGGTCGAGCCTTTATCGATCTGGCTTAGGCTCGAACCGAGCCCCTTATCGAGCCCAGTCCGGGCTTGAGCTCAAGACCAGCTCGTTAAAGTAAATGGGTACTTTTCTTGAAAAGGTATTTTGCACAGGTTCAAACTCAAAATCTCCTCTATCTAAGATTGTGTTTCCTTACCAGTAGGCCATTATCCAAGTTATATACAAAATCTGAATTATAATATATATTGTAACATTCCATTTGCTTATAAAAAAAGAAAAAATTACGAATTTTCTAATGCTTGGGTGGGGGCGAACGTGTGGGCGGGAATGTGATTTTGAGAATTAGGTCGTGACTCGTGGGAGTGGCAAAGTTAGTGGAGGCACTACAAGAAATTGGACCTAAGGCAACGAATAATTTGAATATTCATTGCTATATCTTCCGATGTTAAAGATATAATAACGAATATTATTCGTTGCCCAATGATCTTGTGTACATGTAATTATCAATGAATATCATATTCGTTGTTAAAGGTCCACATAACGACGATTTTTCGTCGAATTATTCGTTAAAATTCATGCTAATTGTTGGCATATTTAGCAACAATTAGAAGAAAACAACAACGAATAATCGTTGTATATGATTCGTTGCGAGGAATATAGCAACGAATACCATTATTCGTTGCGAATTTAAAGAAGTAAGCAACGGATAATATTCGTTGTTATATATTTAACTACGGAAGATATGGTAATGAATATTAAATCATTCGTTACCTTAGGTCAATTTTCTTGTAGTGACGGAAAATAACAAAGAGCTCCTTTTATTTTGCTTGTATTATATATAAATATTATACGTATATATATATATTCTTTATCGAGCTCCTTATTGAGTTATCGAGCCGAGCGAGGTTCGGCTTGGCTCGTTAAGCTATCAAGTCCAAAATTCTAGCTCGAGCTCGGCTCAATAGCCTAATGAGCCAGGCTCACGAGCTCTTATCGAGCCGAGCCTTAACCTGACTCATCGAACCGTGACTCAATAACCAACCTTATTTTTTACAATGAAATTCCTGTCACCACACGCCAGTGTGACAACGAAAACTTTTCTTTTCAAAATAAATTGTATATGAAATATGAATCGAATCGTAGCTTAAAATCTGGGTAGTGAATATTTTAATCTGAGATATATTACTAATAAGTATATAAAGTCATGGTAGAATTAACTATACAGTTATATGAATATTTCAAAAAAATGTTGTATCATATCATCTGATTCTAAAATTTCGACGAGAAAAACATAGACTTGCGATGATTTATATGTTTGTATAAATCCATCCTTAAAAGTGGGACAACCAAATAATTGTAACAGCAATGGAAAATTTAGTGCACATAATGCCTATTGAATCTGTAACTAAAATATCTATTACTTTGTGGCAACTAAAAATTCGTTGCAAGAGAAACAATCCTTATCTAAAACTCTTCGTTGCCACAATTCATCACTACTATGATAATTTTTTGTAATGTTTATGAAAACTTTTGTTTACGTATACTACAAATAGGGGGAAATGGTGTTGCTCTTTGGAGGAGCTAACTTGGCTCTGCCGCTTCATTTTCTCTATATTTTATTATTTTTAAAAAAATCCGTGAAAATTTATCACTATATCCATATATTATGCCATTCAAGTTTCACGAGAAACAGAGACTCCTACGGCCTCCATTTAGACGATCATTTTTTAACGGTCTCGGAATCGTTGAAACCAACTTCGTCTGGATGGAGGTTGTAAGAGTCTATATATGTTTCGTACGAAATTTGAATGACATAATATAGATATAAAATAATGAAAATCTCATAAAAATATTTTTTAAAAAAATAAAAAAATATAAGGAAAATGAGACGGGGGAGCCGCTCCAGCCCCATTTTACCCTTAGGCCCTGTTCGTGTGGGGTATAAGAAGGAATGGAATAAGGGGAATAAGCCTCCAACACGCTTCCCCGTGGTACGACTATTCCCCATTATTTCATCTTATTTCACTCTTATTCCTATCTTTATCCCACCTTACCTACCTTTATTTCACCTTATTCTCCTTATTCTTATCCTCCAGCCGAACGGAGAATAGACCCTTATCCCCTTATTCCCCATCCTTATTCCTGCTTATTCTCCTACCGAACGGGCCCTTACAATTATGATATAGCTAATTTAGTCACCTTTATTGTTGATTTTTAAAACTATGGTATTTTTAAGGCAACTTACTCTTTTTTTAAAAAAAAGGACTTATGGGAATAGATCCACGTAGGATGGAATAAAATAAATGGCAATCACTAATTTTTTTAGGGAAGGTCGTTATGAAATCAAGGAGGTGGGATTAATTAGTGAAGCAATACAATATTATTGACTTTTAGACTTTAAGTTATCTAAGCATTCGGCTGTTTAACAAATAAACCACCTCTTAATCTTTATTCAGAAATGATTAAAGTATAATAGACCCCGTTGGCATAAAAAATAATAACATGGTCTCATCCACGCATTGTTGGGATATTTAATCGTGATGGTTTGTACAATGTTACGTGCATTTAAGTATTAGCTTAATCCATCATCTCACCGTCACCAATTAATTAGTATTTGAACATCCCAAGATATTTGCTATGACTAAACCACTTGCTTACGCCTTAATGCACGCCTTAATCAACGCCCTTCTAGTATTGTTTATAAAGTTCTAAATTTTTTGGTTTTTACGAAAAATTCGAAAAGAAAATATATAATTGAAGTCTTAAAATCGAACCAACCGGTTTATATCCTAATATATATGGGGTTGACGGGGCTGCCCCCTGGGCAGCCAACATGACTGTCCCGTCCCTTTTTTTTCGCAAATTTTTATTTTTTTTTGAAAAATATCGACATGTATATTCATCCCTATATCCCTCCTATATGTCATTCAAATTTTGTCAGAAACAAAGACTCCTGCGGCCTCCATCCAAACAGAGTCGATTTAAAAAATCCTGCGACCGTTAAAAAAATAACATATAGATGGAGGTTGTGGGAGTCTTTGTTTCTGACGAAATTCGAATGGCATATAGGAGGGATATAGGGATGAATGTCCGTGGTTTTATTTTTCCAAAAAAATAAAAAAATCCCAAAAAATGGGGTGGGGGCAACCATGTTGGCTCCACCTAGGGGTAGCCCCATTTTTCCCTACATATATATATATATATATTGATATTTGTATTTTCGTTTTGACATTCACTAATATTCGCATTCGCATTGTGTGTCCATTTTAGAAAATAAATATATTCATAGATTTATTTATAACGATGTGCAACAATATTATATGTTTGCATTCATCATTGTTGATAATTGATATACGGGTAAAATGTGTATGCCCCATAGCTCCCCGCATTATTTTTCTCAATTTTTTTTATTTTTTTTTGAAAAATGCTTCCGTGGATTTTCCTAAATATATCCCTATATTATGTCATTCAAATTTCGTGGGAAACAAAGCCTCCTATGGTCTTCATCCAGACAGTCATTTTTTTAGCAATTGTGATAATTGTGATAATTTGTTGTTGTAACAAATTATCACTATTATGATAATTTGCATAACTGTGATAACACTTTGTTGTCACAATTCATCACTATTATGATAATTTGCTGTGGTAAAATTTTAGACCATTGTATGTCTTATCCAACCATATTAAGTAGCTTACTAATAAAATAAAGGGGTTTTGTCACTTGTGCCCTTAACTCTTTAATATTAGCCTCTCCTTTTTTAAATATCAGTCGAGCTCCTCACTTTTTACAAAATTCACAATTATGCTCTTTCGTAATATCAGTTATGCCCCTACTTTACTTTAACATAAGGGCAAAATTGTGATTTTTGTAAGCAGTAAGGGGATCAATTGATATTCAAAAAAAGAGAATCATAACTGATATTGCAGAAATTAAGAATGGCACAAGTGATAAAAACCCTAAAATAAAATATTTTTATCGAATTGATCTCATACTCAACCCTTATACAAACTATTTATATATTGATCAATAGCTACATCTATATTAAAATTGACGAGAATGGTAAAGGCAATTAATTAATGCATCGATCTATATTAGAATTGGTGATGGCAATCGAGCAGATCCTCTGTTGTACAATATAGAACTGCTGTAAATGAGGAGTGCACTCGAGCTGTTCAATCTTGATCAAGCGGTTCGCACAAAATCTGAATTTTTGTGGGTCTTTACCCTGTGAACCGTTCGATCTTGATCGAGCGGCTCGGGTGCACTCCCCATTTACAGTACACCAGAGGATCTGCTCTCTAATGGCGGAGGATGCGGGGGCTTTGTCATTTGTACCTTTTATTGTAATGTGCTCTCATTTAGAAATATGAATATATGTGCTATATAGATTTTGACGAAGATAAAAATCGTGTTATTCTATCCATAATCATGGATAAGGATTTGAAAGAAATATGGTTTGGATACATATAATGATAGGAATACTTTCTTGAGTATAAATGAATTGGATATCTTAGATATGATCGATACAGATATTCTGACTATGTTTGCTCATAAAAATGATATCAAATAAGTTAAAAATGGTATACATATAGTTACAAATAAATTATTTAACTGTATATTAAAAAATGTAAACAAAGACATGAATATTTGTAGATACTAAAATAAAATGTGTCTATAGTGAACTTTTTTTCTAATGTCTCTATATCATCTATTGTTAAATATATGGTGACAAATATTCATTGCAAGACTATTATTTATACTTTAAATTGATGACTTATGTCGCATTCATTGCTATATCACCAGTAATGGCCTATATAGCTAGTAACGGTTGTCTGCCCTTTATCATCAAAATATGCACTAATAGTTGCTAAAAATAACAATTAGTTGTGCAAATTTTGATGAAAAATCAAGGATATGGCTTGCCTCTAATGATATGTCAACAATTATAATATTTGGTTTATTTGAGTCTAAAAATCATCCCATACTGAACAATGTTCAACATCATAAATTTAACAATGGACGATATAATGACTATCTAAAAAACGTCACTATAAACATATTTTGTTGTGGTGAGATATTAAAGCAGCATCCATATGTGTGTCTATTTAATACGAATATGGATACACATGTCAAAAAATGTAGAAATTATATTGAGATATTTAGACTCATAACCTTGAGTAGTTTCATAATTACCAATAACCCTGAATAATGCTTTGCTCTTGCATGTCATGTCCATGTGTTAACTTCCATCTCGACTCCCTGTTACTTTGACGGAAAAAGTTAAATGTTGATAATGTTTCCCTCAAAACATATCATATTTATAAAATGATGTCATTGTATGGATCAAACAAAATAATGCTCGCCATCCCATTGGATCGACCTCTCTCTTTCTATCGAACCTTAGATGCGATGGATATCGATGAAGCAATCAAACAATACTTGTGTCTAGCCATTTCCTTTTTTTCAGGTGGAATCGCAATTGTCAACTCAAACTCGATCTGACAACTCAAAGTTGTGTTGGATGAATGATTATGAAGGACCTCGTGGATGAACTTCGATCGAGCCTCTTGCATAGTATATTAATCAAATTGGCGATGAACATGTCCTAAAAGTTTGTTGATGTAGATCCCCGTCGAGGAAGGGTGAACTCATGCTCTGATTCGGCCTATTAATGGATCTGGAATTGGAAGTACGGAGAACTTTGGTTGAAACCCAACCGAGCTTCAATCCCTTCGACTCTAGAACTGTGAAGCTTCTAGAGAAGAGGTGGGGCTAGAAGGATGTCTTGTCCTCCTTCGAGCTTGCCCCCTACATGAGGGGATGGTTAAAAAGATCTTATTGATGAAGCTCTCCATAAGTCTAATCCATGATCTGATCGTGGATCCGTGATTCGTTGAAGATCCTAGGTACCTGCAAACAGGGACGAGGTGTGGTGGACGTCCTTGGTGAAATCCACGATCTGATTGTGGATCTATGATTCGCTGAATGAGGAGGAAGATATAGAGCTGCACTACAAGAAAAATGTGATATGACGAACACGATCTTTCGAGGGATGTACTTGGAATTCAAAATTCAACATGATAGTACTCCTGACGATATGTCGGGTAAGTAGAGTGGTTGAATATTTTTCATCATGACAAATAATACATATCTCTTAGGTCACCAATTCAACCGATGAAATCTAGTCAACACCTACCAAATGGAATGACAATAATGGCAAAACACTATATAAACAATGCATAAGTAGTTTGCCTCTCAAAGTAGAAATTTCTGACTTCATCCCTACTCAGAAGGATGCTCAAACTAAAGGTATCACCAACTTTTGACATTCTATGCATAAAGAGATCTTTTTAATATCCTTGAATAAACAAAACCTGAACCACTACGACAATTTAGCTAAGAAAGGGTCATTTTGAATCGTCAGTTGATTTCTTATATTTTTAACATAACTACTTTACTTGTTAGTTAGATAACATTATTGGTTTGTTTGGTTATCGGGTTACCTCGGGGTAACCCGATTTATCACTCTGCATTCATGGGTTGGAATTCCATCACAAATCAATATTACATCATATCACATTCCTTATTCCAACTCTCATAACCATCCAAACAGCTTCTATTCATATGAGGATATTCCAACTCACTCCATTCCAGTAACCAAACATACTATATAAAATCACAATTTAGGGCTCTGTTATTTCCTTTTGTAAATTTCGAAAGCATATACTAAGTCATTAAATTTTTTTCTTTCTTTTTCAAAATCAGCTAATAGACCGAAAGAATATTCTCGAGTTGATCGCGAAAGATCCCGTCTTAGGTGCATCGATCCAAATCAAGGAAAGAAATGGATGCCTTCGAATGCATCGCGTTAGACGACTAATATTTGAATTGGTCCAAAACTTATCAGGCTAGAACAAGATAAATAGTGCCCAAGTAGGTTGAAAAAGAATTAGGATAAAATTATTATCACATGTCCAACTTGCTCTTCCACTTATTAAGAATCTTAGATATCATCTATAACATAGGACCCCACATACAAAACGACACAATTGAAGGTCCTAAAAACCATAGAAGTTGAAAGTGATACTTAATTTTCTTTCATACTTTCATACTTTCATACTTTTGTATTGTTTCCCTATCGGATGTATTTAGTTGACCAATTCGTTATAGGTCTCTTTATTAATAATGAGAGTAAATTAACTAACAGGGTTGTGCTATGAATGTAATTTAGTATACATATCAAAGAGATGTGTTCTACTTTTCTCCAAGCATTACTCAACATTCTTTCTTCTTCTTCATAAGACACTATCACAATATCGATTACTCGTCAATAATCGATCACTTACCACAAATTAAACTATTGTTTCGATAGAGACGCGCAAATGATTATTTATCAATGCACAATTTTCTTATTTATAAGTAGCCATATGAGTTTAGGAGGAAATATATTATACCAAATGTGTTTGTGAAATGGATCATTGCGACCTTTATGTGCTATTATTTTACGAAGGTAGGTAACAAAAAAATATATAAATTTATTTTTTCGTGATGTTGTTTATAAGCCAAGGTTCTCGATATCGATCGATGGTAAGACTAATGGGCTTGGGGTGTAACGTCTCGGACTTAGGTCTCTGGTCTGTTATCGAGGAAAACTGGCTCTGACAACTTGTTGGGTTCGGACTCAATTGGACTCGTTGACAACCGCCCAAAATGCTTAAGTCCAAGTTGTCAAGTAGTAATCCCCGCCACTTATGACTCACTCTCACATTTTGCGAGTTTTAGATGTGGGATTATATTTCGGTGGTATAGGAGTTACATGGGGTTTGACACACTACAACGAAATCGAAGACAAATAATAATTTAATATTCGTTGCATTTGTATATATATTCCATAGTTAATAACAAACAACGTTCATTACTTGATTCTTTAAATTCTTAATGTGTATCTTATTTTTCTAATTATTGTTAAATTTATCATGAACGAATACATATTTTAACGGATAAGTCAACTGAAAAATTGTCATTATTACAACATTTATCAACGAATAAGATATTCATTGTTAATTACACAAAAAAATTAATTTTACAATAAATAATATTCATTGTTATATATTTCACATCGAAAGGTAACACTGAATTTTTAAATTATCTATTTTCGTTGGTTAATTTTCTTGTAGCAACATGCGATTGGGGTTCGATTATTTCTACAGTTGTTATAGAGTGTGATATTGATTCGAAAAAATATTAAGCTTAAAAAAATATCCCAAAAATCCGAAAACATAAACTTTCATTCACACAAAAGGATCATAGATTGAATAATGAGTTTCTGACCCCCTATCAATGTGTTGTCTACTTGCCTCCTTGAGTTCGATCCTAGGGCTTGCTCAAGATAAAAAAACATATACTTGTACTTTATAATCACATATCTTTTATTTGTTTTGATGGAGACATGTGCCATTCTACGTCGACGGGGTAAGAGCTTGTTTTTATCAAGGTGAAAATCTAAGATCTACGAGGTGCTTTCATGTTGTGTTTGCTCGAAGCTTCCCACTAATGTGTTGGGAAAAATACACTAGCATGGACTTGAGCTAGGATTACTTCACGTTGAGGGGGCGTTCGATTCGAGAATAAACATGAATAAGGATGATGAACAACGAGAATAAGTGCCTATTCTCTGTTCAGCCGGAAAGATAGGATGATAGTAAGGTGGAATAAGGGTTGGTAAGATGGAATAAAGACACGAATAAAGGTGGAATAATGTGAAATAATGGATGTAGATGGGAATAGTCGTACTCTTGGGAATCGTACCAGATGTAGAATTGACCTCCTAATCCAAAAACGAAGAGAATTGAATGAACTTGATTGTTTTTAACTAAAAGAGGATCACATAAGATATGGATATATTTTATCCATATATAGACCATATCTCTGGATACATCAGTTGAATATTTGAAGTTATCTCAATCAACTTCAATCATCATGATCTCCATATAGAAACTTTGATGTCCGATCTTTGTCATATTAGATAAAATATCAGAAAGAGGGAGATTCCCTTCCAATTCCTCCACTAAAGAGAATGGGACGTTAAGGTATGAAGGAACGAGAAGGGTACATTCCTTGGAATCCCAACAAATTAATGATGGTTTGCCTTTCGGTCCTTTTTCCATTATCTCATTTGCTTTTCCCTTTGAAAGATTTGGCACTAAAGATAGATGTGGAGGGAATAATCTTTTTCTATTGCACAAAGGAATCCGTGATCTTTTACCCTTTTCCCATGTAATAGAAGAGGATAAATGTAAAATGTTCAATTTGTTGGATTTATTAGGAAACACTATAGTTGCATCAGGATTAGAGTTTAGGGTTTAGCGGAGTAGTTAAACTATTATGACAAAGATTGGACAAATAGCGGAAATACAAGTAAAAATCATTAAAGAGAGAAAATATTCACAATAACAATACCATAAGGATATAGCGGTGTGATACTGTAACTAACTACCCTGTTAAACCTAATCTCTAACCATGATGCAACTGGCTCTCCCTTTTTTTTGCTATTTTTTGTGTTTTCTTTTGTACTAAACATTATTCTAAGCTCTATTTCCCATTTATCTCCCCCTCCTATGGTAATCTTTATTTGTACTAAATGCCAAGGCTCTAGGGTCGTGTTTTTTGTGGTTTTGGATATTTTCTCCTATCCTTTATATGTGTATCGGTGGGAACTCTATCATGGTGTTGTTTTATATTTACTTTGTTGTGAAATGAATTCTGACTGTTTATCTAAAAAATACAGCAATACTTGCACCAAATATTTTCTATTTTTTTGCCAAGGTCATCGCCTCGTGCCTTGCCCTTGTTATGCCACATCTCATCTCACCTAATCAGTTGGCTTTCATCAAGGGATGATCCATTGGGTATAACCTTCGTCTGGCTCACGAGAATGCTGGGGACTTTGAGCGTAAGGCTTACTCTCTCAAGACCTGCCTCAAAGTTGACATTTCTATGGCATTTGATACAAATGAGCATGCCTTCATCTTGAGGAACTTAGAGTTGACGGGGTTTGTCCTTACTTGTATCGGTTGGTTCAAGTATTGCATCTATATCGCCTCGTTCTCTGTCTTGATCAGCGGTTCCCCTTCTGTATTTTTTCGTGGCTCTTGTAGGCTGCGATAAGGAGACATGCTTTGTTCCTTTCTTTTTGCGGTAGGCATGGAATGTCTCTCAGGCATTATAGAGGACTCGATTGCTAGGGGATACCTCAATCCAATAGGGAGAATCTGAAGGGCTGCTCCTGCTCATCTTATCTATACAAACGACCTGCTCTTCTTTTCGAGAGGGTCTTCCACCTCTTTGTTGGCAATCAAGGATATTTTAGACTACTTCTTCAGGATTTCCAACCTAATGACGGACACTCATAAGAGCAATTGTTTAGGCGCAAGTGCTCACCTGATGACTTTGGTCTGACACTTTAGTTTGGTTTGTTGAGGCATTCACTCCTGATGATCTACTTGGGCCTCCCGCTCACTTCCTACTACACGAGGAATAAAGCGGCTCGCCGTCAGGAGGAGAGGGCGAGGTTATTGCTTTGTGGTTTGAAAGAAAAGGCCCTTTACATGGCCGATCGAATGCAACTTCTAAAAAGATCATTGTTGGTGTGCTTCTCTATTGGGTACATGCAATCTTGACCCCACCTTCCTCGGTCAAGCAAAGTGACATGCTTTACATTGACTTCTTGCGGGGCTACGATCTTCACGATTTTGCTTGGAGTAGATCTGCCTCCCTAAGGTTGCAGGTGGACTTGGACTGCAGTCTCTAGATACCATCTATGGTGTAATGATTGTGGCTTGGTCTTGGTAGCTCTTCACCTCGTCGACTTTCAGTGGGGCTACGGTCACCATGATTTTGCTTGGAGCAAGGTATGCCTCCCTAAAGTGGAAGGTGGACTTGGACTACAGTCTCTAGGTACCATCTGTGGTGCAATGATTGTGGCTTAGTCTTGGTGGCTCTTCACCTCAGATTTTTCTATTTGGCTCTTCTACATGCGTGAAAAATACTTAAAGGGCCTTTCCTTCTGGGTGGCGTCTCAATCTAAATTTGACTTCTTGATCAGGAAGCATATATTGGCTGGCCGCGACACTATACGTGGTGCAATCTCCGGCTCCCTATGTGTCTTGGTATGGACCCATTACACAAAGGAATTCTCCTTCAGGAAAGCATGCAACATCACCCGACCTCGTGTGGGCTGTCGTAGTATGGTGCAAACAAGCAGCCCCTAAGCACTCTTGTGTACTTTATTGTGCGGTGTTGAATAGGTTGCCTACTGTTGATTGTCTTACGAAGCATGAGATTTTTGCACTGACCCCCTGCTACATTTTCTCGAGCTCTCTGGAACGACGGGACCATGTCTTTTTCAATTGCACCTCCTCATCTGGTGTCCTATTGTCCGTGTTCGATGCCTTGGCATTGCCCCAACCACCTCTCCCCTTAGAGAAATTTTCGGAGTGGATTGGACATGCGATTATTGGAAACTCCCACCATTGCTCTCGTATTTCTATTGTTGCGGTGATATGGGTGATTTGGAGAGAAAGAAATCAAAGGCGGGATGACAGTTGTTCCTCCATCGTTGAGAAGATGGCCTCTACTATAATGGTTGACGTTCGATTACTAGTGAATTAAGGTTGGATCTAGGATTTTACTTCTCCTAGTTCCCTTTCATAATCTCCTTAACTTTGTTTTGAATACCCTGTAATGTGCTGCTAAAGCATCTGTTCCCATGGCCAGATTAGCTCATTTTGTAATACTTATATATAGAGAGAAAAATTACATACCAAAAAAACTTTTCTATTTTCTTTCAAAATAGTATAGGAGTACGACAAGCATGGACTTTCAAGAGCATCTAGATTCTAGATACGATAGTGATGGGACATGGTTATATTAAATCACCAATATAGTCCTTAGATTTATGTATATCTACCCCTGCATATACAATACCAACCAGTCTTAAGAAGAAAAAATCCAACAAAATCTTGGATTTGGCACGTGCATTCACCAAACTAAAAAGGTAAAATTAAATATCTACTAGTAGAGAGATGGTATAAGTAAGTAAAAATTATTTGTAGATGGTAAATAAGTTTGATTATTTTCTAAGAAGTGTTTTTTCAAGAAGATATTACTGAGAAATCATGCTTAAATTCTTTCATAGAAGAATACAATACTTTCAAAAAACCACTACATACGACACCACACCGCCCGGTGGCTCACCTAGTTGCCATGCACACTAAACAAATCGTCGCCAACTCGTGACCTCATCATGATGGTTGGGGTGATCATCGCTAGGGAGATTGTGGCAGATTGGAAGATGATGGAGACGAAAGATTTACTATGGAAGGTTGATTTTTCCAAGGGTATGGCTATGTTAATTAGAACTTTATTTGGATCTCTCTTTCCATCATGGTTGGTTTTATGACTGAGTGGATTGTATGGAAGAAGAGATGTTTAGCTACGAATTCTTGTTTGGTGTTGGTGAATGGGCATCAACTGAGGGGTTACTTTCAACTACAGAGGGGGATCCAACATGGGCGCCCTCTTGTTCCTCTTTTGTTTGTCTTGGTGGCAGCTGCTCTATCAAGGATGGTTTCACTAGCGCTGGAATGGGGGTTCTATGTTGGATATCATTTTAGTGATATTTCTATTTAGATTCTTTAGTATGTTGATGACACGATTTGTTTATGGAGAGTGGAGCTCATGAGGGCGGAACTCATCCAAGTCTATATTTGTCCCATTTGAACTTTTAGAGGAGAGGCGATGACTTGAGGGGGTTTTCTTCGATCTCAACATGGTGTATTACCAATCAGTTATCTTGGCCTCCCTTTGGTTTAGTGGACGACTAAGATATGTGGACTGAATGCCAATGGTGGAGTCCATTGGAGCATCGATCCGCTCGTTGGCGTGTTTCATGTCTATCACGTGGGAGGCGTTTGGTCCTTCAGAAGGCAGTTCTGTCAGGTATTCCAACATTCTTTCCTTCGTCGAGACTCATTCCTGCTGGTTATATAAGAATGTACTAGAACATGCCAAGCTCCTTTTGTATACTTCGTCTTTATAATTTTTATACATAATCCGTGAATATAAAGTTTGTCTCGACGACGTTTCACCTTTTTTTTTCTTTCAAAAACAAACGAACTCGCAACCTCATCGTATAAATACGAGTAATACACCACATATGATCAATAAAGGGGCTGCAGAAGAAATGATTAGGGGATCTAAACTTTGAGCTTAAAGTAATGATGAGAGAGCAGGGGCACCTGATTAATCTAACAGGGATTCGGATTCTCTGCAAGAGACCCGTGGATTTATCCAACTGCCATGCGCATGCACATGCACATGCACATGCACATGCACACTGCACTGCATATGATCCGTCAGGGACACTGTCTGTCGTCCTCCTGCTTAAAACCTAGCCAGTAGATCTGCACTTCAAAATATCTGCTGCCATTTCCAAATATTAATTCTAGGGTTTCCAGGTTGAACTGGAGGTCGACAGATGTAATTAGACAGTACTATATCGCCATCTTATTAATGGACAACAAGGAGACATCTATGCGTGCAAATCACTGCGCATGGAACTATGCATGCCGTACTAATACCAATAATCGAGAAAAACAATCAAATCATGCATGCAATGATAAGAACGTAATAATCAGATTAATTAGCTGAGAGTGATTCCAATCCTCATCAAACCATCTCCTGTAATACGACACCTGCGCCCTTCTAATTGTTGGGTCGATGAGGATTTAGATCATGTTTGGCTTACTCCAACGTACAAATTTCCATGTGATTTGATTGCAGCGAGAAGCAGATTCGTCGAGAAATCTTAATTAGATGCAAAAGATGATAAATAATGTTTGTGATCATTCTGCGTTTACATAGCATCGATTAATTAACGACGTCCAAAATGTCAGTAGCTTAATTGTCGTAAGTTATATATTATATTAAAATTACTTTTGATGTGAAACGTAGAGAGTAACGTCAGTGCTTATTATCGTTATCAGGATGCAACATGCATGTCAACTTGTTCTGCCTTTCTCGCTTTCATGTTCTCAAAAATATCTCAAACGAGCTTCCCATTAGAGTATCATTAGTATATCTAATTCAAACCATTGCACGTTAATTATTATTAATATTTTAGGTTCCAGATAAGACCTTTTACTGCAGCAAAATTGAGCTACATTGACATTTTTAGCAACGGTCAATAAAGCAACCATTATTAAATATATAACGACAATATTATTTGTTGATAAATTATTGTTTATATTTGGAATTAGCGACGGATATAATATTTGTCACTATATTTTTAGCGACGGTTCATATAGCGATGATTATCCGTTGCTATTTTTAAATGAGTTTTTATCACTTGTACCCTTTTTAACATCTGCAATATCACTTATACCCCTCTTTTTTGTAATATTAATTATATCGTGGCTTCTTGCAAAATTCGCAGTTCTGTTCCCTTAAGGTAAAGTAGAGGCACACCTGATACTACAAACGGATAGAACTGTGGATTTTGTAAGAAGTCGGGGGCACAACTGATATTAGAAAAATGAGAAGAGCATAAATGATATTGCAAGCAAAAGTGATAAATAAAAAAATCTTTTTTTGAAATTTTAATTAATTGTCGCTAATTTTTTAGTTCAAAATTTAGTGGTGATTATTTTGAATTTTGAAAATAAGAATGAAAAACGGATAAACGTCACTATATGGATTGTCACCAATGATATACTTAAATATATTCTATCTGTCGCTAATTTCAAGTGTAAAATTTTTTTTAATAATGAATAATATCATTGTTATATATTTAACAATGATTGATTTATTGCAAATTTCCTAAAAAACATCGATATAAACGAATTTTGTTGTGGTGTTTCTATAAACAAACTAGACAGATAAATCATAAATCACATACATTTATCATTTCTTTTTATATCGCGTTAAACGATCGGTCAATTAATTTTTTACCTTTCACTTAATACGAATAATAACCTCGGATGTTCTTTATTCTCAGATTAGTTATTCACATTCTTTATTCCACAATTATTTTTGTTTTCTCTTATGTGCCACCTTTAAATAATGTTTACTAGCTATTCCTTATTTCATAGAACATGTTCCAAAATAAAGACTATTCATCCAACACTAAGTTTAACTTATTCTACATTTTCAAAAATAAACAATATCTATTAAAAGGATGAATAAAGAACACATACAAAGGAATTTACATTTGTATCCTTCCAAGATTTTTTTCTAATCATTTAAAAGTTCAACTTTTTTGCAATTATTATATTTGTGCCCTTTTACGTTAATAGAAGGGCAATAAGGTAAACTTTGTTAGAATAATAAAATCACAGGCGTAATTGCGAAAACATTAGGAGCATAAATGCTATTGGAATACTTTGGAAGGGCACTATCTATAAAACCACACAAAAATCCTTACCTTACGCGCAGCATATAAAACCACCAACCCCTTACGTGTCACCACACGGCGGACGCTACACTGTTGGATCACCTCGCACGGATCTCATCTTCACCGTCCATCTTCACAAATCCAGAACGTGGGGCGGTACGATGCCACGCAAGCGCCACGATATTCACCGTCCATCTTCACAAATCCACAACGTGGGGGCGGTACGATGCCACGCAAGCGCCACGATATCGCGCGCAGGACTGCTTGGCGCCGGCACGATCTGAGCCGTCCGGTCAACCAGCGGGGCCCACGGCAATGGGGACTGCCCATCCGATCAATGCCACGTCATTCCCATGTGACGATGCCTGGCATTTACCTCCTCGGCCCAAACACTGGCGGTTGGCAGTTGGTGTCCCCTGGACCGGTAAAAAGGCCCCCCAGGAAAGCCAACACCGACCACGCACGCTTATCACGTGACGGACCTTCCGGTTCGGGTCCGGCCGTTTTAGACGGGGGACCGCTAGAGCTTTGAAAATTGAGTAAATTATCCAAAAATCCCTGAACTATACACTCCATTCAATTTCACAGCTTAATTTTAAAAGGTAATAACATGATAACTTATTTTTAGTATTTGTCTCAATGTAATTTTTACCAGTTATGATTTAAGATTAAAAAGATAAAATTATCAATTATATTTTAATAGTATAAATTGAGAATCGCATTATTACATTTTGAAGTTTGTATGACATTGAAATCGAGGGTATAATTCATGCACTTTTAGGTATTTTACTCTTGAAATTTTGATATTTTGAAGTTTGTATGACATTGGAATTAAATATTTTAACTTAAATAGAAACCCGAGAAATGCTAAAAGGTTGATGAAGTAAGTACCTACTATATTCCTAAATATTTATTATATATTTAAAATAGCGTGATGATTACTCTTCTCTTTTGAAAATAGATTTAAGTAATAATTAGTCTAAAGAGGATATAATGACACAATAAAGTCGTAGCATTCAGAAGGTTATCTTTTCCATGCCGATTATGGTATTATATATGCTATAAATGTAACGTAAATTGAGCTAAGGTAAGAATAAATTTTATGTCACGCTCATCTCAAAGATTAAGCCGGACCATACATGAAAGTTTTTGGGATGCAACTGCCCCCGGGGTGCATCGTTGGTCTGGAAAGCTATGCTTAAGACCCGCTCGATTCTTGCCCCTATTTTGGGTGGCTCAATCGTAAACCCCGGCCTGACACCCGCTATTTTCAGCTTCCGTCTTGCTTTTGACCTGGTTCGCTTCAGAGCTCCGCCCGTTGATTGGCACTTAGAAGTCTGGAGATCCAAGGCTACGCCCAAACATAAATGTTGTCTTTATAGGTTGATAAAGAACAGGGCTCCCACCAGAGACAGGTTAACTCGCTTTGGAATTAACTTGGATCCTCGTTGCCTTTTCTATGACTATGATATGGAATCTCGTGACCATTTGTTCTGGGAATGCTCCTTCTGCTATGAAATTTGGCTGAAAGTCTGCATGGCGCTCTCGCTCCCTAACCCTTCACGATGTGACAATGACCTGCTCTCCATCCCTTGGGCCAGAAGAATATGGAATGTGGACAAGTATGAGGGCGCTAAACTAAGAATCGCAATGGCGGTTACTGTTTGGTGGATATGGAAGGAACGGAACCGTCGTTGAACTGCTACTGGGAGCTTTTCGGCTGATCAGATTGCATCGCTGGTTGTTGGGGAAGTCCGCATACTGCTGGGGTGACTGGTGCCTCATTGTGCGCACAAGAGTTTGTTGAATTTTGCTTCGTCGGAAGCCTGATGGTCTGAATACATCTTTTTGGGTTACTTTTTGTATGGCAACCTCTTTTTGTATGGCTTCATGCCCCTTATATTGTGCAGTTTCCTGTTTTTCTATTCAAATATAATCATATTTACCTTCCAAAAAAATGTTATGTACTGGCAGATAAAAGTCTAGCATAACTTCAAAGTTCTTAATTTATTATTGTATGTTACGGTTGGTCTTCGCATGCTTGCTTAGTTGAATACGCAGTCTAGATTGAAAGATTAAGGCCTTGTTTGGTTGGAGAATAGGCCCTGAAATAAAGGGCCAATTCTCCTCCCTACACGGTTCCCAATGGTACGACTATTCCCCATTATTCCATCTTATTTCACTCTTATTTCTATCTTTATCCCACCTTACCTACGGTTATTTCACCTTATTCTCCTTATTCCTATCCTCCAACCGAACAAAGAATAGACCCTTGTTCTCCTTACTCCCCATCCTTATTCCTGCTTATTCCCAAATCGAACGCACCCTAATTAAAGGGATTAATTGTACTGACTTCCAATATCTAAATTTCCTAAAGTCAATGCAAAGGTGTTTGCATTATTTGATTTGTGTCCTAATCGTGCCATGTATGCATCGCATAGGATTTGCATTGACCTATGGAATAAGAAGCATGGGGGAATATCTCATGCAAGATCTTCTTATGGTCCATGAGTAATATATATTAATTAACATCTAGCACTATAACTTAAACCGATCGATAATTATTTGTTTGTAAGATTAAACAATAAGGATATCGTGATGTGGGAATCCTGTATATCTACCTTGCTGATAATATTTTTCTATCTTAATATTAGATTAAGTTGTGTGCATGTTGTTAATGTTGACTTTAAAATTACATCCTCGATTATGCAGACTCGGATCATGAATATCTATACACAGAACGTGTTTTAAAAATCTAAGTCATGTGTGCAAGGATTTTATATAACGATAAAATTAGAATATGTAGTTAACACTTTAAAGAATAATTCAGCATATTCTCTTATTTTTTAATCATTAATCCTATATATTATTGGATTTGATGAGATCAAACAATAGTAATTTACTGGCATTTAACATAATTTTTTGTGCATTAAGGTTATATATATGTGTGTGTGATTTCATTTGATCCAGTAATCTTAGAGTTATTAAGGCATAACAGTATTATGTGGCAGACATCACTCACTAAACTCCCACGTACGCATTATTTTCATAAAAGAGATATATTTACAATGTATTCGTTTTTAGCAGGGATTTTATTACCATCATCACGAAGGAAATTTCAATTTAAAGAAACATGAAGTAATTGTAGAAAAACTGCATGATGTATATCCCTATATATATGTTCTTTCTTGTACATTTGTTTGCTTGTTTTTCTTTTTGTAAATCAATCAAGCACACAATCAACCACACACAATCCATGGAGAATTTACGATTTGCGCGGAAAATTCCATAACTCCATTGTTGTAACGGGAAAAAAACCACGGGTGTAGTAGAAATATTCCCACTATGATGAAAAGTTAGAGTACCGGATACAAAACACTAGGGGCATGTTTGGTAGGAGAATAGGCCCTGGAATAAGGGGCCAATTCTCCTCCCAACACGATTCCCACTGGTACAATTATTCTCCATTATTTCATCTTATTTCACTATATTCCTATCTTTATCCCACCTTACCTACCTTTATTTCACCTTATTCTCCTTATTCCTATCCTCCAGCCGAACGGAGAATAAACCCTTATTCTCCTAATTCTCCGTCCTTATTCCTGCTTATTCTCCCACCCAACGGGTCCCTAGGTAATGCTCTCAATGCTTTAAACCTAAAGAATATAAAGGAAAAATGGTAAAAAGAATTTTAGTCTGATTCTAAAAATCCAGACCACGGGAGCTCTTCACAGCGTATCTCAACATGGAACAAAATATCTCTCATCTTTCTTTTAAATAAATTCATTCCTTTTGATTTCCAAAATGAATGTTGCTTTGATGCTTTGAGCGGTGTACTAATTTTTGGAATCCAGTGCTGGCAAGTATAATTCCCCCCAGAACAACATTTTCTTTCAGACCTTTCAATCAATGAATATGGCCTCATATAACAGCTTTTGCTAAAACTCGGGCAGTTTCTTGAAAACTAGCTTCGGATAAAATCGTAGTCTCTTAGCATAAAAATAGCTGCGTGTGCAGCAACATATGAGGAGCTATCACATATCCACATGTGATGCGTGAACAAGAAAAGTTGCGTACCATAGTCAATAGCTAAGTACGGATAAGGGGGCATGGAATACGTATGATGAGCTACCACAACATTTTCATACGTAACTAGATCATGTCGTGAGGGATATATCGTGGTCTCTAGGGTTCCATTTCAATACCTGCATATTGATATCACAGGGGGTGTTCGGGTCGGGAATAAGTATGAATAAGGATGGTGAATAAAGAGAATAATGGTCTATTCTCTATTCGGCTCGAAAGATAGAAATAATGAGAATAAGGTGGAATAAAAATATGACTAAGGGTGGAATAAAGTAAAATAATAGTACGTGAATGCAAATAACTGAAAACCCAAAATTCCGAGTGACTAAGGCAAAGGCAAAGGAATGGTCGTTGTGACCTCAATCAATCGGATGGGTATATCAAGAAAAATCGAACCGCGAAACGAGTCAAAAATCAAACAAGGCAAAACAAGCGGTCCTAGCTATGAGTTTAACCTGGTATAGCTCCCAAGGTCGAACACAAGGAGCACGGATTGGCCAAAGGCCTACGAAGTAGTCAAAGAATCAGAAAAAGGGAGAAAACAATTTTTTTGTGGTTTTTAATTGTTTTTAAATTTTTTTGGATTTTTAATATGTGAAGGAAATAAAAGAAAGTATAAGCAAGCACACTTAAGCAATTTATTTAGCACACCAGAAATCAAGCAAAAATTCAAGAAAAATTGTTTTTATGCTTTTTGGGTTTTTAAGTGTTTTTGGTGAATTTTTGATATTTTTCTAATGGGTAGATTATTTTCTAAAAATCAAACAGTGCTAAAAATAAAAGGTACTGTCCAGCAAGGCTTAAGACCCAAAAATAAAATACTTAAGGATCTTAAAAAGCCCTGGAGGTAATTTTCCTGTAACCTAGGAAGAATAAGGAAAATTTAGGCACCTTAATTATTGTTTTTGGATTTTTCAATTAATTATTATAATTTTTATGAGTTTTTGAGGGTTTTTTAATTTTTAGGGTTTTTACTCAATGAAAAATAGCCAAAATTGGCTAGAAAATCAAACAACAAACAAAGAACAGTAACTAATTTTTATAGGATTTTTATAGGGGTTTTTATATTTTTTTGGTGATTTTCCAATTCCAACAGTAGCTGAAATAGATGTTTTTGAATTTTTAAAAATAGTAAAAGAACTCAGAAATGTCCCCCAAAATTCTCAAAAATCCTACAACATGGCAGGAGCCATGTGTCAAATTTTTATCGAATTTGGAGGTGATTTGATATTTTATTCAAAATCTAAAAGAGGGCATTGTGCACAAGGACCAATGTGCAAATACCCGAAAGTCTGGGGCTCAAGGTGCAAAAATCCCAGCAAGTCACGCGCGTGGCGCGTGCCTGGGGCACTCAGGGGCCTTCTGGTAAGAAAAACCAAGTTTCTGGACTTTTTGGTAACTCGTACCAAAAGTCCAGGGGCTTGGATGCAAAAATCCCACTAAAATCCGCACATGCACATAAACAACACTCACAGAGGCATAAATGCAATTACCAAAAAGTTTTTCTTCATTTCATAACAGCCCAGATCTACAGGATAAAAGATGTAAAAAGCCCAGCAAAGCACGTGGCGAAGCACGTGGTCACATACACACAGGGGCATACATGCAATTAAAACTAAGCACAAGGTCCACAGTGCAAATAACCCTACGTAAATAAAGTTCCAAAAATATTTACAGGACTAGAAATAAAATGACAAACTAAGAGGGGGTCCTAAGTAATTTACCCCTTTATTCATCGACGGCCAGATGCGCGCCACGTTGTGTATCCAACGGCTCTGATGCGTGGACGCTCTTCCTCTTCTTCTCTTGGGCCGGATCGACGGTCGAGGCGAGGACACGTGGAAGATCGGGTGGTGCTGGGCTCTGGTGCCTCTCCTCTCTGCTGCAACGGTCCGGATGCGCTCCTCAGATCGATCAACGGCTGCGGCTCCTCGAAGAATGGACGGCTGAGATCAAGTCTGGAGCGGAGGAGACATCGGACGGTTCTGGAGGATGATGGAAGAACTCGACGCCGGCGAACTTCGCCGGCCTCCTGCGTGAACTGCACTCCTCCTCAGCTGCTCCTGATGATCGGAACGGGTCCGCGGTGAAGCCCCGCAGCTAGTGGTAACCTCCGATGGCCCGCCTGAGCCCAGGAGGGGCTCCGGCGAGGCTGGCGGCGCGAAGGAGCTGGCTGGAATGTAAGGGGGTCTCAGACGACTCCCTTTGGACCTGCAAAGCAAACCAACAGCTTCGCGGGTCGAGGGGGAAATGCCTCGACCCAAAGAAGCGAAGTGGGGGTGATCGGTGCGGCGGGGCGAAGGAGCTCCGGCGAGCGACAGGTGGTGGAGCTCGACTCCCAGCTCCGGGGCGAGCTGGGTTGAGTGAAAGTGCGAAGAATGTGCGTGGGGGAATGGCGAAGATGAGGGGGTGCTCCGATGATCGAGATATTAGGCGTGATGATCGGAATCAGAGGAACACGGCGATGGGTCGATTTGGGGGTAACTTAAAATTAGACTAAACAAGAGGGGACGACGGTTACCTGGGTGATGCGGGAGACTATGCTGGAGCTTAGCTAGCTCCTGGTCCTTGCCTCAAGGGTCGTCAACGCCCGAGGCTCGAGCTCCGGTCAGACGTCGGAGCACGGCTGCAAGAAGCGGCCGGATCGATGGTCCAAGCACCTCCCCCTCGCTGCGACACCGGCGGAGGCAAGCTGTCACCTTGCTGGTTGCGATGGAGCTCACTGGAGAGAGAATGGAGAGCCAAAGATGGCGTGAGAGTGCGGCGGAGCTCGGGCTTTATAGTGCTAGGGGTCCGGGAAGAAGAGAGTCGGGCGAGAAGCATGGAGCGCGGATCCCAAGGCAAACCTCCGGGCGATGATCTCGGACGCACGCAGAAGGATTAAGACCCGGGGTTTGCGTGATTGGCAGGCGGATCAGGCGAGGAAAAATAAGGGAACTCGGGTCGACAGCCCGATCCGCGAAAGGGGAAGGTCCGCGGGGGGAGTTGACCGGGGGTCAACATCCCCCGTGGACCAATCAGGGAAAGCCAATTATTGCCTCTTTATTCGATTTTTTTGGGCCATAAAATGACCGAATTTCCAAAAACTTAAAACACGAAAAATATTTATTTTATTTTTCTCTATTTTTTGGTGATTTTTAATTAATTTTTGGAAATAAAAATAAGGTATTTACAGAATAGGTCTATACATAGGTATATGTACAATATGTGATTTTTAACTTTGATTTTTAATTAGTTATTTTTATACATTTTTATTCCCATTTTATATTTTATTTATTTATAGGATAAAATGAGGAATAAAAAGCTATTTTTATTTTATTTTTATTGTTTATATACATAGGGGAAATAATTATTTATGCACAATTATATACATGGTATATATACAAGATATTTTTGTGTTTTTAATTTTGTAATTTTTATTTGATTTTTGTTTTAATTCTTTTTATTTATTTTATTTACAAAACATAAAAAGGAATATTTACAAAAAGTTTTGGAAATAAATAAATTTATTTACAAGGTGAAATAAATAAGGGTGGTGGTCTCTGTACAAGGTGAAAAGTTCTTTTTGGGTTTTTGATTTTTAAACTTTTTATTTTGTTTTTAATAGTTTCTAGATATATACAAAATATATACAAGTGTATTTTTGGATGAGGAAAATATTATTTATTTATTTACATAAATATTTACACATGAGCCCCTATCTCCCTCTACTTGTGGCTTTTATGCGGTCAGGCCCATGCTGAGCCCTCCCTTGGGTTAGGTTGCTCAATATTTATTCTAAATACTTCCCTCTTTTTCTTTTTCCTCTTTATTCTTTTATTTTTGCACAAAAACATGCTAATTACATATTTTTACAAAATGCGTGCTTTTGCTAATTATTGATATTTACATATATCTACATGTATTTGCAAAGGTTTTTGTAGCTAAAATATAAGAATAAAGAGTGATGAATGGGTATTCATCACCCCCTATACTATACTTTGCTAGTCCCTTAGCAAACACTTATTTGAAAAAGAAGTGAAAAAAGAAAGAAAAAGAAAAAGAAAAAGAGGATGTACATGGATTAAGGTTGAGTTATTAAACTTTCCTTCATTAAATTGAAATATGGAGCTCGATCAGATCTTTGGATTATTAATGTGTCGGAACCTTATTTAGACTTAAGCTTAAAACTCAACAGCCTCCAAGTTCCACCAATCTATGGGCAAGACTCCTCAATAAACCAGATCAGAACAAGTCTACATACACAAACTCTAATGACCATGAATCTTTCCAAGCAGTGTAAGTGATATGTGGCTCCCCACCTCAGAAGCAACAAAGAAACAACCTCCCTCAACCTGGTAACTCTAATGCCCCGGTCTAGCAACTCTTTCCTCGAGAAGCGGGCTATTCCCTTCTAAGTTCAAGTGCAACCGGCTCAAGAGGAGGGGGTAGAAGTATAGAGTTTTGGAAGCCTAGCCAGTGTAGCTAGGTCTCCCGCTGCAAGCTTCATGAGATGTAGCATTGATACCATAAGCTTTTGCTTTATTTGACTATGTACACTCCGGTGGGGTTATTAAATTTTCAATCCGACCCACCACTTTTTTGGAGTTCTTTTTGCATTTTTGCATTTTTTTTAAAGACTTCTGTACAACATATCTACATGGTGCAACATACACAAGAAATTTCCCCTTGAGCCAGTAGACTATCCCTCTTTTGAAGCTTTATTGCAACCCACGGCTTCTGTCTTTAGTCTTCATCACCACTAGACCAAGTTGAGGTGCACTTCCTTCACTAGAAGAAGAAGAGAGGTTCCGCCTAGAAGTACTACCCTCATATGCTACCCCAAGCCAAAGGAAACTGACTCCTCACCACCTCATCCGTGGAGAGCCATGTGTAAAGTGCAGGTGCAAGTCAAGCCATTGTCTCTAAGAGTCATGCGTGTGTTGTTAAGTGCTCTACTTAGGCTCATCAAGATGACATATGCTCATAGCCTAGTGGACTCAAAGAATTAAGTTCTTATGGACCTGAAAAGCCTTAACCCTAAGTCCGATAAGGTTCCTCTTACAGTTAAGTGGATTAAGATCTTATTCAAGCTCCATTTCTCAATTTAATTCCAGGCTTAGTTTAAATGTCAACTCTCATCCAGGAAAAACTATATACATATATGTACACAAGATGCTATTTACAAATATTTTACAATCATGCAAAATTTTTGAAAAATGTTTTGAAATCATGGATGATGATGATGCATGAGGTGCAAGTTTTGCAAAAAGATATTTACAAACATTTACAGAAGATTTTTGCAAACTTTTGATTTTCAAAACATTTTGGAAAAATTTTGTACTATATACATAATTTTGATACAAAATATTTACACAAACTTTACACAAAAGATTTTTGAAATCCTTTTTACAAAAATACTTTGTACACTAGCTATGTATGTGCAAAGATACAAGAGGTTTATGTACATGAAAAATTTTTAAATTTTTGTGATTTTTAGCCATTTTATTTATTAACATACTCACACAAAGTACGAGTTATGGCTAAAGTATATATGAAATATATACACACCCCCCCTATACTTAGCTCGAACGATGTCCTCAGAGTGATCAAGAGCGATGAAGAAGACATAACTCGTGCTTAGTAAAAGGGAAGTGAAAAGGAATGGCTATGTACAAGAACGAATGAATGAATAGAATGAGAGGGACTCGGTGGTTTCCCCCTATACTTAGGATTAACTAATCCTAAGTATAGCAAGCTGTACATGAAGGGAAAGCCGAGTGAAGCAGATACAGAATCTGCCCCCCCCTATACTTAGGGTAAAATATCCCTAAGTATGGGCAGCAAAACAGGGGCAGAACGAATGAAAAGAATACCCGCAGGTCCGACATCCCCCCTATACTTAGGGTAAAGTACACCCTAAGTATAGCATAATCATAAGATGAGAAAGGGATGTGGGACTAAAGAATAGAATGATATGGACAACTGGATCTATACAGGCGGAGGATAGTGAAAATCAGGCGTGAGATGCAAAAGATGTGAGTCAAGAGACCACATCTCACGCAAAATGAATAGGGGCACAAATAATAACGTCCCGCGGCTCATGATCTAGAAATGGCTTGAGCCGCTGGCCGTTCACTCGAAAGGTGCTCTCAGAAGACAACTCGGATATATCAATACTACCATTGTCGTGCACCTTTCTGACGAGAAAAGGTCCCTTCCATTTGCTCTGTAGCTTCCCTGGAAATAGTCTAAGCCTCGCATCAAACAGCCACACTCTCTGTCCAATCTCAAAATGCTTGTGGCTGATATGAGAATCATGCCACTCCTTGACTTTCTCCTTGTAATGTAGGCTGCTTGAGAAAGCTGTGTCTCTAAGCTCCTCCAGGGCAGCTAACTCTGCCCTCCTCTGGTCTCCCATACCATTTGGATCCATAAGAATATCAGTGACTGCCCAAAGTGACTTGTGCCTCAGCTCAACAGGTAAATGGCATGGCTTGCCATAAACGAGGCGAAAAGGAGATGTACCCAATGGAGTCTTGAAAGACGTCCGATATGCCCACAAGACCGAGTCCAAAAGCTGTGACCAATTCTTTCGGTCAGGGCGGACGACTTTCTGTAGAATAGTCTTGATCTCCCTGTTCGACACCTCAGCTAGACCATTCGTCTGTGGATGGTAAGGTGTGGCAACACGATGGTCTATACTGAACTCGTTAGCAAGGGCCTTCACCTGGTCGTTGATGAAATGAGACCCCCCATCAGAAATAAGAACTCGTGGAACCCCGAACCGCGTGATGATATGCTTCCTCAGAAATCTGCAAACTGTCCTCGCATCAGCGGCTCGGGTGGGGATAGCCTCAACCCAACGACTAACATAATCTACGGCCAACAGAATGTACTCAAATCCCTGACTCTTAGGGAATGGACCCATGAAATCGATGCCCCATGCGTCAAAAACCTCACAGAAGTGAATGGGCTGCATCGGCATCATATCACGCTATCCACAAGTGCCCATCCTCTGACAGTCAGTACACCTCTTCACGAACTCATCCGAGTCCTTGAAGAGGGTAGGCCACCACAAGCCGGATTGGAGCACTTTCTGTGCCGTTCTCCTCCCAGAATGATGTCCTCCTGCCTCAAGCTTGTGGCAGTAAGTGAGGACGCTATGGTGTTCCTCCTGAGGAATACACCGACGCCAGACGCTATCCCCTCCTTCGTGGTAAAGGATGGGATCCTCCCAGTGGTAGGACTTGGCCTTCGCAAGGAAGGTCTCAAGCCTCTGCCTGGGCCAATCTTGTGGGACTTTCCCTGCAACGAGAAAGTTCACAATATCGGCATACCACGGGAGTGAGGCGATAGCAAGGATCGCCTCATCTGGGAAGGTATCACGAATAGGATCAATCTGCTCAGAATCCTCAGGCTGCTCTAATCGGGAAAGATGATCCGCCACCACATTCTTGACTCCAGGCTTATCCTTAATCTCAATGTCGAACTCCTGGAGTAGAAGGATCCATCTCGTCAATCTGGCCTTGGCATCCTTCTTTGCCATGAGGTACCGGATGGCGGTATGATCTGTAAACAAAGTCACTCTAGATCCAATGATATACGATCTGAACTTATCTAGGGCAAATACTACTGCTAGCATTTCCTTCTCTGTGACCGTATAATTCCGCTGGGCGGAATCCAATGTGCGGCTAGCATAGTGTATGACAAATGGCACTCCATCCCTCCTCTGTCCCAGCACTGCCCCCACGGCAAAATCGGAGGCGTCCGTCATGATCTCGAATGGGAGAGACCAATCAGGCGGCTGGAGAACAGGAGCCTCAATCACACATCTCTGGAGAGTAGCAAACGACGAAAGACACTTGTCATCAACAAGGAACTCGGTGTCTTTTGTCAAGAGGTCAGTCAACGGTCGGGCAATCTTGCTGAAATCCTGAATGAACCTCCTATAAAATCCAACGTGCCCCAGGAATGACCGTAGCTGCCTCAAATTGGACGGCGGTGTGAGTTTTCTAATGACATCAACCTTGGCCGGATCAACCTCCATGCCCCTGTTGGAGATGATGTGGCCAAGCACCGTCCCTTGAGTCACCATGAAGTGACTCTTCTCCCAAGATAGCACCAAATGGAACTCAATACATCGCTGGAGTACCCGGTCTAGGCAGTCAAGACAGGAGTCGAATCCGTCGCCGTAGACCGAGAAATCGTCCATGAAGACCTCTAAGCAATCCCCTACCATGTCCGAAAATATAGACAGCATGCACCTCTGAAAAGTCGCAGGGGCGTTGCATAGCCCAAATGGCATGCATCGAAAAGCGTATGTGCCAAAGGGACAGGTAAAGGTGGTCTTCTCCTGATCCTCAGGAGCGATGGCCACCTGGTTGTAGCCCGAGTACCCATCCAGGAAACAATAATGGCTCTTCCCTGCCAGTCTCTCAATGATCTGGTCAATAAAAGGCAGGGGGAAATGGTCCTTCTTGGTGGCTTGGTTGAGTCTCCTGTAGTCAACACAAACCCTCCAAGAGGTGGGTACTCGTGTAGCGATCTCCTCTCCCGACTCACTGATCACAGTCGTGATGCCCGTCTTCTTGGGCACCACATGCAAGGGGCTGACCCACTTGGAGTCGGAAATGGGATAAATAAAATCTGCACTCCACCATTTTGATATTTCTTTCATCACGACCTCTCTCAGGTTGGGGTTCAGTCGCCGCTGGAACTCACGCGACGGCTTCGCCCCCTCCTCAAGATAGATATGATGGGAGCACACTGCAGGACTAATCCCATGGAGATCCGCTACGCTCCATCCGATCGCCTTGCGGTTCTTTTCAAGAACCCCCATCAGACAGGATTCTTGCTCTCCAGTCAACTCGGCTGAGATGATGACTGGGTACATCTCTGGATCGCCCGCAAGGAATCGATACTTCAGCGAAGTAGGGAGCGGCTTTCGCTCTGGAATGCTGGGTGCTGGCAAATCTGGCTGTGGAAGAAACCGAGTGAAAGCTGCAAGGTCGGCCACATCTGCCTGGGAAAGTGAAAGCGTACTCTCGCAAACTGGATCGGGAGAAGGCGGCTCAACTGTACTGTCTCTGCTCTGCTCTGCCTCTACCTCCTCCTCTGTAGGCTCAGGTGAACTCAGGTCTGGCATCTGATCATAACAATCTGCCCAATCAGACTCTGAATCCGAGGGATCTGCATCAGAAACGGTGGCATCAGTACCACCGGAAAACAAGGTGGCCTCAGCACCACCATCACGAGTCACTGTGCTGCGATCGAGGACCGGCTCTGCTGCCGTAAAGGTATCCGGAACCAGGTCTGTGCTCTCCAGACCCTCCTCTGCTATCGTCTCTGCATCAGCTGTATCTGAAAGTGAGAGGGTGGTCTGTGTCTCCAGGTCTGCCCAAGCTGCCTCATCGTCTGAAATCACAAAATCGCAGTCCTGGTGGATGTCTGGCTCTGCGTCTGTCAGCTGCTCTGAATCGGTACTCGCATCTGAGCGGGCTCTGAGTCTGGCTCTGTAGTCCTCAACCGTCTCTATTTGTATACTCTCGCCCTCGACGCGAAAGTACACCTTCCCGCTATCATGATCAGTCACCGCCTTGGCTGTGGCCAAGAACGGACGACCAAGGATGATGGGGGTATCGGTCACTGACTCAGGGATCTCCATGTCCAACACTATAAAGTCCACGGGGAATTTCAGGCCCTGAATCGTGACGATAACGTCTCGTAATAACCCCTTCGGCCTCTTGACAGATCGATCAGCGAACTGAAGGACTGTCCTGCTCTGTCGAAGAGTGCCCAACTCGAAGCGGTCGAGAAGGGCTGCCGGAAGAAGGTTAATCGACGATCCGCTATCTAGAAGAGTACGGTCGAACCGCTGCTCACTAATCTGGCATCTGACATACGGGGCCCCTGCATCTGGCCTCTTGGCTGGCAGTCGGTTCTGGATCGCGAAGCACGTGGCTTTCGTCAGCACATGTATCTCTGAAGTATGGTTCCTCCTCCTCCTCCTAACTGTAGTCCTCTCTCTCAAAGATCTCTGGAGAAGGGGGATGTGCTGCAAAGCCTCCTGGAGGGTCAGCTGAATGTGGAATCGATCTATCATGCTCTGGCTGAACTCCTCGAACTCTCTCTTTTTTGTATTTTCTTTTTTCTTCCCCTTCCCCATCTGAAGGGCTCTAGGGAAGGGGATCACTGGGTCCTTCTCAGATGAAGGACTAGGAGAAGATCTACGCGGTTCAAGGACCGGATCCACACATACATCATGCACCACAGTGGGACCAAAAGAATGTAAACCTTTTCCTTTATTCATCACAGAATCCTGAGATACATGACCATGAGGAAAAACAACAACTCTCTCTCTACAGACACCGGTGGCCTCAGTACCACCACGGATGGGCTGCTCTGCTGCTGCTGGTGAAGGTAGACGTCGGGCGGCATCAGTACCGCTCGCTGGCTCGGCTGCTGCTGGGGTGGCATCAGTACCACCTCCTCGATCTGGTGAAGTGGCGGCCTCAGTACCGCCTGTGGGATCAGCATCATCGGTGGCCTCAGTACCACCGTCATCGACTGGAGCGGCCTCAGTACCGCTCTCCTCCTCCTCCTGGGGCGCCTCTGGATGGTGCTCAGCTGAGGCGCCGCCGCCGGCTGGGGTCCTACCGCTCCTAAGCGTGGCAAAATCAACATCAAACAGATCTGAAGAAGTATCATCAAATGGATCGCTAGGAGTGGCTAACTCAGTTTGTACTACCTGCTCAGACTTCCGCTTCAGGTTGTTCGGATTGGGCTCTATCTGTGCAGGTATGGCGGCCTTCCCTCTCACCAAGTCCCGCATCTCCTGGCGGAACTCATCCATCTCCCGTCTGAAGGTCGCCTGCTGGTCCGTGAGGAGGCGAGCGATATCATCCAAGGCAGGGCTCTCGTGGGAGCCCGACGGGTAGCCTCTCTGTGGGTGAGGCTGCTGGTACTGTTGTGGGTGAGAGGGGTAGGACGGAGGGTGCTGCTGGTGCTGGTATCCCGGGTGAGCTTGCTGCTCACGTCTCCCAGACTGTCCCTGCTGCTGATAGGGACGAGGACCGTAGGATGGCTGCTGCTGATACACTGGGGGCTGCTGCTGCGACTGGTGCTGGTCTCTCTGATGGGAGTACTGCCCTCCCTGACCTGACGGCTGCTGCTGGGGCTGGGCACCACCACTCCCCCACCTGAATCCGGGATGGTCTCGTCGGATCCCAGGCTGGGGACGGTCGTACCAGATCCCGTTGACATCCATCAACGGCTCTGCATCCAAGGGGGCTGGGGGTAGTACTGCCAACGGCTGGTCCGGCTGGTAGAGCACCATCTGCATCTCTGAAGATGGTGGAGACTGGTAGGTGGGCTGCGGCTGCTGGTACGGCTCCGCCTGTACAAAGTGAACCTGTCTAGGCTGCTCTGAGGAGCTGGAGCGCTGGGACGAGCTGCTGCTGCCGCCGGTATCGCCTCGCGACAGAAGACGGGGCTGCGAAGCCGTCTGTGTCTCCTGGAGACACATGAGGTGTGTCTTCATGTCGCTCAAGACCTGTGCCATCTGCTCCATCTGCGTGATACTCTGGCACTGCTTCTTCTCTATCAGCTCCATGCGGTCCAACTTCTCGCTGATAATGCCCATGTCCGCAGCGGACGACTCGGCCTGTGCTGCTGCTACTGCGGACGAACTGGATGGACCTGCATCTACCCGTGCTATCCTCTGGTACTGCACGGGTCCTGGCTGATGTGGCTGGGTCTTCTGCGTATAGAGCCTGGTCTGAGACATCACCATGTAGTTCTCTGACATCTCCTCGTAAATGGCCCAGACCTGCTCGTGGTCCTTGGCGAAGTAGGACCCGCCGCAAGAAGCGTTCACCAGACCCTGAAGCTCTGGCGTCAACCCGCTGAAAAAGCTCTGAACTAGGTTCGGCTTCGATATGTCGTGGTGCGGGCATCTGTCTAAGAGCTCTCTGAACCTCTCCCAAGCCTCGGGGAACTGCTCGTTGGGGAACATGGAGAAGTTGCTGATCAGGGCCCTCGCTGCATTCGTCCGCCCGAGTGGATAGTACTTTTTCAAGTACTCGGTGCGGAGCTGCTCCCAGGTGTGGACGAACTTCCCTAGATGCTTCAGCCAGGTGGCTGCTCTATCTGCCAGTGAAAAAGGGAAGGCTATCATCCGGATCGTGTCCTGGTCCACGTGACGATCGTGGACAGTGCTGCAGATCATCAGAAACTCCTGGAGGTGGAGGTGGGGCTCCTCTGTGGCTAGCCCGTGGAAACGGGGTAGTAACTGCAAGGTGTTCGGGGGGAACTTGAAGTCCCCCACGATAGCTGGCACTACCACCCAGTGATGCATCAGAGTGGATCCGGGGTTGTGTAACGCCCGCATCGGCTGTGGTACTCCTCTCGCAGCAGCGGCTGCTGCTGCGGCGGCGGCTGCTGCTGCGGCTGCTGCCTCTGCGTCCTCTGCATCAGGTATATCCTCGGGCTCGCTCTGCTCTGAACCTCGCTCTGCTCGGAGCCTCTCCAACTCGCGCCTCATCTCAATCATAAACGCCCCCTGATCACGTAACTGCTGCTGAACCGTTTCTAGCGATGCGATCAGGGTGGAGTTGATCGCTCACTGGTCAAGTATAACATGCTGGTCTCCCTGTGGACCTCTGGAGTGATCATCTGATCTGGCTGCCATAGCGACGTCTGCAAAACCAAACGAGCCCAACTCAGGTGCTGTCAAATGTATCAATCTCTCCTCGGGCTCGTGTCTCTCAGGAAGGTCAGAAAGGGGGTCGAGGGGGAACAGGGCGGAATCGTACTCGGGCTCGGAGAGCTGGTCTGGGCTCTCACGAGCCAACCTAGATGATCGGGTAGACGTGCCCGAAAGCGGTGCAGCCAGAGGCTGCCTAAGAGACCGTCTACCCATCATCTTGATCTGGCGAGTAAGGCGGATGAGATCTGGAATCAACTATGATCACAAAACAAACCCCCGGTTCACCAACGCAACGCGAGCTGAAGACCGTGAAAGTTCGGTCAAATTATCTTGTCTATTTTATTTTGGTGAACACACAAAGTATCAGAGCGCTTACGTGACCTGTTAGGATATCCGATGCTAGCCCCAACCGACTGGCCCGCACTAAGAAGTCGGTAATCAGTCGGGTCTAGCACCGGGAGGCTCTACCTAGGGTGCGGGTCACTCTCTCGCGCATCCAAACCAGACAATGAGGGGGTTGCTCTCCCCAAGACAAAGTTTTTAGGGTGAGCGGTTTTTAATGATCAAGTATGATTAGCAGTCCCGATTTTATTGTTTTTCTTTTTAATATTTTTCAAAGCAATCAAAAGGCCTAACGAATTTTTCGGTTCTCCTGATTATTTAAGCCGAAAACAGGGGGGAGAAGACGAAAAAGCCGATGCGCGAGAAAATCAATGATGCATGCAGAGATAGAAATGCGTACCTTGTCTCCAGCACTCTACATGCAAGTGATCCGCGCAGAATTGAAAGACAGGAAATAAACTACCTAAATGATGCAACGGGAAAAACCGAGGCCCTAAACAGCAGTGCTAGCGTAGAACCGTCTAACCGATCACCGACCTCCAAGCCAAAGAGTCCGGTCTTGGCTTACCCCTCCTCTTCTCGACAGGTCGAGTTCAGGAGTAGCGCTTGTGGGGCAGGCTCGCGGCACGTAGGCTGCGAAGGCAAATGAGTCGGTTATTTTTATTAATTATTTTTAGTAGGTCCAATCACGGTCTATAGGAACAGATAATCAATTAGGTGTTGGGATCCTACTATTACGGCACAGTCACCAGAAAATCCTACTGCTAGGGGCTCGATCAAAAAGCCGCGTAAACACCGGAAAGGCAGTAAAAAAAGTAGAAAATGAAAGCCGTGAAAAACCGCGAAAAACCGCTAAGTTCTAAAGGGTCCCCCGAGCACACCGGTGCTCGGCGAAACAGACCCGAGAGTGTTCAAGTCCAAAAGTCTGAGTGTACCTGTATTATTACAATAATAAATGAATAAACCTAAGCTATCCTCACCCACTCAACTCTCTCTCCCTCGCTCTCTCCTGCGGCTTCGTGAAGAAGGAAGCCGCCTCCGCCTCGCTCGGGTGCACCAGCGCTCCTAGGAATGCCGCCCTCGCTCCTCGGACCCTCGCAAGAAAAAGAAAGACAAGTGGTCAGTCCAAAAGTTATTCAAAAATATCAGAAGAATATATATATACAAAAATCTATACAAAAAGCCGCGAATCAAAAAGCCGCGGAAAAATCTAAAAGACTACTAAGCCGTGCTCCCCGGCAACGGCGCCATTCTGAAAACCCAAAATTCCGAGTGACTAAGGCAAAGGCAAAGGAATGGTCGTTGTGACCTCAATCAATCGGATGGGTATATCAAGAAAAATCGAACCGCGAAACGAGTCAAAAATCAAACAAGGCAAAACAAGCGGTCCTAGCTATGAGTTTAACCTGGTATAGCTCCCAGGGTCGAACACAAGGAGCACGGATTGGCCAAAGGCCTACGAAGTAGTCAAATAATCAGAAAAAGGGAGAAAACAATTTTTTTGTGGTTTTTAATTGTTTTTAAATTTTTTTGGATTTTTAATATGTGAAGGAAATAAAAGAAAGTATAAGCAAGCACACTTAAGCAATTTATTTAGCACACCAGAAATCAAGCAAAAATTCAAGAAAAATTGTTTTTATGCTTTTTGGGTTTTTAAGTGTTTTTGGTGAATTTTTGATATTTTTCTAATGGGTAGATTATTTTCTAAAAATCAAACAGTGCTAAAAATAAAAGGTACTGTCCAGCAAGGCTTAAGACCCAAAAATAAAATACTTAAGGATCTTAAAAAGCCCTGGAGGTAATTTTCCTGTAATCTAGGAAGAATAAGGAAAATTTAGGCACCTTAATTATTGTTTTTGGATTTTTCAATTAATTATTATAATTTTTATGAGTTTTTGAGGGTTTTTCAATTTTTAGGGTTTTTACTCAATGAAAAATAGCCAAAATTGGCTAGAAAATCAAACAACAAACAAAGAACAGTAACTAATTTTTATAGGATTTTTATAGGGGTTTTTATATTTTTTTTTTGTGATTTTCCAATTCCAACAGTAGCTGAAATAGATGTTTTTGAATTTTTAAAAATAGTAAAAGAACTCAGAAATGTCCCCCAAAATTCTCAAAAATCCTACAACATGGCAGGAGCCATGTGTCAAATTTTTATCGAATTTGGAGGTGATTTGATATTTTATTCAAAATCTAAAAGAGGGCACTGTGCACAAGGACCAATGTGTAAATACCCGAAAGTCTGGGGCTCAAGGTGCAAAAATCCCAGCAAGTCACGCGCGTGGCGCGTGCCTGGGGCACTCAGGGGCCTTCTGGTAAGAAAAACCAAGTTTCTGGACTTTTTGGTAACTCGTACCAAAAGTCCAGGGGCTTGGATGCAAAAATCCCACTAAAATCCGCACATGCACATAAACAACACTCACAGGGGCATAAATGCAATTACCAAAAAGTTTTTCTTCATTTCATAACAGCCCAGATCTACAGGATAAAAGATGTAAAAAGCCCAGCAAAGCACGTGGCGAAGCACGTGGTCACATACACACAGGGGCATACATGCAATTAAAACTAAGCACAAGGTCCACAGTGCAAATAACCCTACGTAAATAAAGTTCCAAAAATATTTACAGGACTAGAAATAAAATGACAAACTAAGAGGGGGTCCTAAGTAATTTACCCCTTTATTCATCGACGGCCAGATGCGCGCCACGTTGTGTATCCAACGGCTCTGATGCGTGGACGCTCTTCCTCTTCTTCTCTTGGGCCGGATCGACGGTCGAGGCGAGGACACGTGGAAGATCGGGTGGTGCTGGGCTCTGGTGCCTCTCCTCTCTGCTGCAACGGTCCGGATGCGCTCCTCAGATCGATCAACGGCTGCGGCTCCTCGAAGAATGGACGGCTGAGATCAAGTCTGGAGCGGAGGAGACATCGGACGGTTCTGGAGGATGATGGAAGAACTCGACGCCGACGAACTTCGCCGGCCTCCTGCGTGAACTGCACTCCTCCTCAGCTGCTCCTGATGATCGGAACGGGTCCGCGGTGAAGCCCCGCAGCTAGTGGTAACCTCCGATGGCCCGCCTGAGCCCAGGAGGGGCTCCGGCGAGGCTGGCGGCGCAAAGGAGCTGGCTGGAATGTAAGGGGGTCTCAGACGACTCCCTTTGGACCTGCAAAGCAAACCAACAGCTTCGCGGGTCGAGGGGGAAATGCCTCGACCCAAAGAAGCGAAGTGGGGGTGATCGGTGCGGCGGGGCGAAGGAGCTCCGGCGAGCGACAGGTGGTGGAGCTCGACTCCCAGCTCCGGGGCGAGCTGGGTTGAGTGAAAGTGCGAAGAATGTGCGTGGGGGAACGGCGAAGATGAGGGGGTGCTCCGATGATCGAGATATTAGGCGTGATGATCGGAATCAGAGGAACACGGCGATGGGTCGATTTGGGGGTAACTTAAAATTAGACTAAACAAGAGGGGACGACGGTTACCTGGGTGATGCGGGAGACTATGCTGGAGCTTAGCTAGCTCCTGGTCCTTGCCTCAAGGGTCGTCAACGCCCGAGGCTCGAGCTCCGGTCAGACGTCGGAGCACGGCTGCAAGAAGCGGCCGGATCGATGGTCCAAGCACCTCCCCCTCGCTGCGACACCGGCGGAGGCAAGCTGTCACCTTGCTGGTTGCGATGGAGCTCACTGGAGAGAGAATGGAGAGCCAAAGATGGCGTGAGAGTGCGGCGGAGCTCGGGCTTTATAGTGCTAGGGGTCCGGGAAGAAGAGAGTCGGGCGAGAAGCATGGAGCGCGGATCCCAAGGCAAACCTCCGGGCGGTGATCTCGGATGCACGCAGAAGGATTAAGACCCGGGGTTTGCGTGATTGGCAGGCGGATCAGGCGAGGAAAAATAAGGGAACTCGGGTCGACAGCCCGATCCGCGAAAGGGGAAGGTCCGCGGGGGGAGTTGACCGGGGGTCAACATCCCCCGTGGACCAATCAGGGAAAGCCAATTATTGCCTCTTTATTCGATTTTTTTGGGCCATAAAATGGCCGAATTTCCAAAAACTTAAAACACGAAAAATATTTATTTTATTTTTCTCTATTTTTTGGTGATTTTAATTAATTTTTGGAAATAAAAATAAGGTATTTACAGAATAGGTCTATACATAGGTATATGTACAATATGTGATTTTTAACTTTGATTTTTAATTAGTTATTTTTATACATTTTTATTCCCATTTTATATTTTATTTATTTATAGGATAAAATGAGGAATAAAAAGCTATTTTTATTTTATTTTTATTGTTTATATACATAGGGGAAATAATTATTTATGCACAATTATATACATGGTATATATACAAGATATTTTTGTGTTTTTAATTTTGTAATTTTTATTTGATTTTTGTTTTAATTCTTTTTATTTATTTTATTTACAAAACATAAAAAGGAATATTTACAAAAAGTTTTGGAAATAAATAAATTTATTTACAAGGTGAAATAAATAAGGGTGGTGGTCTCTGTACAAGGTGAAAAGTTCTTTTTGGGTTTTTGATTTTTAAACTTTTTATTTTGTTTTTAATAGTTTCTAGATATATACAAAATATATACAAGTGTATTTTTGGATGAGGAAAATATTATTTATTTATTTACATAAATATTTACACATGAGCCCCTATCTCCCTCTACTTGTGGCTTTTATGCGGTCAGGCCCATGCTGAGCCCTCCCTTGGGTTAGGTTGCTCAATATTTATTCTAAATATTTCCCTCTTTTTCTTTTTCCTCTTTATTCTTTTATTTTTGCACAAAAACATGCTAATTACATATTTTTACAAAATGCGTGCTTTTGCTAATTATTGATATTTACATATATCTACATGTATTTGCAAAGGTTTTTGTAGCTAAAATATAAGAATAAAGAGTGATGAATGGGTATTCATCAATAACCGTACCCTTGAAAATCACACCAGACAAAGAATTAATCCCTTGTTTCAATTCAATGCTTATTTTGCAAACGAACAAAAGCACATGTAGACACATGTGGCTATACAGTGATACCGGACCCAAATAGTATATCTTTCGACTCTATCTATGTACGTGGTTGTCATAAGCACATGCAAACGTTGGGGCCATGCACGCTATAGCCAATTACACTTAGCAATGTAGTTAGTAATTTGGCTTCCACTAATTACGATAATATTTCTGTAGGATCGAATCACCAATTTTTTAATTCCATGCAAAGCTTGATTCTTCACGTGATGGGTTTGATGTCGCGGCATCGATTTCAACGATAATTTCTGTCCTTTTGTCACTTATATGCTCTTAATTATTCCAAGATTCCATCTGATTTTGAGTACTACAATAAAATAAAATTGAGCTATAGTGATGATTTTGAAAAAATCCGTCACAAAATTAGCTGTTGTTAAATATATAATGACGATATTATTCGTTGCGAAATGAGTTTTCGTACTCTAAAATAGCAACGAATATCATATCTGTCGTTATATCATTAGCAACGGTCCACATAGCGGCGTTTATCCGTTTCTATTTTTCAAAATATCAGTTAATCGTCGCTATTTTCTTAGTTCAAAATTTAGCGACGATTAATTAAAATTTTAAAAAATAGTAACGGATAAGCGTCGCTATGTGGACCGTTGCTAATGATATAACGACAGATATGATATTCGTTGCTATTTTTGAGTACGAAAACACATTTCGCAACGAATAATGTCGTCATTATATATTTAACAACGACTAATTTAGTGACGGATTTTTTCAAAACCGTCACTATAGCTCATTTTTTTGTAGTGGAGCCATCGTATAAGTCGATGACAAGGGAGCCGATCGTCTACCGTAAATGGTATTTACAGCAGGAGCTGTAATGCACGAGGAATGCCGGATGAGAATCCGACTACCCTTTTAAGGAGTGGAGATAGTGGCTCGTATCTCGAGGTGGGGGGTAGATGACCATACGACTGTAGACCCTACAACAGAATCTGCTGCAGCAGGAGCTACGTTAGACGATCCTCTTCGCGATGACAAAGATTATTGCAACAATATTTCTTTTGAAATACTTGCATAATTTCACGGGGTAAATATACCGTATATTTTTATAAGCTAATAGAACCCATGTTCAACTTATTTAAAAAGAAAAAATTTGTTGCCGCAATATTTTTTTGGTACTACATGCGATTAGGGGTGTAAACAAGCCGAACCTGAGCGAATCAACCCAGGCTCGGTTCGGCTCGTTTAGCATAGTTTCCGGCTCAGGCTCGGTTCGGCTCGATGAAATGAAAACTGTAATCAGGTTCGGTTCGGCTCGGGTAAGGTTCGTAAAGGTTCGGTTCGGCTCGTTAAAGGTTCGTTTAAGAATAAATGTTGTGCATGTGTTTCTATTCAAAGGGAAAAACCGCAGTTACAGGGGAGGGTTTTGTGGGGTTTCGAGAATAGGGAATATGGACTTAGGGAGTGGATGACTGGATGAGTTTGAAAAAATAAGTGAATGCCCTTATGTTAGTATAGAATGTATTTTTTCCTTGTATATATACAATATGTATGTATATATACTTTTATATATGTATATGTATATAATCGAACTTTTAATGAACCGAACCTGAGCGAACCTATATTTTTGGGGTTCGGTTCGTTTATTTAATCGAGTCCAAACTCGTGTTCAGGTTCGGTTCTTTTATTTTCGAATCGAATCAAAATTGAACCACTATAACAAAATGTACCAAAGACAACGAATAATTTTGGAAGAAGACAACAAATAAATCGTTACTACGAAACCTCCTAACGAATTAATTTTTCGTTACCATTTTCGTTGTTATATAAGGCGTTGTTAAATTTAGCAACGAATGATTATACGTTGGCAAATAAATATAGCAACGAACAATTATCCGTTGGGAAGTGAGATATAGCAATGAATAATTATTCGTTGGCAAATGAGAAATAACAACAAATAATTATTCGTTGGGAAATAATGTATAACAATGAATAGTTATCCGTTGGTAAATGCAAATAGCAATGAATAATTATCCGTTGAGAAATGAGGTATAGCAATGAATAACAGTCTGTTGGCAAATGAGATATAGCAACAAAAAATTATTTGCTGGCAAATGGTATATTGACGGAACCATATACGAGCTAGATAATCAAATGAACTGTAAATACCATAATTGAGACTATATTTGAAAGAATATTGTTCTTCAATTCTCAAAATTAAGATCTTTTGAAATTGAAGATCTAGACATCAGTAGACATTGGGATTTTCAATTTTCATCATATGGCTCCTCGTTGTAGAGATTAGACGTAATTGAATTGGGTCATCAAATGCGATCTTGAAGTCTTTTAGCTTGTCCAAGGTGAAGTTCTTGAGGTTCTGCAGATGAGGGAGCACCAATGGAGGGAGTTGTTGTTCCTTCTGCTCACCACCAACCCCTTTATGTGGTTTGTTTTGTTTCGGAGGTGGTGCTCCTCATTTACCACCAGTAGCAGGAACAGGGTTGTGGTATGCCATGTTTCTTAGGGGCCACTATCTCCTCATATTTACCATTGATGAGGAGCTTCTTGACGAGGGTGGAAGGATCCAGGTTGCATGTTGCTATCACCTTAATTTTCTCTCCATCTATAGCAATCGCGTATATCAGAAAGAGACCATAATGTGATGTAAATATTATAAATGGTCACGAATTAATTACAAGAAATAGTATATCATCATTTTTTTGCAGCCCATCACAGTGGATATACATCTTCTAACAACATATAGACAAAAAAATGGTGAACAATGAGAATTAAACAATGCATATGCTTAAACATTGAGCAATGAACAATCTCTGTATCGGTAATACCTACATAATAACATAGATAAAAACATAATGAATGATAAATTGTCATAAGTTTCCTAGATTATTGTTGTCCATACATTAACAAAGAATCACATAAATCAACTATATTCATGATAAACAATTAGTTCTACAATGTCCAACTCCTAAGTATCGGCTTGATAGCTGCTTTTTTTATTCAATGGATAACTGCTTTATGTGTACACATATTTATAACTTCTTTAATCCAAATTTGTGCAAAAACTTAGAAAATGGTATTATGCATTACCTTTGCACTAACAGAATCGATTTCAGTCACCCCATGTACAATGGTTGGACCAGATTGTGTTCACAGTCCGACACGACCTGCAACATGAAACACGATATTTAGGACAATGATATGAAAACAATGATACGTATATGCTAAGTTTTGCGACTGACTAAAAGATTTTTGTGTTCTACAAAATACAAACAATTGACAGGAACTACAATATGCACGAGAATAAAACTCAACAAGCACGTATAATACCATCTTTCTCTTTAAACATATAGATATACATATTAATTGTGAAAAATAAGGAAAATGCTTAGAAAGTTTAGATCACGATGGTCCTTCTTTCTTTGACAACATAAACAATTTTGAGTTACTCCATTTACTAAGTTAGTTGATGGGCACATAACTATAAATAATAGTGAAAAATAAGGGAAATGTTTAGGAAGTTAGATCATATTGTTCCTTCTTTCTTTGACGGTATCAACAATTTTGAGTTACTCCATTTACTAGGTTAGTTGATGGGCACACGATGGATTATATAAAAATTCTACCTTAACCAATGTGAATATCACAATTGCATCTCTCATTGTATCGTAGGATTGGTTAATTAATCCACTAGGTCCCTAGTGGGTTAATTGTCTTCATCTATGTGGATTATGCTAAAATTTCTACCTTTACATGTAAGATGCAAAGCGATTATTTTAGTTAAACTTTGGTAGCTTTATCTTGTATATTCAATAAAGGTTGTTTCCACTATTCAAATTTATATAGCAATACCTTTACCATATGCGAAGATAGTCCTGATCTTGTGTTCTAACCTTCAATCTAACTGTAAGATCAACATAACAATAAAAAGTCATTGAATAATAAGCTACTTCCCCAAGCTCTAAGGGATCACCACAACATATTTAAGATTACATAACATTAATCACCAGACAAATAATAGGCATTAAGTACAATAATAAGATTAGGAAGGTTTTATTGAAACACAAAAATCATTACCAATGAATTCTTTAACCCAATCAGATTTTTCAATGCATACAACCTGCATGGATAAAAAGTATTGAATAATAAGCTAACACAATAAGTTGTATGCACAATGTAACTTGAGTATACTGGGAACTAGATATGTGAAATATATAGAAATAAAGATTAAAACATGTCATCAATAGGAAGAAGAAAGTTCTGAAGTAGTTATATGAAGAAAAAGCGTCATTTCATAGAGCATCCTTGAACCTTTATTACAATACGCCAATACAAAAAAGATGCAAAAGGCTCAAACATAAGACTCACAACATTGGATTGAAGATTTGGAAGGAAAATGTTAATAGTCAGTTGCAATGATTGACAGCACATCAGCTAGACTTAAAATTCCTAAGATTAAGGAAATAAATTAGGGAGATTTAAAAACAAATACAGAATAATGATATGAATTTGTTGTTTTCAACACTGTGAAAGCTTAATGCAATAACAACTTATGATTCAATTAGTTTATACTCATGGTCAAAACATCATGAAAAGAAGACTATGTGCTCTGGAAATTTTTTACGCGTATCATATGAATTAAATATTGAAAGACATGACTTTTTCAATGTGTGAATCATTTTTTACAAACAAATACAACTTACGGATATAGTATCCGACAACTACTAACTATATCAGGCTTACATTAAATAAACCTGGCGAGGATTACCTTGGTTTTCTCTTCAAGCATATATTCAAATGGAAAGGAATATTTTAGCATAGGACAATAGAAATGACATTTAAATTGTCTATCCTAGAAAAAAATAGACGTAAGAGAAGCTTCCATAACTAGTACAAATAAGCATAACATCTAGAAACGTCCACATAACCCTACGCAAATAAAATTCCTACCTATACTAACAAAGAGCATAAATCCAGTTTGAATTGCAAATCATTCACATTATATCATTTGAAGTACATCTCATGTAATCAACCGCAGACACTGCACAATAATGAGACATCGAACAAAGGATAATTTCAAGACTAATGGGAATGTCATTTGAATCATCGAGGGGGTATCAAAAGAGGGTTCATGGCAAATGGTATGATTCTTAGTAGATTCTTAAATCCAACAACGGATAACTTCGTGTACATCCAATGTCTATTGACGATAAATCCCAATTAGGGATGGAATAAAATCCTAAATTATTTTCAAATACCATGAAAACCTGAACCCCGTCACGGTATGCCTACAGATACATCCCGATTTCTGGTCTGCAGTGAATCCTCCACAACCCTAACCTCTTGGTCCGCCGACGGGGGCGGCAACTATCATCGTTGTCGCACCAAGCCCTAAACAACCCTAACCTCTTGCGCCACCGACGGGGGCGGGATGGCGGGATGAAGAGACTTACCATTTGAGCCGTCGTTGAGGAGGGGTCAGTCCAAAGTTCATCCTCTTTGCCAACGTGACGCCTCCACCTCAACCTCCGCCACAGCCTCGGCGTCGGCCTCCGCACTCGCCGCCACCATCGAGCTCTGCCATTGCGGAGATGATATTGAGAGGTTTGGGATTTCCAAGGATTTTTCGAGAGAAATGGGAGGCTTAAAATGACGGACGAACATCTCCTTTTATAGGGTTAGGGTATTTTAGGGTACTGTATATTTTATAAAAAAGTATCTAATCTATAAACATATTAGTAACTCAGACTACACATTTTAAACTTGAAAAAAAAGTTTTATCTACTTAAAAATTTTCCCTTCAAAATAGGTCGAAACACATTAACATATATCACAATTCTCCTTTAAAGAGCAGGGAGAACGAAAGCAACGAATATTTTTCATTAATATAGGAAGAGGATGACAACGAATATATTCGCTGTTATGGGAAAGAAGGCAACGAATATTTTTCTGTTGTTATCGAAAAATCAAGGTGACGAATATGTTTTCGTTGTTATGGTGGGAAGATGGCAACAGATATTTTTTCGTCATAAAAAATGAAGGCAACGAATATTTTTTCGATGTTAAAAAAAATAAGACAACAAATATATTCGTTGTCATGATGAATTAGCAACGATTTGAAAGAATCGTCGTTATTTTGAATATAATTAGCAACGAATATTTAGAATCATTGTTATATATAAATTCAGCAACGGATGTGATAAATCGTTGTTATTTAAACGTCGTCTAATGTCCCTTTTCTTATAGTGAACTTTTAGCGAGCCGAATCTGAACGAATGTCGAACCTGAGAAATTTCTGACACCCCTGCAGGCGATTGTTCTGATTATTGTCGATGGTTTTGGAATCGCCAATGATTTATCTAAATTATCATATACATTATTTATATCTGATTATTGTCGACGGTAATTGACGACTGCTGATAAATAACTTCGTTGATATTATAGTAGTTTGTTCAAGTGGCAGGTTGAAAATATATAGAAAGGTTGACATATATGAAAGCATAACTAAATTAACATCTAATTTGGATTTCATAGGTCGCGAAGTTTACATAGATTGGTTAATTAATATGATGATATGGCCGCGGTCACTTTTATTTCTTTCCAACGAATTAATCACAAAAAATAAATCACTAATCGTTGGTACTTGAGACTAAATAAGTTCTTATCCATGTTTTGATGGATAAGAGAATAAGAGAGTTCATATCCATGTCGGCAAGGCTATGTAAAAGCAGACCGACATTATTTCTACACAATAATTGCTATTACTACTACTAATATTATTATTATTAGGGTTAGATGGAGTTGCTCCTAAGTCATTTTTCCGTATTTTTTTTATTTTTTTGAAAAATATTACACTATATATTCACCTATATATATATATCTTTAATATGCCATTTGAATTTAATCAGAAACGGAGATTCATATGCCCTCCATCTAGACATGTCGATTATATTAATAATTAGACTGTTAAAATTACATGTTCTAGATGGAGGGCATATGCATCTCTGTTATTGACGAAATTCGAATGACATATTGACTGAATATATATATATATATATAGAGAGAGAGAGAGAGAGAGAGAGAGAGCGGAGTGATCCTATGAGAGCCAAAATTTGTGAGAGCATGAGAGCATGCATTCTGGACCACATGATCCAAGCAGGAGAGAGAAGACCAGGAGAGAGAAAACAGGATCATGTGGTCAAGAATGCATGCTCTCATACTCTCACAAAATTTTGCTCTCATAGGATCACTCCTATATATATATATATATATAGGAGTGATCCTATGAGAGCAAAAAAATGTGAGAGCATGAGAGCATGCATTCTGGACCACATGATTCTGTTTTCTCTCTCATGGTCTTCTCTCTCCTGGGTGAATCATGTGGTCCAGAATCATCCCTCTCATCCTCTCACAACTTTTTGCTCTCATAGGATCACTCCTCTCTCTCTCTCTCTTTATATATATATATATGAATATACACGATGATATTTTGCAAAATAATAAAAAAAATTACGAAAATTAAAATAGCAAGAAGGTAATTTGTTGGTTGCCATTTTTTGGTCGTTATCGTCATCATCAAACTGTCACCCACATTTTTACAATTGGGCAATCAAGTTACGTTTTGTATGAAAAAATAGTTTGACTTTTATCTGATACACACATATCATGTGACATAGACCAATTGCAATAGTCTAATCAAATTGTATATCCACATGAGTCTAACGATTTTGGATCCATTGTCAATCTTGTAGACATCGAATATCAACGTTATCTTAATCTCATGTATTTCGTTGGAATTTAATGGATTGCCATGACATGCTGACGTGTTAATGTGCTTCTTCTCATTGAGATAAGTTGGATAGTCAAATAAAGCTGCATCGGAATAGGGATAATTTGGCTGCTAAGTATGGTTAGGCAGCTTGCTTAGAAGACTAACCATGCACCACCAACCAACATGTTTTGTAATTATTCATATCTTGCAAAGTTAGGCATGATATCACCTCAGCTTATCTGCAATTAGATGCCACCCAACTTAATTTTGATTTAACTTTTCATTAGGGATAAGAGTCTGGATTGGGATATGGTTTCTCATATTCACATGTTTGATTTAAGAACGAATGATGTTGCAATTATGATTAGTTTATCACTTGAGTGATTTTGTGCAATATTACCACACTATGGGAACTACATACATACATATAGCTATTTAACAACTATCCTAATTATAATAATCAATAATCATAATGACATTCAATTGAATTATTCGCTTATTGATCCCTTCTAGCCTACAGAAGGGTGTAGTAAGCGATGAAATGCTTCAGATTATTAAATAACACCATAGATCCAGAGATTCTCGAATAGGTCAATCTACCAAACTCGTAACTTGTTCAGGTACGGTGTGACGTCGTAACTCTTATCCTTCTTTTGTTCTTCCGAACCATGCATCGTGGACTCGTCTCTTCTCGAGGCATGTGTGGAGTGTGGGAGATTTTTCCGATGTCACCTACAAGCTTGGGAGGTGGGATGGAGAAAAGGCGACGTTATTGTAGGGTTATCGTCTGGGTTATTTATGCCCCGAATTGTATTGAGTTAGGGACGTAATCCTTCAGTAACTTTGTAATCGATCGGGCCCTGAAAGATCCAAACTCGAACTTCAGAAGATTGGGATTGATCGAGAGAGTGAAGATAAAGATGTACAGTGTAGGATCAGGCTTGGCTCGAGTTCGTATCCAAAACGAACTTGGAAGTGTGAGCTAGAATATAGCTTGGCAAGCTTGGATTTGGAAATACATGTCCATGAATATAATAGGTAGATTTGAGCATCGAAACGAGCCGATCAAAGACTACATAGCACGAAGGTGAGCTCGTTCTTTGGGTGTCGAACTTATTCTTGGGTTTTTTTTTCAAAAAAAAAGCGGAGAAAATTAATCGTGGAGTGACTAAGAACCACATGACCCTATAGTAGTGTATATATGTACAACAAATTGAGAATATCAAGATGGTTGTTCTCATTCATGTGATACATTGATAAAATATGTTTAAAACTTCATAAAAATGCCTTTTATATCTTTATATTTGGATACATGACCTATACATACATACATACATACATACATACATACATACATACATACATATATATATATATATATAGATAGATAGAGAGAGAGAGAGAGGAAAGGGAAGCTACAACATGATGTAGCTAACCTTAGCTACATCAGGGGCATTTTCGTCCCTTTATTTTTATTTTTATTCGAAAATACCACCGTAGATTTTCATAACTATATCCCTCTAATATGTCATTCAAATTTTGTCAGAAACAGAGACTCATACGACCTCCATCTAGAACAGGTAAAGTACAACAAATCCGTGATCGTTAAAAAATGACTGTCTGGATGGAGGTGGGGTTGGGCCTTGGGCTGGGCCGGTCCGACCCGGCCCAAAACCCGACCCGTATAAACCGACCCAAACCCGAACTCGAAATTTAATGGACAGGCCGTGAGCCCTAAAATGAGCCCATATTGATTATCGGGCCGGGTTTGGGCCTGAGAAGGCCCAAACCCATTAGCCCGATAGCCCGACCCATTCTAAAGCAACTATATTCATATCTAGTATGGTATAATCATATCAATTATATTTATGTTCATTCCAAATACCATATTCTAACTTTAAAATCCTTATTCGAGTGTAGAATAAATGCTTAGACACATTAATAAGCATATCCATTAGTGGATTGAGGATATTATTACATTAATATACAAGATTATTACATTAATATGCAAGAATGGAATCTGTGTCCTCAAGTATTACAACATGTACAATTGTAAGTAACCAATCTGTATTGGGTCATAGTGCCTGCATCCACAATAGAATATGTAATGGTGAATTGAATGGTGGTTTAAGTTGCCATATTTTTACCACATTTGTATTTCGAACATATAACTAATGTTAAAATCACAAATTAGTTAGCATGCTTTATAGTTTTAAACATGCACACATGCATAAGAAACAACCACACAAATGCAAGAAGAATGGAAGACATGATATTGGTATACATAGGTGTTAAATTGGGTCGACCCGACCCGAACCCGACCCATTTTGTTTGGGCCGGATTTGGGCTTGGGCCTAATTTTTGAAAATAAAATGGGCCTTGGCCCGACCTGTTAGCCCATATTCTAAAATGGGCTTGGGCCGGGCCAAGGCGAACCCGGCCCATGTCCAACCCTAGATGGAGGCTATAGGAGTCTCTTTTTCTGACGAAATTTGAATGACGTATTAGAATGATATAGTTATGCAAATCTACCTGGTATTTTCGAAAAAAAATAAAGGGACGAAAATGCCCCTGATGTAGCTAAAGTTAACTACATCATGTTGTAGCTTCCCTTTCCTCATATATATATATATATCATCCTGTATTATACAAAAAAGGGGTTGGCCTTCCTTAGCTTAGGAAGGACTGCGTCCTATTTGAAAGAAATCCTATATATATATATATATATATAGAGAGAGAGAGAGAGAGAGAGAGAGAGAGAGAGAGAGAGAGGAGTGTTCCTATGAGAGCAAAAATTTATGAGAGTATGAGATGATTGATTCTGGACCACATGATTCTGTTTTCTCTCTCCTGCTCTTCTCTCTCCAGGGTGAATCATGTGGTCCAGAATCAATCCTCTCATGCTCTCACAACTTTTTGCTCTCATAGGATCACTCCTTTATATATATATTTGTCCTTTTACAATGTATTACCAATTCTATAATATTTGTTGAAAACCATATAAAAGTACACATCCATTTCAATCTAAACCCTGCCATTCTACGGAGCATTTATAAGACTTCCATGGTCCCAGAAGAACAAATGGGCTCAGGTTGGACTTTAAATGGGCCTTCATCACGTTAAGGCCCATTACCAATCCAGCTCATGCCTGGCAATCTCGATATTACATGAAGTGTTATCTAAACTTATATTATCTCTTCCTCAAAACAATTCAAATTCTAGTCCACAGCAAATTAATTTTTTAAACATAATTATCAGATATTTATAAATACATTATTTTTTAAACATAACGATCAGATATTTAACACAATTTCTTTAATTTTATCAATTTTAAATTATATGATATACGATACTTGCATTATAAGATATGAACAATGTACTTATTATTTTGGTAAATTTAATATCTTCTATGCTATATATTTTTTTTTTGCATATTATCAATACAAATCCATGCAATGCACGGGGTATTTACTAGTTCATATTATGACTCAACCATTAACCATTTAACATAAGCGAACATAACTACGCCCACACTCGAAGTCGGACATAATCGGCCCTAACTTGAATGTGCTTGTTGTGTGGCCCTTCCCCGAGGGCACACAAAATCTACTGAGGTCTCACCATTGGTCATCCTGAACAGAGAGGATCCTCTATTGTTACAGCCGTTGTTGTAACCTAAGAGATCCGTTGGATAGAGATTGGACGACACCGAGATATGTGCTGATCATCTCTGATTTCCTATGAGGGCCGTCTGATCTCCATCTAATGAATCCCTTGTGTTACAGCAGGGGCTGCTACAACAGAGGATCCGTTTCCCATCTTGAAGGCCAACCCATTGGATTGGATTGCTTCCCATATGTAACTTGCACCATCATATGCACCACCCACAGTACTATTGCTAGCCGATACAATTTCTTTAGACTGCGAGAATTACATTTTATATGGTGTGTAATATTTTTTTGGCTAATGGAAAGATTATTAAAACCAGCTACATGCTTGGTGGAATCATTAAAGCTAGCAGCAGAAGCATACCAGTTTAGTTACAGAACTATAGGTAATCCTAACAAGCAACTTAAATATCGCTGCTATAAAATTTGAGGAGTTTCAGATTTTAAGATCCTGCAGAAAAATATTAATCATACGAATAGCTGCAACATGAATATCTTTTTATATTATGATTCTGAAAAGAAGTCAGAGCCATTCAGGTCAGGAATCTTTTCTTATGTCATTTTGGTCATTTGATTTTCTGGTTGGACCTTAAGTTTCTCACACTTAATGAGACGTTCAGTCCGAGAATAAGCATGAATAAGAGTGGAGAATAAACTGGAATAAACATTATTTCTATTGGGGGAATAAGGTGGAATAAGAGTATGTAAGTGCTATTTTCCATTCGGTTGGCACATAAGGGATAAGGAATAAGGGTTATACGTTAGTGTAAAAAGAGGGATAATGGAAGAAGGAAAGGGAAATAAGGGAGTAGATAAGGAGAGGAAATATGGAAATAAGGGAGTGGATAACGACAAATAAGAGAAGAGGAGAATAATGGCTTATTCTCTGTTCCCCTACCAAACATGCAGGATGTTACATTTCGTTCGACCTCATTCTTGGACAAGATATTGTTGCATCATCAGTGATGTCACATTGACCACACATTTGGTACATTATTTGTAACGTTCCGGGCTTAGGTCCCCGGTCCGTTATCGAGGAAAACTGGCCCTGACGATTTGTTGGGTTTGGGTCCAAATGAACCCGTTGACAACCACCCAAAATGCTTAAGCCCAAGTTGACTAGTAGTCATCCCCATCACTTATAAACCACACCCACACTTCGTGAGTTTTAGGTATGGCATTATGTTTTGGGGTATGAGTGTTACATTATTTCTCCAAATACTCAAAATTCAGCATTTTTGGCTGAGTTTTGATTCCGAAAAATCGATTGGATTTTATTCGCGAGAAGTGCAAGAGTCAAACCATGGTGTCTAGAATTGCATGCCCAGACAACTACTGAACGACCATTTTTTGGGATCAGAAAATTTATAAAGAACTCATCTGCATTGGAGGATTAGATGAGCTTTTCAGATAAATCCATATCAAAACGAGCTTCTCAAATCCATCAGTATTGTAGACCTACTTTTTTTTGGAAATGAGAATAAGATATGTAAAACAATGGTGGAAGAACAAAATTTTAAAATCCATATATGATTGAAGAAGAGCAGTTGAAGCTCTCTCGCATTAATGATCGACAGAATTTGATAAAGCTAATAATTCCTTTTCACTCGCATTTTATTTGCTAGAAAGAATCAATCTATCATTGAAATGAGATTGAGAAAAAATAGTTTTGAGTAGTGCGCAGCTGCTGATACGTACTGTTTGGGTAAATTCTAAGCGACAATGTCTGAAATCCTGCTAATGGAGGCAAAATTCTTCCTTTTTCTGAAGATAGTAGGAGTTGGTTGACGGGAATGCAAGTAGAAGATGTCCCCATGGAAAGCCTCTCGACCTGGCAGTCAGCGTAACAATAATGATATTTGGCGATATGCCACGGCCTGCTTACTCAAATCATCATATATGATTAATGCGTGCATTCCACATACTTATTTCATAGCTTTCAACTAAACTGCCAATCTGACGCGACTGACAGATAAGCCAACGTTAATAGCAGGTCGGAGTCCGCAATAAAAAGAGCTCAGTTTCCAAACAGATTTTCCCATCTGTAATGGGAATCACATTGGTTGAGCCGAGGCAGAAGGTCGGATGCTTTACCTGAAACAAGGTTACAGTCGCGAGGTGGAACTATCCATCCCAACATCATCTGTTGCGCTGGGATGCAATACAAAGGCAAAGGCATTATGTATATGGATGATGTGATTAAGAAGAAACCTGGGAAAAAGTTCAAGTGAGTTCTTTTGGGATGTTTGTCTACTTGCAGATTGCTGAATGTCTCCTACAGATCAGTGTTGTTACAATGCTAGATAATGGAGCTATCTGATACAAAAACTGCATCAGCTCACTTTATTTCTGGAAATTTATGAACTGTTCTTGATTTGTATTGTTCCATGACCAAGAGCAGTGTCTGAGTGCCTTTCATTTCAGAATGTGTTGGTGGTTGGTGTGTATTGACAGAAATGCGCGACCCATCATTTGATGGTGGATAAAAACGCGCATAACTATGTCTGGTTGCACTAGAGTTTGTGTTGAGGTCCTGAACATAAGAAGTGTGACAGGAGTTTGTTTATGAAATTGTGAGCAATCTGATTGGGCACACTTTCTCGATTTCTAGTAAGCTGAAAGAAATTGACTGTGGTTAGTGTTCTCATAATTTATTATGAGTGTCCAGTGATGCCTGGAACATAGTCTAGGAGCGGATCCTAAGGGCCTGTTCGGTTGGAGAATATGCCATGTAATAAGGGACCAATTCTCCTCCCGACACAGTTCTCAGTGGTATGCCTATTCCTCATTATTCCAATCTTTATTCCACCTTACTTACCTTTATTTCACCTTTACTCCTTATTCATATCTGAAGGATATTGTGAATCCTTAAGCGCATCACGGAAGCGTGTCGATCACATCGTATGCAATCGGAGCAACTAGTCGTACTAGATGCTAGATGCAGCGGAAATTAAAAATTTTAACTTTAAAGATGAAACCACATGATCACGAGAACACTTCTCGGATCGTTTCATCAAACCACAAAGTACAAGGAATACCTCTTGAAGCGTGGTTGTGACCGCGAGATCCCAAAGGAGAGATCCTTCTATCTTAAGTCCGATCCGCGAAGAACGCACTTGAGGGCGTGATGATGAGTCACGTTCCTTCCCGCAATCCTCGATGAAGATCCAAGCGTCGAAGAAGAAGCCGAGAGTCTCTCCTTTCTCAACACAAAGTGGACGTCCACTTGATGAAGAAGAGAAAGAGAGAGGGCGAGAATGAGAAAGAGAGAGAGAGAGAGAGTTGTAACTTTGCACAACTCTTAATGATGTACCATGGAAGGCTACCCTAGCCCTCTATTTATATTAGTTTAGGATCCAATGGATCTCAATCCATGGGACGCATGGATCCAAAGGCTATGCTTGGTCCATGCTAAATCAATGGCTATGATTGTTGTTGGTTAAAACCAACAACATTAATTTAAATTAAAAAATGTTGCAACATTATCAACATAATTTAATTTAACTTTAACTAATTAAGAGATAATGTGATAAATAAAAATGGAGTCAACCAACCTCCCTAAAAATGGGGTTATTTTGTCTCCTTTTATTTTATCTTATTATTTCTTAATAAATTGCAATAACTATTGTTGCAATAATATCCACCAAATTAATTCCAAATTAATTTGTGAATATTTCAATCATGCCATTGATCATTATGTGAATCATATTCACAACCCAAACTAATTAGTAAATTGCATTTCCAATTAATTAATAAATGTGAATCCAATCCACATTATTAATTAACAAATGCTATTTACATAAATTCTCTCTCTTATATATGTATATTATAAATCATATTTATAACACACATATATCATGGATAGTGTTATCCACATTCTCTTAATCCTTGATAATTAAATCTCATTTAATTATCTTGGATAATAATATGAATCATATTCATATTATGCTTGATAATTAAATCTCATCAAGTCCTTGCTTGGATATACATTTCATCAAATGAATTATTCTTGAACCCTTTCAAGAATAATGTGCTTTCTCCGCAGATACTTGGAGATAAGGACAGGGCGATTGTATTATTCCACGTATAGTGACTTGGATGTTGAGATCTTATCTCAAATCCAGATCCTACGAACCTCCCACAGATGCTTGATTAAATCAAGACCGCAAATCCAATCTTCTCATTGAATCTGAATCTCATTCAGATCAATGTCCAACACTTGGACTAAGATCGGATTGCTTATCTACTGAAAGGAGTCACTAAAATCCAGACCTGTTTCATCACTCCCTCGGAATGGAAGCGTCATGGATATACAATCGTTTATGATCACATCACCCTCAGGTATTCCCAATACCTGTACATCCTGCATACTGGAAGACCCATGGTCAACCCGAAGATCAAGATCTATTTTACACTATCTTCTTCAAGGTTTGATCACAAAATTTCTCATTTGATCATTGGGATTTGGTATCGATCATATACTTTCCAAAAGCATATATCATACCTAGGTCTTGATCATATACTTTCCAAAAGTATATATCAAACCTACAAATTCAGTCAAGCTTCCAAAGCGAGACGACCGTGCACGGAATTTGATTCTTCCCAATATCTCATGAGTGAGCTCATGTCTTCCGGTTCAGTAGTGAACCTGTATGATCCCTTTGAGAGATCGTATTACTCATATGCCCTTATATGCACACCAGCTCGCCGGTGTATAGACCTTGGTTAGGTCATCAACCTATTGGTCTGCCAAATGTACATACTCAGACATATAGCAATACATCTGTCTCCGGTCAGAGGATGCGTGCCTATGTTGTGACAGCATTCAACATAGGACTTTGGTTATCTCGATCTCGTTAAGTCAACCCATTGACCTAACTAATCTGACACCTCCGAATCTCTATTCCTATGCAGAGGACCTGCATCAAGAGGTCAGTCAGATATCAGCCTATGTGAGAAAGGATTGCCATCTCCTACTCAGGCTGGAGATCACATCTTAACAATCATTTGATGGTGCTTGATGAGTCCTCAATCTAACTCTTTAGATATTCATCCAAGCACCAGCCTCTATGATTCAATAATTGAATCAACAGCTGTATGATCATTAAGATAGCCATGGTACATAACCCTAATTGTACAGAGGGACCTATTATGCAAATTGTTTATTCTTCATTTCAGATCAGGGAATGATATTCGCAATAACTTTTATTGCATAATGGCTCGCCGTGGGCTCACATGTCCAACAATCTCCCACTAGCCCAAAGAGCCATTAATGGGCTAATCATATAAACCCACACTCATGTGACAATCATAGGCTATTTAGAAATAGCTAGGTAAGCTGATCAGTCACTCTGTTCCCAAAAGACTATGCCAAGTCCTTTTACGGCACTTGCATATCCCTAGGTAACAGTGCTCGCATCCAATGCGAATGTTGCATCTAATGCAACCAATACTCAATCTAGTCAAAGCAGTTATAGTGTCCTTGACACTATTGCTCAATAACTATTATAACCAGTATTTCCATAATCCTTATCAGAATACCCTTATTCCTGGAGATCACTATCTCCTACGGTATTCGCAGTTAAGACCTTTTAGATTTCCATCTAAAAATCTTAATTTCTTGAAGATATTGTTATTACTGCAATCAAGTGTTCTATCTGTATAGAAGGATTAGTAACAGTTTACTACTCCCACTGCATGGCAGATATCTGGCTTTTGTACACATCAAGCATACACTTAGCTTCTCGTAACTGATGCACAAGTGCAAGCAGTTTTTAGCATTCACTTCCTCAACTCATTGAGGTGCTATCCCTTTTGATAGGTCAGTACCAAATCTCAAGGGAAGGAAGCCTTTCTTGGAATTTCCAAGAATGGAATATGTCCAAGGTGTACTACAAATGTGACAGTCCCAATACCCTCTTTTCTTTGATTCTGAACAACTTCAGAACTAAGATCTAAGAGGCATCTTTGAGATCATATCTCAAGGTATGGAATAGCCAGTTTATAAAACACTTATTATCATCCTTATATCATTTCAAATGATTAGGATTTTCTACATTTAGCACGATGAACACAATGGCACTCCCACTAAGCTTCACATGGTACATCAAGATTCTATTTGAAATCATAACATTTATAATTTCATCAAATCTTATGTTCCAACTTCAAGAAGCTTATTTGAGTCCACAGATGGATTTCTTTAGCTTTCACACCTTACTTTCCTCAACCATGAAGCCCTGAGGTTACTTCATGTGAATATCCTCCGAGAGGTATTCTTAGAGGAATGCAATCTTGAATTACATCCTGAAGATGCAATAGTCAAGTTGTGTAGCTAAGGTTAGCAATATTCTGATGAGTTTTAAGCATGGTTACCGAAGAGCAAGTCTCATTGCAAGCAATGTCTTCTCTTCCGGTGTGTAGCTTGTGGCTACGAACCGAGCTTTGAAGGTCTCTACCTTCTCATCAGGTTCCCTCTTCTCTTGAATATCCATTTACACCTTAACGGGTCTAACCCTTATAGGTGGATCCTCGAGGGTCCATATACAACACTTATATATGAAGTCTACTTTAGACTTTATTGCTAATATCCATCTTTCCATGTCATGATCCTTAGAAGCTTCATCACATGAAGCCCGATCATTGTCAGACTTAATCGACACATGTAATACATCCTCAAACTCATTTGAAGAGGTATTAATGTTTCATCTTTAATTGTCCTTTTAGTTTCCGATTTCAGGAGCCTCATTATCTTCTCAAGATTAAATGAGTTACTTTACTTCATTTTCATCTTGATTCTCGAGAGTCTCAATCCTCCAAGAATCACATTCTCATAGATGAGATCTTTTAAGAATCTCAAGGTCATAAAGTAGGTATCCAATACCATACTTTATTTTCCTAATGAAGTAGCACTCTCAAGTGCTAGATTCCAGCTTACATCCATGGAACCTTATTAAGGATATATATTGTAGTCTCTACTACACATATATACCAGGAAACTAAGAGGATAATTATGCTAAAATTCATCATTTATCAAATCATGTCACACATGATCCAATTGTATCTTCCTACAACTCCATTGAGTTTAGGTGTATTAGGAGGAGTGAGATAGAAATGATATTCATATCTCCATAAGGTATTCTTTGAATTTTATCTAATAGGTACAAGCTACCTAGGTTAGATCAAATTCATTTCATCTTTCTCCAAACTTTGGTTCTAAACCAAAATTGTGAAATCTTTGAATATTTCAAAGGTTTCTCAGGTGAAGAGAAGAAATCTCATATCATACGTAATCATCAATAGATATCACATATCCATAATGTTCACTATGATATAGATGATCCACATACATCAATATATATGAGATCCTGAATACCTTGACATCTAACACCATTCCCAGAGAAGGGTGTATTGGACATTTTTACTTTGAATACAATATTCACAAGTATGTAAGATTTGAAATTTTAGACATTCTAAAGTTTCATATCCTACTAGTTTATTGATCATATCAATAGACATATGTCCAAGACTCGACGTCAGATCATTGTCAAATGATCTTCATCCTCCTATTGATCTATCAAGCTTTAATTTTCAGTGTTAGAAATCTTAATGAATCATTCATTAATATTCTAATTTTGTGGAGTCCACTAGATGCTAGATTACTATCTGAAATATTTCCATCATAACTCTTTATGATAGTTCTATCTCAGAATTCATGTTTATTTCCAACATTTAGAAACAAACAATGGGGTATTCTAATATCTAGGTCATAGAGACATTCTCTAAGACTAAGGACTCTCCCACTGAGAATATGAAGTCTATCTATCCAACAGAGATTGATGCAACAATTACATCAATATCCATGTAGATAACTATAAACCTTAAGATCAAATTTCTAATCTTTTAATATATATATATATATGCAACCAATTGCAAATGTCATTAGATGATTGGGATACAATTGTCAGACTTTATCTTATGAAATAAGAAAGTCAGAGTCAATGATTATATGTAGATTATTCTGATGCTCTATCTGAGTCCTTCACTAAGGATTTTAGACAGACTTGATAGTCATACTATCAACACATCAACATATTGCAGTATTGGCATTCATCCAACTCTTTGGATGTCATATGGAAGTCACAGAAGTAGGTCAACTCTTTGACTTTCCTTCTTACTCGGGTCCGACCCATGCTTCAACTGTACTCTCTTAATCTATAAACAACCGTTGCTTAAGACTAAGGATCTCTTATGTTAAATTCAAAAGAATTCAATGTAAGAGCATTTCAACATTTATACATGCTTCATTAAATTCATACAATATGAATATCATAAAGCTTCATGAATGACTAGAGTATAGATAATGGAATGATGACACTCATCATATCTTCATACATCTTAACTCTTAGAGACTTAGGTTCAGGTAGGTATTCAAACATTTTGAATACATCATCTCTTTCGAGCCACCATTCTGCATAATGCAGAGAACCATGTCTCATGAATAAATGTCTAGAGCACATATGTATGCCAAAATATCTTCTTTTTATGTTATAAGGATTATTCGACAATTACGATCACCATCGACATGTCACTTCCAAAGTACACTCGATGAAGGATCAAGACTACAGAGACATACAAACCCTAAGGCGATGTCTTATTGTCTTACATAATTGTCATTCCTCATTATGTTGAGGAAACTTGCACACTGCACCACATACATTATGTGTCCAATTGCAAGTACAATATCTGGATCATGAGTTCAATCCAAGATATTTTACTGGTTATTATTGTGTATAACATTGAGTGGGTTTAGTGAAGGATTATCTGAAATAAGAAATTTGCATAAGTGTATATATATATTATATATACATGTTTTACTTTGATTTAGGAATTTTTATATCAAAGTTGTCTTGCCTTGTCAACACTGAAAGTTCATTCCCTTAGTCACTTTCAATGTAAGAGATATTCTTACCATTATATCTCTAGCAAGATCTGGGATCTCCTTTCCTATCTTTGTCGCATCCCAATAATATGAGAACTTACGACTCCAATAAAAAGAAGCGGGAACTCATTCCGCCTTGCAAGTCCAACTTGCATTCCCAATTTGGTCTTTAACACCCGGGCCCACCACCCCTAAGATGATGTTGACCCGTTGCTAGTTGAACCAACCGTCAACAGGATTAGAACTCGCTATGCGCAATCCAATATCGCCCCAATAATATGAGGACTCGATATTGGGGTCACTACGCATACGGCCTTACTCTTTCGAGAAGCAAAGAGCCCGATCCAGATGCGCTTGCATATAGGATCTGTCACTTCGGACAGGCGTCTCCTACATACAATCCCTGGCGACGGAACCCTTCGCCTTGACGGGAGACCATGGATGTCACTTATGTGATCCTCCACCTCATATTCAAATTGTAATTAATTATCGTGAATCATATTCACATAATTAATTCTTCCAAGGGAAATACACATCTATTCATAATAGAGTGTTTATTGGATATAATTAATTTAATCACATTAAATTAATCATCAATCCAATCATCAATCAACAAACATGTCTTTTACTTGAATAGTAGGTATTATCTCAAAATACGTATTATTCGAATTTTAATAATTAGAAAAATACACATTGTCTGTCTCCGGTATTATACAGTCCCTACCCGCTGTCATGGCCAGTACCGACGAGAGTGGGACGGACCACATACGTTGCAACCCGCGACCCCAATGCTCTCCGACTAGGCACCACATCCGCCTCAGGAAAGGATAATACCAGATAGACCATCATGTACTTTGAGATGTTCATCGGTTTTTCAACCGAAATTATACCATATAATATACATCAAAACAATTTTGATTATATTATTAGGAGATTTGCTAAACAAATCCCCAATCCTATTCAATCAAGAGGGTTTTTCATGTAAAAGTTGTCCTACAACTATTGTAGGATAAACTATGGTTTTCATGAAATCAATGTTTGTTGATGAATCAATGATCAAGATCTAATATCTCATCATTGTGGTTTAGGCAAGTGTCATTCAATGAAATAATTATCTCTTTAAATATTTCACAAATATTTATCACTAATTATTCCAGAAAATTAACAATTAATTTTCATCATGATAATTGAATGACATATCACAAGGTTCAAGATCAAAATTGTTAATTTCCAGCAGTGACCCCCAATCACTAAAATTAACTTATCTTGATCAATTTAAATCCAAAAAATGCAAACTCAGTTTCCAAAGATTGCCTATTTGATTTATTAAAGAATCCAAGTGATAATTCACGCATTTCAATGCGGATTAAAACCGTAATTATCTCATTAATCACGTTCAAATCCGCAGTTCCCGCAACAGTGAATATAGTCATATTCAAAAAGCCATATCTTGAGCAAATAAAGTCCAAATTTAGTAAACTCAAGTCCTATGGTTTCCTTAATTAATGGGGAACAAAAACCAATTGAAAATTTAGTGTTTAAACATTTTAAACAGTACCGAAAAATTCAATTAGATAGAGGTGCGAAAATTGAAATGCAGTAAAAATTTCGCAACCCTTTCAAGAACCAAATCGTCTAAGGTCTATGGATCATATCCAAAACCATATTCAACCTGGCTCTGATACCACTTGAAGGATATTGTGAATCCTTAAGCGCATCACGGAAGCGTGTCGATCGCATCGTATGCAATCGGAGCAACTAGTCGTACTAGATGCTAGATGCAGCGGAAATTAAAAATTTTAACTTTAAAGATGAAACCACATGATCACGAGAACACTTCTCGGATCGTTTCATCAAACCACAAAGTACAAGGAATACCTCTTGAAGCGTGGTTGTGATCGCGAGATCCCAAAGTAGAGATCCTCCTATCTTAAGTCCGATCCACGAAGAACGCACTTGCGGGCGTGATGATGAGTCACGTTCCTTCCCGCAATCCTCGATGAAGATCCAAACGTCGAAGAAGAAGCCGAGAGTCTCTCCTTTCTCAACACAAAGTGGACGTCCACTTGATGAAGAAGAGAAAGAGAGAGGGCGAGAATGAGAAAGAGAGAGAGAGAGAGAGTTGTAACTTTGCACAACTCTTAATGATGTACCATGGAAGGCTACCCTAGCCCTCTATTTATATTAGTTTAGGATCCAATGGATCTCAATCCATGGGACACATGGATCCAAAGGCTATGCTTGGTCCATGCTAAATCAATGGCTATGATTGTTGTTGGTTAAAACCAACAACATTAATTTAAATTAAAAAATGTTGCAACATTATCAACATAATTTAATTTAACTTTAACTAATTAAGAGATAATGTGATAAATAAAAATGGAGTCAACCAACCTCCCTAAAAATGGGGTTATTTTGTCTCCTTTTATTTTATCTTATTATTTCTTAATAAATTGCAATAACTATTGTTGCAATAATATCCACCAAATTAATTCCAAATTAATTTGTGAATATTTCAATCATGCCATTGATCATTATGTGAATCATATTCACAACCCAAACTAATTAGTAAATTGCATTTCCAATTAATTAATAAATGTGAATCCAATCCACATTATTAATTAACAAATGCTATTTACATAAATTCTCTCTCTTATATATGTATATTATAAATCATATTTATAACACACATATATCATGGATAGTGTTATCTACATTCTCTTAATCCTTGATAATTAAATCTCATTTAATTATCTTGGATAATAATATGAATCATATTCATATTATGCTTGATAATTAAATCTCATCAAGTCCTTGCTTGGATATACATTTCATCAAATGAATTATTCTTGAACCCTTTCAAGAATAATGTGCTTTCTCCGCAGATACTTGGAGATAAGGACAGGGCGATTGTATTATTCCACGTATAGTGACTTGGATGTTGAGATCTTATCTCAAATCCAGATCCTACGAACCTCCCACAGATGCTTGATTAAATCAAGACCGCAAATCCAATCTTCTCATTGAATCTGAATCTCATTCAGATCAATGTCCAACACTTGGACTAAGATCGGATTGCTTATCTACTGAAAGGAGTCACTAAAATCCAGACCTGTTTCATCACTCCCTCGGAATGGAAGCGTCATGGATATACAATCGTTTATGATCACATCACCCTCAGGTATTCCCAATACCTGTACATCCTGCATACTGGAAGACCCATGGTCAACCCGAAGATCAAGATCTATTTTACACTGTCTTCTTCAAGGTTTGATCAGAAAATTTCTCATTTGATCATTGGGATTTGGTATCGATCATATACTTTCCAAAAGCATATATCATACCTAGGTCTTGATCATATACTTTCCAAAAGTATATATCAAACCTACAAATTCAGTCAAGCTTCCAAAGCGAGATGACCGTGCACGGAATTTGATTCTTCCCAATATCTCATGAGTGAGCTCATGTCTTCCGGTTCAGTAGTGAACCTGTATGATCCCTTTGAGAGATCGTATTACTCATATGCCCTTATATGCACACCAGCTCGCCGGTGTATAGACCTTGGTTAGGTCATCAACCTATTGGTCTGCCAAATGTACATACTCAGACATATAGAAATACATCTGTCTCCGGTCAGAGGATGCGTGCCTATGCTGTGACAGCATTCAACATAGGACTTTGGTTATCTCGATCTCGTTAAGTCAACCCATTGACCTAACTAATCTGACACCTCCGAATCTCTATTCCTATGCAGAGGACCTGCATCAAGAGGTCGGTCAGATATCAGCCTATGTGAGAAAGGATTGCCATCTCCTACTCAGGCTGGAGATCACATCTTAACAATCATTTGACGGTGCTTGACGAGTCCTCAATCTAACTCTTTAGATATTCATCCAAGCACCAGCCTCTATGATTCAATAATTGAATCAACAGCTGTATGATCATTAAGATAGCCATGGTACATAACCCTAATTGTACAGAGGGACCTATTATGCAAATTGTTTATTCTTCATTTCAGATCAGGGAATGATATTCGCAATAACATTTATTGCATAATGGCTCGCCGTGGGCTCACATGTCCAACAATATCCTCCAGCCGGACAGAGAATAGACCCTTATTCTCCTTATTCCCCATCCTTATTCCTGCTTATTCCCGAACCGAACGCACCCTAAGGATGGCGTGATGGTTGAATCAAGCTTGGAACTTTCTAGAATTTTTTTGTGATAGAAGCATGGGCTAGTTATTTGTATCATCATAGGTATACGGTGAAGCAAGTCTTGAAATTTAGACCTTTGTTTTGGAGTATAAGGCCCGCGGGATCGGGTTCGGGGTTTGGGCCGGGCTCAGCCTGCACTTATTTTGGTTCCATGAAGTTGCACTTTGATTCCAATTTATTATTATGATATAATTCATCCATAATACATGAATATTGGATGTATTGTTACAATATAATATTACTATTCATGGATGAAGGAACTGTTGGATGTATTATGACTGTAAATTTATGTCCCCTATTTGGTTCCAATATGATACATATGGATTGTTGAAATCTGAAAAGATTTTGCAGAATTCTTTCCATGTGATCGGATCGTGATGGAATTTAATTTAGTAATGGCATATGACAGAAGTTTGTTAGATTATATACTATTAAAAGATGGTAGCATATGGTCCGAGCATGGTATATTTAAAATATGAGGGTCCGGACCCGACCTGTTTGTACATCGGGGCCAGGTCGAGCCCGATCTGAGTGTGATATTTTTGAAATATGAAGGCTTGGGTTTGACCCATTTGTACATCGGGTTCGAACCTGATCCGAACTTTTGCAGGTCAAGTCAGGGTTGAGTTCGAGCTGGCCCGACCAAATGCTCAACCCTACTCTTATATGTATTCTCATTTCCAAACAACCCCTGAACATGTAATAATTTCTCTTCCCTCACTATCATTGGCTCTACATGATGATCTAAAGTCATGGGTCTCTTTGGGCGAATGCAGTCCACTTTTTTGTATCCCAATGATGTGTGTGAAGAAAGTTGATGAGACATTAGAAGATTATTTGAAGAAAGTAGATACATGCTCTTAAAAAATTGTTTAAGGTTATTTAAAAGACTGTTTAAGGCTATTTAAACGATCGTTTAAGGATGCTTATGCGGCCCACCTGTTTATAGACCCACTTTTGATTAAATGATGCGTTCGAGCACTGCATGCGTTTAAGCAACCATTTAAACAACCGTTTAGACCGTTTTTTGCATCCATCACGGTGTTGCGTCTTTGTCGAACTTGTTAGCCCTTCACACTTATTGCATATTTTTGACATTCTCACATGGAATTTACACATTATGTGTTTCCCACAAACTATGTTGCAACACATCTTCGATATTCCCATGTATTATCCATAGCATCTTCAACCAATTTATTCCTTCAAATAGTTGAGGATTGGCATTGGATGTTTATCTTGTTGATTCTATATAACTTGATCTTACTATCTTTTGTGAAAATATAGTATATAAATTGTCTTTTGGATTTGATTTTATGTTAATATCTGGTACCCATTTGAAGGATGTATACCAATTAGGTATATGGGGATATGAGGGTTTTACCCATTTGATAAATGGGTGGATTTGGGTAGCAAATAAATAAATGGATACATGTTTGAGAATATTGATACCTACCTCTGAGCTGACCCATTGACATCCCTAGAGGATCTCAACTTAGATACTTGGAACATTATGATCCCTACAAACATATTGGGTTACTTGTTGAACTTTGACACATAATGTTGTATTATGAAGATGCTCGATAGAATTTGGTGTCAGGTGGCATAATTGGTATCCTAAGGTTCGCATTTAGAAACAAAGTTAAGTTTTGAAACAATACTATACATAGTTGTGCTTAATAGGATTTTGAGTAGTGTCGTCATGAGAGGTATTCTGGGACATGGTTAGTGAAAAAAAGAATGCCACTTTTATTTCCTATTACATAGTCGGATATATGTCCCTTACGAATAGAGGCACCCATATTCTAGGCTTGGGTGTCATGAAGCCCTAAATTGCTATGAACTTTTGCCTGTGGGTAGTAGACTCATGCTTGTATAATATTTTTAAATCAATATACATACTTGTTTCATAGGGAGTATGTTATATCCCTAGCATGAGAGTGGGAATATTTTTTTTTGTTTTAGCTGCACTAGTGTTTAGGGCTCATTTGATTTTTGGATTGGATTGGAGTAACCTCGTGTGAATAGTAGCTGTTTGGATGATTAAGAGAGTTGGAGAGAAATGGGATGAGAAATGTGATGTGATGTCACATAAGTTATGTGATGGTATTCCAAGCCAAGATTGCAGGGGGTATGCTTGGTTACCTCGGGGTAACATGGAAACCAAACGGGCCCTTAGTGTTAGTTTCATTATTAGGTAATTAATTGTAACATTTCTTTTTTTTTGCAGAACTGATGAGAGTAGATGAACAACATCTGCATCGATAGAAAAGATATCCAGATATGACAAATGCCGGTCACCTCTCGTGATTAAGAATGAGTATAACTCTCTCCGTTCCCTAGCAATTCCTCCCCACTCGTTGTTGCCTCTCTTAAAATTGTTGGTGCCATGTCAACATACTATATATATATATATATATATATATATTGCCCATGTACAAATCCATAGTCCTATTCGGGTAAGGACTCCACAAAAATACAATCTCAATAGTTACTATGATCAAGAGTCCCATCTCTTTTAGGTTTCTCAATCCTAACATGACTTCTATTCCTATTAGGAAAAATATAGATGCTCTACTATTGAGAGGGTCCCATCAAGTAGGCTAGGCTGAGAATGATGACATGGGAACAAAATAATCACCACTAGATGTGATCATAATCACAACTAGATCATAATCATAGGATGCTCTCAAATATATATTTAGAAAATATAAGGGATAGGGAATGATATCCAAATGAACGATTTCTGCTCTTCCAAGCACGAAATCAAAGGTCTTAGAAAAGCTTTCTGAGGTCTGGAGCGAGCTAAGCGAGTTGGGACGAGAACAAACTTTCAATGTGTACTGCTACTGATCTGACCTACTTAGGTGTGGTGGGAAGTCGTGTGATCAACCTGCCCGAATAAGGTGAGATTGAGGTCGAAAGCGAGGAAAAAAGAGCCAGGTTCTTTATTTCGATGGTCTCACTAGTATATATTCGTAGCAAGGGACCTCAGGGCGTATGGATCTGACTAGCATTCCGAGTCAGTTTTTTCCTAAGACGAGCCAGACATAACGCAAGTGTGACCCTATAGTCTAGTAGGTCTACCTGAACAACTTCGCAGTCAAAGGCAAAGGACTCCAAATCTCTTGTACAATAAGCAAATAAATGTATAAAAATAAATAAAAAAGATACATATGTTAAATGGATCTAGATTTTCATGCTGCCGGGCCATAACATTATATCCTTTTAGTTTTTTTAAACCTAACCTTATGGATTAAATACTTACAATTCAAAGCACCAAACAATTTAATGAATAGACACATTTCTACAAATCACATATATTCATAAATTTAAAATACTAAGTTTAATCATCATTTGTATACTAACAAATCTATATCAAAACCAAGTGTCTTTTTATTATATTTATTTGCTGTCTATCCATAAAAAATCATGCATACTATATATTTCCTAAAATACACTATTAGGATATTACATATAGGGAGCTGGGAGCCTAAGCCCAAGGTGTAGGTAACTACCTACACCCGGTTTTTTTTGCATGATTTTTGAGTTTTTTTGGAATGAAACCTTAGGAGGATTTTCTTAATATATTGAGAGGAATATGTGTTTCAAGTTTCATGCAAAGCAAACATTCCTAACACATTCATCTAGAAGGGGTCAATTTCAGTAATCTGAGACCGTTAAAATTTGATAGTCTTGATGAATATGATAGGAGTCTCGAATTAAGTTGAATTTTGAATGACACCATGGTGGTATATAGTGATCTAATTCTCCTAAGATTTCATTTCAAAAAAATCAAAAATCTATGAAAAAATAAGTCGGATGTAGGTAGTTACCTACACCCCTGGGTGCAGGCTCCCTTTTCTCTTAAAAAAACAAAATGATGGAGGAGACCTTAAATATGTACTATCCAAACCCCTACACGCCCCCATCACCCTCCAACTCCTCTCCTCGGTTCCATCGACCGGACCCTCCGCCCGCAGCCGGATCCCATCTCCGTCGTTGGATCCTCGCCCCATCGCAGAGGTTAGAACGACCACTCACTCCTTTGCTTCGGATCTGCGTCTTCTGTCGTCCAAATCTACGATTTTTTGATCGACATTGAAGCTCAAAGCTCACCCTTTTTTGTCTCCCGACAAATGAATCAACCTTTAGGTTTTTCTTTGTGTTTTTGTTTTTATTTTATCTTTTTTTTGCTCTGAAATGTTTAAGTAAAAAGAAAGTTAGGAAATTTATTATTTCGGTATGTACTGAAGAAGGAATTAGAAATTTCATGTCTTTGCATCATTAGCAGCCTGTGTCGGATGTTATATGAATTTCATGAATGTTATGTTTTTTAGAGTAAAGGGTAACTGGCGGAGTTTGAATCATGGTGACTTTGGAAGGCACAGCTCAACCATCAGATCATTTAAGCAAGTTCATTTATAAATTGCATAATGAAGGAAATGGGCTTTGATTAGAGTGGATGCGGTTCAAATTTAGTTATTTGGCGGTTTTAGGAAGTGTTCAACTAGAAAGCTGATTACAAGCTGAGCTGCAATGGTTAAACAAACAATTGATGTATAGTCTACACAGTTGAGCCTTAGCCAATTTGTCCTAAGTAACATGCCAAGTGATTTTTCATGTCTCGGGTGAATTGAACTGATGTTCTTCTGTATATCTAGAAATGTGAACTTTCTCATTTACTTTTTAATTGTGGTGATGGAGGTGTTCAAACTTGATTTTGTCTTGCCTCAGATATATTAGAAAAGATGGCAATTAGAGCTGCTTCTGGTCTCCAATTGGCGGCTGTTAGGCCCTGCATTTCGTCCACACGGTGGTCTGTCTTAGCTAATGCTAAGATCCCTGTGGTTTGTGCTGCGAGATTGGACATGAATGTTCAGTTGAGCACCTCCGCTGTACGTAACAGTCATGCCACTGATAGGTGTAATAAGGTCAGTAGATTCACTACTAGGGCCATGGCAGTGGAGACTGAAATGAATGTGCTCCCTGGATTGCCTATTGATCTCAGAGGTCAGTCCCATTGTCCTTGTCCTGCAGTTAAAAATCTTATATTTCCTTTTACAACCGATGTTCATGGCTATTTAATTGTTTATCGTTGTTTTATATCTCTGTATAGTGATCTTATTTGTTGATACCATTGCGGTTGAAATGATTTGAACTTCTCTGAATTTATCCCTTCCAATCGAACTAAATGAATGTTGGATACATGCTGTATTTTCATAGCTGGTTAGTGGAGAGGTTATCCTCCTACTTGGACCAAGGCCTAGCCTTATGGACAAGGTTACTTACCAATACAATGATTTATCTTTTTCTGAAAGGAAAAAAGGCCGCCTTCGTATAAGTGTGTTCCCAAAAACTTCACCATTAACCACCTTTTAAGAAAACGTTACGAGGCCTTTTTGAGGTACAACTTACAAGCCCTCACCAGGCAGACCCAGAGGAAAATGAAAAAGAACAATTACATTAGCCAACTGTCAGAGAGTACCCTAGCATATGCCACAATGCCTCCTCCCAAAATTCCATCCATGTTGAAAACGACCTCATTTCTAGCCAACCAAATAGCCCACAACATTGCCAAGTTTCCAGTATGCTCCCTCTCCATGCATCTCCACCTTTCACCAATGGACTCCCAAAAGCTCATCATGTCTCTAAAGTGTGCCTCCTGATTCCCGTAGGTAGAGCACGCATCCTCAGAGCTCCTACAATAGAAGAATAAGTGATCAACATCCTCCCCCCCTCCTGACATCTTGCGCACGACTGACTGGCATTTTTGAAGAACCAGACAAAACAGTCTCCAGTAAGAAGCCGACCCCTTCGCATAATTACAAGAAGACCTTAACTCTGTCTGGAATCTTCCAACCCCAAATACATCTGCAATCCATTACCAGGTCATCCGGATCACCTATACGAGGCCCCTTCAAGGCTCTGTATGCTTTACCCACGAAAAAGTTTCCATCCCGCCAATACCAGCAATCCCTGCCTTTTATAGGCCCACAACCATCTCCAGAGCCGCCATCGTCCCCACCAAATCTTCCATCCTCTGATCACAAATTTTCATCCTGAAATAAGGGAAGAATGAGTGGCCATCCCAAATCTCAACCACCATTGCCTCCGGTTGAAGACTAGAGCCAAAAGTCTTGGGAAGCGTTGGCCCAACACCCCACACCGACTCAGACCAATCATCTGCCCAGAACCTAAACCTCGAGCCATCATCAACCAAGTGTGGTCTCAAAAAAGGTCTTGCCTCCTACTTAGTCCACTACTTCTCATGCAAATTGCACCCATTATCTTAATGCATACATGTAACTCACATGAAAATCTTTCTTAGTTCCGTCCCTCCAAACAAAATGCAGCCGCATCATAGATGTGCATATTTAATTGTTCATATCTTTGGATACTCAGAGAAGTTTTTCATGCAAATGTTTTCTGCACAGTTACCGTTACCAATTTTGTGTTATATTTTCTGATGTACTCTAGCTTCTTATATGGACGTTACATGTTTCCGAAACTTGTTATAGTATATTTTTATGTTTTTTTCAGTGATGTTAATGATATTTTGGATGACTGTTTACCTCCAATAATCATAATTTTGGCTTGCAAAAAAAGCCTGAACTCATTCTAATTAATAGATAATTATGTAATGTCGAGAGGGCATCTTTTAGTGTAGAGACTTATATATGTTGCGTTGTACTGTTTACTGTTTCACTGTTTACTGTTTCGTATTTTCTATTTATATAGTGTAAGGCTCTGTAATTTACCCAAGGCTTTTCTCTCTATATAAGAGACCCGAGGGCTCTATGGAATAATACATAAGAGTATTGTTTACTCTAACATGGTATCAGAGCCCTAACCCTAACCTAGGGTTTCCTCCACCCGCCCCCCCTCCCGCCCGCCGTCGGCCTCTCCAGGCCCTACCGCCGCCGCCAACAAGCTCCTACCCGACTTCCAGGTCCCGCCGCCTCTCCGCCGAACACCCCAGCCCCTTCGCCGGACCCCCAGGTCTCGTCGCCAGGCCTTCCAGGCCCCAGCCCCGTCGCCAGGTTTCTCCGGACCCGCCGCTAGGTCGTCCAGGCCCCAGCCTCATCGCCTGCGAGGCCCCAGCCGGCCCCTGCGAGGCCCCTGCCGGCCCCAGCCAGCCCCGCCAGGCCCCTGCCGGCCCCAGCCCCACCGCCTCTTCACCGCCGAGGCTTCATCAGCCTCACCGCCGTCCGTCTCGCTTCGGTCGGGCTCGGATTGATGATGGGTTCAAGTGCATAACGTCTACATATGCACTTGAATCCTCAACGGTCTCGGTAGACACCCGTTTCTTTGTCTATCATCCCTAGTTTAGATTCTCCGGCAGTATGTCTGAACCAAAGGTCGATATGCCCGCCATAGGTGCCTTTAAAGGATCGGCACCAATCGTCAAAATGGACGGGACGAACTACGAACTGTGGGCTATGCAGTTCCTCAGTCTTATGCAGTCATGTGGTAAGAAGCATATTCTTACAGAAGATGAACCGCCGGAGAAGAAGGGAATATATGCCTCATGGGAGGCCGATGACGCGTATGCCAAAGTTTGGCTGTCAGGAACGCTCACGACGGAGATAGCAAATGATGTCCTCCATCAGCCCACCGCCAAGGCGATGTGGGATATTCTGGCCACGACATACTCTCAGGTGCGGAACGAGACAAAGATGCTGCAGTTGCAGCATGATATTTTTACCACGAAGCAAAATGGGAGGCCTCTCCATTCTCTGTACACGTCTCTTCGTGGGATGTTCGAGAAACTCTATAGCACCATCCCACTCACAGCCACGCCGGAACAGCAGAAGACGTTCCGCAACGCCACTATGGTTGGCGTATTACTTGCTGCCCTTGACCCGGAGTACGAGGCAGCACGCTCTCAGATCCTTGCCGATGCAACCATTCTACCGATGGAAGAAGTCTACAGAAGGTTCAGTCGTGTACCTGTTCCATCGAATACAGCAACTCCACCTCCCTCGGCAATGGCTGTCTCCAGAGGACGAGGTAGTTCGTCCTCATTTCGTGGCAGAGGAAGTGGTGGACGTGGCCGCGGAGGTCGCATACGCTCTACGTGCTCATTCTGTCGTCGTACTGGTCATTCGGAGGATACATGCTATTCCAAGCATGGCTTCCCTCCTTCTGCACGTGTCGCTGATCATGTTCAGGGTCCACCAGCATCTACTCCCGATCACAGGTTCGATGAGCTAGTGGCACGGCTTCGTGATATCATGCCACAGTCATCATCAGAGGGTGCTGATGCGTCTGATGTTGCGGCTTCGGCGTCAGCTAGTACATCTGCCTCAGCCAGTGCCTCAGGTAGTCCTTCCGTCTCATATCATAACCATGATCTCACAGGATGGATTGTTGATTCTGGAGCCACCCATCATCTTTGTCGTGAGAAAGATATTCTGCAGTCCTATAGAGCTGTCCAGCCTGGTCGCTCTGTACTCATTGCTGATGGCACTCATTCCCCTATCATCAGTCAGGGGGAGACGGCTTTGCTGCCCTCTATGCACTTACATAATGTTTTACATGCACCAGAATTCTCTATGAATCTCTTGTCCATTAGTCAGATTACACGAGATTTGCACTGTCGTGCTATTTTGACCCATCGTCTGTTATTTTTCAGGACATACTAACGGACAGGGTGATTGGCTATGGTTCTGAGCACAATGGCCTCTATCGTCTTGTACGGAACTCTTATGCTGGCGTCTCACTACATTCCCAGGGCTCCGTGTCTTCGTATACCTGGCATCTTCGGTTCGGTCACCTGCCACTACAGAAAATGCGTCACCTCCTGCCTCTGATTTCTCCGAGTTCATCCTTTCGTTGTGAAGCTTGTCAGTTAGGGAAGCACCATCGGTCCAGCTTCCCCAGTCGTCAGAGTCGGAGCAGTCGCTCCCCATTTGAGTTATTTCACATAGATATTTGGGGTCCCAGTCGTGTCCCAGATCATCAGGGGCACAGGTTCTATTTAGTTGTGGTCGATGATTTTTCTAGAGTGTCCTGGACCTTTCTTCTTAAAAATAAATCCGAAGTAGGAAGTGTTATTCAAAATCTTATCAATGAAGTTCAAAATGTTTTTTCGTCTACTGTTAAGTATGTGCGTACTGACAATGCATTGGAGTTCTGCGCTCGTTCCCTTGCTAGTTTTCTTTCTTCTAAAGGCATTATCCACCAAACCACATGTGCATACACATCTCAACAAAATGGGGTTGCAGAACGGAAACATCGCCATTTCCTTGATATTGCTCGCACATTACTTATTCAGAGTTGTGCCCCATTATCCTTTTGGGGGATGCTATACTTACAGCATGCTATCTGGTCAACCGCATGCCTACAACTGTTCTTGGAGAAAAGTCTCCTATATCTGTTCTCTTTCCTGACAAAGATTTGTTTACTCTTACACCTCGGGTCTTTGGCACTGTTGCGTTTGTCCACCGCTTGTCTCCAGGACTTGATAAGCTATCTCCTAGGGCTATCAAATGTGTTTTGTGGGCTACTCCAGGACACAGAAAGGATATCGTTGCTATGACCCCGTTCATGACAAGTACTATGTGAGCGCTGATGTTACATTTTTCGAACCCGTCATGTACTTCTCCCCTGCAGGTGACAGATTGGTCTCCTCCACATCCACAGATTCTAGTGTCTATGTGCCTCCACCTCCAAGCCTGGGTCAATCCTCTACTCCACCACCACCACCACCACCACCTCCAATTGAACCTTTTCCTAAGTTCTATACAAGGCGTACAGGACCAACTCAAGCTACATGTCAACCATCCAACACGCCTCAGGTATGTTCTGATGTTATCACTAACGATGGGTTAGACAATGCACCAGTGCAGGAGCCTTTACTACAGGAAGAGGATCAACCGGTCGACACAATGATGGATGATCTGGATCGGCCCATTGCTCACAGGAAGCAGCGAAGACAATGTGCTTCATATCCTCTTGCCTCTCAAGTCTCATTTCATCGTCTCAATGGGGACTTCCAGAAGTTTGTAGCTGCTGTCTCGTCAGTTGAGATCCCACGGACCTATCAAGATGCCATGAAGATTGATTGCTGGCGTCTAGCCATGGAAGAGGAGATGCGTGCTCTGCAGTCTCGAGGGACTTGGTCTCTTGTCCCCATTCCTCCAGGTGCTTCCGTGGTGAGTTGCAAGTGGATCTTTACGGTGAAATATCATGCGGATGGACGTCTTGATAGATACAAGGCAAGACTTATAGCACGGGGATTTACCCAGACGTATGGGGTAGATTATTTGGATACTTTTTCACCAGTGGCTAGACACTCCACTCTTCGCATCCTCCTATCTGTTGCTGTGGTACGTAACTGGACCATTTTTCAGCTTGACGTCAAGAATGCTTTCTTGTATGGTGACCTACAGGAGGAAGTCTACATGCAGCAACCACCAGGGTTTGCTGCTGAGGGGGAGACTCAGATGGTGTGCAGACTTCATAAGGCTATCTATGGCCTCAAACAGAGTCCCCGAGCATGGTTCCAGAAGCTTTCTCAGCTAATTGAACAACAGGGGTTCAGGAGATCAAATGTGGACCATTCACTGTTCATCCAGAAGACCCCTAGAGGTACAGTTGTGGTTATGATATATGTTGATGACATCTTGGTTACAGGAGATGATGTTCAGGGGATTGAGATAACCAAGTCCCTGTTGGGAAACCAGTTCATTACGAAGGATCTGGGCACGATACGATATTTTCTGGGGATAGAGTTTGCACGAAATGCACAAGGAATGGTGATGACTCAAAGAAAATATGTAACAGACTTGCTAGTTGAAACAGGAATGACTGGATGTAGACCTTCAAGTACACCTATGGACCCAAGCATGAAGCTGTACGACGATGATACCGAGGAGGTGGACAAAAGAAGGTACAGAGAGATGGTGGGTAAGCTCTTATATATTACCATAACTCGACCGGATACTGCATTTGCAGTAAACCGGGTGAGTCAATTTGTGGAGCAGCCGAGGCAAGTTCATATGGATGCCTTGTATATGATATTGAGATATCTGAAGTCTTCCCCAGGCACAGGGTTGCTATTCAGGAAAGATACAGATCTGTCTATTTCAGCTTGTGCAGATGCAGATTATGCAGGATGTCCAAGGGATCGTAAATCTACTTCTGGATTTGCTATCTTCATAGGAAGCTCTTTAGTTTCTTGGAAAAATAAGAAACAGACTGTTGTGGCGAGATCCAGTGCTGAATCCGAGTACAGAGCCATGGCACAAGCAAGTGCAGAAATGATGTGGGTTAGAGTAGTCTTAGAAGATTTGAATGTAGATGTCCCCTTGCCTATGAATCTCCAATGTGACAATCAGGCAGCTTTGTTTATTGCCAATAATCCGGCGTTTCATGAGAGAACAAAGCACATTGAGGTGGATTGTCATTATACTAGAGACATGATTCAGAAGGGCTTCATCTCCACTTCTCATGTCAGTTCAGAGGACCAGACTGCCGACATATTCACCAAGCTATTGCTCAGAGGACCGTTCCAGAGATGTTCTTCCAAGCTGAGCATGATAGATATCTATGCTCCATCTTGAGGGGGAGTGTAGAGACTTATATATGTTGCGTTGTACTGTTTACTGTTTCACTGTTTACTGTTTCGTATTTTCTATTTATATAGTGTAAGGCTCTGTAATTTACCCAAGGGTTTTCTCTCTATATAAGAGACCCGAGGGCTCTATGGAATAATACATCAGAGTATTGTTTACTCTAACATTTAGTATATGTAGCTTTAAGGTATTTGTAGATCCCAACTGCACGTTGTGTAGTTTTCTTTACGTGACTATTAGTGTAACATCTCTGGCTTAGGTTTCTGGTACATTATCGAGGAAAACTAATCCTGATAATTTGTTGGGCTCGGATCCGAATGGACCCGTTGACAACCACCCAAAAAGCTTGAGCCCAAGTTGTCAAGTATTAATCTCTATCGCTTATAACCCACACCCACACATCATGAGTTTTAGATGTGGAATTATGTTTAGAGGTTGGGACAATTAGTCTATCAGACAATGCCAGCGTAGTAGTTTGCTTTTGCAACAGATCTCCAATATGTCATTTATCAATCTGCTAGCACAGGTAATCTATTTTGTCATATTCTGTAAGAATGCATGGATTCATATAAAATATAGAATATTAGGTGCATCTTAGAGTCTTGTGGAGTATTCTGTTGCCAATTTTGATTTTGTGAAATTTATTCAAGCCGTGGGTGTCAAACTTTTAAAAAATTGCAAAGCCTTCTCCTACTATAAATAGGGTTGGCTACTTGGATTCTTGCTCAATTCCATGTTAAAATGTTCAACAATGGCCTCAAATTTCAGCGAAATTCGGTCGAATTTCTGTCGAATATCGATATCCAGTCGAAATCGAAATTCGACTGAAATGACCGAAACGACCGAACTATGGGGGTCCTAGTACAAAAAATGATCGAAATGACCGAAATTTCGGTCGAAATTCCACCGAAATTCCACCGAAATTCTGTTTTGGTTGATACCGAAATGGTGACTGTTATAAAATAAACATGCGGAAGCATAACATGGAAAAACAATAAAGAACACGAGAACACATGATTTTAACGTGGAACCGTACTCCGTGAGGAGCGGGATGAAACCACGGGAGACACCCTCAAAGGGGCATACTATGCATTGCTTTTTCTCAATGAGTACAGGAGGTCTGGGCTCCTTATATAGCCTCTCCAGAGCCTCCAAGTCCCACCACTAGGCGGTATGGGACTAAACAAAGGATGTGGTAAATGGATCTTCTCCAGGATCCATTTACCCTACTACAACTCAATGGGCGCATACAACGAATGCTCCAACACTCCCCCTCAAGTTGGAGCATGCAATGCTCAGCTTGTACAAACAGAAATAAACTGAACTCAACGCTACAGGACACTACGGACAATATCAACCCAACGCACACATTTCTGCAGTCGAGGACGTTGCTTCTCATGCCGTGCAGGTGAGGAGGACGATCGGGCTGGAGTGTGAGTTTGCTGAATCTCCTCGTCGGAGAGCATGCGCTCTGAACTGCGCCTGTCAGAGTCGCTGCAACTGGAAATGAGTCTCCTCGTCGGAGTACTATGGCCCGCCACAATAATGTGGACAACTGCTCCATTTCTGAAAAGGGCCGAACTGAAAAGGCCGTGGCTATGCAATCCTCCTCGGAGTCCACGATCGCTGGAGAATGGAGTCTGAAAATAGTCTCCTTGTCGGAGAACTGGGTCTCTCCCATCTGGCTCAGAGAACGATGCACTACTCCGGTGTACCTATGATACCACATGAAAATCCTTGCCAACGTAGCATAGGAATGATCCTCTACTATGGATTCCTTATGGCTCACATGAAAACTCTGGCCGACAAAACCACAAGAATGATGGGGATCTCGAACAACTGATGGCAACTTATGCTCATCTGAAAATGAACGCAAACTCGTGCGTGTCTGCAACTGGAGACTCGGAACAATCGTCGAGTCTGAACAACTGTAGAGTCTAGAATCTGAATGGTCTCTGCATGTGAATCTGGAACATCTGAATATGGTTGGAAGAAGACTTGTGACTCTACATATACTACTCCTTTCTCCCATACTTATCGGAAAACATGATGTCGACCAAGTTGGGAGAAGACAAGATAAATATGGGGTACATAAAACATGAATAACATATCTTGCGGCTTTTCTTTTTTTTAAGCCATCACCTCTTTTTTTGCAATTTTTTTAAGCCGTTCAAACCTTTTTTTTACGGCTTTGCATTTTATTTTTTTTATTTTTGAAATTGCGTACGGCTTTTCGAATGTACGCGCCTTTTCTTTTTTTTCCCTTTTTTTAACAAATCAACGCAATAGAATGACCTTCTCTCTCTTCTCTTTTCTTTTCTCTCTCTTTTTTTTAGATCTTTACAGCCCCTTTGCCTACTCGGGCCAATTTTTTTTCTCTTTTTTAATAAAAACTGGGTGCGCACCTCCTCCTCGTTTTCTTTTTAATAAAGATGGCCAACATGCCCCCATTAGGGTTCCCATTAACCACGTACGAAGCATCGCCCCCCGATGGGGATCTCCTTCTGCTGCCGCCGCCAGGAGATAGGCCACTGCATGCACGTGATCTGTTGTTGGGTTTTGTGCGCCGCCTCTGCTGGAAGGGGGTGCCGCCTTGAAGCCCGTGCGAAGGGAAGCGTCGCTGGAGATTGCGCGTCGTGGAGAGAGGATCAATTGCGCCGCTGGAGACCTGGGGATGCGGCAAGGGTTTGAAGGCGGAAGGACATGGAGATGTGGCTGGTGCGCGCGAGTGCGAAGGGGAGTCGCGCGACTGGGCAGGCCGCCAGGAGGCGGGGTCACTCGAGCTAGAGGGATGCGCTGGGACTTGAAGACCTGTTGCGGTTTGCGCGATACGAGCGGAGATCTCGCTCACGCGTTGTGAGCGCCGTGAGACTTGCATGCGCGGGAGTGCGGGGGCCTGGCATGTACTGTGCGCGGTGGCGATGGTGAGACCTTGGAGGGGTTTGCGCGATTCTCTACCCTCGGTGGTGATGGTGGATCCTGGAGGGGTTTGCGCGACTGGCTGACGATGTTTATGGAGAGTCTAGAGGGTGCACGCCTGCAGCTTATGAGAACTCTTTTGCTTCACAGAACGCCGTGCCACGAAGGGAGAGGGGTTCTTGGATCTCGCCGCTCGCCGCTGGAGCCGTGAACAGAGAATAGGGTTCCAGAATGGAACCCTAGAACTTGAAAAAAATTCAGAACATTTTCCTCTCGAACAATCTTCAATATCAAATCGAATCTCGAATAAAATAAATAAAGAATACCAAACGCCTCAAGAATCGACCCGCTCTGATACCATGTTATAAAATAAACATGCGGAAGCATAACATGGAAAAACAATAAAGAACCCGAAGAACACAAGATTTTCACGTGGAACCCTACTCCGTGAGGAGCGGGATGAAACCACGGGAGAAGCCCTCAAAGGGGCATGCTATGCATTGCTTTTTCTCAATGAGTACAGGAGGTCTGGGGCTCCTTATATAGCCTCTCCAGAGCCTCCAAGTCCCACCACTAGGCGGTATGGGACTAAACACAGGATGGGGTAAACGGATCTTCTCCAGGATCCATTTACCCTGCTACAACTCAATGGGCGCATACAACGAATGCTCCAACAATGACCGAAACCGACGTTTAGGGCCTTGTGTTCGACTATATTTTATGATGTATGTCAACTATCTAATGTAACCTCCATACGAGGGGATTTGAACCATGATCCTTTGAGTTGTGGGCTCGCTCCACTACCACCAAATCATTTAAGTGGGTATCAAACTTTTATGCAGGTAAAAAAGCCTTTATTGCTGGGGTTGCAGATGACAATGGATATGGTTGGGCAATTGCAAAAGCACTTGCAGCCGCTGGCGCTGAAATTTACGTGGGAACGTGGGTTCCCGTATGTTTCTTCACATTTGATTTTGATATCCTTCCTTTTTACCTAGAGCAATCATTTTGAGGTTAGTTCTGAAATAAACTTCTTTTATAGGCACTTAACATCTTCGAGACAAGCTTAAGGCGAGGCAAGTTTGATGAATCACGAAAGTATGAATGAGAATTTGCTTTTATTTTTTTCTTCCAGTGAAGATCTGTGCTTGTGACAGTGTCATAAGTTCTTACAATTGTCACTTTGGCCCAAATTATTTATTTCAGGCTGCCTAATGGTTCTCTCATGGAGATCAAAAAGGTTTATCCACTAGATGCTGTTTTCGACTCTCCAGAAGATGTTCCCGAAGATGTAAGAGAGCAAATTTCCCTGTCCCACATGCACACACGTTTTCTTCCCAAGGACAGCATCCAATATGCAATAGGGATCGTTCTTTCACTATTATAGAGTGTTGAAATGCCTGTTTGAACTAGTTTAAATAAGAGAATGTCATTATTCGGCTCTTCATTTGTGAAAAGAAAGATGGAAATTACATGTACGTTAATTTTTACTTATCTTTTTTATTCTTTTCTCAAAGCAGTCTGGGAGGAGATTTTGGGACAATTCACTTCATCATTGAACATGATTTAGATACAAATGCGTGGTGATCTCATGTTTACCTGAACTGGATGTTCTCAAAAACAGGAACTAGGATTGCTCTATCGCGCTGGAGCTTGTTTTTGTCTTCTTTTTTCTTTTTTGTATACTTACTTTACGTTTTTACTTTTAATAGATTGGGGTGAACACCGTCGAGTGTCTCCCCCTTTTTTCGGAGCCTAAAAAAAGGAACTAGGATTAATGTAATTATTCTGGCTTAGACACAATAGGATTAATATAGTGATTCGGGCTTAGACACAAGTATTATTACAGGATTACTATTTTGAGAAAATGACCTAGTTCTAAGATTCACTAGGTTGAAACATTTAAATCCATATCGGAGATTGCACCATTTTCATGACTTGGTAATATGAGGTTGTAGCCCAACATAAATGTTTACCAAAGAGATCAGTAACTAGAGGTCCTCGATTTGTGCTGCATTTTTTCCATAAAATTTTGAATGATGTGAGTTTTCAGAACACAAGGAAAATTAGAGAAGTACTGGGAGGAAAATATTTAAGTGCTGTCTTGCTCATATAATCCATGGCAAATCAAAATAGAAGCCAAATAAACTGTTTAGTATACTCTGCCTGATGCGGCCAAGGCCATACTTTGGATTTCTCTTGTAGACAGGAGTCGCTTTTGGCGATGTCTAGTAGAAAATTGTGGAATACGTGAGACTTACTCGACCTGCCTGGATAATAGATAAAGTGGTTGAAGATATAAGATTGGAAATGATGTTTAATTTAAGGAATAAAAGGGGTAATGTAATAACTACACATGTAAAAAAGGCTTCTGAGTTGCATCAGTAAAAAAATGGAAGGATAATGAAAATGTTGTTCTTCTGGCAATGAAGAAATGCTCCTTAACAACTGTTAGAAATCCCTTCCCCCTTTGGAAAATGCCCCAACTAGATATGGCGGGTTGTTGGCCTAGCTCTTTGAGACACTGCACGCCCATCCAGGGATTTCCTGATCTCGGGATAACCAGAAAATCTTTGAAGTTTTTAATCCTGAGAATCTGCCTGTCATTTATCTTTCACTTCTTTCAAGCTTATTCTATTTCGTGGACTGATGATGTTCTTTTGTTTTAAAATGTGACTTTTAGATTAAAAATAATAAACGCTATGCTGGATCCTCTAACTGGACTGTTAAGGTACACATCAGTGCCCTTTAAATCCAATTAGTTAGTTATGCGCTCTCCGCTGCGGGCAATCTTCTGTTTTTTTTAAGATCAAGGTCATTAATTGTATCTTAACTTGCTATTTTTGGTTTAGGAAGTAGCCGAATGTGTGAAGAATGATTTCGGAAGCATTGACATTCTAGTGCACTCTCTTGCAAATGGGCCTGAGGTACATACTACTGATTTTTTATAATTACTTTATTTAAGGTAGTGCAATTATTGACCAGCATAATTCATTGAAACAGATCAGCAAGCCTCTTCTAGAAACGTCAAGAAAAGGTTACCTTGCTGCAATTTCTGCTTCGAGTTATTCTTTCGTTTCGCTGCTCCAGCACTTCCTCCCTATAATGAATCCAGGCAAGCTCTCATTGCATCTGGTACTTGTTTTTCATAAGCATGTCTTGCCTTTAGGTATAGCTTATTGTTTGTGGAAATAGTTCTGAAGCACAATTTCCTCTTTGTTAGGCGATGCACTAGATCGTTGTCTAAGATTGGGGTCAGAATTTTCATTGGTGATGCCAAGCCAAACATAAATTGAACCAACAAATGGGATCCCAAAAAATATAACTTTTTGCAAAAAATACATAAATATTCATTAATCGCGGATTTAAAAAAAATCTTTCAATGACTAAAGCAAACATGTAATAACAAAATCAGAATTGGACCCGAGCACCTCCCCCAAAGCCTCTACCTGATTCCTAACCAGAGAATTTCTTCGTTCCCTCTCTACATGGACTAAAATCCCGCATTACATATTTGCCAAGATAGGAATAACTCTTAGCATTATTAGAAATACCCATAATATATCATATCCATGAAGCAGAAGCAGAAAATTCACTCCTATCAATGTGTATGATGCTGTGTCGCTTTAAATTGGAATTTTTGATTCATTCAGAACTTCATGGGTAAAATATGATTATTTTCTATTGAACTGCACACTGTTTTCTGCATAACATACTAAAAAACGAATTCAACTAAATTCCATTTACATTTCCATTCTATTATAATAATGTAGACTTAGATAAGATTTTTTTTTGCATTTTAGCAGTATCAGACTATCAGTTAAGTGTAACTTACAAATGTAATCCAAAAAACTATTTGCATTCCCCTTTGTGTGCCCTGACATTGGCATCGCTTGAATTGGCAAATTTTCCTGATTATGAAATCTGAATTATGCAGTAAATGGTATGAGGTCTACTTATTTATAGCAAAATATGAAGAGATTTTTTTTTGCTTCTTTAACAATTGGTCTCTAATCCACCATAACAGGAGGTGCAACGATATCCCTAACTTACATTGCATCAGAAAGGACAATTCCGGGGTTTGTTCTGCTCTCAATCTTGTCTTGTCAATCAATTAATCTGAGAATGAAAGACTTCGTACAGGTATAACTGCCTTTATTTACAACCCATTTTTCAGCTATGGTGGAGGGATGAGTTCTGCTAAAGCCGCACTTGAGAGCGACACCCGAGTAAGCTTTTGTACATATTTCTAAGTTTATTTTCTGTCGTAGCCGATTCTTGCTTTCTTTAACCGAACTTATTCGTTGTGGATGAAGGTGTTGGCATTTGAAGCAGGAAGAAAAGGAAAAATCCGAGTTAATACAATATCTGCGGGTACATTTAACCTGACTTAAACATTGTGGAACAAGTTTATGTCATTGCCTAAATTATGAAATCAAATATCCACATTAAATTATATAAACTTTTGCTAGGTCCATTGGGGAGCCGAGCTGCGAAGGCCATAGGGTTCATTGAGAAGATGATAGATTACTCATACACGAATGCACCTCTACAGAAGGAGCTGCGAGCTGGTATTTTTGTTGATTTCTTATGCCTATTATCATCATCCATTAACCGATTCTCATGAATACAAATCTATGTTCCATTTCCTATTTATGATACAGAGGAAGTGGGAAATGCTGCTGCCTTTTTGGTGTCTCCATTGGCTTCTGCTATCACTGGCTCTGTCGTTTATGTCGACAATGGCTTGAACACAATGGGTCTTGCCACGGACAGCCCGACATTGTCGGTGTAATCCTTCGACACAGTAGGCATGAATTTGCTTCACCGAAACATGTTTCTTTTTTGCTGCTTGAGCTTTACCATTCAGTAGGGAGTTTGGATTGAGAAAACAGGATTTTAGGATGTAGTGCCAGTTTTTATTTTGCTCCTCTGGTTTGTTGAAACCTGATTTTGTATTGATAGAATAGAAGTCGAAATAAAGTGAATCCACTGATTTGAATCAGAACATGCTTGATAGATGGTTGTGGTCAGCTAAAGATGCACCCATTCTATGATCTTCAATCATGCTTACATGCCTTGACTACAAGTTGCTTTCTTGCATTCAGGAGCTTTTGCTTCTTGATCAGTTGTATCCATGTTGGGGGGGGGGGGGGGGGGCAAATATTTGTGTTTTTCTTCATGGCTCTAAGGAGAGGACATTGAACATGAGGTGGCAACACGTAGACACAAAATCGATTGGGTAAGATGATATCGACGTAAAGAGACGACATCGACTGTCTTAATCCCCTATGCTTGGAATATATATCTGGCAAGAAATGGAGGGACTTTTTCAGAGGAGCAGTCCTCCAGTGATGGAGGGCAAGTGTTCTCACTCGAGAATCGGAAAAGCAGGAATGCATCGGTACTGCCTCGTACTTAAAAAATTAAGGCTTTTTCTGTGACATTTATGTGGAATTTCACAAAATTGGAATGAGATTTCTTTTAGAGATATTTATACCCATAACCATGAGTAGTTTTGTAATTATCCAGAACCCTAGATAATTCCTATTTACACCCACGACCATCAATAAGTGTACCCATAACCATCAGTTAGTTTAGTTCAATAACCCAAACAGACAGCTGAGTCATGTAACCAATCCACGATCTAATGGCTGAAGTTAATCAAAAAAAAAGAGAAATGAATACCCCACCCCTACCCTTCCTCCTTTAGCCCCCTGCCAACCCCTACCTCCTCTAGCCCCCTCCCCCTTTAAAGGAGGATTGAGGGAGATGAGGCCTTGGATTATAGAGGTGTCGAGGGTGGAGAGGAGGATGTAGTGGCGATGGTAGGGGTAGTCGGGCTCTCCCACCCCCTCCCCATACCCACCCCTTCCCCCTTGTTGACCACCTCCCCCTTCTTCCAGCGAACCACCTCCTTCCTTCAGTTGCTCTGCTTAGTGGAATCGAGGATGTGCCTAGAAAGGAGGATTAGATAGAGAGGGAGATGAGTCCCCCTGGATTATTAGATAGAGAGGGAGATGAGTCCCCCTGGATTATAGAGGCATTGAGGGAGGGGAAGAGGATGAAGCAGCTATGGAGGTAGTTGGGCTCGGCCCAGCACCCCTTGCCAACCACCTCCCCTTCCTCCTCTAGCCCCCTCCCCCTTCCTCCGGTGAACCACTTCCTTCCTCCGGTTTGCCTTGCCAAGTGGAGTCAAGGATGTTCCTGGAAAGGAGGATCAGATCGAGAAGGAGATGATGCCTTGGATTATAGAGGTGTCAAGGGAGGATAAGAGGATGCATCGGCAGTGGTGGAGGTAGTCGGGCTCGTCCAATGAGGTCGCACTAGAAGAGATAGAGGGCGCAATTCTACTGGGAGGGGTGGGTGATAAGATAAACCCATGATTTATCATCTTATTATTTGATTTTTGTCCCTCTTACTTAAACCATTAAATAATATTCTTAATCAATTCACTACCATTTGCACTTGATACCTTGTAAATAATTAGAATTATGAGGATTTAAATAATACTATTTTATTTTCTTTATTTCTTGTATTTTTATATTGCTAAATACCATAAAATAGTTTGATATTGTACATATTTGCTTTGTACTTATTTATAAATCAAAATGCCAAAAATCACCCAAAAAATAAAAATACATATGTTTAATTACTTAAAAATACTTGCAAAAAATTCTATCTTGTATATATGCTTTCTTTTCATTTTGTGTTCTACATAAAAATTGTAGATCTCAAAAAGATCTACATTTTTTTTTTCATTTGAAACATGTGGATATTTTATTTAGATTTTTCTTTATTTTTTCTTAATTTTCTTTTCTCTCATTGGACCACGTGGTGCCTCCACATGCAACCATGTGGCCCAACTCTTCATTAGTAGCCGCTCAATCCTCAACCGTCCATTGAACCTTGATTGATCGCATCCAGGCCGCACGTCCCCGCTTGAATCTCCGCCCTCTGATCAGTTTGATCAGAGATATCACAACCATTGCCTTCCACTCCACTCCCAACCGTTGGATCCCCATATCCAATGGTTGACACGCTTTGTCAACCTCCCGCTCTCCAGCCCACAAAATACACCCTTGCCAACCTTGCCTCTTCTCCCCATTCCCCCCACTACACCGATCACCCTCTCTCATAACCAATCAGTCCTAGGGCTAGACATAACTACCCCTTCCATGCATGACACCTAAGCCACCCTCTTTAATCGCCATCAACGGGAGACAGTTAAACTTCAACACTCACCATCTGGAACCGCTGCTCTAATCCTTCAAATACTCGACCTCTGCCACCCGTGCGTGGGATCCGCCTTTATGGGAGAGGCTTTGGTCTTCCTCCAACTCCTTTGTGATAGAGAGTGAGGGTAGAGGGACACGAAGATCGTTATCTTCTCTGGCATGATCCAAGGTAATCTTCCACCTTGTCGCAACACCACTAGCATAGCTGCTCGAGCTTCGTGCACGATCGGTGTGTAGAGCGACGAGTTGAAGTCTTATAGATCTCAATCTCAGGCTCCTCCTTCCACCTTCGATCTTCAACTTCGCCTCCAGGTAAGCCATTTTCCTCCCTTTCTTTGATTTATATTTGTTATATTTTCTTATATTTTTCTTGCAAATATGCCTCTGACTTTGATGTTTAGTATCTAGAGCTCCTTAATTCCAAAGATAATGAAATTGGTCTTGTTTGAAAGCTCATTGCATGCTCGTTAGTGTGATATATTAAATTCTCTAACATATCTTATTGAAAATAATCTAAAGTATGGAGAAGTATTGTGGCTTTTAAACTTGATAAATTGAGTTATTTCATGCTTATGTACTTAATGCTACATTGAAACCTCTGATTTGACTTAAAATTAATTAAATTAATCAGGACCTTGGTTTGAAGAACTTTAAATATTATTTCCTGATTTGACTTCTACTTAGGGAGTTTAATTCATGAATAGATAAACGTGACCTTTGATTGAATTGAATCATACATTAATCAGAATGATAAACTAATTTGTATAACTTTGGATTATTTTATGCATGAAGATCTAGATTGATAAATCATTATTTCATAAGCTTATTTGTGTGTTTCTGAGTTCATGTGCCTTGTGTATCACTTTGCATCTGAACTAATTTTGTAGCAAAAAAATATTTGCATAAAAATCCATAAATATTAATGCATCCACTTGGTGTCATGTATTTGCATACTTGATCTAGATATCCCCCTAGAGTAATTTGATCACATACTTTAGGAACCAATTTGATAGCCTAATCGGTAGTCTTCATGTGTTCGACCATGGAATTATTCATGAGAAATTAAACCGAGCCACTCCTCCCGAAATTCTTGCTCAGTTCCTGATCAGTCCAACCACATTTGAAGTAGCCATTGTACATTTATCAGTGAGGTGTGGCGAATATGATGCAGAGGTTGGGGATTTGGAGGAAGGGGGTGGAGGCGATGGCAATGAGGACATCGGTGAGGTTGCGGGTAAGGGAGGCCATAGGTTGCAAGGCCATAGGAAGGGTGGTGGCTTCGACAACTACTCCGCTGAGTGGAACCCTCCCTTTGCTTTCCCCTCCCCCTCGCACGAGCAACATCAACAACTGCTCCTCCACTACCCCTTCTTCTCGAACGAGCTGCAATTGCTGCTCTGTCGCCCGCCACCTCCCTCTATACTAGGGATTCTCCTACCCCAATCCTCCATAGTCACTTCAAAGAAGAAAGGGAGTCTATGGCCGAGGGAAACAACTTGCTACAAGACAGATTATTCTCCAACCTTGCCACCGTTGACAACCACAATCGTGTCCACCATTTTGACAGGATATGTGACAAAGCAAGAAGGGGAAGATTGTTGGGGATCGCTGACATGAGCTGTGATAGATGCGGCGAGCATCTGGAGGACGCCGAACATATTTTCTTTAAGTGTCCCTTTTCGCTTCAGGTATGGAAGGAGGTGGGGACACCGTGGGCCTCTATCGGTGGGGAGGGTGATTTCTGGAGGATGACAAGGGCGCTTGGGGGAAACTCGATGGATGACTGTGCTCTTCCTTTTGCAGCATTATGATCTATTTGGAGAGGAAGGAATGATCTTGTATTTAACAACCAGAGGTTTTATTCAGAAAATGTAATTGCTTTATGCCGCTCCTTGTATAGGCTCTGGTCTTCTAGATAATGTATCTCTCTTGATCTGTTTTTAATATATTTTTTGCGGTGGGTCCCGCCTTGGGACTTCACCCTCTTGCTTCTCAAAAAAACAATCGTGTCCACCACCTCAAACCCATTCATAGAGGAGGAGAGCTTGAGGACTTGGTAGTGTCCACCACCTCAAACCCATTCATAGAGGAGGAGAGCTTGAGGACTTGGTAGAGAGGGAAGGGGAGGAGGAAGGAGCGGTCTCAATTGTAAATAATGGGTACTTAAAAGGTTGAAAATGTAAATATATGAAGGATTCAATCATATTTAATGGAAAATTGGATGGAAGTTAACACTGGGACGTGTTATGTAAGAATTAACCATTATTGAGGGTTGTGGGTGTAATTATGAATTATCGAAGGTTTCTGGAGTAATTACGAGAAACTACTCTAGATTATGGGTGTAAATATCACTTTCTTTTAGCATGACATTCATAGTAGGATCTTTCCGACATGATACTGTGAAATTTATATCTGAAAAAAATTTTTAGCAGAAGTATGGAAATGATGTAAATTTATGGCAGGTTTTGTAAATTTATAGCAAGATTATGATTTCTGAACATGTCATATTTTTGTTTTCTTGTCATAACTTTAAGCCATGTTCATAATCTTGTTATAAATTTACAGACATATGCTATATTTTAATGTCATATTTTTGTGTTCTTGTAATAACTTTGAGCCATGTTCAAAATCTTGCTAAAATTTACAAACATATGCTATAATTTTAAAGGGTGTTCCAAATCATCTTATAAATTCTTAAATCCTGCCATAAATTTAGAGCGAAGTTCAAAATCATGCTATGAAACTACGAATTATGCTAAAAATCTTCCTGCTATAAATTTGAAGTAAAACTACGAATTATGCTAAAAACCTTCCTGCTATAAATTTGAAACATCTTGTTAAAAGATTCAGCCTCTATACCAAAAAATTAAGTCACTTAACTAAAAGCTTCTTCCGTAATATTTTATGTCACAACACAAAGATATGACTCGTTGACATCGGAGTTATGTAGGTTTTGGGTATCTTTTGGGTGTCGAGTTCTATGAATGAAAACGAATATTAATGTATTCGTATTCATTCGTATCCTTATTCGTCAAATAGAGGATATGTATGTCATTTTCTCGTGTCTGACGAATACAAATGCGAATACGAATACAAATGTTCAACACTCACCAAATATGAATGCGAATATAATATCCTCAATTTTGACGAATATGAATGTGAATATAAATGTTCAAATTTTTGAGGATACGAAATCGAATATTCATTTTTTGAAGGATATGAATATGGATACAATACGAATACGAATTAGATCATTCAAAATTTAGGTGATACTAGTACTCACATGGTACACAAAGAAGTAAGTTTGGTAAACTTTCTTTTATTATTTAGTTATATCTTTACATTTCCTTTTATTATTTAATTATTTTTATGCACATATTCAGTAAAATATTTACTATACATTTTATATATTGGAAATTGTTATGAACCAAAAATGCTTATAGACTTTAAGTAAATTTGGACATGTATAATATCCATATATTAGTTCGTATTCATTTGTAGAATATTCATATCCGAATTATCCATATTTGTTTTACATTCATATTCGTATTTTGAGAATATGATTTTACATTTCACATTCATGTAATATTCGTATTCGTATCCAGATCTAAAAATGACAAGGATATGATAACACCTATATTCATATCCGTATCCGATCATTCTGCCAAGAGAGTCATATGCATATCAAATCAGAATCGAATTGAGCACATATAAAAGAACTTGGATTCAACTCCTCTGCCGATATTTTATATTCAAACCCGATCGAAACTAGAAACCGAAAAATCATCTCTACAGGAAGCAAGCACTGTTCTTTGATACAGATTCCTACTCGTGAAACTCAATAAAGAATGATACAACAAAACGCGAAGCATCAAATTTTTGCATGTAATCACAGTAGAAGATGACCTCAAAAGGAAAAAGAATCACTCTACAGAGAAAGATGCCAACTCTCAATGCATCCTTAAGCACAGCAATCAAAGATCTATGTAGCAGGTTCTGGCGACGGGGCAGGGATATCGTCCGGTACCGGTTTCTCCTCAATAACATTCTCTTTTGATGGAGTGACAGTCTCCTCAGTTCCATTTTCTTTCGGAATCGAGGCTCCATCTTGTTCAGGCTTGGCATTCTCTTCTGTAGCGTCATCTGGTTGTTTTTCAGCAGTACTTTGCTGTGATTCAGCAGAGTCGCCTGAAAGTACAGGAGTGCTGTCTGGTTCTGTGGTTGGAGTTGTGGCAGAAGGCGTGGCAGCTGGTGGTGGTCCTTCAATCGCTAACTGCTTCGCCGGTGGCTGTTGCTGGCCCTGTCCAGGGGCGGTCTTCTTTATGGTAATGGGGGGAGCTGACAGGGAAGGCATTCCAGGAGGAAGGATTTCTATAGGCGGCTTCTTTGCTGCATCTGCGAGGCTTGTCAGCTTAGGTTCCTCCAATGATGCCAGAAAAGCTGTAGTGGCATCAGTCTTGACGGAACGTGTCGGCTCGAGTTCCTTTTGTAGCACAGAGTTCCAGGATTGGACTAGATTCTTCAGTGTAGGACGGCCATGAGCCTGGAAAATAATGAACTTGAGATTTAGGTGAAGGTAATCGATACAACCAAGCCTTATCCAACTTTAAGAGGATTTGGTTATATGAATCCGTTGAATCAACAGATCTGACTGAAACCAGATTTAAATATAGAGAAACCATACGATTCTTCAATCATTTCTGACATTTCTTATGTCCCCCCATCCACTCCCTCATTGCAAGGCTCTTGTTTCAGTTTGGATAGCCGAAGGGTTTCAGATGCAAACGCGGAAGAACAAAGGTTGACTAGTGCAAATGCAACCATGACATAAATCGTGTGATTTCCAGATATTACTGAAGGTAGATGTTGGATAAACATATTAATCTCAAAAATATAATGGCATGTGTGATTTTCAGATATGTACCCACTTAATGGTATAATGGTAGTATAATGTGTCTACCACACACTAGACCAGGGTTCAAATCCCATTCTTGCAGGGGTTGCGTTAGGATGGCCAGCGTAAAAAATAGTCGAATCTTTTAACACGGATTTGAGCAAGAATCCATGTAGCGGACCCTCCTTACAGTGGGAGAAGGCTTAGTTAAATTTATTTGGTGTGAGTTGAAACAACGCACGATTAGAGGCAAACCAGGGCAAATCCATTTCACACAAGATAGAATCAAATCCTTTCTTTAAGATATTTTTATTGGAAAAAGTACAAATGCCCCAATCTTTTTTTAAGGTAAAGCCTACAATTCATTATTTGGTGAAGTGGATATATTAGAGCTCATAAGAAAGACAATGTGCATGCTCATGCATGCGAGAGGGGTGATTACCAATTCTGTTCAGGTGTGTATGATATTGCCCATTGTATCATATAGTGGAACTATAATAGATAACCTGGGATGTGTTTTTTATATATTTACAACAGAAACCTGGTCGCACAGACATTAAGAGTCTAGGGACTTACATGAGCATGAAGGACCGCCTCAGCAAGCATCCCAGTGTCTTGCCATGCCTTCTCCATCAAGGCATTGTCTCCCAATACCGCTGCCGAAAATGCAGCTTCACGGCCTTGTCCAGATGATATAAGATTATTGATCAAAACCTGAGAAAACAATCAGGTAGCAAATTAAAAAAAACGCACATCATTTTTTAAATACAGATGGATTTGCTGATTATGTAAAGGCAGAAACAATAAATGCCCTACCGAATCATTTAAATCATTATCAGCCCACATAACTAGTTATTTAAAGAAAATGAATAACAACGTTGTTTTAGCAACATTATATCAAGAAAACCTAGTGATAAGGAAATACGGGTACAGAAACAGTAGTAATTATTATAAAGTCGCATATTGACTATAATTATATATCTTAAACAGTAACCTCTTCACTTCCTTATTTATTAGCTCAATTCATCATCCAAATTTTTAAAAAAATTACATAGAGATTGATGGGAGACAGGCAACAAGATGCACCGCCAATTCCTTTTGGATGGCAAATCCAATTCTTCGAAATACAAAGTTTGATCTAATGTCAGTGAAAAAGATGAGTTTCCGAGATCACATTTACGTAACCAAGAATCTAACTATATACCGAGTTTGCATTTTAATTGAGCAGATTAATTCTGTGTCTTCTTTTGATTTTATTATACAAGTTAGTAATCAAGCAATTGTTAGCACATCCTCTCTTTACGACGCGAGATCTAGCACTAATATATATAGCAGTGAGAAGACAGCACTTCAAAGCACAAATACACACCGATAATCTGGTTAGCTCTCCATGATTTGCAAGACGAAGGGCCACTCCTCTTATCACCTGGCCCTGAAGTGCACCTTTTACAGACCCTGCTGCAGCCAACCTTTTAAGAGCTTCACGAGCAATCTCTGCTTGCCCAGTGGCATCAGCAGCATCAACCAAGTCCATAAACTCCTTGGCAAATTTAACAATTCCTTGGACAGCTTCAACTAGGTTCTCCTGCTTTGCAGCCGCTAAATTCAGAAGTTCAGTAACATCATTCCCAGCATTCTCTTGGCCAAGGCCCCTGCTGTTACTCATCGTCAACAGGCATTGTGATGCCCTCTTCAAATCATTGCTTTGCATTGCCAAGTCAAACTCTAACCTGAATATAAAAATCTATGTAAATTCTGGCTTAACAATATTCTGTTCACTCTAGAAAAGCACTGTGTTTGACTAAAAGAACATTTACACACAAAATAGAAAACTGAAGCAATAAACACGACTTGTAAAATGACAATGTTTTATTGTGAAGACCAATGTACTCTCATTAAGACCTTTTGGATATTCCAGGCAAGTGAAGTGCTTCCGTTGCATATCCCATTCCTAGCATGAATTGTGCCAAGTCATCGTGATGCTCACGGGCAAGTCTAGTAGCCCTGCATATCATGCCAAGACATTTAGCCCTACGAGCATATTGGCTAATCACGGTATGATATACTAGCAAAATAATCCCTCCATAATTACCATTTTACAGCACTGACAGCATCCCCATAAGCAGCCAAACAACGACAACGGATTCCAGGATGGCTCAGTGATAGAGCATGCGCACACATGTACCTATCAATTATATATCCATCAATACAAGAGAGATTAAGGAGAAATTACATAAAAGGACCCAAAAGTTGGAGTTAGTATCAAAAGGTTCCCCGAAAATTGTAACATTTTGGGCCTGGATTTCAATGTCAACGGCATTCTACTTTTTAAAAAATGAAAAAACAAATATTAAATATACGATCTACTAAGGTTTAGATTGTATTTATTGTTAGAAATTTACACACGTGTCCTTCGGAAGTTTGTCAATACAACTTATGCCTATTTCATACACGACGTCCCCTAGAAAACATTATTCATACTTATATCCCTACCATCAACGTATGTGGGCCAAACTACTAGAGATAACAATCAACAAAAGCCTGCGGCGTGATGAATGTAGTAATAAAATACCTTCCAAACTATTCAGATATTTACTATCTTTCTTATTCTTTTCTTATCTATCTATTTTCTTCTACTTGTAATTTGCCCAATAGGTTCCTCTCCTATATAAGAGAACCCAAGGACTTCTCATTAGTACAATTCACTCTTTTCCCTCTACATGTTATCGGAGCGACGATCCTAGACCGGAGTTCTCGTATCCCACCAAAACCTAACCTACCCCCCCACCCCTGGTCGCCGCTCGCCGCCCCCACCGAGGGGCCGCCGCTCGCCGCCCCCCACTGAGGGGCCACCGCCCACAGGCCGCCTCGCCCCCCTTCCCTTTGGCATCCACCTAGACAGCATCCTAGGCCCCACGACCCTCCAGGCCGCCGCCCCTACACCCTCAAGTCGCCACCCGGCCTTCCCAGGCAGCACAGGCCAATGATATTCCAAACCAGTTCACCGCCAAGGCGATGCGGGACACTTAGGCTTCCACCTATGCTCAAGCGAAGAATGAGGCCAAGATTCTTCAGCTACACTTTGATATCTACAAGGCCACACAAGAATGGTCGCCCTCTGCACGTGTACTACTCTTCGCTCCATGGCATGTTCGAGAAGCTTCATAGCTATATGCCTATTACAATATCTCTAGAGCAACAAAAGTCTTATAAGAACTCCACAATGATTGGAGTTTTCATAGCGGCCTTGATACAGAGTATGATGCAACGCGTACACAACTTCTCACTAGGACTACCATACCTCCCATGGAGGAGGCCTATAGCCGTCTCAACCAGATTATCATGCCTTCTACGACCACTCCTCCGCTTTCTTCCGCTATGGCCGCTTCTCGTGGCCGAGGAGGGCCGACCCAGTCTAGAGAGCGTACCGTGGCAGAGGCGGTAGACGTCTGCGTGGCCCTTGCACCTTCTGTCATCGGCCATGACATGCATAGGATACATGCTACCAAAAACATGGATATTATGCTTCTGCTCATGTAGCAAAACAAATTGAGCCTTCAGAGACTCCAGCTTCCCAGGTCGATTCTCGTCTAGATGATATTGTCTCTCGCATTCGAGAGATCATGACTCCTACTGTTGGCACCACCATTACAGATACCGCAGTCGTAGTTAGAGCCTCTTCGAGCTCCTCAAGTATCTCTTATGCTTTTACTGGTAGTATTGGTGCGGACATGACAGAGTGGATTATGGACTCTGGTCCTTCCCACCACCTGTGTGGAAACAAAGCACAACTGAGGTCCTACAGGATTATACCACCTGGCAAATGGATTGTCATTACTAATGGAGACCACGTACCTACTACAGGACACGGAGAGGTGCATTTGACGCCGTCCATGCGCCTTCAGAATATTTTATATGCTCCAGAATTTTAGATGAATTTACTTCCCATTAGTGAGATAACTAAGAATCCACATTGTCATGCCATTTTTGACCCTCCGTCTCTTATGTTTTAGGACATACTCATGGGCATGGCGATTAGATGCGGCAGTGAGCAGCGGGGGCACTACAAACTGAACCAACCTCCTCATGCTAGAGTTTCTACTATACCTACTGGACCAGTCTCTCCATATATGTGGCACATTCGTTTTGGCCACCTTCCTCTGCAGAAGTTGTGTCATGTTCTCCCTCAAATTTCTACGAGATCCTCCATTCAGTGTGAGGCATGCCGGCTTGGAAAGCACCACCGGTCCTCCTTTCTATCCCGTTAGAGTCGGAGTAGTTCTCAATTATTTGAGCTCCTTCATTTAGACATTTGGGGTCTGAGTCATGTTCCTGATCACCAGGGATGCTGTTTTTATTTATTTGCCGTCGATAACTTTTCTAGACTTTTCTAGGTCTTTTTATTGAAGAATAAGTCTGAGGTTGAATCTATGATCAGATATTTTATTAATGAGATGAATATTTTTCTGCCAATGTCAAATATCTTCGTTCTGATGATGCCTTAGAATTCTGCACCTTACAGCTTTCTGAATTCCATAGATCTCTTGGCATTGTTCACCAGACCTCATGTGCTTATACTTCCCAACAAAATGGTATTGTCGAGCGCAAATACCGTCACTTACTTGATGTGATCAGAAACTTGTTGATACGTAGTTGTGCTCCTTATGCTTACTGGGGCGATGGTATCTATGCTGCATGCTATCTGGTGAACCGCATGCCTCGTCTGTGTTCAGAGTGAAGATTCCTTTCTCGATTGCATTTCTCGAGAAGGATCTTATCTCCCTTACACCTTGTGTGTTCGGATCCGTTGCTTTTGTTCATGATGTCTCTCCAGATCGAGACAAGCTCTCTCCCAAAGCCGTCAAATGCGTGTTTGTTGGCTACTCTCGTACCTAGAAGGGGTACCGTTGCTTTGATCCGCTAAGGAGGAAATACTTTGTTAGTGATGACATTACTTTCTTTGAGTATGTTACGTATTTTTCTCCAATAGAAGACAAACTAGTCCTATCTGACTCTGACGATGAGATCTATATGCCTCCACCTCCTATTGCCGTTCCTCCACCTCCCTCTACTCCTGCTCTATCATCACCTCCTTAGCCACCACTACCTACAATCACTCCTACTCCTACCTCTACACCTGCTCCTGTGGTTTCACCTGCTACTGCGACTCTGTTTTCACCACATGTTTTTACTCGCAGGTCTTGTTCGGTTCCCCATGCTTACATGTCTTGCCCATCATCCAATACGCGTAAGGTATGTAATGAGTACATTGTTTCTACTGATGGCACTACCGAGTTGTCTGTGCAGCAAGATTCCATACAGGATGAGCATATGTCCTCTCCAGAAGGGAACATACAGGCTCGGAACTTGGCAGGTGATCTTGATGTGTTGATTGCTCTGCGAAAGTAGAAATGTACGCGTGCTACTTACCCTCTTGCAGCCCAGGTTTCCTTGAGCAGACTGTCAGAGGATTTCAGGACATTTACCTTGACACTATTAGCCGTGGAGATACCACAGACATATTAGGAGGCTCTTAAGGACAGTCAGTGGATGTTGTCCATGGAGGAGGAGATGGTCACGCTATAGTCATGTGGTATATGGAGTCTTGTTTCTGCTCCAGTTGGCTCATCCGTTGTGGGATGCAAATGGGTGTTCACTGTGAAACACCGTGCAGACGGCAGTGTGGATTGCTATAAGGCAATACTTGTGGTATGTGGGTTCACCCAAACATATGGGGTGGACTATCCAAATAATTTCTCTTTGTTTGCCTGGCATTCTACTTTGCGTATTCTACTTTTTGTTGTTGTGACACGAGCTTGACTTCTTTATCAGCTTGATGTGAAGAATGCCTTCTTCTATGGTGATCTACACGAGGAGGTCGTCTCTTTGAGAGTTAAAGTTAAATTCTAATTGCAAATGGAAAAGCTCACCATCCCAATGCTACTTTTTAGTAAGTTTGAAATCTAAGCATATTGGGGAAAACACACAAGTTTGTGGAGAAATATAGAGTACAAATGATAAGGGGTTAAATTTAATTAATTTTTTATAGCATTGCTAATCCTCTTGGCAGTGAAATGCTCTCTACGCCATAAAGAACATATGCCAAATTGATGGAATCTCATAAAAAATTGTGTTTGATAGCTGTTAGATACAGGGTCATGTTCACAAATGTATATTTTGCTGCAATAATTTGTCTCAAGAAAGTCCAAATACATATTTGTAAACATACTTCGTTAATTAAAGTTCAAGTGGATACATGGCAAGTATCTAAGCTGTGTAAGATACTATAAACCATTTCTCAACTTGTAGAGAAAATTTCATCGTTTTTCAATAGAACACGAAGCGTTAAGTTCGAGAAACACCGTCACTGGAATATTATAATCAATAATTAATTAATCACCGACAATAGCAAAAAGTTGTCAAGAGAAAAATTATTATAGAAAAAACTAATGAGGAATATATACACAAAATGAATGTTTAATGGTATAGAACTACAAATATAACCAGTATTTGAACATGCAGTTGCACAAAAGACGTTTATGAACCACACAACTGCAATCAAATTTAGAGTTTCATTGAAAGTAGGTAATTAGCGGGTATGCATCAAAGGAGCGTATCACAGATTGCAGTCCATTTAGGAAAGTTAAATAGTTCTCAATTGAAAAATGTATTTGGCTGAGATGTCTTACCTATCAATGAGCCACAGCACTCCATCTCTGACACCAACAACTACTAGAGGTCCTACAGGCCGCTTCTGTTCTGCAGGAAATCGAGTTACTGCCACGGAAACCCCTCCCCCAGCCACAGCCACCTCATTCATTTTCCGTTCTTCTGTCACCTGTGAAACTGCATCATCCCCTTCTACTCTGGACTGCTTTGGCAAGGATATGAAAGGGGGTATGGAAGGTGCATGCTGGAATGAAGCTAACCGAACAACCTGAAAGATTTTCAAAGAAAAATACATTTTTTAAAAGAAGAAGAAAATCACTTCTTCCACATAAGAAAAATACACAATCTCAGCTTCATATTGTCACTTTAATGAACAAAAGGGTTTCTTTAGCAAAATAATGACAAGGATAAGGGATTTTTACGCATACCACTGTACAATTTCATGTTTATATGTTGAGCATTGTATAATGCGTGTTTACACCCTGGTATAGTTACTCCTTGTTACATGTAAACCCACCTTTGCAGTTACTTTACTCCACTAATATAACAATTCCTTGAGTAAATCTAGCCATACATAGACCTAACAGTTGATATCTTATTATTATTTTATCCATATTCCCTCTCTCCTCTCATCCCCCACCACCACAGCATGCGGCTCCTCGTTCCTTCCCAGCTCCTTTGCCACTATGATCCTCGTTGAATTCTCCACCGCTGTCAACCACGTCGGCACACAATCAGCACCATTAACCCGGATCACATCTTTGTCCCCTTCTTGACCCTCATGTTCCCCAAGATCATCGCCCAAGCCCCCCTCTTATACAGTGATGCTCTATACTATAAAGACAATGTTAAGTTCCGGTTGAAGTCAATGGAAACAACGGAGATGTCTCCATTTTTGCGGATGGAGTTCGAGGATCCCAAGAAAATAATTGTGTGGTTGACAAACGAATAGAACAGGGCCTTGTCTCGATAGCCTCAATAACAGGCTTGACCTTAGGTTTATGCATTACAGGTAAAGTATCATATTCCTCATAATGCTGATTTTGCTGAAGAGGTTGAGTTCATAGACATATGTAGATACCTCGTTCCCTTCCAACCGTAATGTTGTTAGCTCACCGTCTAAAGACCATGGTCAGAGTCCTGCCGCCAAGCAACTCCTCTTCGAATTGTATAAGGTCCTCCTTCCACCCATGAAGGATGTCCCATATCTCCCAGTAGAGATCCCCCACATGAATATCCGACAACCTAACCCCCTGCAAGCTCCTCTACACAAAAATATCGCAACCAATGACCTTAGTCTCCTGCAACAAAACTACATCTGCGAACTAGTGTGTGAGTACGGATCCATACTTGCCCTTTTTCTAGTTCACCCAAACCCCATACATTCCAAGGAACCACCCCCATTTTGGATAACTTGCTGGACCCTCCTTTCGTGGAAAGCCCATACTAGCAACCATTTCATCATAAAAGTTAACACTTGCAACACCAGTCTGGTGATCTACCTTTCATACTAGCATAGAACTCACCAAGATCCCCTCTAGTACAGTCCCAAGTCCTATTCTCATTGCCACTACTCGCAGCCATCGACTATTCTCTCTACAAATCCTCCCATTTGCTCGCCTCCTCTTCCTCGAGAAAACCACCATCGTCTCCATTATTATCTCCCTAACCATGTACAATCTCTTCCCCCTATTCACTAAGCGTTGTGGCCACAAAATCTTGACAATTGCTCCTTCCAACCCACCTTAAACTTTAGACTTTTCCCTTCATTTTCTACTACCTCTTCATCAACTATAGCCCCTTTCAGCTCTCACTCCCTCTCCTTCAGTCATGGCCTCATCTACCCCAATGAATTTCCCATATCCACTACCTAGGGGCCAACTCCTATAATCCCACCCGAATCACCTTATTTCACAAAGACTTGTGGATATCATATCCTTCCACAAGTCCATCCACAGAGCACGCATAGTGGATGCCTCTGCCATTATGCCTACCCTCCAACCTCCACCTCTCACTTTAAGTTAACTTTTAAAGAAAGTAGAGAAAAATAACTGCAAATCATTGTTAAAAAAGTTTATGACTAGTTGGCCAACTATTGACCGATGAGCTCTTATTCAGATTACTGCTCACTGAGTGATGTTAATGGCCATGTGGTATGTCCAAGAAAGATTTAGCTGGATAGTACTGTTATTCTGAAGGAAGCTCATGATTGCCCCGTAGTCTTCTTCCAATCCATCCTCTACACTTGACATCAAGATCTACCAATTACTAACACCAATCTGGCATCTGTTAGGGTAAAGATGTATATGTAACTTCTACACACAGAAAGTTTATCAAATGGAAGGTTGTGAAACAGGCCAGGATGAACCCATTACTGCTCAGTTTCTGTGGAGATGAGTAAGTTCAGAAGGAAATGGGCAACATAGAAACCAATTAATTCAGCAATCAAAGAAACAAAGGCATCCTTAAGGAGTCTAATGAGAGAGATAATGCCGTGGCACAGTCCACAATGGCCAACATGGGTAGACCCTGTACTTCTGGATCTGGCATTAGCGAAAAGCTTCCTTCAAAACACTTCCGAATCTGTGCACGTCAAAAAGACTAAACAATACACACTCTTACAATCACAATAGATGGAAAAAGGCTCTAAAGGAGTAGCTTATTTGACAAAAGGAAAACAAGACAAACTTTTCCCGAGGCAAATGATATTTCCTTGCAACAAGAGAAATTGATACATGTTAAGATATTCATGTTACTCTGTTGCTCTTTCATATATTATTTATTTTTCATTGTCCTGTTTATGTAGTTTACCCATAGGACTTTTCGCTTACATAAGAGAGCTCTAGGGTTAGATGAATGTTATGTTCATTTTCTCTTCAACATGGTATCAGAGCGACGGTCCTAGATCGGAGTCTCTGACCTAACCCTAGCCCCTCCCCACCAAGAACCCCCCTCTCCTTGCGCAGCCTCCCCACGCAGCCGTCGTCGTCGGGCCTCCTCACCGCCACCGGGCCTCCTCGCCGCCGCCGGGCCTCCTCGCCGCTGCCGCCGGGCCTTCTCATGTGCGTCCCCTGCTGCCATTCTCACGCACGGGGTGACACCGCCATCCTTCTAGGGCTGCCACAGCCCTTCGTGTTCTCCATCCTCTCATGGCAATTTCTTAAGTCTCATGGCATTGTGCATCAGACATCGTGTGCATATACCTCCCAACAGAATGGGGTGGCTGAACGGAAACACCGCCATCTTTTAGATGTTACCAGAACCCTCTTGATTCAGAGTCGTGCTCCTCATTCCTACTGGGGAGATGCGGTTCTAACTGCTTGTTATCTGGTAAATCGTATGCCTTCTTCGGTGTTAGGGGAGAAGATCCCGTTCTCGATTGCGTTTTTCGAGAAGGATCTTTTCTCGCTTACGCCTCGTGTCTTTGGTTCGGTTGCGTTTGTTCATCAGCTCTCTCCTGGTCTTGACAAGCTGTCTCCCAGATCTGTCAAATGTGTATTTGTTGGGTTATTCCAAAACCCAAAAGGGATATCATTGTTTTGACCTTGTTCGACGAAGATACTATGTCAATGATGATGTCACCTTCTTTGAGTTTATTATGTATTTTTCTCCCACAGGTGTCAGGCTTGCTCCATCAGAGGATGGAGAAGATATCTATATGCCTCCTCCTCCGTCGTTACCGTGTTCTACACCACCACCACCGCCATCTCTTACTTTCTTTCCTCGGGTCTACCAGCGAAGACCCCATGCTCATGCGCCTTCCCCATCATCCAACACACCCGAGGTATGTACTGAGCATTTGAGTTAATGGCATGGGTAATTTACATGTACAGAATGAGGTACAGGGTGCAGATAATATCTTTACTACTTCTGTCGATGATCTGGAAAACGTGCACGTACAATGAACCCCAAATATGGGATGGACTTTGGTTCTCATGTTTCCTTGGAGTCTGTCCACGAAGTTTCGACACTTTGTTGTGGGGTTGTCAGTTGTACAGATACTGCGGTTGTATCAGGAGGCTTTGCAAAGCAGTCAGTGGCGTTTAGCCATAGAGGAAGAGATGGCAGCGTTACAATCGCGAGATACTTGGAGTGTCGTCAACCATCCACCAGGTACGTTTGTTGTTGGTAGCAAATGGGTTTTTACTGTGAAGCATCGCGCTGATGGTACAGTGGACCGATACAAGGCCATGTTGGTTGCTCGTGGGTTCACACAGACATATGGGGTGGACTATCAGGACACGTTTTCTTCTGTGGCACGTCATTCTACCCTACGAATTCTCGTTACTGTGGTTGTGGTCTGTGATTGGCCACTTTTCCAGTTGGATGTCAAGAATGCTTTCTTGTATGGTGATTTGCAGGAAGAGTTCTATATGCAGCAACCACCTGGGTTTGCTGCTGAGGGGGAGTCCAGTATGATGTGTTGTCTTCATAAGGCTATATATGGCCTTAAGCAGAGTCCGAGGGCTTGGTTTCATAAGCTCTTCGAGTTGATAGAACGGAAGGGGTTTGTCAGATCTAATGCAGATCATACTCTCTTTGTAAAGAGAGACCAGAGAGGTGTTGTGGTCATCTTGGTTTATGTTGATGACATTGTTATCACTGGCAGTGATGCACATGGAATCCAAGCAACTAAAGACTTTCTTGGAAAGCAGTTCGTTACCAAGGATCTGGGTACGCTTCGTTACTTCCTTGGATTGGAATTTGCTCGAAATCAGCAGGGTATGGTTATGACACAAAGGAAGTACATCCCTGATCTTCTATCTGAGACAGGTATGACAGGATGTAGACCATCTACTACCCCGATGGATCCTAATGTGAAGCTTCACAATGACGGATCTGAGGAGGTGGACAAGAGACACTACAAAGAACTGGTAGGAAAATTACTATATGTTACTATTACCAGGCCTGATATATCTTTTGCTGTGAGTAGGGTAAGTCAGTTCATAGAGCAACCCAGGCAGGTGCACATGGATTCAATATTCATGATTTTTAGATATTTAAAGTCATCTCCAAGCGTAAGTCTTCTGTTTAGAAGAGACAAGTCTCTCCTAGTTACATGGTGTGTAGATGCAAATTATGCTGAGTGTCCTAATGACAGGAAGTCTACTTCAGGTTTCATTGTGTTTGTTGGCAGCTCACTAGTCTCATGGAAGAGTAAGAAACAAACTGTTGTTGCTCGATCCAGTGCAGAATCAGAATATAGGGCAATGGCCCAAGGTAGTACTGAGATGATATGGGTCAAGTCTGTCCTGACTGATCTAATGATTGAAGTACCTCTTCCTATGCATCTCAAATGCGATAATCAAGCAGCTTTATTTATAGCCAATAATCCAGCATTCCATGAAAGGGCGAAGCATATCGAGGTAGATTGTCACTACACTCGGGACTTGATCCAATAGGGGCTTATCTCAACATCGTATGTTGCGTCAGGAGATCGAATTGCAGACATGTTTACTTAAGCTCTGGCTAGACGTCCTTTTCATCACTGTTGTTTCAAGCTGAGCATGGTAGATATATATGCTCCACCTTGAGGGGGAGTGTCAAGATATTCACGTTACTCTGTCGCTCTTTCATATATTATTTATTTTTCATTGTCTTGTTTATATAATTTACCCATAGAGCTTTTCTCCTATATAAGAGAGCTCTAGGGTTAGATGAATGTTATATTCATTTTCTCTTCAACAATACAGCAAGAGAACTGAATTATTGGAAGATGAAATATAATAGTATCATTCAGAAGCACATCATATCAGCATTCAAGAAACTTGGGATATCAATATCCAATGGAACTAGTAACAACAAGGCCGTGCAACTGGGAAAGAGATATAACCTGAAGCATTGGAGGTCTTAACGGGATCCTTTCATTAGCAGTTACTTGTGGGTTTTCAACTGTTATCAAAGCCAACTCTCCATGCTCAGCAACAGATCTAGCTTGTGCTTCTTTTGCTTTCATTTCCTCCTTCCTCTTTATCGTTTCCAGATCAATGGGTGCAACTCCAGCATCCACAAAAACACACCTAACAAAATTGTGTCCAGTTAGATGGTAGAAATGTCTATATATTCAAACCATGTTAATGCTAAAACAAATAAAAAATGCAAATTTTGTCCCCTAAACAGTCGATTTCAAATGCTTAAAACATGTAAATATTTCTAACTCTAAAATGCAATACATCATGTCGAAATTTTGCTAAAGATATAAATGTACAGCACGCATGACTGGCAAAATCTCTAAGCATAATAGCACCTATAGGTTTGATGTAATTAAAATAAATACGACCAGAGCGTCCTAGATGTTGGCAATATTATACTACAAGAGATAAATAGGTTTCGTAATTAAAGCTAATAACCAGAATTATTTGAAATTAGTTTCTCGTATACTACTACAAGCACAAACAACATACAGATTAAAAGTGGATAACAACTATTCATGGCACATTAGCTGGATGTTTCAAAGCAAATCTGCAAAAAGTAGTAGCAACTTACTCAATAGTAGTAGGCGTAGCAACAAATAATTGTCTGCGATGCCATACACCTCCAGTGGCACAAGGAATTGCCACATCTCCAAGATATCGATATTGTGGCCGTAGAGAAGATATGACAATATATTGATGGTACGCAAATGCACAATACTCAACTGTCTGATCCCATGCAGCCCACTCCGGTTGAGCAAGAAGGCCACTTACAGGTTGAAAAGTTTCCCAGCTGCAATGGAAGAAACATAGTCATGGTAAAATATGTTAGAACCCAACAATAAGAGCATCCATTCAGAATTAGTGGGTTAATTAGACGTAAGAACAACAATTCAGCATTTTCATTGTAAAGTACGGCATATCACAATATGCTATTGGTCAAACGCACTACATACAAGCCGGCATCATTCATATTAGCGGAACCTCAAAGGCAATGTCTAAATTGTTGTTCAACCATAGACGAAACCCGTGTTTTATGGTCCCTGAGTCTTACATGATGTACAGTGGACGTATTATTTAAAATTTCGGTCAAGAGAAACACTCCAAAGTCAATGATGCCAGAAGCACCACACTTCTAAACAATCGACCTTTTTAGCTGCCATTTAAACAACAACAAAGCCTTTTCCCACTTTAAGTAGGGCCGGCTACATGGATTTTTTTGCCTCCATTCAGATCTATGTTGGATCATTCGCGGGCTTAGATCCAAAAAACTAAGATCCCTTCGTATAGTCTCATTCCAACACTTCCTGGACCTTACACATCCTCTTTTAGCCGGCTCAACATTCCAAAACTCACATCTCCTCACCGATGCATCGGCTGACCTCATTTGCACATGGCCAAACCACCTTAAGCGATTTTCTCGCATCTTATCTTCTATCGGAGCCAGTGTTGTTAAAAGCGAGAGGCGCTCCAAGGCGCTAGGGGGTACAAAACGCCTGAGGCGCTGGGCGCTCCCCTAGGCGCTCGCCTGAGAAAATCAAGGTGCAATGTATAAAAATAAATATATTATGCACGAATCTATGTAATATATGCACATGCACACGTGTATGTATGTGTAATTGTAAATATATGTATGCATAACTTATATTTCAATCTAAGACCAATCCAATATATTTGTGGGTGTGTTTACATGCACGTATATAAATGTGTACGTTTACATGTGTGTGCATGTATGTATAGTCATAAATATATGTATGTATAGCTTATATTTCAATCTAAAACCAATCCAACATATTTGTGGGTGTGTTTATAAGCGTGTATATAAATGTGTACATGTACACGTCTATATGTATATGTATGTTTATGTATATGTATATGCTATCACCAAATTATATTTTACGATCAATCCACTATTGATTAATATGTGTATGTAAAATGTATGCATGTACTTGCATATTTATGTATATGTATTAAATATTTGTGTTTATGTGTGTATTTGTATGTATATGTATCTGTATGCGTATAAATTTGCATACATGTGTATGTGTTTATGTATAAGTCTGCGTACATGCCTATGTATACATGTGTGTTTTGTCTATTTATATGTATATATATATGTATTTATAATACTTCAAGCTGATATATATAGAAGAATATATACTTTTTAGTCAAAATTATATGTAATATTTAGAACTAAAACATGAATGTACATGCATACATATATGAAATAGAAGTGTGTGTAAATTACATATACATGTGTATGCACATGTATAAGTATAAATGTTAATGATACTTAGAACTAATATATATCTAATATAAAAACCAAACATGGATAAAAATCACACAAAGTCGGCAAAAAGCCTTACTTTTGCCTTAGGCGCTCAAGGCGAGTGCCTAGAGCTTCAAGCCAGGCGCTTGCCTGAGCGGCGCCTGAGGCAAAACGCCTCGCCTGGAAGGAGGCAAGGCGTTAGGGTCTCGCCTCGCCTGGGAGTCTAGGCGAGCACCCAGAGGGCTTTTGACAACACTGATCGGAGCTACACCCACTTTCATTATGATGGCATCATTCCGAATCCAATCTTTACGTGTGTGTCCACACATCCACCTTAACATTTTCATTTCCACTACTGCTTCCATGCACATGTCTATGGTTCACAGGCCAACATTCAGATCCATAGAGCATAGCAGGTCTCACAGTTGCTTTGTAAAACTTTCCTTTGATTTTCAAAGGAATTTTCTTATCACAGAGAACGGTAGAGGCTCCTCTCCACTTTAGCCAACATGCGCCTATTCTATTTGTAACATCTCCATGGCATCAATTTCTCCATCATGTTACAAAATATATCCCAAGCATCTAAAAGAATCTCTCTTCTGATGTTATTGTTGGGAGAAAATGATAATATATTTATTCCTGAAACCCTAGGCTCTCTTATATATAGGAGAGGCCTATGGGTAAATTACATAAGATAGACATAAGAAAAATAAAACAACGGAAACAATACATAAGACATGGAAATATCTCTACACTCCCCCTCAAGTTGGAGCATAGATATCAATCATGCTCAACTTGGACGAACACTTCTGAAATGGTTCCCTTAGCAACGCCTTGTTGAAGATGTATGCTGTCTGTTCACCTGAACTGATATGAGAGGTAGAAATCAAACCCTTCTGGATCATATCTCTAGTATAATGGCAATCCACCTCAATATGTTTGGTTCTTTCATGGAATGCGGGATTATTTGCAATAAACAAAGCAACCTGATTATCACACTGTAGATGCATGGGAAGTGGTATCTCGATGTACAAATCTGCAAGCACTGCTCGCACCCACATCATTTCTGTGCTTGCTTGAGCCATAGCCCTGTATTCAGACTCATCACTTAACCTAGCCACCACCGTTTGCTTCTTGCTTTTCCAAGAAACAAGAGAACTTCCCACAAACACGGCAAAGTCAAAAGTGGTCTTTCTATCCTTGGGACATCCTGCATAATCTGCATCAGCACATGCAGATGTTGAAAGAGTTGCTCCGTTCCTAAATAATAATCCTGCCCCTGGAGAAGATTTTAAATATCTCAAAATCACGTATATGGCATCCATATGGACCTGTCGAGGCTGCTCCATGAACTGACTCAATCGACTCACTGCAAAGGCGATATCGGGTCTAGTAATAGTAATGTAGAGGAGTTTTCCAACCATCTCTCTATATCATCTTTTGTCAACCTCTTCCGTATTATCATCATACAACTTCATACTAGGAATCATTGGAGTACTAGATGGTCGACACCCAACCATACATGTCTCAACAAGTAAGTCTGTAACATATTTCTTTTGGGTCATTATAAGACCCTATGCATTCCTGGTAAATTCCAGCCCCAAGAAATACCTTAGAGTACCAAGGTCCTTGGTAACAAAGTGATGACCCAGGAATTCTTTTGCTATCTTGACCCCATGCACATCATCTCCTGTAACAAGTATGTCATCTACATATACCATAATGACAACGGTACCTCGAGCTGTTTTCTGCACAAAAAGTGAATGGTCTACATTTGACCTCTTGAACCCTTGCTTCTCAATTAAATCTAATAGCTTCTGAAACCACGCCCTTGGGCTTTGTTTAAGGTCATATATTGCCTCATGAAGTCTACATACCTATTGACACTCCCCCTCAACAGCAAACCCAGGTGGCTGCAGCATGTAGACTTTTTCATGTAGATCACCATACAAAAATGCATTTTTAACATCTAACTGAAACAAGGGCCAATCATGTACCACTACTACTGTAAGAAGAACACGGAGAGTAGAGTGTCGAGCTACTGAAGAAAAAGTATCCAAGTAATCAATGTCGTAAGTCTGAGTAAACCTCTGTACCACTAATCTGGCATTGTAGCGATCCGGAGCACCATCTGCATGATATTTGACAGTAAAGACCTATTTGCAACTGACAATTGACGTGCCCGGAGGTAGAGATACCAAGGTCCAGGTACCATGTGATCGCAGTGCAACCATCTCTTCCTCCATAGCCAAACGTCAACAACTATCCTTCAATGCTTCCTGGTAATTCTGTGGAATATCCACAACAGAGAGAGCAACAACAAATCTCTGAAAATCCTCTGTCAAGCAGTGAAACGAAACCTGGGAAGCAATAGGGTAGGAAGCACAAGTCCGCTTCTGCTTTCAAAGTGCAACAGGCAAATGCAGATCATTAGAAACTTCCTGTATCCGTGAGCTATCCCCCTGTAATGAATTCTGCATAAGTATATCTTCAGAGCCATTGTTAGAAACATGAATATCATAACAAACCTGGGGCGTAGTGACAGATGGATGTGTCCCAGGGGTAGAAGCAGTCCGACGGGAGTAGAATTTAGGAAATGGTGGAACAACGGGAGGAGGTGGTCGAGGCAGTTAGACCTGGCCAACGGGCTGGGGGCCCGCCCGGCCAGCCCGTCCAGCCCGCTCATGGGCCGAGCTTGGGCTTCGAGATTTAAGCATGGGCCGGCCCGGCCCGACCTGCAAAAAAATATATGTCAAATTTTACATGTATTAATATGATATGCTTTAAAATTTTCATTTAGACACTAGTTTTAAATAAAAATTCAATAGTTTACATGTCAAGTAACATGTAAACTATGTATATTAATTATATAAATAATAGTTGGTATTAATAAAATCATCTATATGTATTAAATACCATTAAAAAGTCAATGGAAAATGATCAAAATGGGCCATGGGCCGGCCCATGGGCGGGCCTTGGACAAAGGTTTTTTTACCTCGGCCCGTTCCGCCCGGCCCATGGGCCGGCCCGGCCCGCAATTTGGCCAGGTCTAGAGGCAGTGTTGGAGACGGAGGAGGTGGTGATATAGGTGGCGGGCTCATAGGAGGAGGCACATAGGAACCTTCCTCAGAACTGGATGAAGCCAACCTGTCTCATGTAGGAGAGAAATATATCATAGATTCAAAAAAGGTGACATTCGCACTAATATAATATTTTCGACGCAACGGATCATAACACCTATATCTCTTTTGAGTCCTAGAGTAACCAGCAAACACACATTTGACAGCTCTAGGAGAGAGCTTGTCAAGACCTGGAAGCAACTGATGGACAAAGGCCACAGAACCAAACACACGAGGGAGTGAGAACAATTCTTTTTCAAGAAAGACTATATATTAAAGAATTTTCTCACCCAAGACAGACGAGGACATGCGATTGATCAAGTAGCATGCTGTAAGAATCGCATCACCCCAGAAGGAATGTGGGTCGTGACTTTGAACAAGGAGAGTTCGAGTGACATCAAGTAAATGACGATGTTTCCTTTCTGCAACCCCATTTTGTTGAGATGTGTAGGCACAAGATGTTTGATGTATAATACCACGGGACGAGAGAAAATGAGACAAGGCACGAGTACAAAATTCCAAAGCATTATCAATCCGCACAATTTTAACCGAGGTTGAGAAAATATTCTGCACTTCATTGATAAAATTTTTTATTACATCCCCAGCTTCAGATTTATTCTTCAAAAGAAAGACCCAAGACAGACGAGAGAAAACATCCACAACAACTAGATAAAAGCGGTGTCCCTGGTGATCAGGAACACAACTCGGACCCCAAATGTCAAACATGAAATAAATAAAAAGGAGAGCTACTGCTCCTACTCTGACGACTAGGAAAAGCAGAACGATGATGCTTTCCCAACTGACACGCCTCACACTGAAAAGAAACTCCTGGTGAAATCTGAGGCAACATACGACACAACTTTTGAAGTGGGAGATAACCAAACCACAGATGCCAAGTATAAGGAGAAACTGGGCCTGTTGCAGAAGAGGAAACACCAGCAAATGGACCTCGGACAAGACGATAAAGACCACCCTTCTCACGACCACATCCAATCACTTTGCCCGTAAGTATGTCCTGAAAAACAAGAGACGAAGGGTCAAAAATTGCTCTACAGTGCAAATCTTTGGTAATCTGACTAATGATAACAGATTCATAGAGAAATCATGGGCATATAACACATTCTTCATATGCATAGAAGGTGTCAAAGAAACCTCCCCCTGTCCAGTGATTGGAGAATGCGTCCATCGGCAATCACAACTGTTCTACCTGATGGGACATGTCTATATGATGTAAGCTAATTCTTGTCGCCGCATAAATGATGAGTAGCTCCAGAATCCATAATCCAGTCAGAAATCTCAGGGCCATGACATGATGTGAGAGCAAAAATACTACATGAGGTAGGGCCTCCAGAAGAGGAAGAGGAGGCATGAGGCATGATATCCCTCAGTCTAGCCACAAGTTCATCAAATCTCTAATCAGAAGAAGGTGCAGTAGGAGATTCATCCTGCTCCGCAACACGGGCAGAAGCTGGAAAACCATACTTAGAATAGCATGTGTCCTCTGTGTGGCCTGGACGATGACAGTACGTACATGGCTGACGAATACAGCCTCCTCTACTACGAGGTCCACGTCCATGGGTAAATGAAGAGCCTCCTCGACCTCGAGAGGCTACCATGGCCGAGGAAGATGAGTCAGTAGCTGTAGATGGAACTATAATCCTGCTGAGTCTGCGGAACGCTTCCTCCATTGGAGGAATGGTGCCATCCGCTAAAACCTGAGAGCGGGTTGCATCATACTCCAGGTCAAGTGCTGTTAGGACGACACCAACCATGGAGCATTCCTGTATGTCTTCTGTCGCTCTGGAGTCGCAGTTAGAGGCATGATGAAACTATGAAGCTTCTCAAACATCCCTCGTAGAGATGTATACAAGGAATGGAGGGGGCGATCGTTCTGCTTCACAGTAAATATATCATGCTGGAGTTGGAGAATCTTCGTCTCGTTCCTTGCTTGAGAATATGTTGCCGCAATGATATCCCACATCGCCTTCGCCGTAGGTTGATGTAACACATCATTGGCCATCTCAGTAGTCAATGTACCAGAGAGCCAAACTTTGGCATATGCATCGTCTGCCTCCCAAGAGGCATTTACTCCAGTTTTCTCCAATGGCTCATCCTCGATAAGAATATGCTTCTTACCGCTAGACTTCAAGGCTCATGAACAACATAGTCTAGAGCTCATAATCTGTTCCGTCCATTTTGACAATAAGCGCTAGACCTCTGAATGCATCAATAGAGGGAACATCAACCTTGCTCTCTGACATGATGTCGATGGAGAGAGATTAAACCAAATGAGTACTTACGAAGACAAGTGTCTACACAGATATGGCTGGATTTGGTTGTGCGTGTAGACTTAGGCCACAACCAAATCCATCAAAGAGATGAAGGTGCGCGAGGAAGACTGCGAGAGGGGGCTGCGCATGCCCAGGCGACACTAGAGGTGCACGCTAAGGCCGCAAGGAGGCAGGGGAGGGGGCCACGGGACTAGGCGACACACGCGGGACTGGCCGAGCAGCGAACACGGGCCGGGCGAAGAACGCGAGACTGGGGACCGGGCAACACGGCGAGCAGGAGGTGGGCGGCGACGCCGGGTTCGGAGAGGAGAGAGGAGAAGGCGAGGGCTTAGAGGTAGGGCTGGGACTAAGGAACGAGAGCTCCGATCTAGGACCGTCGCTCTGATACCATGTTGGGAGAAAATGATAATCTGTTTATTCCTGAAATACTAGGCTCTCTTATATAGAGGAGAGGCCTATGGGTAAATTACATAAGATAGACATAAGAAAAATAAAACAACAGAAACATTACATAAGACATGGAAATATCTCTACAGTTATCATCACCAATCTTAACATCGATTCCTTCACCATTGCTTCCATCAAAAGTACACTCCATATAATCAATTTTAGCCCTACTTATACGAAATCCTTTAATCTCGAAAGCATGTCTCCAGACGTCAAACTTCTCATTTACTCCATTCTAGTCTCATCAATCAACACAATATCATCAGCGAATAACACCAACATATCTCATCCTAAATGTGACTTGTCAATAAAAAGGAATTGACTAAAAGTTGAACCTTGATGCAGACCAATGCTGATGTCAAAATAGTTAGTCTTCCCAGACTGTGTACTTAGTTGCCATTTAAAAAAAAGGTAAAAAGTTTTATCAAAAGGATTGGACTTTTTGAAAAGTCAAATAATGGTCGTTTCACATGAATATAATAAAAACAATGTTATAAAAAATACAAATAGCCAACTATTATACATGTCCTTCCCATGCAAACCCCGAAAACGGAAAAGCGTTGAACACCAAAATTGGCGAATACCATGGAAGGGGCAATGTTTGTATTATGTAATGCAATATGGAAACTGGATATACATTGTCACAACTATTTATAATTACACTGTATGTTTGAAAGGGTACTGAATCAAGAGAAAAAATAAAATGTAGAAAAGACTGAAGCTATATCAAAGGGGCACAGACCCAGAAGTTTCTACTCTCAAAGTTACTTCTACAATTATTATGGAGTTAAACCCGCGCCCAACAATAACCACTAACCTGATGTTCTCACGTGGATACAAAAACAAATAGCTACTTTGAGTAAATTCCTTGACATTTTACGCCGATGTATAAAAAATGTGGGGTTGCAAAAATATTTAGAGTTGGATGCCATTGCTTTGACAGTAAAAAGGAGTACAAGGACATTCAGGAGCATAACGCCCACTAAATAGGGCTGTGGAAGGATCGGACTACTTTGAATCTATGTAAGTAGAGTATTTAAAAATAAGCATATTATATATTAGGGATATTTACACCCATAACCCTGAGTAATATGATAATTACCTCAGAAACCCTCTATAAACACGAATTACACCGAGGACCCTGAATAAATACTCCGTTTTACACTCATAACCTTCCGTTAGTTTTATGCATTAACTCAACCATATGGGTGAGTTAATCTAACTGATCCGCGAACTAACGACCACGATTAATCAAAATTAAAAATAAATAAAATGCCTTGCAAGAGTTACGGGGCTCCCAGCACAGAGGAAGTCTTGCAGGAGGGGGTTGACGATGGTGAGGCTGCCGGCAGGGATCGGGGGTGGCGGGAGGCCTCCATGATGGTGAAGGTCGCAGGAAGGGGCTTGCAGGAGGGAGAGGGGGGGTCCGGCGGAGACCGGAAGGGGGGAGGTGCTGCTTGCGGGCTCGGATGGAGGTGGAGTTTGAGGTCGCAGGCAGAGACGCAGGGAGGCGGAGGGGATGTGCTGCAGGCGGAGACCGGGGGGTGTTGGGCTGCTTGCGGGCTCGGTGGGGTGGGTTTGGGGCTGCGGGCGGAAGCTGCAGGCGGGGATGCGGCCGGGGGGAGGGGGGGCTGCTTGCGGGCTCGGAGGGGGGGTGGGTTTGGGATTGCGGGCGGAGGCTGCAGGCGAGGATGCGGCCGGGGGAGGGGGAGCTGCTTGCGGGCTCGGAGGGGGGGGGGGGTTTGGGGTTGCGGGCGGAGGCTGCAGGCGGGGATGCGGCCGGGGGGGGGGGGCTGCTTGCGGTCTCGGAGGGGGGTGGGTTTGGGGTTGCGGGCGGAGGCTGCAGGCGGGGATGCGGTCAGGGGGAGGGGGGGTGGGACTCGACGAGGCGGGGAGCTTGCAGGCGGAAAGGGAGGAGGGGGTGTCGGCGAGGGGGTGAACGGGAGGTCGGCGGAGGACGTCGAGGGGGGTGCCTGACTGGAGGAGGAGGAGGTAGGCGAGGGGCTAGAGGAGAAGGGTACAAAATATAAAATAACAGAAACTTTAAGGGTATAGAATGTAAAATAATAGAAACTTAAAGGGTATAAATATAAAATACATAACGGATACCGTCAATAGTTAACGGTAAATTGGATGGAAGATAACACAGGTTATGAGCGTAAGAGTTAATTGCTATTCAAGGTCCTCGGTGTAATTCGTGTTTATAGAGGGTTTCTGGGGTAATTACCATATTACTCAGGGTTATGGGTGTAAATATCCCTATATATTATAAAGAGAGACAACAAAAACAATTAACGGCGACGATCTTCATGATCATTGCACCTGTACAGCTGAAAATTTTGCGGGGCTGATTCTGCTATTCTGACATCCTCTGGGGAACCGAAAGAAGAAAGGGCCGCATTATTACCAAAGCCAGATAATGGCATAGTCTGCATAGAGGAAATTGCTGATGCAGAAACAGGGCTAACTCTCCTTGATGTCCTATATGCAACACCAAGAAGTGCACCACCATGCAATCCAATAACCTGCCAGAAGATACTGTTGAATATCAAATCCTTTAGAACCAATGACAGAAACCAACATTTTTCCGTAAAGTAACACTGGATACATAAATTGGACAATCAGTGTTCCCTATAATCATCTCATGTCAGGAAAAAATCCTGGAGAAAGCATACACAAAGCTTGATAACTAAATGGTCATTGTGGTTTTGAACCTCACATGCCAAAATTTCCATCTTTCTAAACCATGTGTGAGAAGTTACTATAAATCTCTTGGGAATATGATCAAACCATAAGAATATCCAAACTGCTGATGGATATGCATAAGGTAATTTGTTATCATTGAACTTGAACAAACAGAGAATACAAATAAATTAAGTACAGATATATAATATACATCTGTTTATTTTATATTAAGTTATGAGCATATTTTACCCAAATGAATATTAAAATACGTCAAAATCTAAAGCTGAAGAAAACTTGCAGTCTAATTTTGGGTTTGCAAAAAAAATATCCACTTGCAGTCCGACTATTGCAAGCAAACCACCAAGCATTTTTCCAACCTAGGCGGGTCTGCAACTAGACAACAAAAAGAGATAATATCCCAGTCTTCTATAATGTATGACTGCACTGACAGAACATCAAAAGAAATAAAATCAAATCATATATGCAACTACAAGTAAGGTTTTAGGATGAGTCCTTTCTTATACACTTATATGGTAGACAACAAATATGGTTGGCTGGAGGTTGCAAAGAAACCAAACAGGAGCATATTTGAGACGTATACAACCTATGCAAAGAACATCCATGCAGATAACTTGATTGACAAACATGGTACCATAAAGGAAACTTCTTACTGGTTCACTACGGCCTTCTATGGACCTTGTCATAACATGTGAACTTCCATCTTCCAGCAAGATTCGCACTTGAACAGTTGCCGAAGAAGCTGCACTGGCAGCTGCAGCTGCTGCTTGTGCTGCAGCAGCTGCTGCTTCTTTCGCTTTTCTCGACGAACCTCCCTTAACTATGAGAGGTACTCTTGGGGCGATAGCAGTCTCCACCAAAGCATATCTGTCACGACACGTATCCCATGCAAAGAGCCGTCCTGTCCCTGAGTCCACCACTGAATAATCACTGACCTTATAAACAGCAAAAGAAGGAATATCGGGCCATACTATAGCCACAAACCTGCATGAAAGATGCAGAGAGTCAGCTAACGACTACCCAGAAAAGTTAGACAAACCATGTTTTGCAGGAAAGTTCCCAAATAAAAGGATACATGCTTAGTATCAGGTAACAAAGAAAGTAACCACTGTGGAAGTTCATATAAATCATCTAATTCAAAAGAAAAGAGGGTCTTCTAGACATGGAGAAAGCCGATTGATAAAATTTCACCACAATGACCTCAGAGTGCCAGTGGTCTGCTTCACGTGTCTTAAATGCTCATGATGCGGACCCATAGGAATCAAACTAAATATCAGATCCCAACCCCCCACCCCCCCTCCCCACATCACCCTAAATCCATGCAGGTTCACAATGGAATGGATGTGGATTACCAGATATACAATAATAATTTCACTTATTATATTAGTGATTTAATGTCATCCTTAATTTATAGATTAAGATCCCAGGTCTGAATTTCAGAGTTAAAAGTCACAAGTTCTGCAGGTAACAAAGCGTACTTTCATTAATTAAGATTCATCCTTATTTATTACATTTACAGGTTTGTAGCCTAATCCAGTTTGATTCTAATCACCTTCAGGAGAGATAAGAAATTAGATTCTGCATCCTTCAATTCATAATGAGAATGCATGTAACATTATAGAACAACTGGACGATTTAATTTTACCATTTTTTCAGTTGAAACTAGATTTTCAGGGATCACCCAGAACCTGAATAATAAACCCAAAGAAGGTAACGAGCACCCCAGCAACATATGTACAGAGTAAATTGGACTTCTTGTCAGAGCTAGCCTTCTGACCAAACGCAAACCTACTGAAGGTGGGATCTTCCCTTGAATATAAATATAATTTTCTATTGATTAAAATTTTAAGTATTCAGACTGAACCAACCATTCAATTTAAAACAATTATATGAGAAAATGAGCTTACTTTCCAGAGCTGCTCACAGAAAGAACAGAATATGAATCATGTGGGGCAGGTGTGCTAATGTGCTTTTTCGTTTGTTTTACATGCAGCGGTTCCAGCGACTCTCCTCTGGACCTTCCTATTTCTTGTGCTGGGCCAGTACCATTAAGAGAGGGATTGGCAGTGTTTGACAACTGAAAATTCAGTAATTTGAGTTCACGTTCAACTATGAATACCGCAGAATGTTCCTTGCTTCCAGACGGTGTCGGCAGCGGAGCAACGGCAGGAAGAGATTTTGGATCAAATTCACTGAGAATGACACCTATATTAGTTCCAGTGGCAACAAGATGTGGCTGTAAAGGATGTGCAACCATGCAATAAACCTACAAAAGGGTGTAAAATCAGATATTCGGATGTATGAAACCACCGTACTTCTAACAAAAAAGACATACAATATATGGAGGGAAAATTGCCGACCAGAAGCATCAAAAAAGCTATTCTCTTACAGAAAAACATGTGACCACTTTTTGATGGAGAGATCTTGTATTTCAAATTTCATATATATATATATATTGCTTTATATTGTGGGAAAAGGCTTTGTTGTGGGAAAAAGCTTTATTGTTGTTGTTGTTGTATATTGCTTTAAATATTTTTTGATTAAATCACATCAATAAAATTGAGCAATACGGTGCATATAACCATAGTCGGATAGTGTGTGTGTGTGTGTATTGCTTTCAAATCACATAAATATTAGAGCTGACAACCAGCGTGAAAAATAGTTGGATCTTTCAACATGGGTTTGAGCAAGAATCCACGTAGCCGACCCTACTTAAAGTGGGAGAAGACTTCGCCAAATCACATCAATTAAATAGCTATGATGCATATAACTATTGTTGTGAAATTCATGTCAAATGCATACATGCACTATGTATTGCGTTATGTTAACTGTTTCTTCTATCATTACACCGAAATTGGCATATGGTAATGAATAATCTAATAGTCACTGTCATAGCATTTTTAGTTCATATGTAAAAATGAATTTTATTCATTGCCTAAATTTTAAATTTTCTACAATACAATATTCATTGCCTAAATTTTAAATTTTCTACAAATACCATATTCATTGACTTTTTTAATTATTGCTAATTAGCGATGTTAGTACAAATTTTTAACAAAAATGCCCATGGATAATCATCGTTATACAGACCTTTAACTATTATATGTTATTTTTTGAGAAATTAGAAGGAAAACATATTATTTTGCAATGAAAAATTTACGTTAAATATTTAATAAGATAGGTTAACGGACATTCAAATATTACGTCACCATATGCCAATTTTGTTAGTGTCTAAAAAGTAATATGAATTTGATTACTTAATTTGTCAATACTTAATTTTTAGCTTAGATTTTTCTAACAATAATATACAAAAAGTAATTATTCAAAGGCAGATAATGAATGTATGTCATGCATCACACTCTTTAACTGATAATTATTCACGAACCTCCTCATCTATGACAATTGTGCAATGTGTTTTATCAAAGTCATTTTTCATTTCAAATTTCCATCACTATGAAAATAACATTTTTTACGTTTGGATATAAATTAGGTATTATCAAAATAAAACCATAAGTATAATTAGTCAAATTCAATTAAAAATCCTAATGTATTCTTCATATTTAGTTGAGTTTCATATCTAGATTAACTCTATACTTTTTGTTCTTTGAAGATAAAAGGATTCTTCATCTTTGCACAGAATATTGCAAATGATTAAATTACTGATTCCACTTCCAACTAAAAATGTGTGAACTTCTTACAAAATATGATTTATAATACAATGTTTTCATCTCGATAAAAGCAAAAAAATCAAGGATGGATATGGATATATCAATAGCTTTTCAACATAGTCATCCTAAATAGGTGACATTAAATATCCTAATTATATATGACTTAGTCGATTTCCAATTTCATTAATAAAAAATATATTGTGATGGATCATATATACATGGATATCAACCAATCCATTGTTGATGTGATAAAATAGTTTATTTGACAAAATATCTTTATATTAATATGTGGCCTCTCAGTGAAATTTCTAGTTCTGCCCCTGAAAATCAGGAAAACTTAATAAGAGACCATAGTTTTTGAAGAATGCATACCCTGAGTTTCTTGTTAGGTGCTAAAGCCTGTGCAGGAATAAGTGATGATAATTCACACAATGGTCGAGTTAGAGCTGAATATGTTGGATGCTCAATAGCCCTGAAGAAAAAGAAAAAGAAACTAATCTTCCAACATGGAAAAGATGAGGAAAACCAGAATTACAAGTATTATACTGATAATAGTGAGTAATATCAACAGATAAAATAGAAATAGTACCAGATATGAGAATCTTTGACACAGGTAAGAATGTCAAGATTTGGAGCTCGAGGGTGACACCAAGATGCCACACTGTGGCAAGCAAGCTTGGGAACGGGCTTGATGCGCCTTAGCTCCTGAGAAAGAATTGTCCAGTTATATGATAATGAAACATCTATATTTGTGTGTGGCAACTAGGTAAAAGTTACATCGGAGTAAAAACCAGAAGATTTAAGTGGAGATGACCTTAAATGAAACAGTATCCCAGATAGCCAAAGTTTTATCTGCTCCAATTGTAATTAATTGTGGAGCAGTCCCTAAAACCCTGGAAAGCTCCACAGCGATCACTCCTCCATCATGAGCCTAGAACAAATAAAAGAACCACACAAGAAATGGTTGTTTAGCTAGTAAAAGATGAGAAAAAATTATTGTGAAATTACGCATCAGTTTCAATCAAAATAAATATAGCATGAATTTGCATTCCTTTGGACAAATAATGTCTAGGTTGTTCCACCTTCAGGCTAAGCTTTGGCACTAGGTCACGAGAGTCCTGGATATGGTCTGCACTCCAGATTATAAGTAATCCATCACTTGCACCGGAAACTAAAAGTGCCTGAAAAAGAAAGCAAATTAACAGAAAAACATGTAAAAAGATGTGAAAAAATCCAGATAGGTACCCATCTAACATGATTGTAGTATGATGTCCAATGGTTAAACTGACATGAGAGGACGAGCTTTGACAAACTTCTTGGTCAACAATGCCAAGGGGTACATGGTTCTTAAAGTTTGTTAATGCTTTTTCGAGATCTAATAGTGGGGACTGGGAGCTGAATCCTTGGGATGTGCCTACATCCATCCTGCTTTCCATTGAGTCCAGTGAAGGTGTGCCATCAAGTTGCGAAGTGAGAAAAAAAGATTTTCTCGCTTCCCCGAAGCTATATATTTCCATTACAATATAATAGTTTTTTATCAACTACACCTCAAATAAAAAACTATATAAAGCTTAAGGAAGTAATTCAAGGGATCACAACAACGCCTCAGGTTATTGATGCAATTATTCCCAAACTGGAGGGTTGGATCGGATTCAAAATTTGGGACTTTGTCCAAATTTTTTTTTTGACACTCATAAAAGGGGGATACACTCGGAGGTGTTCGCCCCACTTTATTAAATTAATGGATGAAAATACTTACAGCGGGGAAACTAAAAAAACAAAAGTCAAGGAAGATGGTACAAGAGATACCATCCGCCACCCACAAAAATTACATGGAAAGCCAATCGGAACAGAAGTTATTTGCAGCGATACATATATTCTCCTTATAGAAACGCTGCCCAGCAAAAATCAGCTTGTTTCTTCCCAACCAAATGCTCCAAAACGCAAAGGGAATGATTCTGTCCGATCTAGGCCGAGAACAAGCAGCAGCAAGGCTCTCCCAGAATTCAGGCAAAGAAGAACGATTCACCCATCCCACGCCATCCCAGATGGCCTGCACGAAGGGGCAGAGCAAGAAGAGGTGGTCGGAGGTTTCAATGTCGATGCCGCACAGAGCACATGTAGGGGGGATGTTCGGAATAATGGAAGAGCAACGGGCTCGCGTAAGTAATCTATCACGTCTGAGAATCCAAAGGAAGATGCTGATCCTCTCCGGAATCTTGAGATCCCAGATGAGCTTGCAGTGCCGAAGGAGAGAATCATCCGCAATCAAAACAGGGGGAAGAATGGAGAGGTAAGCCTTACGTGTGGAGAAGGTCCCATCCAACCAGGCAAAGTGGTCACGGCCCGAAGAAGGCGAAGGAGCATCCGTCAGAAGAGTCATCAAATTTGTGAAGTCAGAGAGTCGCTGGTCGGAGAGCGTGCCCAAAAAGGTAGGGCACCAGACACCATCGGCCCAGCAAGAGGCCACCGAAGCCATTTTATCCCCGGCCATCGCAAAAAGACGGGGAAAAAGATTCATGAGACTGCCCCTCCCGGACCAGTCCACAGTCCAAAATCGAAACGATCTCCCATCGCCAATAACCGGGGCGACCAGCGAGCGGTTGGAATTGAAGACGTCCAGGATATCGCGCCAGAAAGAATTGGAAGGACCCGGGGAATGGATGCCAAAAATAGATGCAAATGCATTCCCAGCTGCCACGCGAATGCATTGCAACAAGAAATTCTCATCCCGGCCAAGAAGCCTCATCGCCCACTTGAGGAGCCAAGCGTCACGAACCACCTCCAGGCGCCTAACGCCAAGGCCCCCGTCTCTTTTCGGCCTAGAGATGTCGTCCCATCGAACCAAATGTAAACCTCTAGTGGCCGAACCATTCTTGCCCCACATGAAACGCCTCATAGCTTTCTCCAGATGGAGGCGAATTCCTTTGGGAAGACCACGAGCCGAGAAGAAGTATATGGGAATAGCCGATAGGACTGATTTGATAAGCACTAATCGACCGCCTTTGGATAGCAATGCCGATCGCCAGCCAGTTAATCTGCCATCCACCTTTTCAATCACTCGGCGATAGTCCCGCAGACGAGGCCAACCAAGAGAGAGAGGCAAGCCCAAGTATTCAAGCGGAAGTTCTCCAAGGGGAGCCCCCAAGATCGAGGCGCAATCCCTGGCCTCGAGAGCCGATAATCCAAAAGGCACCACTTTGGACTTAGAGCCGTTGATGTGGAGACCCGATATCTCGCAAAAAAGTTGAATCGTTGTGGCCATCCCCAAGACCTGAGACTGATCTCCCTCAATAAAGCAAAGGGTGTCATCCGCGAATTGAATTAAGGGGATGTGAAGGGCATCCAAATAACAGCCACGAGTAAGACCAGCACTTGCCACGCCGTGGATCATGCGAGGCATAACGTCAACGGCCAGAACGAAGAGGAGGGGGGCGAGATTGGCTGTAATCTCAATATTTATCGTAGACTTTGTCCAAATTAGGATCTTTTCGTCCCAAATTAGTTAATCGGTTAATTTTACTTACGCTAAATAAATCGAGATTGGCTGTAATCTCAATATTTATCGTAGATTAGTTAGTTAGTGGGTCAAAGAGAGTCGGTTAGAGTCAGTCAGGATTTTATTTGATTTGATGTTATCTTCTTTCTATTTTTGTAATGTCAGCTCTCCTATATATAAAGAGGATGATAGTCCATTGTAAGCAGATCGGGTTATGAACTAAAATATTGAGTTTTGGTTTGGAGAGAACCTCCACCATTACCCCCCTTCCCCCAATTTCTAGGGTTTCTCCTCTCATCTTGTTCCTCTCTCAACCACGCGAAGCACATCACGATCTTCTTCTCTCTTCTCATCCCTTTTCGTTTTTCCGCTTGCATCATTTTGGTATCAGAGCATGGAAACCGAATCGTTCTTACGATTCAACGATCCTATCGCATACTGGTGCTTCAAGTTCAATCTAAGCCACATCTCTCGTGGTTCATGTTCACGTCAACAAAAGTTCAAGAATCGTCTCCTAGCAAGTTTCAAAGTTCAAGAATTGATGCACACACTAATCCAGGAAGAATCACTCACCACCAACAAAAATCAGATCGTTGCATCTTCTGTGCAACCCGATCCTAATCAAGAGAATGAAGGTATTTTCAATTTAGAAGAAGATTTTATTATTACAATTGTTGTATAACAAAACAATGAGGACTTAGAACCAATCTACGATAAAGGCCCAGAGAATGAAGGATACGAAGTCCTCGATTTGTTCTCACCCAAAGCTGCTATCCAAACTGCAGTAGAACCTTCCCTTTTTGGAAGTATTGTTGACAGTACGCACTACGCACACTCAGGGACGATTTCAAACTCTAGGAGCACAACAAGGCGGTGATTCAACATGCTCTAACCCTCCAAACATACTTCCGAACTGACGAACAACCAGCAGAAAACATAGTTGCAACCTCTGATTTTGCTACATGCCATCTGATCTCGTGTGAAGAAGAAACCCTAGCAGTTGCAGAACTGGAGGCCAAGAATAAGTGTCCTCGTCCACGCGTAATAGTGAGTCGCAATAGATGGGAAAGGTCATGGTTTGCATCCTCCTTCGTCAATCGATACTCGATCAATAATCCTCGACCTCGTCGCCGATCATTACTCCACCGCTTCCATGTTCACGAGGGAGAAAACCACATCCAAAACCGTGGTAAAAGCAGCCATTGTTGCATGCCTCCTCGGCCAAGGAACAATTGCCAGAACCCTCGATTCCAACACCAATCCCCCCCCATCGCCCCCACCACCGCTGCTATTTGAAGGAAGAAGGTAAAATATATGTTGTAGAAGTTGGTATTTGGTATTTAGTCAAAGTGGTCATTGAATAGAGAATAATCGGTATTCGGGCGACTATTTGGAATTATTCGGATTTATTTTTTTAAAAAAAATATTTTTAATATAGAAATGAATTTTAATACATATATTCTTATATATTTATACATATATTATCATAAATCAACAAGAATACAACATAAAAGTATCCATTAAAAACATACGCATACAGAGCTTTGACATTTTTAGTAATATCATGACAAATGGTAACTCTTCAGAATTTTTTTTTAAAAATCCAGCATTTAACTACCAGTCAGCCGAATAATCAGACCGACTTTGGATGACTAGAGTTTATTCAGTTGGAAATCCCCTGCACGTCATAGTCGGAGTTGGCAAACTATTGCAACACTGGGTAAAACCCTAGAGGCCTAGAGTGAGTAGGGGTAATTCTTCAAAAGGGAATCGAATCTTGATGAATCTTTGATTTATCATCACCATAGTCCTTTATTATACTCCTATCTTAGACAAAGCAATAAAACTTATCGGTAATTCTCTTTAATTAACAACTAACCTCTAATTTGTAACTAACCCTAATTATTGTATAAAAATAACATCTTTTTATTTTCTTTATTTTCCTTATATTTTTCTTATTAAAAATCTAAAAAATTATATTAATTATTGTATATATTTATTTTGACAATAAACGAAAAACAAAATTACAAAAAATGCAAAAGAAGTAAAAAGGGTGTTTTTATCCATTAAAAATCCTTTCAAAAATTTTACTTTATTTATTTGATTTCTTTTGGTTTTTTTGTTCAACATGAAACTTGTAGATCTCATCGAGATCTACAACTTTCATGCTTTGACTTTTCTCTAATTCCATTTCCTTTTATTTCTTTTTGATTTTTTCTTTATTTTTCTCTTTTTGAATAATTTTATTGGGCCATGTGGCGCTCTTCGGAGCCCGCTCTCCTGTCGCCACCTGCCTACCTGACAGCCGTTCATCTCCTCCTGACGGGCTCACCATGGTCGCACACCCACGCCTCCCTCTCGACCCTCTGATCATTTTTATCAGAGTTATGCCAACCACTCGTTAGCGCCTCCTCCTTGGTCATTGGATCGCATGATCCAACGACCATCGTGCCATCTCCCGCCTCCAGTAACCCCCCCCCCTCTTCCCATTATCACCTTGTCGCCCTCTGCCCTTCTCCCTTTTAATGTGGTTGTTACCACTCCCTCTCCACTCGCTTGCGTCACCCCCAAGTAGCCCCATCTTCCTCGCTTCTCGCGCACGCCCTAAAGCCTTGACTCCAATCTTCGAGGGCTTATACAGCCGTCATCCAACCCCCTTTAAAACCTACACTTCCGACCACTTCTTCGCCCATCCACCAACTCAGGGGCGATGACCTAGCTCTCCTCCCTCCTCCTGTGACAGGGGATGACAGGATCGACGAGCGATGATGGTTGTCTGCCCCGGTGCTCCATATTTATGGTAGATTAAATTAGTTAGTGGGTCAATTAGAGTCAGTTAGAGTCAATTAGGATTATTGTTGTGAAAGTCGGCCGACTAGTCGAGTCGGGGGGGTACCCCCGACTCGACTAGGCCTAGTCGACCATTAGTCGGTCAACCCGACTAATCGGGCCGACTAGTCGGTCAAATTCCTAAGTAGTACCTGGGAATTACTTAAATACCCAGGTTCTACGTAATGTTTTTTTTTACTTAAAAACTACAGAGGTGTCGCATGTTGAACATGCGACACCTCTTAAGTTTTTTTTTTACCCAGGAACTGCGTTAGTGTCGCATGTTAAATATGCGCTATAGATAGCGCATATTCAACATGCGACATATGTCCAGGGAATTCCTATCGAAATGGTCTGTACAGGTATCGCAGGTCTCGAAATTCACTGTATAGGTATCGCATGTTGTATATGCGACATGAAGGGATAACGCATGTTCAATATGCGTTATCCTTACAGGAAATTTTCATCGGAATGACTGGGGCAGGTGTGGGCTTTGAAAATTGAACATATGACGCATGTTCAAAATGCGTCATCTTTACAGTAAAGTTTTCGGCGAAAATGGTTGTCCAAGTGTGGGCTTTGGAATGTCAAGTTTTTAAAAACCCTTGGAAAGACATTTTTGTAGACATTCCCATGTTTTTAATGTAAATAGACATTTTTGTAAACATTCCAGACAATGCAAACACTGTAGACATTCCAAACATCAAAGAAGACATTTCAATATAAACTTGTTCATGAATACACTTTACATTTTTTGCATCATATTAAAAATTACATTGATTACAATTCAACGTTTTTTCCTCCGATGGTATGTAATCGTAGAATCTGGAGGATGGAACGGTAATAGACGGTTCGCTTCGTCTATCATGTGGATTTGAGAGGGTCCTGCGGCATCTTCCTCGAATGTAGGCATAGACGGCGGCGTTAGTGTGCAGTAAGTTGGTCGTGTCTGGCCGGGGTCCAATCCTTGCCTCAACGGTGCTTGAGGCGTTGGCAAGTCCTCTCTTGGTCGCTCGGTGGCAGGTGTGAAGTAGTCTCCTTGCTCAATGTTATCATCCTCCGCAGCGGCCTCTTCAAAGTCCATGGGTTCCGCGACTTGTTCACGTGCCCTACCACGACCTCTTCCTCGTCCCCGTCCTCTTGCCCTTCCCCGCCTTGCCTCCTCCCTGGCCACATCTGCACGCTCGTCATGTAACGTGACTGCATCCGCAAAATGTAATGACAGCCACTCCGTCATTTCCGCCTTCGCTTGTGCCGCAATCTCGCGGCATTCCTCGTGTCCAATGTCGTAGACACGGCTCCACAGAGCGAGCTGCATCCAAGGAAAATACGTAGATGTAAATTTGAAACAATTTTGTTAATTAATTTACCAAAAAGTTATATTTCGAGTACTTACGTTGCTTGCCAGGGTTGCCCCCAAACGTCCGATAAATCTTCGAGTAATGGTCCCATACCATTGCTCGTATGCGGGCGTCGCGAATACCCCTCTGGACCGATCGATGCGAATAGTTCTAACTTCCCGCTCTTCCCAGCGTGCAATATACAAGCTGTGTTTCGCCCTCCAATCCACATGTACTTTCCCCCTCAAATCGATAGCGTGGAGTTCTGGAAATGTGGAGCAACGCTTTGGGATGTCTTGAAGACCCCCAAATTGTCTCCTAAACCGATCTGGGTAGTAATACTCCACAATGTGGAAGTATATCAAAGGCACTTCAGCTCTCCAAATTTGTTCGCCCTCAAGAGAGTTGGCTGGGAGATGGGCGCGGATCTCATCCGTATAGGGAGTCCAAAATACCTGAATGCAAAAATTGTATTACGATTAGTATTTGTTTTGTTGTTATTGGAAAAATTTTCAAATGTAAAATTACCTGGTCGGGTGATTGCATGTCAAAAGCATCCCTGTAGGGTCTCACCACGTGTGTGGGCTGTCTACGATGGGCAAACGCCGTTGCCCAGCGGACTCCTAACGGGCGCCCGTACCATTCTCTGCCGTCCCTAACAACTGGAGCAATGTGGGGGAAATGCTCCCAAGCCCAGAGCTGAAGTAGGATGACCGAGCCTCCAATCTCCTCGGTCGCCATGTCCGCTGCCAAACATAGATGTCTGTAAAGATATGCAAGTACGGCCGATCCCCAGCTCAATGTCCCAGAGAACTCAAAATCCTGTAGATGTGGTAGAGCTATAAGTGAAACCAAGGATCCAGACTTGTCCGTGAAAAGTACTCCACCAAGCAACTGCAAAATGTACGCTCGAGCGTGTCTCTGTACGACTAGCTCGTCTGCATCCTCAGCCAACTCTGAAAAATTGGTGGACAGCCAGCTTGCTGACACCCTGCTGCCAACTATGTCTGCGGGCAGTGGCCTAACACCCAACAATTCCTCGCATGTATCTGCCCATGTCGCTCCAGGTGTTGTCTCCCCGGTAACCGCAGGCCCATCAATTCGCAGCCCCAAGATGAATGCCACATCCTGCAAGGTGATAGTAATCTCCCCACTAGGCATGTGGAAGGTGTGCGTCTCGGGTCTCCATCGTTCAACTAAAGCTGTCACAAGATGCCAATCCAGGGTAATGAACTCGAGGTCTGAGATGCATCCAAATCCTGCTTCGACTACGTAAGGCAGTAGCCGGTCATCCAAAGGGATCCGACGTACATGTGTCTCTCGTCGCTGGCAACGCAACCACGAAGATTCCTACAAGAAAATTGTTAGGAAAGAAAATTGAAGGAAGGAAGGAAAATTGTTAAGAAAATCGTTTGTAATGCTGCTGCTTGCACCAGAGATTTCATGGAACCATTTTTAAAGACGCTATTGAAGTTGCTCGCGACGTGTCTCGTACAAAAACGCCAATATGCAAAGGGTTCTAATAAATCCACGTCAGCATCTTTCATAGCGGCTTTTATACCAGAATGCCTGTCGGAGATGATACAGATTGGTCCAGCTCGCATGCCAATTACCCTTAGACGAACCAACGAAAGAAACCACTTCCATGACGACAAGGATTCCTCGTCGACGATCCCGAATGCAAGGGGGACAATATGTTTATCCCCATCAACCCCGCAAGCAATGAGCAGTTTCTGTTTGTACTTCCCGTACAAATGTGTCCCGTCAACACTAATCAGTGGCCGACAATATTTGAATGCTTCAATGGAAGGACCAAATGCCCAAAAACATCGTTCAAATCTGCGGCAGAGAGGTTTCCGAGGATCAGGATGGTCGCTGTATTCAATATCAATTTCAGTCCCTGGAATAGCGGCCTTCATTGCATGCAAAAAAAGGCATTTCAGCATATGACTTCTTCCAGTCACCAAATACAATTCCGATGGCCTTCCTTCGAGCATCCCAAGCCCTTTTCCTTGAAACCCAGTAGTTGTACATCTCGTGGATGTGAGCTCTACAACTAGATACACGAACATTAGGGTCATCCCTAACAAGAGTTAGCAACGATCTGGACATGAATTTGTAGTCCAACTGAGGGTGATCTTGATTAACTGTTGGGTTTATACAAGTGTGTGCCCCAACAACCTTGGAGATCACCCACAGTCCATCAAATTTTCTGAAATATCCTCGTAAATACCAAACACAACCATTTGCTCTCTGCGAACAAAAAACCGACCATATCAAGCTGGTGGATTCCTTGACAATGAAGTCAAAATGTGATAGAATGTGGAACTTCTTCACAACGTACACCAAATCCTCCCTACATTTGAACGTCCTACCCTTGCGGATTTCGTCAGCAACACCATCAAGTCTAGACTTGCTTCGAATGTCGTCTTCATATGTTGAACGAGTATTAGACCCTCTAACCCCAAAAAAGGGTATACGGGGTGTAATAGTATGCGCGGTTTGTTCATCAGTTGGGAGCTCCTCGTCCATCAGATCATCTTCGACATCTTCGCTACCTTCTTCCAGGTCATCATCGGTACCCCAAGGGATGAAATCCTGATCCATCCGGTTAACCTCTCGCAGCAACGGCTCACTCAAGCCCAAATCCTGAACCGTGCTTGGCTGCGTTACAGGCGCATCCGTATCATGGTCGGGTCCCGTGGTTGGGACAATTCTTGGTGGCGTGCTGCGGACAACTGCTGCTTGTGTGCTCGGGACTCCAGACGATTCCTTGTTAGTCATAACAGTTGGGACTTCGCTCACAGATACATCTTCAACATAAATATCGGTAGGCATTGATTTCCCAATGGTCCGAGCGTACACAATAACTGTCTGCACATCATCATCATCGACAATAGATGAAAATGATGGTTCCTCCCCTGGGCCTCGAGGGACGCGATGTAATAATCGGATTTTTTGACTGTCAACATCCAAGTTGAACTTACGGCAAACCAAGTTCAACATCTCATCGAACGTCATATTAGGAGTCAACACAAACCCCCTCACGTTGGTTGACGATCCGGACATGAGTGTACTACTCAAATGACACATACAATACAACTGCTCCATTCTAACCTAATACGTGACACAACGTACAAGCAAACGTCATACATTCGAGAAATGAAAATAATATGCATATGATACAAAAAAAATTAAAGAAAACGTTTTACCAAGTCCAATTGTTCGCAGCAGGTGATTAGCCCTAATGAGAAGCGGGGACGGCTAGGACGGTGACAATCACTGAAAACAAGGAAAAGGAGTGTTCCGCGGGGCTAGGAGTGACCAAAATGGGTGTTGTTGAGAGAGGAGGAGACCAAAAGATGAGGGTGGAGAGGAGGGCGTCGGGGGCGGCTGGGTCGCTGGAGAGGGAGGACTTAGTCGGGCAAGGGCGCGGGGAAATGAGAAGGCCGCTGGGCGCGGGTCTTAATTAGGGTCGATATCGCATGTTGAATATGCGCTATCTATAGCGCATATTGAACATGCGACACTAACGCAGTTCCTGGGTAAAAAAAACTTAAGGGGTGTCGCATGTTGAACATGCGACACCTCTGTAGTTTTTGAGTAAAAAAAAACATTACGTAGAACCTAGATATTTATGTATTTCCCAGGTACTACTTAGGAATTTGACTCCGACTACTCGACCGACTTTTACATAGAGGTTTTTTATTTTTTTTTTAATTTTTGCTTTTTTTAAATCAAACCTATTCTACTATGCCTAATGTTATATTTAAAGTCAATTACTCCTTTTGTTTCATTATAATAGTATAGAAAATATTCAAATCTATGCAAATATATAAGAATACATGTAAAAAAATGATTTATATTGCAAATTTATAAGAATATATGTATAAAAAATGATTTATATATTAAAAATAAATAAAAATTTTTAATTTAATAAATAAATAAATAACAAAAATTCAAAACCGACTAAATCCGATTAGTCGTCCGATTGCCGATTAATCCTTAGTCAGTGATCCCACTGACCGAGTACCGACTACCATTTTCTGCAACCTTGATTAGGATTTTATTTGATTTGATTTGATGCTATCTTCTTTCTGTTTTCGTAATGCCACCTCTTATATATAAAGAGGAAGGTAGTCCATTGTAAGGAGATCGGGTTATTAATTAAAATACTGAGTTTTGATTTGGAGAGCCTCCACCATTATCCCCCTTCCCTCAATTTCTAGGGCTTCTCCTCTCATCATGTTCCTCTCTCAACCACGCGAAGCGCGTAGCAATCTTCTTCTCTCTTCTCATCTTTTTTCGTTTTTCCATCTGCATCAATTGGTAGGTTGATGCAAACGGAAAAATGAGAAGGGATGAGAAGAGAGGAAAAGATCGCGATGCAAGATGAGAGGAGAAACCCTAGAAATTGGGGGAAGGGGGATAATGGTGGAGGCTCATTCCAATCCAACTCAATATTTTAATTCATAATATGATCTCCTTGCAATGAACTACCATCCTTTTTATATAGGAGAGGTGGAAATACAAAATAAAAAGAAGATAACATCAAATCAAATCAAATCCTAATTGACTATAACCGACTCTAATTGATCCACTAACTCATTTAATTTACCATAAATATTGAGATTATAATCAATCTCAATTTATTTAAGTAAATAAAATTAACCGACCAACTAATTGGGATGAAAAACTCTAATTTTGACGAATCCCCAAATTTTAAATCCAATCCGACCCGCCAATTTGAGAGTAATTGCATCGGTCATAAAATCGTAGGTACTAGGAAATATGTTGACAGAAAGGAAGAAAATCTATATTGGACTACAAGAGCCACACACTGCATAGGTTGTTTGAAGATAACCTCATATTATCACATCAAGTTTTCGTGTTCACCAAGGCAAAAAATATTATTAACGTCATCTATGCCCAAACTTCAATTTTAGCAATGATAGAAGTTATGCGGGTAGTGATTTGGGTGAGACTTGTCATTGCTCAATTTGCCACAACATTTTCTACTTTACAGAGTTTCTTTGGAGCAAGGAATTCCCATGAATGCTTTTTTGAATTTCAAAATAGTGAAAGAATAGTCCGCATGCTTCTCAACTTCAAGGACAGAGTTTATGAAGCATAACTGTAAGAAGCAAGTCTTTTTTTGCATGTTGTTTATGTCCTTAACACCGTGAAGTTATTGGTTGCAACCCTGAAATTAATGGATTATAAAGAAATCCACCAATGAGATTTCACTATAAAGCGATGGATATAGCTTGGGTGTGCAATATGATGATGATACACTTTTTTCGTTGAGGGCGGATGTGAGGAGATCAAGGCCTTGAGTATTGCGCCGGACATTTTTGGAGAGCTTTCCAAGCTGGCAATAAATAGAGCCAAGTCAACCTTGTTCCTTTTAGGTTCTGGGAAATCAAAGATTGGGGATTATACAAGAATCATTGATACACCTAGGGGTGCCCTCCCGGATTATTACCTTGAGATGCCCCTGACTCGCAGTTGCTTGAGGCAATCAGATTGGATGGTGGCCATCGAGAAGCTAGAATGGAAGTTGTCAGATTGGAAGACCTCTTGCCTCATGGAGTTAGGATCGTGCTTTTATAGGCAGTGTTGGCAGTGATTCCCACCTTTTCCATCTCTTTGCGGACCCTACCAGTGGGGATTCAGAACTGTATAAAGTCATGTATGTGCTGCTTCTTTTGGAGTCGTCTAATGGGCAATCAAGAGGTGTTCGCATAATGAATTATAGCTGATTACTTCACCCAAGGAACATGGGGGACTGGGGGTCCTAAGACTGGAAGTGATGAATAAGACCCTTCTGATGAAGTGGGGGCAAGGGAGGACCTCACTTGTGGACTCCTTCAGGACATTTATGATATTTGGATGCAACCGACACTGGATTTGTCCTCTCAGCGTTGTTCCTCTGCATTATAGAAGGGGATTTGTTCAGTAATGTAGAGTTTGATGGAGCATATGTGCTCGATGGTGGGAAACAAGGATTTTTCCCTTCTCGAGAAGGACAATTGGATAGGAAATGGGCAGCTACAGGTTTGTTTCCCTCGACTAGTTGTGAGGTTGGAGGACCAAGAGTTGTTGGTCAGTGATGCTTGGGTGGATGGTCAGTGGATGCCATGCTTCTCCTCCCCGCTATCCGATCGATGCTTCAAGGTGTTTCTACAGTTGTCGGATTATATTGTGGACGCTCCAGGGTCAAGTATGGGAAGAGATCACTAGGCGTGGCATGATGGAGTTTTTCTATCAAGAAGGCATACATGGCTCTCACGATTGGGATTGACTCGCATCTGGGCGATATGGAGAGGCAGTATTGTTGAGAGTTTTGTGTTATATTACTATTTTACAGTTTGTTTACTTCTCTGTCCTTGTTATGTAATTTATCCATTAAGGTTTCTCACTTCTATATAAGAGAACCCTTGGACTTTAAGAATGAACAACAAAGTATTCTCTTCTGCATGGTATCAGAGCAGAGATCCTAGACCGGAGCCATGAGCCCCACCCCCTACCCTACCTCTCCTTGCCTCGCCACCTCCCACTGCTCCTCGGATCAGCATGTCATCTCTCGGCAGTGGCCAAGGCATCGCCTAGCGGCAACCTAGCACTGCAATAGACCCTGCAGGGATTTGGCGCCACCGGACCATGCCAAAGGGCACCTCCTAGTCGCGGCAAGCGCAGTGCAGCATCAACAGGTCGTGCACCAGGGCACCGCACAGTCGCCAGCAGGCGCAACCTGCATTCCAACGCCATTTAACAATGCCCGACGTAGCTCCAACGGCTTTGAACATCGCCCATTAGTGTCTGGAGGTTCTCCTACTACCCTGGTGTGCTGCCTAAACATTCATTGCCATTCCACAATTAGTTTTCTAGTCTGATTCTGATGTTTTGGGCCCGGTTTCAAACCATTTTGGTCCTTATTTCACTGAATTTTGATTAGGGTCGGTTATCGTATGAGTCTACGCTCTCAACCACCTCTTTTCATCTCTGTATAGACGCTTCACGATCTAAGGTCACAATGTCAGAAATCAGAGTTGATATGCCATCTACATGTGCCTTCAAGGATCCAACACCTGTAGTCAAGAATCAAGATGGACGACACAAATTATGAGTTGTGGACGACGCAGTTCATGAATATACTACAAAGCCATAGTAAGAAGCATATTCTGACGCATGATGAACTGGTGGACAAGATTGGGACCAATGCCTCATGTGAGGCAGATGACGTATATGCCAAGATATGGCTATCTGGTATTGTCTCTGTTGAGATAAGCAACGATATCATGAGCCACCCGAAGATACTCTCACGTGAGGAATGAGTCGACGAAGATATTGCAACTCCAGCATGATATCTTTATGACCGAACAAAGTGATCATCCTCTTCATGCCCTGTATACATCTCTGAGGGTTATGTTTGAGTGATTCCATAGATACATACCTTAATGGCCTCACCAGAGCGGTATAAGGCCTATAGAGATTCTGTCATGATCATAGGGTTTCTGGATGCCCTCAACCTAGAATATGATCCAGTTAGCTCTCAGCTTCTCATGGAAGCTACCATACATTCTATGGAGGAAGCGTACTGCAGGCTAAACTGACTGAGTATCCACTCTGCCACGTATTCTCGACATCGTCAGCTATGGCAACTTCTCATAGTAGATGTGGTTTATCTCCGTTCAAACGAGACATACATGGCAGAGGCGGTTCATGCCCACGTCAGCGATGTTCATACGGTCACCGATCGGGCCACTCAAAGGATGCGTGCTACTTCAAGCATGGCTTGCCACCATCAGTTTGTTTTGATGAGTAGGTTCAGACTGCTTCAGATCTCACCAATCATCGTTACGATGACTTCGTTGCTCGTCTGAGAATCTTCTAGTATCAGTCCTTCAGGTATTAGGGCTTCTACCTCTACTAGTACATCGGGTTTTACTCATGCATTATCAGTTGCTCTGGACCAGATCCTTCAAAATGGATAATGGACTCCGAAGTGTCATATCATCTATGTGTTGATCGCATGCAATTTGGTAATAGTCCAGCACAATCAAGTAGATCATTGGTGATTACTGATGGGACACATTCCCCTGTTACTGGACAGGGGGGATAATTTGACTGCATCCATACATCTACAGAACTTTCTTCATGTATGTGCCTTCTGCATAGATTTACTATATATCAGTCAGATTACAAACGATTTACATTGACATGTGATATTTGACCATAGTTCCATAGTTTTCAGGATATACTCATGGCAGGGTAATTGGATGTGGCCGTGAACATGGAGGGTTGTACAAGTTAACCCAGTCTCCTTATGTTGGTGCCACTTCTCGCAGAGTCAATTTCTCCCTACACGTGGCATCTCAAATTTGGTCATCTCCCATTGCAAAAGATTTGTCGCCTCATCCTTGACATCTCTACCAAGTCCAGTTTCCAGTGTGAACCATGACAACTTGGAAAGCATCATCAATCCAGCTTTCCGAGTTGTCAAGGTCGTAGTAGTCAGATTCTTTTTGAGTTATTTCATTTTGATATGTGGGGTTCAAGTTATGTACCTGATCATCAGGGACACAATAAAGGATACATGTATTATTTGATTTGTGTTGATGATTTATCCATATTGTCTTGGGTGTTTTTGTTAAAACATAAATTCGAATCTAGTATGTTGATTAAGAACTTTATGGTTGAAATAAAGAATATATTCTTTACCTTCATAAAATATATTCGTTCTGATAATGTTCTTGAGTTATATACTGCACAACTGTCTCGTTTTTTAACCCACATGGCATTATCCATCAGACTTCTTGTCCATATACTTCTCAACAAAACGATGTTGTTGAACGCAAACACCACCATCTTCTAGATATCGCCAGGACTCTCTCGATACAAAGTCGGGCTCCTCATTCATTCTGGGGTGATGATGTGATGACAACATGTTATCTTATAAATCGGATGTCCTCTACCATTTTGGGTGAAAAGTCACCCTTCTCCCTTGCTTTTCCAGAGAATGACATTTTCTTTCGTACGCCATGAATATTTGATTGTGAGGCATTGTCCATCTCTTGCATCTTGGTCGTAACAAGCTCTCTCCTCGAGTTGTCAAATGCATGTTCGTTGGGTACTCTCGCACCCAAAAGAGTAATCGATGTTTTGATCCTCTAAAAGAAAATTACTATGTCAGTGACAATGTTATCTTCTTTGAGTCCATCATGTACTATTCTCCTGTAGGTGACAGATTGACTCCCTCTGAGTCTGCACGTATACATGTATCTCAGCATGTTCTCCTACAAGTGACAGATTGAGTCCCTCTGAATCTAGCATGCCTCAGGTAAATTCTAAAATTTTGGTTTCGACCGATGGTACTAGTGGTGTACATGATATACATAAACAATCACAAGATGAGCATGCAGATACACATGGTGAGCCATAACCACCACATGAGAGTGATCTGGGCCGGTCTATTGCCTAACGGAAAGGTAAACATTCATGTGCACAATACCCTCTCGCAGGTCATGTGTCTATGGAGCGACTCTCACCAGATTTCAGGTAGATTGTTGTGGGATTATCTGCTATTGAAATTCCATATACATATTAGGATAATTAAAAGATGAGCCAATGACGCCTAGCCATGGAGGCGGAGATGGTCACTTTAAAGTCTCGTGGCACATGGAGCACTATTGCAGCTCTTGCAGATGTATCCAATGTGGAATGCAAATGGGTGTTCACTATGAAGCATCAAGCAGATGGTAGCATTAATCGCTACAAGGCAAGGCTTGTAACTCGTGAGTTCACCTAGACCTATGGGGTCGACCATTAGGACACCTTCTCTCCAGTAGCCTATCACTCCACACTTCGGATTCTCATCTTCGTTGCAGTCACACGGGATTGGCCTCTATATCATCTTGATGTGACGAATGCCTTCCCCTATGGTGATGTAGATGAGGAAGTCTACATGCAGCAGCCACATGGGTTCAATGTTGAGGAATGACAGAAGGTGTGCAAACTTCATAAGGTAATTTATGGCCTTAAACAGAGTCCAAGAGCACAGTTTCAGAATCTTTTGGACGTGATAGAGCAGTAGGGGTTCATGAGATGAACTGCATATCAGTCCATGTTTGTTTAGAGGCCTCAGAAGGGTATTGTCGATATACCGGTGTATGTTGATGATATCATCATTACATTGGGATAATTTAAAGGCATTCATGCAGCTAAGACTTTTCTTGGACAGCAATTTATTACCAAGGACCTTTGCAGTCTACGATTCTTCTTTGCACCAGGGTCTACCAAGAACCGACGAGGTCTTGTGATGGCCCAGAGAAGTATGTTACTGACCTTCTCTCAGAGACATGTATGGAAAATTGCAAGCCAACGACTACTCCTTCACCCGAGCATGAAACTATGCAGTGATGTCACTGAGAAGGTAAACAAGAGGAGATACATGGTGCTCGTTGGGAAGCTTTTATATGTGATAATAACCAGACCAGACATCATTTACAGTGAGCAAAGTGAGTCGGTTCATGGAGCAGTCTAGACAGGCACATATGGATGCAATCCATATGATTTTGAGGTATCTGAAGACTTCACCTGGCACTAGTCTTTTATTTAGCAGAGGTATATCCCTTGCTATTACAACTTAGGCAGATGCAGACTATGCAAGATGCCTCAAGGACGTGAAGTCTACTTCTGGCTTCATTCTGTTCATAAAGAGTTCCTTGGTATCATGGAAGAGCAAGAAGCAAACAATTGTCGCCATATCCAGTGCAGAATCTGAATACAAAGCTATGGCACAAGGGAGCATACAGATGGTACGGGTCAAATCCGTTCTAACTGACCTAACTATTGAGGTACCTCTTCTGATGCACCTCCAATGCGACAACCATGTTGCATTGTTTATTGCTGACAATCCAACCTTACATGAGAAAACCAAGCATATCGAGGTAGATTGACTACACTCAAACATGATTCAGAAGGGTCTCATTTCTAGGTTTCATGTTAGCTCAAGAGAGCGGACAATATAGGTGCACACCAAGGCTCTAACCTGAGGACCCTTTCAGAGATAATATTCCAAGCTGAGCTTGATAGACATCTATGCTCCAGCTTGAGGGGGGAGTGTTGAGAGTTTAATGTTATGTTGCTATTTTGTAGTTTGTTTATTTCTTAGTCCTTATTATGTAATTTACCAATTAGATTTTCTCTCTTCCATACTCTTGGGCTCTATGAATAAACAACGAAGTATTCTCTTCCACGAGTGCAATATGCTTTGGACTTCGAGAACTTCTATGAAGATCAAGATCTTCCTTTGGTTTTACAGGCTTGACTGATTACTTACAAAGACCAGAAGATTAGTGTTCTATCCGAGGGATGACACATCCTGCACCAAGTTTAACACTGCGGTGGAGGATTTGGATCATTTTTTCACTCATGCACCCACGTCTAGCACATCTGGAAGGAGGTGGGAGTTCAGTGGGTGGATCTCACCTCTCATGTTGGGTTTTGGACCTCTTTGATCGTCAATCAGTTCAGACCCATGAAAGAGCTATTGCGCCCGATTGCAACGGTCTGGGCGATCTAACTATCACGTAATGGCGTCATCTTCCGTAGGGACAGATTTTATGACAATGTAGTCATCTTGACAGATCTCTTCTCGAGACATGGATTTTGTAGTTATACATTTTTACTATTCTAATATAATATGGGTGAACACCTCCGGAGTATTCCTCCATTTTTGGGCTCAAAGAAAATAGCTTGGGTGAGCAACATTTTAGGTGCCCGCATTTTTTCCACCAAAAAATAAAAGGGAGAGATGGAAGGAGGTTGGCATATACTAGGGAAGCTATCATGGGCAGCATTCATAGGCATTAAGCTACGAATGTAAAGATTTTGGAGAGAGAAAAGAGTTCCACACTGGCATCCTTTTCCCATCTTTCTCAAAGACTCAAACAATCCCCATGCTCCATTCGGCATGAGATTATCTATATAGGACAAAAGAAGGTGATAATAGAAGAAAATGAGAGGAATTTCATAAAAAAATTAACATTTGTTAGGATTGATGTTAAAATTTATTGTATCATTTTAATACTAATGATCAAACCATTATAATGGGCATTAATAGCTCAGGCATATAGTCTAAGGCAGCATTTTGTAGGGGACATGGTATAATTAGGAAGTACACAGAGACATAATGTAAATATGCAATTGTACGGGTGCATGTGTGTAAATATACCAATAAAGAATGGGCGTGAATTCACTCTTTGTTTGTCAATCACCCATCAGCAATTTTCATCAAATTTCCATAAAGAACAGGTAAAATTCCTGATCTGAATTTCCCTTGACCAAATATATGCGACACCTAGATTCCAACATTGTATTGTAGGACCAGACTGATGATGCAGAATATTAGACATTATTAATGTTTATCAAATGGATAATTAGCTTTTTCGGATCAAAATGCATAATTAGTTAATATTAACTCCAATTTTTGAAAGCAGCATATAAGATCATAAACAAAAGGATGATAATCAGGACGAGGCCCACTAGGCATCGAGCATAAGTCTCTCATCTGAGACCCTCAGGAAATTGTAGACATGATTTATCATCAACGAAGTTGCTATAATGTAAACATGACCAACTGTCCTATTGGTATATAATATAAGCTTGACAAGGGCTCAACAAAAGAAGCATGGATCCAGAAAGAGATGTGACAGAGCCTAAAATGTACCTCACCAGAAGCTGCCATGAATGTCATCAAGCATGTTATAGACCCTTTGTGACCACCAGTATACCTTCGGACAAGCTGAAACACAACTCCGCTTTAAAGTAAAAATGTTCACACCTTGCAATTATGTGTGTTATATACAGTGATTAAAGGGTACCTTCCAGGTTATCATTGACAGAACTCTAATGACCCCATCTGATCCACCAAAAGCAACTAAAGGACCATCACCAGCAGCAGATCGGGAAAGAAACTCCATACTGCAACAACAAAATTATCTTTTACGGTAAACAGAGATATTTATTGACAATCTTTTGATCGAATGTATATAATAATGAAAACTTTTGTAGAATGCATATATACTTGAGGTAGACAAGCATTACCACATAATTTGCAGATTTAACAGTTGAAATAAAAAAAACAGTATTTTAAGATGTACTTCTTTAAGCTTTATTCCAGACAACACAACAAAGCATGTCGAGGAGAACAAGTTATGGAGCATACATTATATCAATGAATTTTTTTGAGAAGATTGTATCAATGAAATTTGCTGTAGTGGATGAAACGGGGAGTTAATAGTGAGTACTGGATGGTGGCCTTGAATTTTTTGATGAATCAAATGAACATATAGAATGCAAGTTCCACGGAGATTCAGTTGACATAGGTGAAAACTAGATCACTTTACATATCAAAGAAAAAAAAACATCTACAATACACATATGGTACTATTTTTACAAAAGCAAGACATACCAATCAATTTGTTTCACGTACAATTGACACATGGTGGTCTGAAAAGATGAGATCTGGTTATGCTTTCTGATTTTTTTTGAAAGGAAAGGGACCCTTCACCCAAAAAAAAGTATGCGCCCAAAAACTGAGTGTTCACCAAAAAAGGTACGCGCCCAAGTACTACATTTATTCACCAAAAAAGGTACAAAGCTACAGGAAGATATATATTACAAAGACCTTAGCATACTCAATGAAATTCTCTGCAGAAATTCTTTTTGACTCGCCGCATTTCTAGCCGACTATAGAGACCACATTAAGGCCAGAGCCAGCATTTCCCTTTTGGCACCCCCTCCATTTCGAGCCTATAGAAGTTCAAAAGTTGGAAGCCCCATCTGTACCAATCCCGGTTTTGGAAACCATATCCCCAGCCTCTTTAAACTTCATGCAGCCAAAGAACTGGTGGTCCACGTCTTTAACCTCGGATGATCAATATATACATGAAGCGTTAACCCCCTGAAAGAACTTAGCATGGCAAACAGATATCATCATTTTTCCACGTCTCAACTACAAGAACACTTTAATCCGAGTTGGAAAATAACCTCTAGCAGTCTGAGTGCACATTCCCTGGGATAAAACACTAAGATTCCACCATCTACGGAGCTTTTAGAAGCCTTTCCATTGTCTACTTCATCCTCCAAACCTCAATCAAGATCTGATCACACGTCGTTGGTCTGGGATTCTGGAGATGCCTCCCCAGGTAGAGACTTCTTCAAATTTGAACGTGCTTGGCTACTTGAAGAGGGGTTCAGACATCTAGTCACAACTTTCTAGTCTTCGGTTGTTGTCTCTAGTTCTTCAGCATCATCGTTGGCACAGAAGTTGGTGTCTTTACAAGTGAGACTCTTCTCTTACAAACAGGTAGTCCATGAAGCTAGGCGGGCAATTCGTGTAGAGGCTGAGGCAGAGGTGAACCATTTGGATAGATTGGAGGATACCAAAGATGTCAGAAGAAGAGCTCAATGTTAGACTGATGGCGCAGAGAGTCATTGTGGTGGAAGACAAGAAGAGGGTGACAGACGGGAAGCAGCGCACTCGGAACTTGTAGCTCAAAGAGGGAGATACAAACATAGCTTATTTCCATCGAATAGCTAGTGGAAGATGTCGCCAAAATACAATTCATTCCGTCCAGATTAATGGGAGAAGTATAGAGGGAGGGATAGGGAGATGGGGTGTGCCGTAGTTGATCATTTCTTTGATATTTTCATAAGAGTTGATTCTCGGACTTGGAGGTGGACATGCCAAGGAGCATCGGTCCTATCTGAACAACATGCTAGTAACCTGATTCAGGAATTCACAATGGAGGAGGTGAAGGTAGCGGTATGGAACCTGAATGCGAATATTGCACCGGGTCCAGATGGTTTTCTCGTTTTTTTCTTTCATGAGTTATGGTCGGTCATTGGGACTGATGTCGTTAATGTGGTGAAGGAGTTTGTCAGAGAAAATGCAGGGTTTGAAAAACTAAACAAGGTGTGCTCATTTTCTTGCTACCTAAAGAAGGCGGCTTCCGAGAGAATAGAAGACTATCGCCCAATCGCAGCGTTTTTGTGCATTTGCTTCCGCGATACGCAACATCTTGAAGAGTAATTGTCACTCATGCAGTCATATATGGACCCAAAGAAGTGGGTTCTCTCAAACAAGGCCCTAAATGTCGGTTTCAGTCACCATTTCGGTATCGACCAAAACAGAATTTCGATGGAATTTCGACCCGGAATTTCGATCATTTTGGTCATTATTTGTACTTGGACCCCATATTTCGGTCATTTCCGTCAAATTTTGATTTCGGCTGGAAATCGATATTTGATAGAAATTCGACTGAATTTCGTTGAAATTTGAGGCCATGCTCTCAAATAAGAACCTCAAAGAGGATATCGGATTCCTGGAACCACAAGTTGAAGAGAGTAGACAATGAAGTGTCAGGCGATATCAAGTCGAAGGATATATAATGTACACACTCATTTCCCCTTTCTCACATATTTGCCATAAACATGAGAGTAATCAACCAAGTTGGGAGAACAGATGGGGTAAACAAAACTTCTTTTTCCTTTTTTGCCAAGACTCTCCTCGAGTCATGGCTCATGTAAGTATTTCTTTCTCACCTTTTTAATATAGTTGGGCCGACACCTTAGCATGTCCCCCCTTTTTAGAATTAAAAAAAAGACAAAACTAAAAGTACCAATTGAATTACAATCAAACTTTACACATCTTAACTTTTACTCTACATCAAAGAGAAGTACAAAAAAGATAATACATATTATTTTTTCACTCAGCAGACTATTTAGCTCGAACTATTATATTCGATCACCCCACTGAATAGAGTAGTCGGACTGACTAATTGGTCCAATCAGACGACTATTGCAACTCTATCCCCAACCCCCTTTAAAAGAGTCCTTCTAACTTCTAACACCTTCAAACTGGAGCACTAGATGACCTTTGTAGATATCCATGTCACCTTAGATTGATTCTTTCATTTTATCTTCTATTGATGTCACATAAATGCTTTTCTAATATTATTTTTTATGAATGTGATCCTTTTTTTCGTGGGACTACATCCAACGAAGCATCTCTACACCAAATATCTACCTTCATTACTTAAAACCAGTCATGAAATCCATCTTTCTCGAGAAAAGCGCTCCCAATTTGCCAGCTCCCAATCAATCGACCAGCAGAAGATGAAAGTCTATATCGTTCTCCAGTATCCACCTTGATGGTCCAACCATATCAAGGACACTTCATGCAACCCACTTCCTGAAGAGCAAAGCCATTGACGATAGCATGGCACTCTCCTCATGTCCAAAATCCTGTGAAGAGGATGAAGCTGAAAAACACATCTTCAGCAAAATAGATGGCCTAGTGCACATGGTCTTTGTTGGTGATTCGATGCAAGCTGAATTATTCTTCTGGTCTTTACTTCCATTTTGAAGCAAGCAACCGACTTTGACAACATTGTGTTGCAGATCTTTGCATCTAGTAAAGCGTTATGTTGGTCTCCTCACAGATGTCAGCATGCAAATAAAAAAGCATATTGGCCAAATCTCATAATCTACCCCCTTCACATCATACTTGTATATCTTATTAATTGATTGAAATATTATAGATGTTTTAATCCAGAAAAGTTTGTTCATTTTGAGCCACTTCCATATATTTTTATATTACGGGCTATCGGACCTCAATATACCCTTTTTCAAGATTTGGCATTGACAAGGTATCTTAAGATACAGCCACAGTTCCTTCATTACTCTGGAAGATATGCAAATTGCACAAAACAAAGAAACACTTTATAATGTGTTCATACAAACCCATTTCATTAATTGGGGTTATTCACATATCCTAAGCTCCACATTCATAACCAAGAGACTTTATTCTAACCAAGTAGACTAGCTTGATGCATTATGTAAGAGACAATCAACATACAATACTCCCTCAATGAAACCCAAAGCATTCCTTTATAACTAAGCAGACCACAACGATGCCACTGGACACATCATTATTGTAGCTCAAGAATTAATTAAATATGTTTAGACACATCCCTCCAAAAGCTTCTCAAGAGAGTGTTAATAGAGCTGCATTAATAAAGCCAAATCATAATTACTCCCAAATTTTAAAAGCACAACATGAAGCTGAAACCAAGGTGGTCAGAGCATGCCACATTAAAAATCAAGTCTCGAATTCTTTCCCATGACCATACACCCTAGAACACGTTCTTTTTAATCCAAACGTTATTGATTCACTAAAATATCATAAGTGCCTTTCTGTCTTATTTCATGAGTTCAAATATATCAGAAGTAAATTATTTCTGTAGAAGAGAAAGCTATCATGATTTAAGCATTGACGAAATCATGAACGAGTATCATTGCATATGATTCGCGTTTTTTTGGAAAAAAGACAAATTAAAATTCAACCGAATCAAGATTTTATTCAAGGAATGTACTATTAAGCAATTCCAAGTTCAATATCAATCCTATGACAGTACCTAAATAATAGTGAACTACCGATCCAGACTAGTGTTTCATTCATTACTAATAATATGTACCTTAAGAGTTACTATGAAAGTAAAATATTAAAACTCATCCATTGTGGGGAATTGGGTTTCCTATATTCTTGAACCTTCCTAGACCTACAACTACTATCTTGAAAAATTACAATGGTATCGACAACCTAAATCGAAAAATAAGTGATGAACCTTTACCAGAGAAGAGATCTATTGTCAAGTTCCTGCTTTGGTACATCACGTCCTCGCATAGTTACTAGATCCAAGAATATGGCCTTGTTTTCACAGCATATTACTAAAAAATGCCTTCCTCTAGTGGACGGAGCTGGAGAATTAAAAGCAGAATGTTGATAGACTGCAGTAGGAGCCTCTGCGGCTGCAGATCGGTTTCGCCAAAGTTGCCAAAACCGAGCATCATCATCGTAGAAGCTGACCTGCTTAACACTTTGAACAATCGCATTGGACAGCTGAGTACATTGAAATTCATATTGAAAGAAGGCGCATTGGAAGAAAGCTAGAAAACTAGATCGGAAAAGAGAATCTTACCTTCCACCTCGTATAGCCTCCGTAGGTTTTGTTTTAATATCTAAAATCAACGATGCAAACTATGTTAATTCACTACATTTGAAAAGTTTATAAATGTAAAAGTGGAAGAAAATCACGATATATGCAATCAACTTTTTATGCTTCAAAATCTCACCACAATTCAATGTGCACAATCTAGTCTCTCATGCGCCCTCCTCCCCCCTCCCAAAAAAGCCAAAAAAAAGAACTTGGATTTCCTTTGCCAAGTCTCGTTCATTTGAATAAAATAAAATAAATGTAACTTTAGATGGAAAAAATAAGTAGTTCATTCTTTTTGGTAAAAGGACTGCTAAGAAGGGAAATATCAATCTAATATGTTTAAATCAACGTACCGAAAGAAAAATAACATAGCAATCCTGTAGAGATATTTATATATTTTTTATATTCTCTATGTACATGTTTTGTTATTTTATTTCTCTGTATCTGCTTTATGTAATTTACTCGAAGGACTCTCCTCTATATAAAAGAGCCTAGGGTTCTCATAAATAACAATGCATTTATTTCTTCTAACATGGTATCAGAGTGGCGTGGACTGGAGCTCGTAGTATACCCTAACCCTAATCCACACCAGCCAACCGCCCCCTCCTCTCTCTTCTCTCTCGACATCGCCCGACTCCCCCCCCCCTCTCGGAGCATGTAACATATTCTGCAAACGCATCAAAGGTGCCAAAGAAATCGCCCACTGTCATGTGTGACACATTGTACAGAGGACATCTAGAGGATTAGTTGTTATCATGGTTTATGTTGATGATATAATTGTTACAGGAGATGATGCGCAGGGAATAGAGATGGCAAAAGAGTTTTTGGGTAGTCGATTTGTCACTAAGGATTTGGGCACCCTGAGGTATTTCTTAGGGTTGGAATTTGCTAAGAATGCGTAGGGTCTTGTGATGATCCAAAGGAAATATGTTACAGACATGATTGTTGAGATGGGCATGATTGGGCCGACCTTCTAATACTCCTATGAATCCTAGCATGAAGTTATACGATGATGATACGGATGAGGTTGATAAGAGGAGATACAGAGAGATGGTGGGAAAGCTCCTTTATGTTACTATTACCTGAATAAATATCTCCTTTGTTGTGAGTCGAGTGAGTCAGTTCATGGAGCAGCCTCGACAAGTACATAAGGACGTTATATACATGATATTGAGATATTTAAAATCGTCTCCAGGTGCAGGATTACTTTTCAAGAAAGGAGCAATTCTCTCAATATACATGTGTGCTGATGTTGACTATGCAAGGTGTCTTAAGGATAGGAACTACTTCGGGCTTTGCAGTATTTGTTGACGGTTCCCTTGTTTCTTGGAAAAGCAAGAAACAAACAGTTGTGACTAGATCAAGTGTCGAGTCTGAATATAGAGCTATGGCATAAGCAAATACCGAAATGATGTGGGTTCGAGCAGTGTTAGCAGATTTACACATAGAAGTTCCTCTACCATGCAGTTACAATGTGATAATCAAGTTGCTCTGTTTATTGCAACCAACCTTGCATTCCACGAGAGAACGAAACATATTGACAACGAAACATATTGCTATGTTCTAATAAGTATTTTAGAACATGTGTTCTACTAGGTATTACGTATCCTACCTAATTTTGTACGGTGTATCTATTGAATGTTATTTTATCGTGTCCTATTTATATATTTTATTTTCTTTCTTTCTCTATTATGTAATTTGCCCAATAAGGTTTCTCCTCTCTACATAAGAGAACCCTAGATCCGGATGAGTAAGCAAATAACTACATGTTTTCTTCTCACAAGGTATCAAAGCGACGGTACTTAATTGTGGGAAAAAAGCTCTGTTGTGTTGTATGGTATCAGAGTGACGGTCCTATACCAGAGTTCTGTAACCCTAGCTACCACCCACATGTACCTCATCTTAGGATCTCATACGGCCACACGCGGCCCCACCATCCCTGACGGCCCTGCACTGCATTAGGGGACCACCTGTGATGCCGCCCAGGACTTGCAGCAGCCCCCAGTGGTAGCGCCTCAAGGCCCTGAGCGTCACGTGGCCATTGGATCCAACTGTCGATGGTCCCTTTGCAACCCTAGGGGCCTGCACGGGGATCCTTTTCAGCCATGTGCTCTCGTTTTGTCGAAAGAGGGTTGTTCTAACCCTATTTCGGTATCATGCAGTAGCTTTCAGGGCGTCAGAGGTCAGATTCTCATGAGTTTACGCCTTTCTGGTCTCAGAACGGTCTGACTTTGATCCATTTGCAGTAAAATTAGAATTCTAATCCATTTATGAAACCAAGAGAGCTTTCACAGTTGATGGGAACGGTTGTGGCATGAGTTGCACACACAACCAATTCCATGTATGTCCGTGTAAAAGCATTTGCTCCAGTCTACAACCCTAATCTGTGTTTATTATCAACATCATGTTAGAAAACAAGGTTGGTATCCCATCCTCAAGTGCCTTCAAAGGTCTGGCATCCATCGTCAAGATGGATGGGACCAACTACGAGTTGTAGGCCATGCAATCCATGAGTCTTATGCAGTGCAATGGAAAGAAGCACATTCTGACACAGGAGGAGCAGATTGACAACATGGGGCCTGATGCCTCTTAGGAGGCAGATGATATGTATGTGCGTGTGGCTATCAAGTACCCTAATCGCGGAGATAGCCAATGATATCTTGCGTCAGCTAACAGTTAAGGCGATGTGGGGTATCCTCACAGCCCCATAATCACTGGCAAAGGAATGAAACAAAGATACTACAGTTCCAACATGATAGCTTCACGGTCAAGCAGAATGATTGCTCTCTTACATCCTACACACATTTCTCAAGGTATGTTTCAGAAGCTCCACAGCTTCATGCCTCTTCCAGTGACACCGGAGCAACAAAAGATGTACAGGATCGCCACCATGGTTGGTGTCTTTTTGTGGCTCTTGATCTAGAGTATGATGTCTTACGATTACAGTTACTTACGAATGCTATCATACCTCCTATGGAGGAAACATACCGTAGACTAAGCAGGATCATTATCACTTCATCAACCTCCTCTCAGACCTCCTCGGCAATGACCGCATCTCGCAGTAAAAGAGGATCTTCATAGCTCAAAGGACAAGGTCCCTCTAGCAAAGGGACGAGTTATTCACGATCCCCGTCCTCATGCACCTACTGCTACCACTCTGATCACTCCGAGTACGTATGCTATTCTAAGCATGTTTTTTCAACATCTGCCTATGTTGTTAAACAAGTTGAGACGCAAGCACCTCCTGCCACTACTTCCGATAAGAGCTCGATAAGTTAGTCTCTCTTCTGAGGGAGATCGTGCCTCCCACTTCCGAATCTTTTAGTGCTCCATCTGGTGCATCCGAGTTCGCTACCTCTACTTCTGCTAATACTTCAGGTATAGTCTACGCCCTTACTACTTGTCGCAGGGCAATCCTCTCATAGTGGATCATGGATTCAGGTGTTACTCATCACTCAGTTCACTTCCTACAGAATTGTTCAGGCTGGCAAAACAATGTTATTGATGATGGCATGCCTTCCCCTAAATTGGATAGGGAGATTAGACTGTCACAGTTCATGCACATGCAGAATGTTCTTCATGCTCTTAATTTTTCAATGAACTTATTATTTGTTGGTCAAATCACCAAGGATTTACATTATGTGTCATCTTTGATTCATCTTCTCTAGTATTCCAGGATATACTCACGAGCAGGGTAATTGGATGTGACCGTGAGCAAGGGGTCTCTAACTATAAACTTGTTCAATCTTCATATGTCGGTACCTCTTCCATTCTCATTAGGTCCATCTCCCCCAACATGTGGCATATTCCGTTTGGCCATCTTCCTTTGCAGAAGATGTGTAGAGTTTTCCTACATATTTCTTCCAGATCTACCTTTCAGTGCGAGGCTTGCCAGCTTGGGAAGCATCAATGTTCCATTTATCTCGGTCGTCAAAGTCGTAGCAGTAGTTCTTTGTTTGAGTTGGTACATTTCGACATCTGAGGTCCCAGTGTGTCCCTAACTATCAGGGGTACATGTTTTATCTTGTAACTATCGGTGATTATTCGAGATTGTCGTGGGTCTTTCTTTTGAAAAACAAGTCTGAGGCTGAGTATGTTTTTCAATCTTATATTTACGAAAAAAGAATATCTTTTCTGCTACGATTAAGTATGTTTGCTCTGATAATGCCTTGGAGTTTTACACTACTCAGTTGTCCCAAGGTCTAATGGCATTATGCCTTAGGCATCTTGCCCTTACAGTTCTCAGCAGAACGAAGTTGCAGAATGCAAACACCATCCTCTTCTTGATGTGACCATGACTTTTCTCATTTAGAAATGTGCTCTTCATTCTTTATGGGGATGCAGTTATCACTATCAGTTATATGATCAATTGGATGTCGTCCTCTGTGATAGGTGAAAATGTCAATTTCGTTTGCATTTCCTGATAAGGATTTTTCCTGGTTCAATGGTTTTTGTGCACCACTTGACCCCTGGTCGTGACCTCGTATCAACACCATATCGATGCGATATTTCGACAAAATTTCACCCATATCGACCAACATTTGTGAAGGAATGACATGAAAAGGCCCACATATCCCTATTTCGCTCGAAATTTTGGTCTCATGTCAAAATTGAAATTTCAACGAATTTTCGCAAAATCTGAAACCATGCTTAGAGTTGTCAAGTGTGTTGTGGGATACTCTTGGACCCAAAAAGAGTAGTGGCGCTTTGATCCAGTTAGACGAAAGTACTACATTAGTAGTTACTGCTGATGTCGCTTTCTTTGAGTTGGTTATGTACTTTACTCCTACATGTGATAGGAGACCGCCTTTGACACTATTAAGAAGTTGTATGTCCCCCTCCTACTTCGCCACCACCTTCTCATGTGGTCCCGCCTACTCCACCACCACCTCTACCACTACCCCTACCACCACCTCCTACTGTAGTTGCTCCTTTACCCGGACTGCCGAGTACATTGGCCCAGTATTTGCCACATTTTTACGTTCACAGGCCTCCCTCTTCTCGTGGGCCTTTCCCCATCATCCAACAACCCCAAGTATGTTCTGGGCATTCTGTTACTATTGATAGCACTTGCGATTTGTCTATGCAGGAATATACTTTTATAGGATGAGCAGGTTCCTTCACAGGAGGCTACGTTATAGGCCACAGAGGGTACATAAGAACCAAGGTTTTAAATCTCGATTTCGATTTCGTTACAAGATATTAAAAAAACGAAATAATTTCGACATTTCATCAAATTTCAACGAAATTTTGTCAATTTCGGCCAAAATCGACCTAGATTTCTAAAGAAAGGGTATATATCAAGATTTTATTTTCGGTTTCAGTAGGGTGTCAAAATCGAAATTTCACTGAAATTTCATGAAATTTGAAAGACTGATAAGATCTTGGCGTACTCATCGCTCTCAGGAAATAGAGGCATACATGTGCCACTTATCCTCTAAGTGTTGCATTAGTCGGCCGACTATCCCGAATAGTCGGTCTGACTATGCGGTGCAGGGGAGGGGGGGTCCCCGACTGAACAGACCTCCAGTCCGGCAACAGTCGGCCGACTGGCCCGACTATTAGGCCGACTAGAGTTTGACTTTTGATTTTTTATTTCTTTTATTTTCAATTTTCAATTTTTATGTGTTACATTTTACCACGGTATCACCACAAATGTCAAATTCTAAATATCTATTATATTGATTGGTACTTTTATCTTGTATTCATGTTAAATAATGACCATATATGTATAAAAATATAAGAATATATGTATTATAAATAATTTTTATATTAAAAAATGCAAAACCGAATATTTCTGAATAGTAGCCTGAATACCGATTATTCTCTATTCAGTGACCCCTCCGACTGAATACCGAATACCGTCTTCTGCAACAGTACCTCTAACCGCATATGTTTCATTAGAGCGTCTATCAGAGAGGTTCAGGATGTTTGTCGTAGGTCTATCAACCATTGCGATCCCACGAGCATACCAAGAGGCTATACACGACAGTCACCGATGTCTAGCTATGGAGGAGGAGATTGTCGTGCTACAGTCGCATGGCACATGGAGCCTAGACACTGCCCCTACAAAGGCTTTTGTGGTTGGTTGCAAATGGATGTTTACAGTGAAACACCGTGCAGATGACAGTGTTGATCGCTACAAGGCTGGACTTGTGACTTGTGGGTTCATTCAAACATATGTTGTGGACTTTCAGGATACCTTCTCACCAGTGGCATGTCAATATACACTCCAGATCATTTTATCTGTTGTTGTGGTACATCACCGGTCATTGTCCCAGCTTGATGCGATGAATGCATTTCTATATGGTGACTTGCAAGAGGAAGTCTACGTGCAGCAGCCACCTACCTGGGTTTGCTGCTGAGGGAGAGTGTCAAATGGTTTACATACTTCATAAAGTTATCTATGACCTTAAAGAGAGTTCCAGATCATGATTCCATAAGCTCTAAGACTTAACAAAGTAGCATGGATTCATACGATCGACTGTAGACCATTCATTACTTGTGCCGATAACTCAAAGTAGTATAGTTGTTATATTGGTCTATATTGATGATATCATTGTTAGAGTACAGGAGATGATGTACATCGCATTAGAGTGGCTAAGGAGTTTCTTGGACAACGATTTGTCACCAAGAACCTTGACGACTTACGTTACTTTCTAAGGCTTGAGTAAACCAAGAACCAGCAGGGTCTTGTGATGACCTAGAGGAAGTACATTAATGATCTCCTCTCGTAGACAGGCATGATTGATTGCAAACCTTCCACTACTCCCAAGAACCCTTACATGAAGTTATGCGATGATGATACAACGGAGATAGATAAGAGGCAATAAAGGGAGCTAGTTGGGAAGTCCTCTATGTGACCATCACCAGGCCAAACATCTCTTTTGTCGTAAGCATAGTTAGTTAATTTATGTAGCATCTGAAACATGCACATATGGAGCAATTCACATGATTCTGAGGTATCTAAAGTCCTCACCATGTACTAGATTGCTCTTTAGCAGAGGGACATCTATTACCATCAGGACATGTGCAGATGCAAACGGAGCAGGATGTCCCAAGGAAAAGAAATATATATCCGGCTTAGCAATGTTCACAAGGGGGCTTTTTGGAGTCGTGGAAGAGCAAGAAGCAGACTGTAGCTGCCAGATCTAGTGTAGAGTCATAGTACATAACCATGGCATAGGGGAGCAATGAGATGATGCAAGTCAGATCTGTTACGATTGACCTTGTTATTGGCATGCATATTCCCATGTATCTACAGTGCGACAACTATGCCATGAGAGAACCAGGCACATTAAGGTAGATTGTCACTACACTCGTGACATGATTCAAAAGGGATTTATCTCTACTTCCTACGTCAGCTCAGGGGAACAGACAACATACGTATTCACCAAGGCTCTAATCAGAGGACTATTTCAGAGATGTTCCAAGCTGAGCACGATTGACACATATACTCCATCCTTAGGGAGAGTGCTGATCGTAACATAGAGAAGATCTCCAACCAGCTCCGTGTACCTTCATTTATCTACCTCCTCGATGGCATCATCATGTAGCTTCATGCTTAGATCAATAGGAGTGGAAGTCTGTCTATAATCTATCATTCCTACCTCTGAAGGAAGATCAGTAACATACTTCCTTTGGGTCATCACAGGCCCCTGTTGATTCCTGGAAATTCAAAACCCAGACAATAATGCAGCTCACCCGAGTCCTCAGTGATAAACTGTTGTCCCAAAAAATTCTTGGTTGCACTAATGCTTGAGTGTCATCTCTAGTGACAATAATATCACCAACATAAATCACAATGACAATAGTACCTCGTTGAGTCCTATGAACAAAGAAGGAATGATCTGCGGTCGAGCGCATGAAACCCGTTGTTCTGTCAAGTCCAAGAGTTTCTGAAATCAAGCTCGGGACTCTAGTTAAGGTCATAAATAGCTTTATGAAGTTAGCATACCATGTGAGACTCCCACTCAACATCAAATCCAAGTGGTTCTTGCAAGTACGCCTCTTCATGTAGATCACCATACCAAAAAAATATTTTTGACATCTAACTGTAAAAGTGGCCAGTCACATGCCACAACTAACAAGAAGATCTGTAGTTTGGAATGTCAAGCTACTGGCGAGAAAGTGTCCATATAATTAACTCCATATGCCTTAGTAAATCCTCTAGCTACCAAACGTGCCTTGTACCATTCGACAGTGCCATCGGCCCTGTACTTCACCATGAAAACCCATTTGTAAATGATCAAAGATGCACTTTATGGAGTTGTAACTAGAGTCAATGTGCCTCGAGATTGTAATGTCGCCATCTCCTCTTCCACAGCGAGACATCAGCAACTCTCTTTCAAAGCCTCCTGGTACGTGCTTGGAATGTCAACAACTAACAATCCTACAATAAACCTCATGAATTCCTCAGATAACCATCCCAGTCAGACATACCAAGCAAATATTTATTTGTCACAACTATGTTTCCATTGTAGTACAGCAATAGGCCAACCCAGATCAGCATCATGTTTAGTACCCTCATGGGGTATTCCCTACTTAACATGTATAGTTTCCCATTGATTATCCAAATTACCAGTGCCATCAGTAAAAATCAAGTTTTTGAGATCTACATGGGTTGTGTTGGAAGATGAGAAAGGCGTTGGAGATAAGGGGGTAGGAGTAGGAGGAGGTGGAAGACGGAGCTCATCCCCAAACTCAAATGGAGTCAATCTGTCACATATAGGAGTGTAGTACATGATGGATTCCAAGAAGGTGACATTAGCACTTACATAATACTTTTCGTTATCCACTTTTCATTAAGTGGTTTTTGCTTCACGTCTTCATCCAATCATCATACAAGCATAAGAGGTCCCTTTCTCAAATCAGGGGAGAAGAGAAGAGACGTGACATTTTAGTATGCATGTCAATGATCTCTTCTAAAACAAACTTTGGAGAGAAGTGATTGATCTCCCCTGAAATTCTTTTTCTTTTCTAATCATAAGTAATGAAGACCTTGTTAGATATTGCCCATGTTGGAATACGTAATAGTTGGGTAATTGGATCTCTCCAAGAGCCAATTATCCCCACTCATGTTTATTCCCGCATCAACTATTTGTTGGACGTTGATTTGTCTGTGGGGTTATAAAAAGATCCCCATATCTCATGTGCTCACTGAGAAATTCTAAGAAAAGATTCCGCCCTTTAAGGCCTTCACTCGTAGTTTCATCTCACTCCTTAGGGAGAAGGGTTCCACATAAATCTCAAAACATTTATGTTTCGTTTCTGATTTACCGATTTCGCTTCCACATTTTGTTTCAACATGGTATCAAAGCAGTATGATACTATAGTCTGATTTTATGGTTCATTCGTGGAGAATTTATTATGTTCCTTTTCTATTATTTGGTCATGTTCATGGAAATTCTAGAGTTCATGATGAACCCTGATTCTCCAAGGCAGCATATCCAGAGATTTCCAAACACGCACAATATTCGGATCCAGAGCACGTGCAAATCACCGACTGTCCGCACTAATCCTTAAAGAAGAAGAAAAGGCTCCAAATCCGTTCCATGCTTGGAAGATTGAGCACCTCTACAGGCTTCTCCTCCATGTTTGTGCATTGTCACTAAAAAAGGACATGACCATCAGTTGAAGCATTTTCCTCCTCACAGAACAAGTGCTACTCAAGCACTCGACACATGAAGACCCTCCTCGCAGTTCTCTCCCACACACTTGATAAAATAAGGAATATAGATCCTCGTGATTCTCTCCCATGTAAACTCGGGCGGTGGCAAGGCATGGGTTCCCCATCTCGAAACCCTAGCAGCTCTCATAGAGATGAAGGGGGTCAATCCCCTTGTTCTGAATAAGGCTCATATATCTTCTTATTATTTTCTTAAGCCCTTTGGAACCAAGTGGGTCATGAGTCTTGAGTAAAAAAAAGAGAGGCCAATTATAAAGGAGGCTAAGAGCAAAAAAAAGGGAGGGAAAAGAGAATTTTGTTTGAAAAAAATAAAGAATGTCCGAAAAAGGGGTAACAATTACAAAAAAAGAGAGCAAAAGGAGAATAGAAGAGAAAAAAAAGAGAATGATTTGTGCCAAAAAAAGAAACACGCAAAAAAGAGAAAAAAATGCATGTTTTGTTTTGATTTATCCTAACTTGATGATCCATGCTCTTACTCTATCAAGTATGGAGAAAGGAAGAGTGAGAGAGGGCACATTCTTCTACTTGAGATGTAACTATAGGATTTTTATTTGCATCCATCATCATCTACTCATGGCTCTTCAACAAAAGTAATCTCTATATCGAATGCCTTTTCCCGATCATGTGGTCCCTAGACAAGCGAATTGATTCCAGGTCCCCACGAGGGAAAAAAAAGAGAGGCCACCTCGGGTTCAAGTATAAGAAAGGCCCAACAAGAGGTGTCTAATGATGCAGCGCGAAACCAACGGATAGGGCCGAATATTTATCTAATTTTATCGGTCAATTTTATTTACGTTTATTTAAATTGTCGTGTCCTTAATTAAATAAATGAGATCGCATGTGATCTCAATAAATCAGTTAGAGATTTTTGAATTTCAAATTTGTCGGTTAATTAGTTAGAGTCTAATCAGGATAATTAGTTGTCAATTTAAGTTAGTTGTCTATTTTTGTAATATCATCCCTCATATATAAAGGGATGAGGATCCAATGTTTTTAGTCAGTTGAAGTCTATTAAAATTGAGATATTTTCTCTCTATCTCGTCCCTCTCTTTTCCCCACGCGGTCTACGCGGTTCTTCCTTCAACCTCGCGCAACAAGCGTGTTCTTTTCTCAACCCCTCCATTATTCTTCCACCGAAATCCACCGTTCAAAAAATTCAAATTTTTATCCGCGCGCCAATTTTATTTGCATCAATTGGTATCAGAGCATGGCCTACAGATCGTCCTCACGATCTGACGATCCGTCCAGACGTTCACGCCGACACGCGACGAAACACCATTATTCGACGGAACGACAACGGCGAGCCGACGACGCCCACAACGATAAGTTGAGGAGCATGCTACTTGAGATACAAGCCAACTTCGAGTCCATGTTTCGAGATCTTAGGGCTGACCTCGAGTACCTACACGCTAAATCAACATCGCCAATCACCGACACCGAATTTGAAGACAAAAATCTCGCTATCAACGAAGAATCAGCAGCTGTCCAAGCCGATTTAGAGGAAAAAAACGGCCGAAACGCCCGTTGTCCAGGAGATTTCAGACCTGCCGCCACTGCTGAAATCACCCCCGATGACGGTTCCAACATCACTGCTGCCCGGCCTTGACAGCCCTGCACCCTCGGGCCCCCTTACCGCAACCACGGCGGCACCAATCCAGGCCCCAGCCCCAGCTACCCCCCGCGCGTTCTCCCCCTCGCCGAACCCGCCCCCTCCGCCCACCACTCGCTACCCTTCCCTCTCGCCAACCCACCCCACGCGCACCAGCCCCTCTCCCCTACTCCCCTTCCCCACCAGCGCCGCCCGGCGACCCCTGTCAGCCCGACGCAACTCCTCCCCCACCGCCATCGCATTCCCAGGCCCGCACCCATCGCCCCGTCGCCTCCCAGACCTCGACTCACTCCCGCATCCACCTCCGCACCCCGTGCCATCCTTCCCTGTTTCCCCACCCCTCCCGCCTGCGCCCCCTCTCCCCCCGTGTTCTTTCCCTCACCAAATCCTGCCTCTTTCTGCCCGCCCTCCCGCCTCGCCGCCCCCGTACAGGCACCCCTCCCACGACGCATCCCTCCTCGCGCCCCATCTTTTCCCCGGCCGCTGTCCCCACCAACCACCACGCAGGCACGCCCCGATCCCCGCGCGAGCACCACCAGCCATGGCTCGTCGATGGCTTCTGCCGCCGCCCTGGGCGAGAAGAGTGGTCTCGAGCCCTAACCAGAAGCCCGAGGTCGAAGGGATTCGAATCCCTTGAAGGGTGGAATTTGAGATTGATTTGGAAAAATTGCAAAGAAAAACCCCCTGAAAACCCTATTTGCAGAAAGGCCGAAATTGATAGGAAGATTGAAGGGGTACGAAAATTGCAGGGACGCCCTTCTATAGAAAAAGACTACAAACGTAACATTGAAAAAGACCTAATTGAAGGAGTTTGAAGCTACAGTTCAAGGATGAATTCTCCAACAACGCATCTACATGAAGCAAATCGTCGGGAGACGAATTTTTAAAGCGGAGGAGAGTTGATGCAGCGCAAAACCAACGGATAGAGCCGAATATTTATCTAATTTTATCGGTCAATTTTATTTACGTTTATTTAAATTGTCGTGTCCTTAATTAAATAAATGAGATCGCCTGTGATCTCAATAAATCAGTTAGAGATTTTTGAATTTCAAATTTGTCGGTTAATTAGTTAGAGTCTAATTAGGATAATTAGTTGTCAATTTAAGTTAGTTGTCTATTTTTGTAATATCATCCCTCCTATATAAAGGGATGAGGGTCCAATGTTTTTAGTCAGTTGAAGTCTATTAAATTGAGATATTTTCTCTCTATCTCGTCTCTCTCTTTTCCCCACGCGGTCTACGTGGTTCTTCCTTCAACCTCGCGCAACAGGCGTGTTCTTTTCTCAACCCCTCCATTATTCTTCCACCGAAATCCACCATTCAAAAAATTCAAATTTTTATCCGCGCACCAATTTTATTTGCATCATCTAACCCTTTATTAATTCGAAATTTGCATAGGGGACGGCCAACGCATCAGGTACTTCTCTACCTAGGATCGACTCAAACTTCTACTGCCCATCCACAGCTGACAGGTCGATACTCCATACTACTATACTACCAGTCATCTTCACCGAATATCGACTACTTCGTCAGATGTCTTTTCCCGACTTCTACTCCATGTTTGATGTAGCGTTAAGAGGATAAATATGGCTTAAAGTATTTATGTTCGTCGTTAATTAGAGTCTAATTTTATTTATGTTTAATCGATTCGTTGTAATTTTTATTTAAATAAAAAGAGATCGCATGTGATCTCGATTAATTGGTCAAATTAGGTAGTTACTCGATTATAGTCAATTAGGATAAGTAGATTTGAATTTTGAAAAATTTTTTCTATTTTTGTAATTCCACCCTCCTATATAAAGGGGGTGGTAAGCCATTGTTTTGATCAGTTCAAGTTGCAATTAAATTGAAAATTATCTCATTATCTCTCTCCCTTCTCTTCTCGCCCTACGCGATCTACGTAATTCTTTCTCGACTCCCCTGATGCAGCGTGACCCCAAATTATGGGGCCACATTTATTTAATTAAATAGTAATCAATTTTATTTACGTTTTTAGCGGTCATATTGGTCTAATTAAATAATTGAGATCGCCTGTGATCTCAACGTTTATTTCGTAGATTTTAATTGCAATTTTGGGTCAATTAATTAATTAGAGTCTAATTAGAGTAATTAGAGGTCAATTAGGATTAAATTAGTTGGTAATTTGATTTGTTTACTATTTTTGTAAACCCTCTCTCCTATATAAAGAGAGGGTAGTCCATCAGTTTTAGTCAGTCCATTATGAATGAAAATTTGAGTTGATCTCATTTTATCCCTCTCTTTCTCTCCTCTCCCTCCACGCGATCTCCGCGGTTCTTCCTCCTTCAACCCCGCGCATTCCGGCGTGTTTCTCTTCTCAACCATTCTCTTCTTCTCCACGAAAATCCACCGTTAAAAAATTATTTTTATCGACGTCGCGAAAAGCTGTTTGCATCAATTGGTATCAGAGCATGGCATTTAGATCGTCCTCACGATCTAACGATCCGCCCCGGCGTCCGCATCGACATCAACGTTCATCCGAACAGACACGACGAACCATCTCCACCGTCGACGCCTCCTTCAAGGAGACGGCGCACATGGTTCGTGATTTGCAAATCAGCTTCAACGTGCTATTTCGAGATCTAATGGCCAATTTTGAGGCCTACCGCGACGCCCAATCAAAGACGGCAACCGTCGAAGCCGCTGCCGCCAGTGTCAACGAAGAAAAACTCGCCATGGAAGATGATTTGCCCGCTGTCCAGGACGTCCCAGCACCAAATCCGTCGCCAAAAGCGTCCCCAACAACGGCTCCAGCACCTGTGCCGCACGACCTGGGCAGTCCCGCATCCTCGGGACCCCTTCCCGCACCCACGGCAACCCCACCAACCCCACCCGCGGCACCTGCACCCCCTCCCACGACCCCGGCGACTTCCCCTGTTCCACCAACCACTCTCGCCCAGCCACCCCCGCAACTTCGCCCTCTCTCCGGTCCCCTTCTCTCCCTCACCGCCAACTCTACCGCTCGGACCATCCCCGAAACCCACCAGCACCGGCCCCTTCTCCTTCCCTCCTCTTCCGATTCCGCCACCCCCTGCGCTTGGCTCCCGCGAGCACCGCCTCTCCTGCACCAGCGCCGCCAACTCGCCAGCGCCTCCACAGGTCACTTCCCGCGCCGCCACGCCACTGCCACCAGCCTCCCCTGCGCCTCACCCCGAAGCCCAGCGACACCCCCCCTTCCCCACACCGCGCGTCGCGCGCACCAAACCCTCGCCCCGAGGACGCGCACCCCGCCTTCCCATCATCGCGCGCCCCCACGAGCACGGCGCTCGCTCCGCCCAGGCCGATCCCCTGCCGCCGCGCCGCCCGTGCGATCGCCATGTCCCCAACACCGCGCGCATATAACTCGAGGGAGAACCTGTGCCCTCACCAATCGGCCGAAATGGAGGGATGTCAAATCCCTGGAAAAAGGGAATGGGAAATTAAGTGGTAAAATTTGCAGGAAAAAATTCCCAACTTCCGCTATTTACAGAAAGGTCCAGAGAAGGAAACATAAAGAGGTGCGAAATTTGCGCACCTATCCCTGGCGGCAGAAATATTTAACACAGAAGGCTATAATTAGGGAATCATGGGATCTTCCTTATCCAAATAGGATTAGGACCTTGGGTTTTCCCTATTTAAGGACCCCATGGCTCCAGTTGGTAGACACATCTCCCCTTCTCCTCTCTTTGTGCTATTATTTCATCACGGATTATTCAAGGGCCATATTCTCCATGCCGCATCAATTCTTTGAGCACCATGGGAAGAAGACGACGATCGAGCCGACGCCACTGTACGCCCCGCATATGTTCTTCAACCACGGTGGCCACACCTCTCCCGCCCGCACATGGATTCCGCCGTTCGCGCCCCACATGTTTTTCCAGAAGATAATTAAAGCCGCTGAACCTGCAGTTCACGCAATTCGTCAGGAGCCGAATTCTTGAAAGCGGTGGAGAGTTGATGCAGCGTGACCCCAAATTATGGGGCCACATTTATTTAATTAAATAGTAATCAATTTTATTTACGTTTTTAGCGGTCATATTGGTCTAATTAAATAATTGAGATCGCCTGTGATCTCAACGTTTATTTCGTAGATTTTAATTGCAATTTTGGGTCAATTAATTAATTAGAGTCTAATTAGAGTAATTAGAGGTCAATTAGGATTAAATTAGTTGGTAATTTGATTTGTTTACTATTTTTGTAAACCCTCTCTCCTATATAAAGAGAGGGTAGTCCATCAGTTTTAGTCAGTCCATTATGAATGAAAATTTGAGTTGATCTCATTTTATCCCTCTCTTTCTCTCCTCTCCCTCCACGCGATCTCCGCGGTTCTTCCTCCTTCAACCCCGCGCATTCCGGCGTGTTTCTCTTCTCAACCATTCTCTTCTTCTCCACGAAAATCCACCGTTAAAAAATTATTTTTATCGACGCCGCGAAAAGCTGTTTGCATCAATATTTACGCTGCATCACTCTGATACCAATTGATGCAAACGGCTTTTCGCGGCGTCAATAAAAATGATAATATAATTTTTGGTGGTTTTTTTGGTAGAAGGAGAGAATGGTTGAGAAGAGAAATTGGAGGGATTGAGAGGAAGAAAACTCGCCGGGATTGCGAGGGGTTGAAGGAGAAGACCGCGGAGATCGCGTGGAGGGAGAGAGAGTTCTCTTCTCTTTATATAGGAGAGAGGAAGAAAACTCGCCGGGATTGCGAGGGGTTGAAGGAGAAGACCGCGGTTCTTCCTCCTTCAACCCCGCGCATTCCCGGCGAGTTCTCTTCTCCAAACCCCTCGTTCCGACGAGTTTTTCTTCCTCTCAACCCCTCCAATTTCTCTTCTCAACCCTCTGTCTTCTTCTCCACCAAAATCCACCGTTAAAAAATTATTTTTATCGACGCCGCGAAAACCCGTTTGCATCAATTGGTATCAGAGCATGGCATTTAGATCGTCCTCACGATCTAACGATCCGCCCCGGCGTCCGCATCGACATCAACGTTCATCCGAACAGACACGACGAACCATCTCCACCGTCGACGCCTCCTTCAAGGAGACGGCGCACATGGTTCGTGATTTGCAAATCAGCTTCAACGTGCTATTTCGAGATCTAATGGCCAATTTTGAGGCCTACCGCGACGCCCAATCAAAGACGGCAACCGTCGAAGCCGCTGCCGCCAGTGTCAACGAAGAAAAACTCGTCGGAACGAGGGGTTTGGAGAAGAGAACTCGCCGGGAATGCGCGGGGTTGAAGGAGGAAGAACCGCGGAGATCGCGTGGAGGGAGAGGAGAGAAAGAGAGGGATAAAATGAGATCAACTCAAATTTTCATTCATAATGGACTTACTAAAACTGATGGACTACCCTCTCTTTATATAGGAGAGAGGGTTTACAAAAATAGTAAACAAATCAAATTACCAACTAATTTAATCCTAATTGACCTCTAATTACTCTAATTAGACTCTAATTAATTAATTGACCCAAAATTGCAATTAAAATCTACGAAATAAACGTTGAGATCACAGGCGATCTCAATTATTTAATTAGACCAATATGACCGCTAAAAACGTAAATAAAATTGATTACTATTTAATTAAATAAATGTGGCCCCATAATTTGGGGTCACGCTGCATCATCCCCGCACAACTAGCCCCGCACAACTAGCGCGCTTTCTCCTCTTCTTTCCTCTAATTTCTTCTTCCACCATAATTTCCACCATCAATATTTATTTTTCCGTCGTTGCAAATTTCTCATTTGCATTAATTGGTATCAAAGCATGGTTTACAGATCGTCCTCACGATCTAACGATCCATCCAGGCATTCGCGCCGGCATGCGACGAAAGAATATCATTCGTCGGAACATAAACGGTGAGCTGACGAAGCCTACAACAAGGAGATGATGGGCATATTGCTCAACTTCCAATCAAAACTATGGGTTTTGGTTGATGATTTTGAAACCCTAAGCGTTGTTGAGTCGAAGTCTCCCACCATCGAAGCCACTGTCATGATTTTCGAGGAAGAAAAGAGAGAAACAGTCCAATTGGACTAGCTGTCCAGATCGTGTTCGAGCAGCCACCGCCTTCGGCATCAACTATTTTACCATCTCTGGTTGTCCCAACATCGCTCAAGCCATCACAGGTACCCTTGATGCCTTACTCGCAACCTCCCCCACCCTTCATTTCCCTACTGACACCATCGTTGAACCCCTCGCACATCCCTTCCTCCCCCACACAGTCCCATTTCCGCTACCACCCTCCCTCTCCTTCCTCGTGCCAACAACCCCTCATGCAGCCCTAGCATCCCGAGCGATCCCCCTTGCCCCATCGCCTCCGCCACCCCCTCACATTGTCCCCACGCATCCAGAAGAGCCCCCAATTCCATCACCCCCTCCTGCGCGACACCCAGTACAGTCGCCACCGCCCATCCCATCCTCCCCACCTCCCACACCACCGTCCCTCCTTTCCCTTTCAACAAGCACCTCCCCCTACCCCCTACCTCCTCCATGTGTTGCCGCATATCCTTCCCCTCGCTTCTATCCTCTCCCTCGACCCCGCACCGCCTCCAACACCTTTTCCTACCCCCTTCCCCATCGTCTGATGACGTCACACCCTCCTCCTCCTGATCCGCGCTGCCGCCCCCTACCCAATATTTTGGTGCCCCCAACCTCCCTTACCCGACATGTGTTGCTGCCCTCCCTAACCGATACTATCGGCATCGTCTCTGCTAGATCTAAAGCTGTCGAAGCTGCCGAAATCGTAGACATAGTGTTCGGCGCCGCCCACGTCAAGGGAATGAAGAACGAGTCCATCGAACTCGTGGCTTGTTCCCCAAGAGCCAATCCCGTGATATCAGGGATCTGCTAGGGATTTCAAAAAAATGCAAAAGCATACCTTATCTTAAAACCTTTTACATAAAGGATAAAGATGGTGGGTATTTAAGAGGAGATAACTTGAATGAAGGGGTATGAAAATTACGTTTCACCTCCTTTATGCAGGAATATTTAAAAGGGAGTGCTGAAAAAAGGAAATTTAGGTGGCTTCCTCATCCAATTAGGATTAGGAATGTAGATTTCACCTATTTAAAGGCTCCATAGCTTAGTTCATTATCCACATCTCCTCCCCTCCTAACCTTATGTCATTCATTTTCTATGAGTTCTCCAAACACTGCGAAACTCGAAATGAAGATGTCGCAACAATTTTTTCCACATCACATCATGGGAGCAACCTGCGCATGGGCGCTGCTACCTATGCCACATCTATTTTTCCAACATGAAGCCGACGACTCCAACCACCGCTCCAATAATGCCTGGATCTCGTCGTTTGCTCTGCATATTCTTCCAAAAGGCAACCAGTAAAGTTGAAATCAAATCATCCGGCTTCGAAGATCAAGCACTTCATCGGGAGATAAATTTTTCAAGCGGAGGAGAACTAATGCAGCGTGAAGCGGATAAGTAAGGCTAAAAGTATTTATGTCCGTCGTTAATAAAGTCTGATTTTATTTACATTTAATCGAGTCGTTGTAAATTTTTTTAAACAAAAAGAGATCGCATATGATCTCAATTAATCGACCAAATTAGGTAGTTAATAGATTATGGTCAATTACGATAAGTAGATTTAAATTTTGAATTTTATTTCTATTTTTGTAATCCCACCCCTCATATATAAAGAGGATGGTAGGCAATTGTTTTGATCAGTTCAAGATGCAATTAAATTGAGAATTATCTCATTATCTCTCTCCCTTCTCTTCTCGCCCCATGTGATATACGCGATTCTTTCTCGATTCTTGCACAATTGGCGTGCTTGCTCTTCTTCTTCTCTCTAATTTCTTCTTCCACCATAATTTCTACCATTAATATTTATTTTTCCGTTGTTGCAAGTTTCTCATTTGCATCGGTGTTGGACTTCTACAGTGACTCTTCTACACGCATGACCTGATCGCCACAACGTGTCCTCGTGTGTAGCTGGTGTGTATTCCCGTCTCTCTCAGATGTATCATGTGAAGATGTATTGCATATTTTCTTTTGTCGCAAGTTGCAGCTTTCTCAGCTCTAGCTTGGAGGGGGAGTGTTGGAGTATGTGCTAGTTGGGTAATTTTATTTCTCCAAGATCTAATCACCCCCACTCATGTTTAGTCATGCATCTATTATTGTGTGATTCCGACTGTCTACGGGCTATATAAAGAACCCTACACATCATGTACCCATTGAGAAATTCTAATAAAAGATCCGACCCTCTGAGACTTTCTCTCGTGGTTTCATCCCACTCCTTAGAGAGTAGGGTTTCACGCAAATCTCAATATATTTACATTTTGTTCTGATTACCGATTTCACTTCTGCATTTTATTTCAACAGCCAACATATGTTCACGATCTTCACTGCTCATTTTTCATGATCTTCATTGTTCATATTTTTATAGGAGGAACTTATTCATAAGCCTGCGAAAATGCACCAAAGATTACAATATGCGTAGCTTGATTAAACATCTAAGTGATGTAATAACATAAACTACCACCCGGATCCCTAATATAAAATAATAGTAACGGAACTTCCGAAGATGCTGTGCATTGAATAGCCATGTTCGTTGCCCATTCCCCAAAGCACTGTTAGTCTTCTTAACAAGAATTCTTTGTCTTTTCTGTTTATCCCTTGGTTTTAAGTGGATTCCTAGCATATGTGAATATTGTATCTCAGTTAAAACAGAACACAATGTGAAGCCCATTTAAATTCCAACTGCAACGCCTCTCTATCTAACAGTGGAAGACATCATCCCCTTGTTTTACACCCAAACTTTCCAGTTCCTCCAGGGCAATGTTTTCATCTTCTTACCGATGATAATCCCAACTAAGGGAGTTTCTCAATGTGTGACTATACAAATGATGCATCATAGCCACTGCAGTCTAAGCCCCATCCACCTCTACGGTATTTATCACCGCCCATAGTTCCCAGTATTCACATTCCAATGCATCTTACGAATAAATCCCCGTCATTGCACAATATGCATTGAGTTGATTCATTCCTTCACCCACGAATTACCATTTCATCTACGTCAATTGCAAACTGGTCCATACTTGGGCTACTCGAAAGTCGAAACCATCAAAAACAACACCAGTGAGTTAGAAACTCCAGTTTGCAAACACTGCCCGCAAAATTCACCTTCCCCCACAAAAATTTTCAACCTCCCCAAAACCCATCCTAAATCTCAACTTTACTCGTCCTAAAGCAACCGCAACAGCAAATCTCCACTCCAAAGAGCATAATCACATCAAAGATCTCAATTTCTTACCTGAATCCCCTTCCGCGAGCTTCTCCAGCTTCGCCCCGACCAGCCGCCTCTGGTCCACGCCACCGGCCTTCAGCTCATAGATCACCTGACCAAAAAAACAACGAAAGCGACCAAATTAGAGCAAAAAAAAGCAGGCGCCCGCATGCGAAATAGAATCCAAGATCGATCATGATCACCTGTCGGTGCTCCCAGTCCCAGACGGAGACACGATCGGAGTCGTCGGCGGTGACGAGCCATGGGTGGGTAGGGTGGAGCTGGATCTTCACGATCTTGTCGTTGGTGGGGCGGAAGGCCCTGAGGCGGAGCATCTCGGAGCCCTAGATGTTCGATCGCGAGGTGAGAGAAGGCGAGATCTGAAGCTCTCGAGTCTCAGATTTGCATTGGCGTGGGAAGAGCACGGACAGCCGACGAGCGACCGAGGAGCTCCAGACTCCAGAGGTCTGTTGGGTGTGTTCGCGCCGGCGCTTGGTGATGTGGTTCAACACGGTTGGGCTGGGATTGGGAATTTTGGGCCCGGCGGCGCGGGAGAGGCGGTCGAGCCCGGGTCCTAACCCTTGACTAGGGTGGTCGTTTTTGGGTTCGACACGTTTGTTTAGGATAGGATGATTCAACTCAAGCCTTAATAAAGTGGCTTGACTCGGAACTCCGAGCTCGTTTTCTTATGGAACTTAAAGGCTGTTGAGTTGCTGAATGGCTCGAGCCTATTGAAATTATTATCTATCATACGTGATGTTGCAATGGGATGGTGCGAAGGTCATATCGTACTCGTGGGTGGATCGTTGCGAATATCATAAAATACATGATATAATTATGATGTGACCATACTATTTCACGGCTACTAATTGCATGGATAAAGCTTCCTTATTTTTAGATGAGGGAACCTTATCCCTCACCCAAACACGGCCATAGTGGTTATATAAATCTTAACTACATGGAGAAACAACATGATGGCCAACAATTGGTATAGGACTAGGTGGTAGTCGATAAAGAAAATCGCCTGAGAATTTATATATCTTTAAATTTTGATAATAATATAGCTGAAAATAGTACAAATGAGGAGAAGATGTAACATGGATGTATTCCTTGGAATTAAACATTTACTTCTGTATATTAGTTGTTTTACCGTCCATATTTATAGTTCCTATTTTATTTGATGTTTCGAAAGTTCGTTAGGAGTTTTACGCAATTTCCCATGCTAAGGCATCCAGCTAATACGTAGAAAAGGTTTCACAAGACATGTGCCACAAAGCTCAGCTTGACCCAACATAAAATGAAAATGCGTATTTAAAATTAGATTTCGCATGCATTTTATATAATATACTTCAACTTTTCTATAAGTTATCAATGTTACATTATATTTAGTAGTTTGCATGTCAACTATCATTTATAATAATTACTTAAATTTAGAAAGTTTAGATGATGCTAAAAACTTTACTTATCTCTGTACCTTTTTATGAAAAAAGTAAGAAAAAAACACTTTAAAAATGGGATATTTACCCAGCAGACCCTGAAATCTTTCAAAATTACCTCTACGACCTTTGAAACATCATAATTCCTCCCACGACCCCGTAATCTTGCTCCATCTTACCCTACAGACCCTCCCTTCAATTTTAACTACATTTGAGTCAGTTACTTGATTAGTCGTGAGTTAATCTAACCAATTAACCATCGAACGGTTACGATTAGTCCAAATAAAAAAAGAAAGAAAATGTGCTAAGTGGAAACCAATTAACCCCGACGATGCTTCTCCTCCGCCATCTAGTCCTCCAGCACCACCCCTCACTTCTCCCCTTCCCCATCCCTCAGGCGCCTCCTCCCCTCCCTCACCCCTTCCCTCCTCTCCTCCGACCCCCTCTCCCTCCCTCCCCTCCCCCTCCTCTCCTTCTTCCAATGGCCGTCATTACTGTTTTTCTGCGGACTGCTTCGTGGGCGCCACAAGCAAGATCCTCTTTGGGCGATACGAGATGGGCCGCCTTCTGGGTCAGGGCACCTTCGCCAAGGTGTACCACAGGAAGCACCTCCAGACCGGGGACAGCGTGGCGATCAATGTCCTGAACAAGGACCAGATCCGCCGCGAGGGGCTCGTCCAGCAGATCATCTGGGAAATCTCGGTGATGCGCCTCGTCCGGCACCCCAACGTCGTGGAGCTCCGCGAGGTCATGGCGACCAAATCCCGCATCTTCTTCGCCATGGAGTATGTCCGCGGTGGGGAGCTCTTCGCCAAGGTCTCCCATGGTAAGCTCAAGGAGGACGACACCCGCCGCTACTTCCAGCAGCTCGTCTCCGCCGTCGATTTCTGCCACTACCGCGGCGTCTCCCACCGCGACCTCAAGCCCGAGAATCTCCTCCTCGACGAGAAGGGGAACCTCAAGATCTTCGACTTCGGACTCTCCGCTCTCCCCGAATAGCTACGCAACGACGGGCTGCTTCATACGCAGTGCGGGACTCCCGCTTACGTCGCGCCGGAGGTCCTCCGCAAGAAGGGCTACGACGGGGCCAAGGCGGATCTCTGGTCCTGCGGCGTCGTCCTCTACGTGCTCCTCGCGGGGTTCCTCCCCTTCCAGGACGAGAATCTGATGAGCATGTACCAGAAGGTCTTCAAGGCGGAGTTCCAGTTCCCACCGTGGGTCTCCGCCGGCGCGAGGCGATTGATCTCCCGCTTGCTCGTCGCGAAGCTGGAGAACCGGATCACGATCCCGGAGATCATGCGGGATCCATGGTTCCGGAAAGACCTCGCGGCGCGCCACGAAGACTAGGGCGAGGAGATTGCGATTGCGGCGATTCCATCGGAATGGCACTCAATGTAAATTTAATAAACAAGATGGGTATAATATAAAGGAACATAACGGAATCTGATCAACTTTAACGGGTAAATTAACAGGACTTAACCGCAGGGTCAGTAGGGTAAGGGTTAGCAAGATTACGGGGTCGTGGGAGGAATTATGATGTTTCAAAGGTCGTAGAGGTAATTTCGAAAGATTTCAGGGTCTGCTGGGTAAATATCCCTTTAAAAATTAGTCTACGGGTTGTCCTGGCCCCAACGCAGGAGTTGATGTATAGTCCATGGACCAGCATGGCTTAGACCTTGGACAAGGGATTTGAGAACGCCGACCCATTCGATCCGATCTGACCAGCACTTTGGTCAGGTCTAGTTCCAAATCCAACAATATATAACAAAGAGGGCTTTAATTTGAGCCCATAATGGGACAAAATATATGCCTCGAATTGCATTGTCTTGCTTTTACTAATATCTTTACCATTGCATTTAAACTTTTTGGTGTCGTAGAGAGCTCAAAAACACTTATCAAGATAGTCAAAAAGAGCATTATTTCCTTTCAAGTACAACGATGAAAACAGCTTCAAACAAATATAGATGTATCGATACAGATTCCATTCGAATGTACAGACGGAATAATCGTATCATCAAATTATTCACTATCAAGATATTGATACTTGATAAACCGATTCTAATCATCACACGAATCTTAAAATTTGTTAACACCGTTTGACAATTCGGATACACATGTTTTACAAACGGATAAGGATTATCTTACAGATAACAATTTTTTCCAAGACTTAAATTTAATGTCAAAATTACACAAATTTCAAATACAATAAAATAAAGGGAAAAATGTGGTTGCTCCCTGGGAGGAGCCAACGGGCTGCTCCCACCCCCATTTTCCCCCAATTTTTTTTATTTTTTTGGAAAATAAAAATTCGTTTATTCGTCATTAAATCCCTCTAACATTCTATTAAAATTTCGTCAGAAACAGAGACTTCTATGGCCTCCATCCAAACATGGTCGATTTAAAAAATCCTGCGACCGTTAAAAAAATAACGTCCGGATGGAGGGCCTAGGAGTCTCTGTTTCTGACAAAATTTTAATAGAATGTTAGAGGGATATAGGGATGAATATACAAATTTTTATTTTAAAAAAAAATAAAAAATCTGGAAAAAATGGGGGTGGGAGGAGCCCCGTTGGCTGCTCCCAGGGAGCAGCCACATTTTTCCCTAAAATAAAATACAAATGTTACACAAAATTACCCGAATTGTCAAAACTTCTTATGATAAAGAGCATGAAAATTATAAAAAATGCTAGGGAAGCAAACAGACGGATATTGATATAGATATAGGTATTAGCATATCGTTATCCTTTTACAAATCTGGATGTGGATACAGAAACGGATAGATTGCGGACAATGAAAATCGTAAACGATATCCTTAAATATGAATATGGATATGGAAACAAATAATTATAATTCGGATACAAATGTTATACAAACGGATAAGGATTATCCTACGGATAACAATTTTTTCCAAGACTTAAATTCAATGCATGGACTGAAATCTCGCGAAATTTCGCCGAAATTTCGACGAAATTTCAGTTTCGATGGGTATCGGGTATCGAAATCATACTGTATATCGAGATCCCCGGTTTCGGTCGAAATATCGCGAGATATCGCCGATATCTCGGTCCATCTCGATATCTCGCCCGACATTAGGAATCTTTGAATAGAAAAATCTGGCCACTGTCGAAATATAGCGAAATATCGGTCGAAATGTCCCCATTTCGACCGACTTCGGGCAATGGCTGTTCTCTTCATCCTCCAAGACCTTCATCCTTTGAGATAAACCAAATTATGATAAATCTTCTTCAAATTCAATAATTTTTTTAGGGTTTTCACTAAATGGTTGTTGATATAGCTAGGCATGGTGTTTAATTTGAGAGATTTCCCCCAAAATAGGTATAAATTTGGAGTAGAAATTTGGGACTTTTGTGTTTTTTTTTGCACAATAGTGCTAGCTATGATTATTGTATCACAGATCTGAAGTTAACATGAACTAAAACATTGTTGGAGATTATTTTCTTGGATCTATGTTAGAAGAAATTGGGGGTTTTGAAGTTTAATGTGGAACGATAATGAGTTGTGGTGTTATATATTCGGGTCTTGTGTTTTGGAAGTATAAATCATAGTCTGGAAATTGTTTTGGATTAATAAAAATTAAAAATATAGAAAATCCGAAAATGATTTGTTAAATATTTACGTTTTTGTTCATATTTTGTGTCAATAATGTAGTCTTTCATGAAATTGGTCCCCTAATTTGTAGATCTAAGATCCTAATGTATAGATCCAAGGTTTTTTTCTGTAAATAAGAAAGTAGGTGTTGGAAAATTTAAATATATAACAACTCTTGTTTATTATGTATTAACAATGTTACAACTTACAACCATGGTTTCAACTTTTTTATATTAACTGTCTTATGAGATTTCGGTCGAGATAGGTTGTAATAGAGGGGTGGAGATCCTCAATTGCAATGATATGGATAAAATATGGGTCATTTCGACCCCATATTGATCGAGACATGTTGCTTGGGTTCCAACAATATGTCCACCGATATGACCGATATGGCCGATATGACCGATATGTCTATATATAGGGTATAGATGACCAATATGTGTGAAATAAATATGTATTTATATGTTATTTACTGTTCTAATAACTTGGAATATCAGAATTTTCAATAAAATTGGAAAAATCGGGTTTTTTAGCCTTTTCCGACGTTTCCACCGAAATCGTCGAAATTTCCCGAAATTTCGACGAAATTTCGGTATTGGACCTTACCGAAACGAGATCGAAATCGAAATTTCGAACCTTGATTCAATGTCAAAATTACACAAACTTCAAATACAATAAAATAAAAAATAAAATAAATTAATATGTTAAACCGAACTTTTATTAACAAATAGTTAAATATTGTAAGATATATACTTGAGTAAATTACCAAGAAAAATGACCACACTATGCCTCAATTCCCAATTAAGAGCCTCGTTTTGGAAATGATACAAAGAGGGTACTAAATTTTCAATTTTATACTACATTGACATAAAAGGTTTACGGAAGCATGCATTTAAGATAGAAAATTAAGATTGAATCCCTAGTTGTTATATTTCCAAAACAAGGTCTTACTTGGAAATCGAGGTATAGTTGGGGATTTTTTATAATTTTCTCTAGTCTTGTTTCTTCTTACACCAAATGAGTCTAAAATGTATAATATTACATGTAACTCTATGATAAATTTAGATATTTATTTATATACATTGATAAATATTTCTATGATACACACATATATGCATATTTTTATTAATAGAATCCATATGCGTCCGTGAAATTTTTTTTGTAATAATATCCATACCATAAAAAGTTGAAAATGAAATATATATCTTTGTTTGTATTGGTAAAAAAATAAACCTCGTATTCGTAACCATATTCGGAAAAAACTATATATATATATATATATATATATATATATATGATTTAATTGAGTTGTCCCTTAGGGGCAACCAACATGGCTGTCTCGCTCCTTATTTCGTTTTTTTAAAAATATCACAATGTATATTCATCCTTATATTCCCCTTATATGTCATTCGAATTCGTCAGAAACAGAGACTCCTACTACATCCATCGAGATGTTGTCGATTTAAAAAATCCTGTTACCGTTAAAAAATGATTGTCTGGATGGAGGCCGTAGGAGTCTCTGTTTCTGAAGAATTTCGAATGATATATAGGAGGGATATAGGGATATCTCCATGTATATTCATCCCTATGTCCCTCCTATATGCCATTCGGATTTCGTCAAAAACAGAGACTCCTACGACCTCCATCTAGACAATCCTTTTTTAACGGTAATGAGATTTTTTAAATCGACACCATCTCGATGGAGGCCATAGGAGTCTATGTTTCTGACGAAATTCGAATGACATATAAGAGGGATATAAGGATAAATATACATTGTGATATGCTCCCTAGTTGTGTGTGTGTGGGGGGGGGGGGGGGGGAGTATGCTCCCTAGTAGCTAACTTACATGCTCCCACCCCTTTTCCTCTGTATTTTTTTTATTTTTCTGAAATGAAACCTATTGGAATTTAGATCACAATATATCACAATGATGTCATTCAAAATTCAAATTAATTCAAGACTTCTATCCCCTCCATCAAGACTGTCAAATTTTAACGGTCGCGGAATTGCTGAAATTGACCCCCATCAGATGGAGGGCATAGGAGTCTCTGTTTCTGACGAAATTGGAATGACATGTTAGGGGGATATAGTGATGAGTATACATATTTTTTATTTCCAAAAAATAAAAATAGAGGGAAAATAGGGATGGGAGTAACCTCATTTAACCATACACACACACACACACATATGGGACTTATCCAAGGGGTTTTGTGTCCATTTGAGATGAGATGAGCACACTCATATTTTACCAATATTTTCTATCATTTTAAGTTCAATGCTTATTTATTTACAGTTGTTATATCATATTCTTACTATTAGTAACTATTTTCATAAAAAGAAAGACTTAGATTCATAGGAAATGGTCATTAGTAAGAATAAAAACAACACTAGTATTACAAATAGTAATATACTCATTTTGTATGAATTTAAGGTTCTTTCCTAAAAATAGATAATAGGAGGAAGAATATGATATAACACTTGTAAACAAATAATTATTAAGCTCAAAATGATACGAAATAATGGTAAAAAATGAGTGGGCTCGTCTCATCTCAAACGCGTATAGAGCTCATTGGATTTTATAGAGAGAGAGAGAGATGAGTGATCCTATGAGAGCAAAAAATTGTGAGAGCATGAGAAGGATGATTCTAGACCACATGATTCTGTTTTCTCTCTCCTGGGTGAATCACGTGGTCCAGAATCATCCCTTTCATGCTCTCACAATTTTTTGCTCTCATAGGATCACTCATATATATATATATATATAGAGGGAAAAATGGGGCTTCCCCCACCCCATTTTTCATAAGTTTTTTTTTATTTTTTTTGAAAAAATATCGCCATGTATATTCATCAATATATCCCTCCTATATGTCATTCAAATTTCGTCAGATTCAGAGACTCCTACGGTCTCCATCCAGATGTCAATTTTTTAACGGTCGCATGATTTTTTAAATCGACAATGTCTCGATGGAGGCCGCAGGAGTCCCTGTTTCTGACGAAATTCGAATGACATATAGAAGGGATATATGATGAATTTACATGACGATATTTTTCAAAAAAAATAAAAAAATTTTCCCAAAAATGGGGCGGGGCAGCCATGTTGGGGGCAGCCCCATCAACCCTATATATATATATAGAGAGAGAGAGAGAGAGAGGAAAGGGAAGCTACATCATGATGTAGCTAACCTTAGCTACATCATGGGCAATTTCGTCCTCTCTTTTTTTATTTTTTTTCGAAATTTCCACGATGGATTTTAATAACTATATCCCTCTAATATGTCATTCAAATGTCGTCACAAAATAGAGACTCCTACGGCCTCCATTTAGAACAGGTAAAATACAGCAAATCTGTGACCGTTAAAAAATGATTGTTTGGATGAAGGCCGTAGGAGTCTCTGTTTCTGACGAAATTTGAATGACATATTAGAGGGATATAGTTATTAAACCCATCGTGGAAATTTCAAAAAAAATAAAAAAAGAGGATGAAATTGCCCCTGATGTAGCTAAGATTAGCTACATCATGTTGTAGCTTCCATTTCCTTTTATATATATATATATATATATATATATATATGGGTTAATGGGGCTGCCCCCTTGGAGTAGCCAACTTGGCTACTCCCACCCCTATTTTTCCCTCATTTTTTTATTTCTTTAGAAAATAAAAATGTGTAAATTCATCATTATATCCCTCTAACATTCTATTAAAATTTCGTCAGAAACAGAGACTCCTACGGCCTCCATCCAAACAGGGTCGATTTAAAAAATCCTGCGACCGTTAAAAAAATGACGTCTGGATGGAGGGCCTAGGAGTCTCTGTTTCTGACGAAATTTTAATAGAATGTTAGAGGGATATAGTGATGAATATACAAATTTTTATTTTCTATAGAAATAAAAAAATGAGGGAAAAATAAGGATGGGAGTAGTCAAGTTGGCTACTCCCAGGGGGCAGCCCCATTTTACCCTATATATATAGGAGTGATCCTATGAGAGCAAAAAAAAGTGAGAGCATGAGAGCATGCATTCTGAACCACTCCTGGTCTTCTCTCTCCTCCTTTCTTCTCTCTCTTCTCTCTCCTAGTTGGATCATGTGGATCACTCCTCTCTCTCTCTCTCTCTCTCTATATATATATATATATATATATAAAAGGAAAGGGAGCCTACTCTCTGAAGTAGGTAACCTTACCTACTTCACATCCAATTTTTGCACAATTTTTTATTTTTTTGGAAAAATGCCACCGTAGATTTTCATAATTATATCCCTCTAATATGTCATTCAAATTTCATCAGAAACGGAGACTCCTACGGCCTTCATCCAAAACATGTAAAATACAGCAAATCTGTTACCGTTAAAAAATGACTGTATAGATGGAGGCCGTAGGAGTCTCTGTTTCTGACGAAATTTGAATGACATATTAGAGGGATATAATTATGAAACCCATGGTGAAATTTTTGAAAAAAAATAAAAAAATTTGCAAAAACCGAAATGTGAAGTAGGTAAGTTACCTACTTCAGAGAGTAGGCTCCCTTTCCCCTCTCTCTCTCTCTCTCTATATATATATATATATGTATGTATGTATACAATATACATCTTATCAAAAGGATGGCTGTCAAAAATGGACCTGAGTTGCAAACCCCTGTGATAACGGCTGTTGGGTGATCCAGTCCAGAGGTATGTTTCTCCGGGGGGCCACTGCTTTCTCCTGACTCTCCGGTGAATGCCATATGCTTTAGTCAGAGAAAGAGAAGAAGGAAAGGCCACATGCTTTCTTTTTCCTCCTGTCTTCTTCCTCGAGAGACTTGGACCTCCATTGCTTTCTCCCACAACCTCTCACATGACCTTCTTTCTTCCACCAAAGCATAAAGGCACGAGATCTCCTTTGATCCTTCTCATGCCATATCTGGAGTTGGGGACGTGACGCCACTTGTCGATGTTCCTCTTCCTCCTCCTCCTCTTCTTCTTCGTATTCCACACGTTTACAGTCACGTCTACGCATATATACGTATACATACGCATGTGGCTTGTATCTTGTTGAGATGTACCCCTGTGGGAAAGCACATGGGATGGGTCATGGATGCATGTGAGAGTGTCTTCCACATGGAAGGCATGCATGCGTCAGGAAGGTGAGGACATGGCATGGGGATGTGTACATGTGATCCCCGTCAGTCCTCAGCTCCGGAACACCTCACTCAGATACGAATCCATCAGATTCCGATTCACCGAATCAAGTCTCCATTAATCCGTAGTGGTCCAAAACCCATTTCACCTCCACGCATAAACGGCCTGTGTAGCCATTTATGTGGTCCGATATTCCTTCCCCACTTCACATATCTAGTTTATTAGTTCCTAAGATGGGCCCATTTCGACCGGTTGCTAGCCTACTGGGGATGCGAGAGGATCTTCTGCTGCAGCCCATGCTGCAACAGATTTTGCAATAGGTGTTGGAGCCGCTCAATCTTGATCGAGCAGTTCGCTGCGATTTGCACTTTTTGTGGGGATCTACCGTGCAAATCACTGTGAGCCGTTCGATCAAGATTGAGCGGCTCCAGCCCCTACTGCAGAGTCTGCTGCAACAGAGGCTACAACAGATGAGGATACATGTGTACATCATACACACACATAGATGCATACATATGCATAGGTAAAAAGTGGAAAACATGCATCCAATCCATTTCGACCCTTTGATCTTAATATGATGGCGCAAAAGCAAGCTAACTGTCAAATTTCTTGCTGAAAAGATAAAACTTGTCATGTCCTATTGTTGTCCCATCACAAGCTATATATGTCAGATTGGAGAGAGAACATCATACTCAACCATGTTCAGATCTAAGGTAACGTTTGGTTGGTGGGGAGTACTCCCCTTAACCCACTATCCCTCTCTATCCCTCTCTCTCATGTGGGCCCACTTTATTCTTTTTTTTAAAAAAATAAATCAATCAATTTTACATCATCAATCCTATCAACAAATAATATATTATACCATCATATCATATAAAAATTATAAACTACTCCACTTCTACTCACTTTTTCAAACTTCAATACAATCACATCACAATAACTACTCACTTTCTCAAATTCCAATACAATCATATCACAACAAACCCACTTCTAACACATCCCTAGTTTAACCATCTATCCAAACACCAAAACTCAAAAACGGATTACCCTCTATCAGTTTAACCCGTCTTAACCCGCGTACCAAACGCACCCTAAAGAAGAGCAACTGATTCGAGAAATGGCAGAAAAAGGAGTGCTAATAACAAGGGAGCAGAAAAATAGCAAAGGGAGCAAAAAAAATAGCAGGAAGAGCAGAAAATAGGAGGTGGATCAGATAATAGAAAGAGAGAACAAAACATAGGAGGGAGAGTAAACGCAGAAGAGGGAGCTAAAATAACAGGAGGTGCACAGAAAATAACATGGAAAAGTAGCAGGGAGAATGGAAACATCGGAGGAAAAGTAGCAGGGAGATTGACATCTTTGAATATATTTGGCAGATGATATACAGATAACTTAAGATGATGTTAAGATCATTTTATGGTTAAGGAAAAATGCTCCATCATATCCTTTTATTTTTCATCATATGAATTAAATCAAAGGCTCATAAATATTCATCATTTTGTTGATTAAAAATCCATTTTAGTCATTTTAACAATTCATAGATATAATATCCAATATCCTAAATTTCTTCCATCATAATTTCAATTCCCTTTGCCTGCTCAAAACCAAATTCAATGGTGAATGGTAAGGATTTTTGTTATAGGCGAGGTGCAACAATGGATGCGAGGAAGTTCTAAAGAATTGGGTACTTGTGACGAATCTAGGGTGTGTGGTGTGCGCGTTGAAGATGGTAATGCTCGAGCTGATATACTTCCACTCACTTTGGTGAAGGAGCACCAGAATCAGAGATATGCTCCTTTCGACGAGGTCATGAAGATCATGCCCATCCATAAGCATACCCGCATCGACTAATGCATCCACATCAAGGACTTTAACCCGACAATGGACACGACAACGAAAGGAGATTGTTACCGCAGCTTGCAATGCCAATGTACTTGCCAAGCTATCTATCATACATGTTTGGAGGGGCTTCTAGGAGAACATGATTGGAGATCCCTACATTCCGCCATGCAAGGTCACCTATAGATGCGACAGTGTCACGGTTCACAGGGTACTTGCTTCTCGTGATATGTGTGAGGAACTTGTTTTGTTTTTGAATGAAAAATGACTGGCCATATTGGATGAGAATGTGTGTAATCATGAAATTTTCTATTTTAATTTGATGGTTTTGTTTTGGAATAAATAAAATATGATATAATGTAAATTCAGATCTTGGTTGCCTTATTTTCTTGAAACATGAGAGGACTATTTAGTGGTTATTTTGAATGCGATATAATTTCTTTCAATGCTCTATTTTGATCAAGTGGTGGTATAATCCAATTAAAATGATGGTTTTATTTTGACACTACAATATTTCTTTCATTTGAAAATAAGCAAGATGTGTTCCACATAGTTAATAATTAATTTTATAACTTTGTATTTATTTTTACATGTTATGTTTTTAAAAAGTAATTGATATATGGATACAGTTGACTCCTTTTTTTGTAAAACACCATACATAATTTAAAAAAGGAGCATGAAATCTACATAAAAATAAATTTTACATGAGCTCATTGGAGTTTACAAACAAAATTTCTTAACAAGTTAGCTAAAAATGTAAAATGCGTGGTATATTGATACAGAGATTCTTTTTAATACACAATAAAAAATAGGGAATACAAGTTTCACATACAATTATTGACACTATCACACGATATTGCTAAACAATATTGGATAAAAATGTAATCAAATATCGTCATAAGAATTTTCCAATCAAAACAATGATTTTATTTTACTTTATTTAATACCATACAAATAGATCCAATGTGAGAGAGTGACTGACTATAGAATTGATCATGATAGCAGTGTAAGGTCGAAGGATATTTGCATCACTTAAATACCTTTATATTCTATTTTTAATGAATATTTTTATGTATAGAAAAAATATCAAGGTTCAACATATTAGAAGAAGTTACCATTTTTTAGCCAACACAACTTTTTAGTGCCCAAGACTAGATAACTTATGTCACATCACATCATATTTATCATTTCAAGCCTTTCCAACCCTCATAACCATTCAAAAACCAATATTCAAAGGATGTTACTCCAACCCAACCCACACCGGTTACCAAATAGACCCTTAGATTTCAACAATAGGCGGTTTGATAAATAAAAATAAAGACCATCTATTTTTTTAAATCCAAGGTTTCGAAGCATTAGCCATATATCTGGTGCACTTCAAAAAAAGGAGCACAACGACCCTTTTGTTTTTAGGTCATGGCGCATCAATAAAACTTCAAAAATTCATAAGTCAATAAAAATCTCATAAATACGCACAATATATCATTTCGAAGGTATGTTCGTCTATTTTATAATAAAAATAAAATAAAAATAATTTCTTATTGATTATTATTTTTATTTTTTTAAAAAAGTTTTCAACTTTAAAAAACAAATAAAATTAAAAAATATTTTCTAAAAATACATAAAAATTACAAAATACTTAAAATACTTTAAAACTTCAAATAAAAACCAAATATAAAAACATAAAATCTATACCTATATTTTTACATAGGTATCTTAAAATCATAAAATAACATAAAATTCATAAAAACTTAATAACAATACAGAAAATTCACCTAAAAATAAATAAAAAATTAGGAAACCCACTTACCATATTCACTCTATTATTTTACCCTAGTTTTCTACAGTTTGCCTCTTTGAGTTTAACATTCTCGTACTTATCTCTTTACCTTTGAGTTTAGGAATATAAATACGATAAAATAAATTTTCTATAAAAATCCACCAAGTCGATATAACGAGCACTGCATGTTCTTTCTTTATAGGACACTAGATCAGGGGTTTGTTTTTCACATATCATCCTCCTATTCCGTCTTGGTCAACTGCTCTCCCCACAGTTTCTTCTGTGGATCTCGTGACCTGAGACAGGGGGATCCACTCGACTCCCTACTTTTTACTCTGGGGATGGAACCTTATCTATGCTTGCGGCTCTAGCTGCGGACGTCGGTTAGCTAAGGCCTTTGGGGAGAGGTCGCGCCATTGCACCGTCTCACCTAATATATGTTGATGACCTTCTCTTCTTCTTCTTCTTCAAGGGGACCTCTCGCTCTATGTTAGCAGTCAAGGATCTCCTCGCTACTTTACATGACATTTTGGGGTTGAAGCTTAATGCTAGGAAGAGCAAGCTCTTTCGTCCCTTGCATGCCCCCAAGACTTTGTTACTACCTGCAATTGAGTATTCTATGATAGTTTTTGCTGAGTTCCTACTTGGGGTACCCCTTTCATCCTGCTATGGTAGGGGTTCTGACATGCAGATTCTGGAGGACAGGATGAGGGATTTGCTTAGTGGCTGGAAAGCTAAGTCACTCTCATTTACCAGCCACCATTAATTGTTGAAGTATGTAATCCATGGGATTACCCTTTACTAGGCTGTAAGTACCCTTATCCATAATTGCTCCTTTAGTAAAATTGGCATGCTCTATGCCGATTTCCTTTGGGATCGTGGTCGACATGACATTGCCTGGTCCACTGTATACCTCCCCAAATTGGAGGGGGGGACTTGACTTTAGATCCTTAGTACCATCTGTGATGCCATGGTACCTTCTTGGGCCCGGAGACTCATTTCTTCGAATTCTTCCATCCGGGCCCTTTACATGCAGCGCAAATACTTCTCTGACAATAGCTTCTGGGAGGTTCAACCCTCAAGGTCGAACTCTAGATTCTGGAAGCAGGGATGATCATATGATCGAATCAGGTCGATCCCATCTCATCCCAACCCAAGCCAATTCATTCTGCGGGCCTGTGGGTCGGGCCCAAGCTCAAGCTTTTCTGGAAAATCTAGCCCAAGCCCGATCCTAGCCCGCAAGTACTTGGGCTGGGCTTTGGCTGGGTCGGCATGCTATCTAACCAAGCAAGGATGGTGGCCGTTGTTTTACATTAGGATGAGGTGAATGGGGCGTATGGATGAACATACGATCATTAGTTGATACATTGATTCCATTTATAGTTTACGTAAGGAGAATAAATGATAGGTGGGAGAGTTGTTGTTCTAATTAATTTTGGTAGACAGTAGCAACTAATGAGCTACGAATAAAGAACATCAAATGCTTATTTTAGGTTTCAAGCAATAAATCTGCAGTTGGACAGTCAGCTATTGATCTACACCATGCAAAACTAAAACACTAAAATTCAATTCATGTGGCTTCAACCCATGAAATTTGAAAATTTTAGATTCTCATAATTCATCTTTGACATAGCTACAATTGTACTCAAGGAGGTTTTGCAAAATACTTCATGAACACATCTCCAAATATGGACACAAAGTAGCCACATTATTCTTTTTCAGATTTGCTACTGTGCACATCAAATGGTTGATCTTTGGGCTTTGAAAATCGATTCTATTTGTATGTGACAACGAGAGTCCATGGTTTCCTTTTATCATGTGAGGTCATTCATCATTCTACAAAGTTCATCAATGAAGTTTCGCGATACTATATCATTAAAACCTCAAATACGAGAATCAAGTAAACAACATTATAAGATTTGATGCTAAAAATATGCACTATCTCACAGGTCCAACTCCAAAATTCATTTACCATCATGTTCCTCCATGGATTCGAGGGATTTTAGATCCATATAAAATCTATCTTGATTCTCTACATGTGGAGACTTGGAATTTTCGAAATCCATGAAAATTTGATCTTGAAACATGGCACGAAGATTGATGCTATGATGAGGCATAAATATCATACATCTAATGATCGAACCCTCATCAAATGCACTAGACCCAACTCCATTTTCGGTTCGGGATAGGGACGGGCCAATTACGGGCCCTTATTCAGACCAGCTCACGGGCTTCGCGCTCGAGCCCGCTGCAGCCCGAACTCATCCCGAATTCGGATTTGGGCCAAAACACAAGCCCAAGCTCGCTCGTCTATTGTTCGGGCTCGGCCCAATGGGCTCCTCTTTCTCTGATTTGTTGATTTGCTTCGGCTTAGAGTGGTCCCCCCCACTTGAGCTCCCTTCGTCTGGTTGAAGGGTACACCCCAAGTTTTCATGCACTCTGTACAGGGCAGTCATGGGGCGCCTCCCCACAAGACCGACTCGTGAGATTCAAAATCTGTCGTCAGTCCTCTTGCTACCTCTGTCTTGTCGATCAGGAGTCTCACTCCACTTATTCTTCGGCTACCCGGTGGCCTCGACTGTATGGAAGGGCGCGTGCCTGGGAGTCAATTTGTCTCGCCCACCATCCCCCCCTCCCCCACCCCTCTGTGAGATTATTTGTTGGATTAACAACCTTCATGTTTCTACGATTCGTGATAACCAATGCTCAACTCTTGTAATAGCGGCCTGGGTACTCTGAAAAGAAAGAAATCTTCATTGGACCGTTGCTTGTTCGGAACTTGCTGATATGTTTGTGACCGATAAACTCGTGGCCTCGATTGGTGGGACTGCTCATCTGTTATGGGTGTAATGTGAGGTCAAGTTTTTACCTTCTTGGACCTCTTATTGTTATGTTCTTATAAAACCATCCTCATCTGATTCTGTCTGTCTACTGCAGTCCTGAATGATCGTACTTGTTTCATTTTAGGAATACAGTGATATATACTTTACTTCTCAGAAAAAGAGAAAAAGATATATATGAGAGAGATGGGAGATGGCATGGTCTGTCCAGGTGACACATGTTGCCGTGTATCCACGTCCCCATGCAGAAAAAGCGACGTCACTGATTCGTCTCCAACTCATCACATTATATAAACTTAATTGGATAAACATCTCTCCCTCTATCCAATGCCTGCCGACCTCTCTCGGATCAGATCCAAGGCTTCCTTTGCATGGACAATAAAACGTGCCATGAACTGTTGGAAAGATTGGTATAAAGTATATATAAACAGAAGAATTTACTAGTAAAGACGTAAAGGCGTGTTTCTCTCTAGAAGAGAAGTTTGACATTTATTCACACGTTAGGTTAACTTTACATATATGCATTATTAGTCGTATATATAATTATCATATAAATATATAAACGTCTCGACGATTGGAGCGAATTTGGTTTGGTTGGTTATCTCAGTATTTTTAATCCGAAAAGGAAAGTATTGAGAAATGTTGGTGTGTTCTATACACCTTTTTGTTTGGAAAAGGGGGCGTGCGATTTTCCAAAGGAAGATGAAGAAAGAAAGTATGACACTACAATAAATAAATTTGAGTCAATGCAACGAATATTTTTTACCCACTTTCGTACCATATGTAGTTAAAAATATAACAACGAATATTATCTATTTCTTCATTCTTTAAATTTGCAATGAATATCATATTCATTGATGCTTCCTAGCAACGAATCATATAAAAACTGGCATTTTTTGACTTTTTCTTCTAATCATTGTTAAATTAACAAGGGATTTTTACCCGGCAGACCCTGAAATCTTTTCCAATTACCGCTACGACCTTCGAAACATCCTAATTCCTCCCTCGACCTCGTAAACTTGTTAACCCTTACCCTACAGACCCTGTGGTTAACTCCCATCCATTTGCCCGTTAAAACTAACCGGATTCCGTTATATTCGTTTACATTATACCCATTTTATTTGTCAAATTTACATTCAATGCCATTCCCCCTCTTCTTCCTTCACATATCCTTCCCACCCCCATAGCCTCGGCCTTCGCCCCTCCCTGCCGTCTTCCTCGAAGCCCCGCCGCCACCGCTTCGCCCCCCCCCCCGTCGCCGCTGCTTCGCCCCCCTCGGCCGCCGCTTCTGCTTCGCCCCCCGCTGCCGCCGCCGCCAGCTCCCCCTCCCCGCGTGCCTCCGCAGTGGTGATCTTCTGCTGGCGCTCATCCTGCAGGCTCTCCTTGGCGGGATCAGACAGGTTGGGGATGGTTAGGGCGCGCTCACACTCCTGCACGACCTCCTCATAGCCCTTGCTGTCGGTGGTGGCTTCGAAGAGGAGGTTGGCGTAGAAGTGAGCAAATTCCATGGACTCCGGGGAGAGCTGGACAGCCTTACGGGTGCTGCTGCTTCGCCTCCCGCGCGATTGCGATGGAGTCCCCCTCCCTCCCTGCGCGTGCGATTGAGCCCTCCCCCCTCCCCGCCCTGCGCGCGTAATGGAGTTCCTCTCCCACCGTCGACGATGGAGGACCCCCGCCCCCCGGTCGTGGCTGCTGCTTCGCCTCCCAGCCACCGCCCCCGGCCGCCATCGCTGCTTCGCCTCCCAGCCACCGCTACTGCTTCCCCCCCACCCCTCCCGCACGGTGGAGCCGCCTCTCCTTGGCAGGATTTTTTTTCTTATTCTTTTTTTTATTTTGGCTAATCCCAGCCGTTGGATGGTAAACTGGTTAGATTAACTCAAGACTAACCCATGTATTTGACTCAAATATAGTTAAAATTGACGGCAGGGTTTGTTGGGTAAGACGGAGCAAGTTTACGAGGTCGATGGAGGAATTAGGATGTTTCGAAGGTCGTAGCGGTAATTGGAAAAGATTTCAGGGTCTGCCGGGTAAAAATCCCAATTAACAATGGTTAATACAAATTTTAACGAATAAATCAAGGGATAAATCGTTGCTATATGGAACTTTAACAATGAATACGACATTGTTGCTAATTTAAAAAAGAAAAATTAATTTTACAACGAATAATATTCGTTGGTATATATTTAAGAATGTGACATTATGTCAACAAATATTCAAATTATTCATTGTCTTAGGTCAATTTTCTAGTAGTGCGATACATGAATAATATGTCGCATGTGTAGGGTTTATTGATTATGTAAGAGGTAGAAAACAAATAATAATTTGAAAACTTTATTTATGTTGGAAACAGATTCGATCAGTAAAAACACATTCAAAACAACAATCAAAGCTGAAAACACATACAAACATGAAAACAAGGATAAGTAATAGTTCAACAATTTACAAGAACAATGTGACTTTACAAGAAGGATGTTGGGTTTAAAATAATCTGTTTTCTTCTCTTTGGAAACTGATAACTTCAAACCGAATGATTTTAGACATCTAAACAATACCTTTATTGCCCTGATTTTCAAGAAGGGGGGCGATAGTAATATTGAAAATTTCAGATATATTAATCTGATTAATCTCCCAACGCGTATCATTGCTAAAGTACCCACCAATAGATGGACCCCCCATTCTCCGAGAAAATATGCCCCATGCATAATGCACTCTTCTCAGGGTTAGATCTACGGTTGATGCTTTTACGGTAGCATCAACCATCCTTGATTGTTGGAGTCGATCAAACACCAAAGCCATTATCTTAAAAATAGGCTTCCAAAATCTTTTGATACTTAAGATGACCCTTCATCTTTGTTGGCCTTGAGGCTTCCGAGGGATCACAAAAATTCCTAAAATCAGAAAATATAAAAAAACTAAAAATATATAAAATTAAAAATAATTAAAAATATAAAAATAAAATTTAAAATTAAAAAAAATTAAAAATCCATAAAACACATAGACAACAAGAAGGACACATTTTTACATTTATTTGCATCATTCTCCCGTTTGCTCCATGTGTTCGCCCTCTACATGCTTGCACATAATACGCATCTATTGTAGAGTTATAGTAAATTTTAACTTCACAAATTTTGTTTTTCATTAATTAATTTATATTCTGAGTTAATTGTTGATTTTTTGGGACTTCACGAGCGGCCGCTTCAGCGACATTGTAGTTCTGGCCTTGTGTAGACTACTTTAGACCCTTCAAATTCTCGATCATCAATTACTAACCAACAAGCGTAATATTTACTATACCATGTGGATTAAGTCCGTCTGTACATGAGCTTATAATAGAATTCATTCTTTCCTTAGAAAATTAAGGAAACTTCACATCAATGTTATTCCAACAACTATACTATGATGGATACTCCATATACTCATCACGACTATGCTCTGCATGTCATAACATATATTTAGCTATTTTTTTACAATAATATAATTGTTTCAATCTCAAAGTCAATGGAAAATATCATAAAAAAATCCTTGAAATTTTATTTTCACTATTACTTGATTCCTAAAATCTTGGTTCATCATATTCAGGACAATGTGTCAAATGCTCATGTTCATTGTAATACAAAGTATGGTGAATTATACAAGAATCTGTCTTAATTTCTACTAAATCCATCTTCCACATTAATTTTTTAGTTTTATAATAATTTTTAGGTAATTCGATATCTTCGGGTAGCATTTTATTGAGAATTACCATCATAGCATCAAAATTATGATTAGTTATATTATACTCCACCTTCATAGATACAAGCTCTAAAACTGCTTAGAGTTTTGAATACATAATACAACCCGACCATAAAGGCTTTTCTACTTTTTTTTTAATATCTCGTAGAAGTATTTTGACTCACCGTGCGGTTCCTTTTCATCAGGACAGTCATAATTAAACTCTATTCCTGCAACGTTCATAACCATTTCTACAAATGGATTAATTTTTTCGGTATCATTTGATTCATTGATCGTGTAATCAATGACCTCTTCGTGCCTTCACCAAATATGATATCTGACGAGAAAAAAATCTAGATCGACTAAGGTGGAAGATAAGCAAGGTCGTTATCCCTAATCAATCAGATTGGTCTCAATCAAGAAGAAGAAAACCACTCAATAAAATCAAACAATCAAGCATAATGTAAGCGGTTTCGCTATTTATTTTTACCTGGTATAGCAACCAGGGTCGAACACAAGGAGCACGAGAAAATCTACGAAGTAGTCAAATCTCAGAAATAGAAAATATATTTTTGGTGGTTTTTAATTTTTCAAATATTTTGTATTTTTAATAAAGAAATAAAATCAATAAATAAGAGACTAAAGCAACACACAAATTTTTTTGTAATTTTCTTTATTGCAAAAAATGCTCAGAAAATTAATATAAAAATATTTTCAGGTTTTTAAGATTTTGAAGTGTTTTTAATAGGTTTCTGGAGTTTTACAAATGTTTTTATAATTTTATAAAAATCAAACAGTGAATAAAACTACAAACAGTGCACAGTAAGGATTACATTGCAATTTAAAATTACTTAAGATGCCTAAAGTTCTAGAGATCAATTTTATGATAAAATAGATATAAAAACCTATAAATAGGAACTGAAATGAGATTTTTTTTATTTTCTTGTATTTTATATGATTTTTATAAGTTTTTAGGTCTTTTGCAATTTTCAAGGGTTTTATAAGGAATTTTAAAACCGAATTGTTTCTGTAGACAAAGCACACGGAAACACATTACCAAGAAATTTTTTAATTTTGAAGTAATTTTCAAAATTTTATGTATTTTCAAAAATAGATTGAACACTTTTTATGGGTTTTTGATTTTTCAAAAATAATAAATGCGTTGAAATAATCTACAAAAATTACCTCAAATACTACATGTCAACATGAGTGAACAATAATTTTTTTAAGGAATTTTTGGTATTAATTTGATATTTAAATTAAGCAAGAGACATGCAATTTATAGGGACCTACATGAAATTAAACTAAGGTTTGGGGCCAAACAATAACATTGATGGAAAGTTTAGGGCCTCAAATGCAAATAAGCAACCATTGGTGAATCCCACTTCATCACCCTTTATTCCTTTATTCTAGCTAGAAACTTAAGCAAAATACATTGTAAATATGTGTAAATATCCTAAATTGCCAAAACACATGCATCTTGTAAATATGCATAATTAGCTTGTTTTTGTGCCAAAATAAAGGAATAAATAAACACAAGAAAAAGAGGGAAATATTTATAATAAATATTGAAGACCTAATCCCAAGGGAGGGCTCAGCATGGGCCTGAACGCAAAAAGAACCAAGTAGAGGGAGATAGGGTCATCCACATGTGTAAATATACCTATGTATATAAATAAAATTATTTTCCTCTTAATAAAAAAATAAAAATGTGTGTTTATTAATTTGTACATATTTGTAAAAATAAAACCAAAATAAAAAGAATTGGGAAAAATACAAGAAAAACAAAAAGAAATAAAATTCCTTCACCAGTGTACATGGACCTTGTATATAGAATAACTCATCTATTTATTTTCCACTTGTAAATAATTAATAAAAATCTAATAAAAACATGTTCACCTTCTATATTTCATGATGTAAATAAATAAAATAAAAATCAGAAAAATAAAAATAAAAAGAAATAAAATAAAAAACAAAATACACCTTGTATATATACCATGTAAATATGTAAATAAAAGTATGTATTTAACCTATGTAAATAAATCATAAAAATAAAATAAAAATACCTTTTCATTCCAATTTTTTCTATAAATAAATAAAATATAAAATTGGAATAATTGTATAAAAATAAATCATTGAAAATAAAAATAAAAAATAAATACATGTATATACCTATATATAATAATAATATTTTGTAAATACATAATATATATTTCAAAAAATAAATAAAAATCACTAAAAATTAATTTGAAAATAAATAAACATTTTTCATGTTTTAACTTTTTCAAAATAAAGTCATTTACTATTTTTAATCGAATTTTCAAATAAATAATAAAAGGCGAATTCTGATTGGTCCACGGGGGAATGTTGACCTCCGGTCAACTTCCCCCCGGACCATCTTTCCCCGCGGATCTCGCATCTGACCTGACTTCGCTTAATTTTCGCACGATGATCCGACTACCTTCCACCTAAACCCCGGGTCCTAAGCATACTTCCTACATCCAAGATCCACGCTCGGTGGTTTTTCCTCGGGGTCCGAGCTCTGACAACCATACCCGACCCATTCTTCTCGGACCCCTAGCCGTATAAAGCCCCACCTCCGCCGCACTTACCTCTCCATCTTTGGCACTGCTCCTTCATCCCAGGACCTCCACCCTAATCCCTAAAGTGACATCTATCGATTGGTGTGTTGCAGAGAGGAGGAGGAGGTCATCAGCCACTGATCCGGCGACCCCTTGTCGCCGTGTGCCGCCGCGAGGTGCGCCAGAGCCTCGGGCACCGATGACCCTTCGAGGCTACGACCCAGAGCTCCGTGAGCTCGTCCCCAATCGACTCCGTCCATCAGGTAGACCCTAGTCCCCCTAGTTTCCTCAAATTTTTGATTACGCCCAAATCCCCTCATCACCGTCGTCGATCGATTCCACCCGCCCCGATCACCCATTTCATCATCAGACTCGACCATCACCTCTGCGAGTCCTCTCCCCACATTCTGCACCCACTCACTCCCCTTGGTTCGCTCCGGAACCAAGGTCCGACCTCCACCGATGTCGCCTCGCCGGAGGTCATCCATTCCGACGCACCCGACCACCGTTCCACCCCTAACCGGGTCGAGGCAGTTTGCCCTCGACCCAAGAAGCTTCTGGTGCGGTTTTGCAGGTCAAAGGGACATCATCTGGAGGTCCAACGTTCGAGCCCAGGAGCTTTGATCCTCCATCGTCGCCGGACCACTCCTGTGGTCGTCGGCCTCATCGGAGGGGCTCGTTAGCTACGGAACGCCTTGGCGGAGCTTTTCCATATCACAACAGCAGCAGAGGAGGACCTCAACGTGCACATCAGGCCGACGAAGTTTGCCGGCGTCAAGTTCTTGGAGCATCCTCCTCCACCGTCCGATCGTGCCCACTCGCCCAGTTTTAATCTCGATCGTCCACTTGCGAGGAGCCAGCCACCGTCAGATCTTCCTTGGACTCGATCGTGACCGTTGATCCAGTGAAGGGGTGCCCTTGCCTTGCAGTCATTGATCCTCCACGTGGCACTCCCTCAACCGTCCTATAATAAAGGGGTAAATTACACTTAGGCCCCTTTGTCTTTTCTTTTTGCAATCTAGTCCTGTAAATATTTTAGTCAGTTCTTTTTTTGGTAATTTTGCATTGAGGACCTTTATGTTTCTGATATTTACATTTTCATCCCTGCCTGTGTGAGACACGTGCTTCGTCACATGATTTTTGGACGAATTGCATTGTATGGGCTTGTAGTTTCTATGTGTTATGGAATGAAATTAACTTTCGGATATTTGCATCTATGCCCCTGTGAATGGTTTTATTTGACATGTGCTGATTTGTCTGGGTATTTTGCATTTTGTTCCCTGGGCTTTTAGCACGTGTTGCTATTAAGCCCCTGAAACTTTGTTTTCTTACATATAGGTCCCTCCGTACCCTGTACACGTGCGCCGCACGTGAAAATTTGGATATTTTGCACGAGAGATCGTATACTTTCTGGATTTGTTATTATTGAGCCCTCGGACATACTTTTTCTTACATATAGGTCCCTGTGCACTACGAGCCCTTGTTCTATTTAAATAAAATAGCAATTCAAATCCAAATTGCGTGAAATTTGGTTACGTGGCTCCTGCCACTGTGTAAAAATTTCATCAAAAATTTGGTACAATTTTGAGGTGTTCTGATATTTTTAAAAATTCAAAAACTGTTGTTTTTTTATTCTGTTTGATTTAGAAAATCATAAAAAATATATAAAAACTATTTTAAAAGTCTAAAAAAATAGGATTTGCTGCTTTTGTTGTGTTTTATTTTCTGTGCAATTTTGGCTATTTTTGGACATATAAAAACCCTAAAAATTATAAAACCCTAAAAACTCATAAAAATTCTAAAAAATTATAGAAAAATCAAAAAACATAAACTCTTTTTCTGAATTTTAGTCTTTGTTTATATTTTTCATACAAATTACCTCCAGGATGTTACAGATCCATTTGATATTTTTCATGGGTCTTTGAAGTCTGGATGGACAAATTTCTCCTGTTTTTGGCTTTCTTGATTTTTAGAAAATCATATAAAAATTAGAAAATTCTGAAAAATTCACCAAAAACATCAAAAAACCTAAAAAACATAAAAACATGTTTGTTTGAATTTTTGGAGTGTTTTGGAGTGATTAAATAATTTGTTGAAGTTGCTTGATTTTGCCTTTTTCCTATTTTCCTTCATTATTAAAAATCCAAAAAAATATAAAAATAATTAAAAATCACCAAAAATATTTGTTTTTATTTTATTTTGTTTTTAGACTACTTCGTCGGCCGCAAGGCCAATTCGTGCTTCCTGAGTCCGACCTCGGGTGCTACAACAGGTTAATCTCATAGCCAGGACCCCTATAGCTTGATATCCTTGATTTTATATCTTTTTGATTGGTGGTCTGTTTCACAATTTTCTTGATTGAGCCGATTCTCGAGTGACTGAGGTCGCAACGACCTTAGTTATCTATTTACCTTAGTCATTCGGGATTTTCTGTTCATCAACCATGCGCACAACACGTGAATTGGGCTCGCAGGGGTATAAATGCAAATATCAAAATCTTTTATTCATTCGATAACATCATGAAAGTTCTGGAAAGAATATGCAAATAACCCAAAGGGTCACATGTATGTCTACGTGCTGCACACAAAGAGGGACTAACATGCAAATATCCGAAAAATATGGGGTCCAAACTGTAAAATATCTACACTACAACTTTTATTTACTAGACTAATTAGAAAAGCATAAAAGCGTGAGGGTAAAAGAGAAATATACCCTTGCAGAGACACGTAGCGTGCGTGGGAGGGGTCGCTATCCTTCGGCTTTGATCATTCCCCATTGCAGATCTGACGTCTCTGATCCGGTCGGCTATGTGTTTGTCATATGCTCCAGAGAGTCTGATCCAATAGTGGAAAGGTTGCTGCTAACGGGTGGTCGTGATGGAATCTAGAAGCAACGAGGGCATGCAACGATCGGAAGAGGGCCCAGAAGAACAACTCCTAGGCAAACTTCGATCGGCCAATGGAGGGGATCCACTGCTCCGATCAAGTAACCGAAGGGTCCTGAAGTGTCATGAGGGTGTTCCGCTTCTAGTGATTGGCTCTGATGGAGATGACGACGGTCGGATGGGGGACGATGGTGAACTCCTCCTGGAGCTACTTTGCCTGAGAAGGAAGGGCTCCAAAACACTCCCAGGTGCGCTAGTAGACCTGCAAAAGGAAGAGAGGGCTCATGTCTACGCTCCGACCCAGGTTATTGCTTCACAGGATAGGGGAAGCGGCGGTGAATGGAGTTCGACCTCTAACGAAGGCGTGAGAAGGAGGTCTAAGCCTAATCTCAACCTGATGATCGAGTCTCAGGGTGGTTGGGTTGCGTGGGAAGGCGCGTAGTGAGATATAGCGTAAATCAGAGCGGATAGATGTAGGGAACGGGGCTCTGACCTGTTGGTCGGAGTAGGTGGATGTCGATGGAGGCGAATGAAAAGATGGATTAAAATAAGAGATGCAGTGGATATGGGCGATACCTGAAGCTACTGACGTTCTCAGCAAGGTCAGTCAGAGGTGGAAAGTTGGGTCTTGGCCTCAACCATGCTGCGGCGGGCTGGGAGGCTACATGCGGCGGAGAGGTCCGGTAACGTCGAGCTACGTGCCTCCAAGCGACTCCCTAAGGATCCTAATACGGTCCTCCGATGGCTGTCACTTCAACGAAGATGCTTAGGGAAAAAATGTGGCGCGAGGGACGAGATGCGGCACTAGGAGGCAGAAGAAAGGTTTTATAGGCAACTCAAGGATCCAGAAAAATCAGTATGAAGCACGAAACCCTAAGGAGATTCAGATCATCCAAGGGACCCACGAGAATCTTGGATATACGAGGAATCTCAGGTCCGGATCTCGAGGAAAGAGGAGCTCAGAATCGGGGCAGGAAAATCAGAGAAGAAGCTTCGACGAAGAAGCTTCGACCCGACCCGAACTAGGAGGGGGCGTTGACTGGAGTCAATAAACCCTCCTGGACCAATCAGAAAATTCGACTATAAAAATATTTGAAAATTCAATAAAAATAGCAAATGAATTTAAAATAAAAAGTCTATAAAATAAAAATGTTTATTTTTTTTCAAAGTATTTTTTGTGATTTTTAATTATTTTTATGAAAAAAAATAAATTAATGTATTTACAATATATAGTATTATATACAAGTATAATATGCCTACGTATTATGTACAAGTATTTTTATTAATTTTTTTTACAAAAATACCATTATTTTGTATTTTATTTATTTATACCATTTTTAGGAGTATAAATTAATTTTTATTTTATTTTAGAAATTAGTTAAATATGCATAATAAATAGGGAATATGATAGATAATGTGTATTTTACATAATGCATGGATGATTCTATTCCTATTTTTATTCCATTTTTCTTAATTTTATTTCATTTTTAGGAGTATATACAAGGGTGTAAAAATAATTCTTTAATTTTATTTTGTTAAAAATAAAAATATAGGTATTATGCACAATTACAAAGTGGACCTTATCTCTTTCTACTCATTTTATTTTGCGATCAGGTCAAGGCTTGACATTCTCTTGGGGTTTGGGTCACTCTTTTATTCTAAATACCTCATTCCTTTTTCTTTTCCCTTATTATTTTATTTTTGCATAAAGACATGCTAATTATGCAATATTAATAAAAGCATGCATTTTTTAAGTTATTTTATTTACATATATTTACATGATCTTTTGTCAAGAAAGAGAGCTAAAGTAAAAGAATAAAGAGTGAGAATCAAGGATTCATCAATATCCTTTGATGAACCCATTTTAAAAAAAGGCAACTAAATTTCTTTTTTAAACCTCTTCTTGAGTAAAGAACACTTTTGACAAGGACACAAGATAGTACCATCTGAATCCATGACACTAGAAACTTATGCGTAAGCAAATTCCACAAATTCTTGAACACTTCTTTAAAAAGTCTATAAAACATGACCATCAAGTACACTCTTGTATATCCACTCTCTATTGATCATCATTGTCACCGAAATATAACAGTTCAAGAGGTTAAATGAGAGGATAAGCTTTAACATAGGCTTCAATTTAGAAAACAGACCTAGAAAATCTCAATCCTAACCCATCGTTGATATAAACCTACTAAAATAATTTTAGGAGATGAGAAGAGAAGTGTTTTCAATAAGCTACAACTTGAGCCCACCATAAAGATTCGAACTTATTACAAGACGATCACTGTCACATGTTAGTTTATATTTGAGGAAAATTCGACAGCATAACTTTGCACCCCTCCAGCATACCCCAAAATTCAGTCACAATCAACTCTTAAAAATATCACCGTAGTAACAGTATTAATCGTAGATTATGATTGATTTGGTATATCGAAGAGGACAAGATTACGCGACCGAATATTTCTTACATATAAACTGCAACATGTAACAATGATCTCCTTATAGTAAGTCCGAATCTTTATAGACCCTCTTAGTTCGAGACCTCCGAACTAAGAAAAGTCAACATAAATGTAATCTTTTAAGGTCACCTTACGTCATACATTTGTATGTGCTACAAATGAGAATGGTAAGATGTTCATAAAATATTTATTCATTTATGTTGATTGAGTATTTACATATATTTGGTTGGTTTACAAGGGATATATGGAACTATATGACCCTAAATGGTGCCTAAATAAAATGATTTAATAGTAATTTTTGGGAATGTACCTATAAAATACATTCTTCTACCTGCTAACATAAAAATTCACGATCATTGGATCGGAATATCTCAACCCGAAGTGAGTCCAATAGTACTGTGAAAAAAATAAAAAAGTATAACACTATAGAATGCTGAAATCTTCCAATATATTGCACATGTCTCCCGATATGTAGGACCACACACCATCCAGTGTGGAGGGATGCACTATGTGTTATTAATTTTGTGTATTTTGATAATAATTTAATATGTTGACCTAATTATCTACCTAACTATAAATTAATGTGATACAACTGGCCACATTAATGAATGTTTAATGCGATAAAATATTTATCACAATATAAACTTTCTATCCTAAAATAACTGTGTATATATACACACCCATATACATAATTGTATGAACACACCTTCATCTCCTCACATATATACAACTTCAAAATGACATCATTCATCTTCATCTATACATAAACACCATTTGGTATTTGCTTAACAACGACCATAGTTTATCCACTATTTTGATCATATCTATGCCTACAATCCTTAAATTCAAATATATACACATATGCATTCACATCTAACGTCTATACACCTTCACATGCTATCATCACCTTAACATCTACACACTAAGTAATTCACATTCACATGATATAATCTATACATCTAACACACCAAATAATTCACATTCTTATGCTATCATCACTTTCACATCTATGCACCAAATAATTCATATTCACATGCTATCATCACAATCACATTCACATCCAAATACTTACGCATTCACACCTAACATCTATACATCTAACATTTATATGGAGCATTAAGACATCTTCACATTAAATGATTCAACTCCACGTTACAAAAAATATATCATATGATTTATAAACCTAATTCTTCTTGAAAAATAATGTTACATAAATCGACCATAAGCACTAATATGGTTTAAGCATTTCATCATATACCTTATATGCAATATGAATTTGGTCAAACCACGCTATTCCGAAATCAAATCATATACCGATACATGTTAAACTAATGACTACATAATTAAAAAATAACATATAACCTAAAATCAAGAATAGATTTGTGAAAAAAATATATCAAAGAAATCTTAAATCCTACGTTTTCTCACATATATGTACAACAAAAAATAAAAATAAATGAGAGGAGTGGATAAAATACCTTAAAGAACAGAAAAATAGGCTAGAGGGAGGCGACATAGGCTCGTCGGTGACGGTGAAGTAGCGTCCAAAATTGTTGGAGATGGATTTGGGGAGGAAAATACAGGTGAAATGAGCCTTGTAAAGGGCTTGAGTGTTCGGTTTACAAACGCTAACGTGCACATTTAAGTTCTCACCCAGTGGTCCGTAGGTGCTCGCCAGCCTTTTGATATGCGCCCGCCCGACTTGCACCTCAAATTTCACATGAAAGAGCAGACTAGGCGAGCATTTGTGTATGTCCAATGCTTGCCCATGGTGAGGGGGCGAGAACATATGCTCGCCCGATGCAAGTTAGTATGTGCACGCCAATCACGCTTTTTTTGTAGTATAAGGATAATATTTCTTTGGAACGTAAATGCAAACTTGCTGATGAATGCGAAGTTCGCTTGAAAAAAACTGCCACCCTAAGTCAAATGATGGTTGGGGAATACGTGAGTTAAAGAACTTCAACAATGCACTTCTTACGAAAGCCTCTATCAGCATGTTAGAACACAAAAAATCGTGGCTTTCAATTCTAATAAGTGCACGCTACTATTTTAATGGACCAATCTCTCCTCTCGACAAATCTAGCAAAGCCTGTTCACCCGTTTGGATTGACCGATGTAAGTGATATTGAAGATTAAGAGGAGTCGTATAAAAGCATATTGGAAATGATGAATTTTCATCATTATGGAGATATCACGTGTAGGGGAATCTTCCACTTGTTTCTTGTTTTAAGTCATTACATAGAAATTGATGGGAGACGAGATACAAGCTGCGTCGTCAATCCCTTTTGAATAGCAAATCCAATCTTCCACCGAATGTTGAATTTTCTGTTCATTCGGGATTTTCTGTTCATCAACCATGCACACAACACGTGAATTGGGCTCGCAGGGGTATAAATGCAAATATCAAAATATTTTATTCATTCGATAACATCATGAAATTTCTGGAAAGAATATGCAAATAACCCAAAGGGTCACATGTATGTCTACGTGCTGCACACAAAGAGGGACTAACATGCAAATATCCGAAAAATATGGGGTCCAAACTGTAAAATATCTACACTACAACTTTTATTTACTAGACTAATTAGAAAAGCATAAAAGTGTGAGGATAAAAGAGAAATATACCCCTGCAGAGACACGTAGCGTGCGTGGGAGGGGTCGCTATCCTTCGGCTTTGATCATTCCCCATTGCAGATCTGACGTCTCTGATCCGGTCGGCTATGTGTTTGTCATATGCTCCAGAGAGTCTGATCCAATAGCGGAAAGGTTGCTGCTAACGGGTGGTCGTGATGGAATCTAGAAGCAACGAGGGCATGCAACGATCGGAAGAGGGCCCAGAAGAACAACTCCTAGGCAAACTTCGATCGGCCAATGGAGGGGATCCACTGCTCCGATCAAGTAACCGAAGGGTCCTGAAGTGTCATGAGGGTGTTCCGCTTCTAGTGATTGGCTCTGATGGAGATGACGACGGTCGGATGGGGGACGATGGTGAACTCCTCCTGGAGCTACTTTGCCTGAGAAGGAAGGGCTCCAAAACACTCCCAGGTGCGCTAGTAGACCTGCAAAAGGAAGAGAGGGCTCATGTCTACGCTCCGACCCAGGTTATTGCTTCACAGGATAGGGGAAGCGGCGGTGAATGGAGTTCGACCTCTAACGAAGGCGTGAGAAGGAGGTCTAAGCCTAATCTCAACCTGATGATCGAGTCTCAGGGTGGTTGGGTTGCGTGGGAAGGCGCGTAGTGAGATATAGCGTAAATCAGAGCGGATAGATGTAGGGAACGGGGCTCTGACCTGTTGGTCGGAGTAGGTGGATGTCGATGGAGGCGAATGAAAAGATGGATTAAAATAAGAGATGCAGTGGATATGGGCGATACCTGAAGCTACTGACGTTCTCAGCAAGGTCAGGCAGAGGTGGAAAGTTGGGTCTTGGCCTCAACCATGCTGCGGCGGGCTGGGAGGCTACATGCGGCGGAGAGGTCCGGTAACGTCGAGCTACGTGCCTCCAAGCGACTCCCTAAGGATCCTAATACGGTCCTCCGATGGCTGTCACTTCAACGAAGATGCTTAGGGAAAAAATGTGGCGCGAGGGATGAGCTGCGGCACTAGGAGGCAGAAGAAAGGTTTTATAGGCAACTCAAGGATCCAGAAAAATCAGTATGAAGCACGAAACCCTAAGGAGATTCGGATCATCCAAGGGACCCACGAGAATCTTGGATATACGAGGAATCTCAGGTCCGGATCTCGAGGAAAGAGGAGCTCAGAATCGGGGCAGGAAAATCAGAGAAGAAGATCCGACGAAGAAGCTTCGACCCGACCCGAACTAGGAGGGGGCGTTGACTGGAGTCAATAAACCCTCCTGGACCAATCAGAAAATTCGACTGTAAAAATAATTGAAAATTCAATAAAAATAGCAAATGAATTTAAAATAAAAAGTGTATAAAATAAAAATGTTTATTATTTTTCAAAGTATTTTATGTGATTTTTAATTATTTTTATGAAAAAAATAAATTAATGTATTTACAATATATAGTATTATATACAAGTATAATATGCCTACGTATTATGTACAAGTATTTTTATTAATTTTTTTTACAAAAATACCATTATTTTGTATTTTATTTATTTATACCATTTTTAGGAGTATAAATTAATTTTTATTTTATTTTAGAAATTAGTTAAATATGCATAATAAATAGGGAATATGATAGATAATGTGTATTTTACATAATGCATGGACGATTCTATTCCTATTTTTATTCCATTTTTCTTAATTTTATTTCATTTTTAGGAGTATATACAAGGGTGTAAAAATAATTCTTTAATTTTATTTTGTTAAAAATAAAAATATAGGTATTATGCACAATTACAAAGTGGACCTTATCTCTTTCTACTCATTTTATTTTGCGATCAGGTCAAGGCTTGACATTCTCTTGGGGTTTGGGTCACTCTTTTATTCTAAATACCTCATTCCTTTTTCTTTTCCCTTATTATTTTATTTTTGCATAAAGACATGCTAATTATGCAATATTAATAAAAGCATGCATTTTTTAAGTTATTTTATTTACATATATTTACATGATCTTTTGTCAAGAAAGAGAGCTAAAGTAAAAGAATAAAGAGTGAGAATCAAGGATTCATCAATATCCTTTGATGAACCCATTTTAAAAAAGGGCAACTAAATTTCTTTTTTAAACCTCTTCTTGAGTAAAGAACACTTTTGACAAGGACACAAGATAGTACAATCTGAATCCATGACACTAGAAACTTATGCGCAAGCAAATTCCACAAATTCTTGAACACTTCTTTAAAAAGTCTATAAAACATGACCATCAAGTACACTCTTGTATATCCACTCTCTATTGATCATCATTGTCACCGAAATATAACAGTTCAAGAGGTTAAATGAGAGGATAAGCTTTAACATAGGCTTCAATTTAGAAAACAGACCTAGAAAACCTCAATCCTAACCCATCGTTGATATAAACCTACTAAAATAATTTTAGGAGATGAGAAGAGAAGTGTTTTCAATAAGCTACAACTTGAGCCCACCATAAAGATTCGAACTTATTACAAGACGATCACTGTCACATGTTAGTTTATATTTGAGGAAAATTCGACAGCATAACTTTGCACCCCTCCAGCATACCCCAAAATTCAGTCACAATCAACTCTTAAAAATATCACCGTAGTAACAGTATTAATCGTAGATTATGATTGATTTGGTATATCGAAGAGGACAAGATTACGCGACCGAATATTTCTTACATATAAACTGCAACATGTAACAATGATCTCCTTATAGTAAGTCCGAATCTTTATAGACCCTCTTAGTTCGAGACCTCCGAACTAAGAAAAGTCAACATAAATGTAATCTTTTAAGGTCACCTTACGTCATACATTTGTATGTGCTACAAATGAGAATGGTAAGATGTTCATAAAATATTTATTCATTTATGTTGATTGAGTATTTACATATATTTGGTTGGTTTACAAGGGATATATGGAACTATATGACCCTAAATGGTGCCTAAATAAAATGATTTAATAGTAATTTTTGGGAATGTACCTATAAAATACATTCTTCTACCTGCTAACATAAAAATTCACGATCATTGGATCGGAATATCTCAACCCGAAGTGAGTCCAATAGTACTGTGAAAAAAATAAAAAAGTATAACACTATAGAATGCTGAAATCTTCCAATATATTGCACACGTCTCCCGATATGTAGGACCACACACCATCCAGTGTGGAGGGATGCACTATGTGTTATTAATTTTGTGTATTTTGATAATAATTTAATATGTTGACCTAATTATCTACCTAACTATAAATTAATGTGATACAACTGGCCACATTAATGAATGTTTAATGCGATAAAATATTTATCACAATATAAACTTTCTATCCTAAAATAACTGTGTATATATACACACCCATATACATAATTGTATGAACACACCTTCATCTCCTCACATATATACAACTTCAAAATGACATCATTCATCTTCATCTATACATAAACACCATTTGGTATTTGCTTAACAACGACCATAGTTTATCCACTATTTTGATCATATCTATGCCTACAATCCTTAAATTCAAATATATACACATATGCATTCACATCTAACGTCTATACACCTTCACATGCTATCATCACCTTAACATCTACACACTAAGTAATTCACATTCACATGATATAATCTATACATCTAACACACCAAATAATTCACATTCTTATGCTATCATCACTTTCACATCTATACACCAAATAATTCATATTCACATGCTATCATCACAATCACATTCACATCCAAATACTTACGCATTCACACCTAACATCTATACATCTAACATTTATATGGAGCATTAAGACATCTTCACATTAAATGATTCAACTCCACGTTACAAAAAATATATCATATGATTTATAAACCTAATTCTTCTTGAAAAATAATGTTACATAAATCGACCATAAGCACTAATATGGTTTAAGCATTTCATCATATACCTTATATGCAATATGAATTTGGTCATACCACGCTATTCCGAAATCAAATCATATACCGATACATGTTAAACTAATGACTACATAATTAAAAAATAACATATAACCTAAAATCAAGAATAGATTTGTGAAAAAAATATATCAAAGAAATCTTAAATCCTACGTTTTCTCACATATATGTACAACAAAAACTAAAAATAAATGAGAGGAGTGGACAAAATACCTTAAAGAACAGAAAAATAGGCTAGAGGAAGGCGACATAGGCTCGTCGGTGACGGTGAAGTAGCGTCCAAAAGTGTCGGAGATGGATTTGGGGAGGAAAATACGGGTGAAATGAGCCTTGTAAAGGGGTTGAGTGTTCGGTTTACAAACGCTAACGTGCACACTTAAGTTCTCACCCAGTGGTCCGTAGGTGCTTGCCAGCCTTTTGACATGCGCCCGCCCGACTTGCACCTCAAATTTCACATGAAAGAGCAGACTAGGCAAGCACTTGTGTATGTCCAGTGCTTGCCCATGGTGAGGGGGCGAGAACATATGCTCGCCCGATGCAAGTTAGTATGTGCACGCCAACCACGCTTTTTTGTAGTATAAGGAGAACATTTCTTTGGAACGTAAATGCAAACTTGGGGATGAATGCGAAGTTCGCTTGAAAAAAACTGCCACCCTAAGTCAAATGATGGTTGGGGAATACGTGAGTTAAAGAACTTCAACAATGCACTTCTTACGAAAGCCTCTATCAGCATGTTAGAACACAAAAAATCGTGGCTTTCAATTTTAATAAGTGCATGCTACTATTTTAATGGACCAATCTCTCCTCTCGACAAATCTAGCAAAGCCTGTTCACCCGTTTGGATTGACCGATGTAAGTGATATTGAAGATTAAGAGGAGTCGTATAAAAGCATATTGGAAATGATGAATTTTCATCATTATGGAGATATCAGGTGTAGGGGAATCTTCCACTTGTTTTTTGTTTTAAGTCATTACATAGAAATTGATGAAATTGATGGGAGACGAGTAACAAGCTGCGTCGTCAATCCCTTTTGAATGGCAAATCCAATCTTCCACCGAATGTTGAATTTTCACAAATCTAGAAACTTGCACGCAACAAGAGGATTTTTGTCCAAAAGGGACGGGCCACATGGAAGGCGAAGAAAACCGGTTCCAAATGTTAAGTTGAAGGGCTCCCATTGGAGTTTGGCCTCAAATCTCAAATCTCAATTCTTTGTCAGGCTTTTCAACTATTGCTTGGCATAATATTGTAATGAGGGCATCTCTCTGCTGATCGATTTGGAGAGCCCGTTGCAAGATCGCCTTCGAGTATCTGCAGATAAACAACCCAAAAATATTAGAGGATGCTTCCACAAATCTGCTTGGTGCGTTTGGGTTGCTCAATCATCGAGGAATTACATACTAGTTTCAAATTCTATAGTACTTTTTCACTTTAAATGTGAAACTAGGGAATATTTTTTACTTTATTCCATTTGACTACCAATCATCGTCTGGTCAACACAAGTGACTATCTAGAATAAGTATATATGTATCGAAGCTAGGAAGCTAGGAAAATTCTCACTTATCTTTACTTAAGTTCCTTTCACGAATATTATATCTTCTTAGAAGCTGCGATTAGTCCCATGGAATTTAGATAATGCATCTTGATCATGGTCCAAATCTGTTTTTCTTTGAGAACACTTTTGGAAAAGCTACAATGTGCAAGGATGATATAGTGGGGGCATTTTTTTGCTACATACTTGATGAGGATCTTGCAAGGGAAAGGCGATGACTTTCGTAACAAAGATGATTCCCTTCTGGCTTTGAGTAACTCTTATTCCAATCCGTTTTTTTTAATCCAAAAAAGGAGGAAACACGCGTCGGTGTACGTCCCAATATATTAATAGAAAAATACTTTTAGAACAACCATGATTCGAGTAGAGTCCGAGCTAGGTGGATTACATTTTCAACATAGAACCTCTCTGCACGGAAAATTACACAATTTCTAACAAGCCAAAGAGCCCATACACCCGCAATTGGCACCAATCTATCTGCGTTTGGATGGAATCTAGAGTTGAGGAGAGATTCCCAGAATGACGCCATGTTGTTATGATCAACCCCAGCCAAATCCAAACTCGCCAAAAATCTCTCGTCCTAGCACAACCCAGAAATAGATGCTCGGCGGATTCCATTGATGAACTGCACAGAACGGGAGTTATCTTCAGAGTCAAAGATGCATGACCGCCTTTCCTTGGTGAGTAATCTCCCATGTCTCATGAGCCACAAGAAAACTTTAATACATGTTGGAACTCTCAACTCCCAAATCATCCTGCAATTCTTAACAAGGTCCTCAAGAACCGGGTTAGCTCCCTTGATTAGCGCGTTATAAGCCTTCTTGACTGAGAACTCACCTTCTCTCCATACCCAAATATCCTTACCAGAAGTGGAGCCCTCAATCGTGGATAAAGACCCCAATAAGTTGAGGTATTCTTGCATACGTCGTTCAGAGAGAACACCTGCGAAAGTAGGTCTCCAAGAGCCTTTATCCCAGACATCAGCGACACGAGAATTTTTGCCTTCAGCTAGAGCATAAAGGCACGGGAAACGGGCAGCCAGAGGCCCGCCATTCATCCAAACATCAGACCAGAAGAAGAAACTACCACCATCACCTAAGCGTGGACGGAGGAGATGAGGAAGATCCTGGATAGTTGCGCGGATACCCTTCCACAAAGCCGTCTCAAAACGTATGTTACGCAGGGCATCAATAGAGTGGACACCAACCCTGTAGATATTGCAAATGAGTCTACTGCACAAATCCTCCTTGTCGCCCCAAATTCGCACAACCCACTTCAGCAATAGTGCACATGACCATTTATATTCCAACCCGTTTATAATCCATCTCGCTCGCATACTCTCCAAAACCCTCCTCTTCCTCCCCCAAATCATACCCTCCTCTCCATGGCCGTCAAGTTCTTCTTCCGCTCCGAGATCTACTCCGATGCTTCTTCCTGAAAAATCATGTCCTCATTACTAATGTTTAGGTGAGATGGTTGCAACTCGAGGAGATGGTCACGGTCGTCCCACGCGTTGTCTGAGGGGTCATGCTTTATAACTCTCCCTTTGACCATTGTAATGAATGATCGTATCTGCGTAACATGGAGAGTGACATTCTCCCTACTATCGCTTAGATGGGATGCTCATGATCGTCTCCTTTGAGATGCACATCACATGATCTACCAGTAGAAAAAATCTACTAACTTTGAAATTAAAATTCAAAGGGAATGACCTAAACAAGGCAAGGAAATGGGATCTTTGTCATCTTTGTGTGAGAGTTGGAAGAAATCTTCACCTTTGAGAAAAAAAGCAGTACGAGAGGTTTTACTATATCCTCCTTTGCATCTATGCCTCTACTCCAAAGACCTTCTTACCTCTTTATTTCCAGTCCACATAGGCCTCGTCGAGATGGACGGTTTTGTGACACGACGAAGTCGATGCTGGTGAGTGTGAGCACAATAGCGATGGACTTGATGGTCTGAAAGAGGGTGGTGACGAGCTTCCATTCGGGAGAGTTAGCTATTCACTACAAGAAAAATGAGTTGTGCCCACAGAATGTGGTTACGGAAACTTATGGTCACGATAATTCCATGGCCACTAGTTTCTCGTAGCTACAATCCGTGGCCAAAGTCTTCATACAAGAGTTGTGGCCACGATAAGTCCTGTGGTCACTTGTAGTGGCCGCGATATATTTGTGGTTAGAGAACTCTTGCGACGAAACTTGTAGCTACGACTACTGGCCATGACGTGTTGTGGACAGAGCCCACTCCTGTGGCCACAAACCCCATATCCGTTGGCATAATTCTGTTGCCACAACTTGTTTTCCTTGTAGTGATTCCAATTAATTTCTTTATTTGAGAAATGTATATTACTATTTTTTTTTGTATTTTAATTTTTTGATAACTAGGTTCACTTAGAACAAGTGCGATAGAAAAGCCCTTTAAATGTAGAACCACATGTGGTAAGTTATGACTTGAATCTTTTTTTTCATTATTAATCGTTCAAAATAGAAATATGAGAAATAGACAAAAGGAGTTCAAGTTTAAATATATTTTCTTCTTTCTGTAATTACATATGAAATTTATTTTGTTTAAATTATAATAATATGCTCCTCCATCTAACCAGCCGCCTCAATACATATATACATCCATCTCCCCATACATACATCTTCATCATACCTCCACATATTATATCCATCTCTCTCTATCCCTCTATCTCTCTCATATCTACACTCCATATGAGGATGTTTGTTTGCATAAATAGACTAATAATAAAGAGTTTTCCGTAAACTATACCTAATTGACTAAATGATGTAATCCAAGTCAGCCATAATATTATTCACGTTCTATGTTATCAATGTTCAAATTGTGTCATCAAATTAATAAGTTATACCTCATTTATAGTCTATCATGACATTAATTTCCTATCCTTTGTAATGTTTAAATTGACAACGGTATCCATTATTCTACCTTATTATATACATTTAATCATATTATTGATTGTGACATTTCATCATATATATGCCACGCATATGAATTTCCATATAAACTAGGCAACCATCATCATTTCTAACAACAATTAGATATTAAACAAGTCGTATGTAACATAGACAACATATTTAATGACTTGAGTATGTACAAAATAACAAATAATATATCAACAATTTGAAAATCTAAAACTATCCAAACATGATTGATATACAATGAGATGCTAAAAAACGAGAGAAAGGATGAAGCAATATACCTAAGGGAGATGCTTGTGTGGTTGAATGACACAAATGGGGGTCGTCAGAGGCAAGAAGGGCGAAGTACGGATCGCCAGAGGAGTAGATTTGGGGAGAAATACTGGTAGAATGAGGGAGAAGAGGTGTGCCAACGTTCTGTTTAAGGCCTTTGACGAGCACACTTACGTGCTCACCCATGGCTCCGTTGGTGCTTGTCTAGATATTGATACACCCGCTTGGGCTATGCCTTTAATTTCAAGTGGGTGAGCACATCCTGGGTGAGGACATGGGCATTACAATTGCTCGCCCATATTTTCAGACGCATGCTCCGGAGCCACACCTCATAATTCAAATTGGCGAGAAAGCCCAAGTGAGCACATGTGGGTGAGCACCTGTGCAAGCTTGTCCATGAACACCAGTCATTCCTTTTTTTGTAGTGATTGTTATGTATTTAAATACGGAAGATATAGCAAAGATTATTCATTTATTCGTTGGCTTAGGTCAATTTTGTTGTATTGATATTTTAGTACACACATAGCAAGGAATGTTAAATTATTCGTTGACTTAAGTCATTTTTTTAGTGAATGGATAATCATTACTATATGCAACGTCGATAATGATATAAACAACATATATAAATTTCAACTATAAAAAATAATTTCACAGTGATATTATCATGGTTATATATTTAACACTAAATTTGGTCTAAGGTAATTAATATCTTTTATTCATTGTCATATCATCCGTAGTTAAATATATAAAATGAATATTATATGTTACTTCATTTTTTAAACTTTCAACGAATACTTTATTCGTTGCTATATTCCTAGCAACGAACCATATAGTTGCACTTATCCATCGACTTTTTCTTCTTATTTAGCAACGACTAATACAATTTTTAATGAATAAGTCAACATATAAATCATTGCTATAGTAACCTTTAGCAATGAATATGTTTTCCTTTGGTAATTTCAAAAAGGAAAATTTACAAAGAATAACATTCATTAGTATATATACATCGAAAGACATGACAATGAATATCCAAATTATTCGTTGTCTTAGGTTAATTTTCTTATAGTCCAACAACAAGCGAGATAGTGACGGATTTCAAGAAAAACATCACAGCAGATCCATGTCATTACAGTGTATGGACTTTATATTTATCTTTAATTTCTCAAGTGTACAATTCTGACCGTTTTGGGTAAAACCATGCGACATATATACAACCAAAGAGATAGATGATCTGCATGCGACCACCATAGCTTTTTCCATAGTCCAAACCCACATGTACGTATGCTTTCTCCAAAGAAGGAAGGGGTCCTATACATCTCATCAGCATGCATGGGAGAATGGAAAAGGAGAGGGGGTAGTGAAGAGGACAGCAAAGGGCAAAAGCTACCAATATTTGGATAAGGAAAAGCTGAAAAGGAATGGAAGCCTACACCCATGTCCCCATCACCACGTATCCCTTCCATCCCTTGTACATTATCCAACGATGCATGCCCAATCCCTCGCTCCTGATGCTCATCTTTCCTCGGTCTTTTAGATGCACCAACCGATTTAAGTATGCGCTCCTCTGTGGTCTGACTCATTCCATCTTTTGATTCAAGCCCACCGAGTAAGACCTCTTAATATATTATTCTAGGGTGCGAAAGATCGTATGTGCATGTGCATATGCACTTTAGAGGATGATGTGTGATATTAATTGTTTAGTCGCGAAAGTTAGGGTATATTGCATCATCGTAAAGTGATTGAAGAGGCGATTCATGGATCCCGATAGTGTTTTTTACTACAATGTATGTAGACCATCTAAGGCGGATAAATCAAAGAGGAGAAAATGAGGGGATTTAGGGAATGAAGCGGAGTTAACATGACTTAATCACGAAGGAGATCGAGCGATGTACAAATCAAAGGAGAGGATCAAGAAGGAGAGGAAAGGGGTATGAGTTAATATGACTTAACCATGGAGGAGATCAGCGAAGCCATAACTCGAAAAAAAAGACTTAGGAAGAGAGCGAAGGTAGGGATTAGAGTTAACATGACTTAACCATGAAGGAGATCGATCGGTCCGGATTTTCAAACAGCGGAGGACCGAGGGAAGGGATTTGAGTTGACACGATTTAACCATGTTCATCGTCGATCAATCATGAACTTGGATCGAGATTACTTTCGATTGAACTCACATGGGTTGGTTGGTCTAGCCACGTCATGCATAAGATAAATAATGAACTCATACAGGGTAAATAATGGATAACCGAACTAGTTAAGTAGAGTGAAAAAGCTTAAGATAAATAAATTCCCTTGTTTTTTTAAATAATAAGTCTGGTAATTTCAGAGGTCCGGAACGTCTCTACTGGGATTTGAACCCAGATCCTTTATAGTGGAGGCACACTGCTCTACCACCAAACTACTCGTTGAGTTCAAATATCCCGGTTATAGAACAAAGAGGAATATCCGAATCCCTCACAAGAACAAATCACCGAAATTTTAGTGCCCTAATTCTTCCTTTTGTTTCTCTTTCTGTAGGACTTAAAGCGATGTTAGCTTGTCGTCCTTTATAAAGGGTTGCAGAACATGCCAACAAATGGCCACCCAGTGCACCGAACATAACTGCTAATCACTTTTGTTTAGCCCATCATTCACTATCCCTATATATATTCTAATTAAGGCAAAGCCTAAGCTTTGTGAGCACATAAATAATATATATCTCTTTCCAGCACTAGCAGTATCTTATTCGATTACACTTGCTGCAAATCGGACAACTTATTTTGTTCAGGAAAACCCTAAATTAAACAGCAGTTCTTTCAGGTACAGGTAACTTTTATTAAATACTATACTATATTAGTACATTTTAAGTGTGCTTTTATGGAGGTACTACGTACGTACGTAAGCATACAGCATTAAGTTTTACTGTACTGAATTACAGTAGAACTTTTTTTTGGGCCAAATGATGATTTGACGACTCTGTTACGTTAAGGTACGTAAGGCGTCAGATGTCACATATCATATATCATATCAAGTTCTTACTCTAATCTCAATTCATACATCTCATCTCAGTAGATCTCTAGCTGTCCATTTGCTTGCGAATGGATCCCACCAACTGTTTCTCCTACCTGTCTTCCTTTCATGCAAAGAAAACCACAGACGAACTTAAATAATCCTCTAAGTACGCTTTTCTAAAACACCTGATTTTGAGAAACAGCGAAACACAATTTGTCTATAGTTACACAATCTTTTGGATTCCGCATCTATAATCCCTTGTTAGTTTTAACATATTCGGTGCCATATTGTTATCAAAGATTTGTATAACAATGATCATTTGTTGTCACTGTCATGAAAGCCTATACTAATCATTATTCAAAATAGTAAATTAAGATTGGTACAAAGTTCATCAAGACCTACTATGACCCCGGATATATAGTAGGAGATCTGTACGGCAGATGATTGATGTAAATGAGGAAGGCGCCCGAGACGTTCAATCAAGATCAAGCGGTTCACTCGGTAAGAGCTCACCAAAAATTAGATTTCATGCGAACCGTTCCATCTTGATCGAGCGGCTCGGACGTTGTCCCCATTTACAACAGTCCTCTTCTCTACAACAGAGGATTTGCTCGCATGCGGACTTCAATGACATTCAGAAGATAGAGCGGATCATCTACTGTTGAGCAGAGGTCTGCTATAAAGGGAAGTCACATTCAAACCGCTCGATCAAGATCGAGTGATCACTACAAGGAAAAGAAGTGTGGCTATAAAATTATACCCACGGATGTGGGGTTTGTGGCCACGGAATTGGGCTTTGGCCACGACACGTCGTGGCCAGTAGTCGTAGCTACAAGTCTTGTCGCGAGAGTTTTTTAACCACGAATATGTCGTGGCCACTACCAAGTGACCACGAAACTTTTTTTTGAAAGGAAAAAAGGTGCAAAGCCGTAACTCTCGTATGAAGACTTTGACCACGAATTGTAGCTACGAGAAACTAGTAGCCACGGAATTATCGTGACCACAAGTTTCCGTGGTCACATTCCGTGGTCACAAATCCATTTTTCTTGTAGTGGATTCACCATGAAATTCGGGTTTTTCTGAACGCTTACTGTGTCAACTGCTAGATCTTGATCGAGCAGCTCAGATGCAGCTCTCCTTTACAACCGACCTCTGTAGTACGACAGATGATCCACGTCCTTAAGAAGAATCACAATGTCATATTCTTGTTAACAATATAATACTAAATTTTTTCACTGGAGCGTAATTAATCACATCATTTAACAACGCCGACGTTGTTGTGCAGCACCAAATACTTACACGAGCAAGCAACTAATATCTCCCTAAAATCAACGTATATATTACTATAACAAAAAAGCACACATGATCAACCTAAGGAGGACTTGACGTGGCTGTAAAGACAAGGGAGAATGCACGAGCAAGGTCCACCCAGATATAGATTCCAAATCAACTCGAACCCCACGAAATTTGATTAGACCATAGGCAAAGCAAATCCCCATATAATCCCCCAACCAAGTAAAGAAAGGTATTTATTACGTATATATCCACACATCAACTTATATATGTGCCGATCTATCTTTATATATAGATCTCTATATATATATCCCATCTCCCCCTCCCCTCTTTTACTCCTCCAATGGGCATCACACCGACGAGAGCTCTCCTCTTCCTCACCTTTTGTATTCATCACACTTTCTTCTCGTCAGCTTTCGGCATCAACTATGGGCAAGTGGCCAACAATCTCCCCTCCCCCAACCAAGTCGCCACCCTCATCACCTCCCTCAAGATCACAAAGGCCCGGATCTACGACACGAATCCCGAGGTCCTCACCGCGTTTGCCAACTCCGCCGTCGAGCTCATTGTCACCGTCCCCAACGATGCCCTCGCACTCCTCGCCGACCCCCAACAGGCGTTTCAGTGGGTCTCCACCCCCGTCAGACCGTACTTCCCCGCCACCCGCATAACCGGGATCGCCGTGGGGAACGAGGTCTACACCATGGATGATCGCAGCCTCACGGTCAACCTGGTATGCATCTCAATATCAACTGAGAGTCCCTGATCTGTCGTGTTTATGTGTGTGTTTATCTGTCAGGTGCCTGCTATGGTCAGCATCCATTCTGCACTGGTACAGCTGGGGTTGCAGCAGTACATACACGTATCGACGGCGAACTCGCTCGCGTTGCTCGAGACGTCGTACCCCCCGTCGGCCGGCGTGTTCAAGGCAGAGCTCGTCCCGGTGGTCGCGCAGTTCCTGCATTTCCTTGCGGCCACCGGGGCGCCTTTCTGGATCAACGCGTACCCCTACTTCGCCTACAAGGATGATCCCAATGAGGTGCCTTTGGATTACGTGCTCTTCAACCCTAACACCGGTATGGATGACCCCTACACAAAGTTGCATTATGACAACATGCTATACGCGCAAGTCGACGCGGTCGTGTTCGCGATGGCCAGGATGGGATACCAGGGCTTGGAGGTGAGGGTGTCAGAGACCGGGTGGCCGTCGAAGGGGGACGAGAACGAGGTCGGTGCGACGATCGAGAATGCTAGGGCGTACAACAGGAATCTACTGGCAAGGCAGTTGGCCGGAGAGGGGACACCGTTGCGGCCGAGCCAGAGGCTAGAGGTTTATGTTTTCGCGTTGTTTAACGAGGACATGAAGCCTGGGCCGACGTCTGAGAGGAACTACGGGTTATACCTGCCGGACGGGACGATGGCGTACAACGTCGGGCTTGTTCCGTCGTCATCCTCTATCACGACGGTCTCCTTGACATCCAATGCTACCCGGGTACTAACTCATAGCTTTACAGCAGACCTCTGCAGTAAATTGGGGAGGATCTGTTCGTTTGTGTGAAGAGGATGACTCTGCTGCAAGTTCGAGAGCCGCTTGATTTTGATCGAGCGGTTCCATGAATTTGCACTTTTCGCGGATTCGGATCATGCGAATTTGCAGGAACCGTTCGATCAAGATCGAACGACTTCCGGATGTGTAGTAGGGAAACATATCCTCTGCTGTAGGGAGGATTGCAGCAGAGGTGTTGTAATCCTCATTAGGTTATTTTTATGATTTTGATTTCAAAATCTAACCGTATAGATGAATTTTAGTTTAATTCTCTACCTACCTTCCAAATTTCATCCAAATCCGAGCTAATTTGTTATTTTATCTTAATGCCCAAACATTCTGATCTTTTTAAATCGAATTTAAGTTGCTTAGATTACGACGGAATGTTTGGGCATTAAGATAAAATAGTAAATTAGCTTGGATTTGGATGAAATTTGGAGGATAAGTAGAGAATTAAACTAAAATTCAATTTATAAGGTTAGATTTTGAAATCAAAATCATAAAAATAACCTAATGAGGATTACAACACTTCTGCTGCAATCCTCCCTACAACAGAGGATCGATTCCCGTGTAGTAGAATTTACTGCAGCCGATGGTACAACAGACGATCCACTTCCTCATCTTTGAGGATCTTTTCGTCTTTCTCTATGCTTATTCACAACTATGTAGATTGTCTAAATTGGGATGGGTCTGACAAAAACCTGTGAAAAATAAGGGATAAAAATGGCAAATTTCTTCGTTATTTTTTTAATTTATAATTACTTTTAGTAGACGTGGTTACCACATTAATTAATTTGGAAAAAGCGTATCTATTTTCTATCTAATTTTCATGCGATCCTCGAGCTTCGAAACATGAGATGATCTAGCAGTGAACCATCTAATTAAACTAAAATCTAATCTCTTCTTTATTGATGCAGGAAGATGAAAGACAATACGGAAGCAAGTGGTATTGGATCTTAATATGCTTGTTAAGTTTGCGAGGTTTATTCGCAAGAGAAGGTGTGATTTTGATGTGAATATAATCATGGATCTTTTTTCCTCTATTTTTTTCCTCTTTCGTTCTTCCGCCCTCAAGGGATCCGTGATTGCCGCCGCCATGCACCGTCGACCGTCGTCTCCCCAGCCGGGGATCACGGGGTTATGATCAAAGACGCAGCTCAAGATCAAGAGGTACTAGGATTAGGTTTTAAAAAGCTCTAAAACTGAGATTAGGAGGTGATGATCCATAGTGACGTGGGACTAATTACCTGTATTATGCTAATTATATATTCTCGTCAACTTTGATAGGCATTGGCAGAGGGGAAAGCGAGGCATGTTTTTAAGATGCGGTGGAAAAGGAACATGAATCTGCTTTTGGGCGTGGAAAGGCATCTCATCCGATCACTACTACTTTGTATAGATTAGATTTCCCCTTTTTTCATCTTCTTCTTATTCTCTCTCTCTTGTTCGTTCTTTAGCTATAGTTAATGTTGTTTAATTACCTTCCCTCGCTGTATTTATTCACGAAAAATATTTGTATTTTCGTTTGAAAATTGATGGAATGATAAAAATTTATAAAAAAAAACAAAAGTTTCGACTTATGGGTATATGTCTACGGTACGTATTTTTAGGACTTTTATATCATGTTAGTTTGGAGAATAAACACTGAAATAAAGGATCAATTCTGTGCCTGGTGCGGTTTGCAAGAGTATGGCTAATCCAGTCCTCATCCCATAATTTCATCTTATTTCACCATTATTCTTATCTTTATTTCACCCTTCCTACCCTTATTCCACATTATTCTCTTTATTCCAATCTTTCCAGTCGAAGAAAGAATATATCCTTATTTTTGCTTATTCTCATCCTTATTTCTGCTTATTCCCGAACCGAACGTCCCCTTAAGGTAAGGAATGGGTTATCTGATAGTATCATCCGGGAGAGCGCTGCATGTACTTGAGTTTTCATTATAGTGGAACTTCTCTTTGCCCGCGGTTTCTCCCTTTTACAGCTGTGGGAGTGGATTACTTGTGATTGATTGCATGCGCGGATCATTAGACATGCAATATTTTGATAGTTAAAGATCACAATAAATATGATGGTTAAATAACTACCCAAATTATTAATAATGACACCATATGGCTAAAGCAATGAACATGAACATGAGATAAGAGTTGGCTTTATTCCCTCTGCATGTGTGTGGGTCCTGATATATTCTCAAGTTTAATCAAACAGAGATTATGATTATATCTTAAACGATTTGGTTGGTCGAATCCACGTTATCAAATAATACTATTCGATTATAGTATTTTGAATAACGATCCAAACATACACTCAATCCACAATTAATCACAAGCAAAACACAACAATTTCAACAATTTAGATAGAACACTTCACTGGCATATTAGGGAAAAAATACGAGCAAATCTCACTCTCAAAAATATTGAGGCATAAGATATAGGGTAAATTATAAAAAGGTCCTCAATTATACGTTGATTTTCAATTAGGAGCCTCAATTTTCAAATGTAACATAGAGGGGTATGAACTTTCAATTTCAGGGTTTAACCTCGACATATAAGGGTTGTAGAAGCTTACGAAGGCATGTATTTGAGATAAAATTTCTCTTTGTTACATTTGAAAAATAAAGCTTTTAATTGGAAATGGTTTATCATATCACTACTTCTACTGATCCAAAATGATTTAAAATATAAACATGTATGCGAATGAGCATAGTGACGAGTGAGAAAAAATGTTTTATCATATCATTTAAAAATAAATAAATATAAAACAAATGAGTTGTATACAGCAGACAATAGCATAAATACCATATAGAATAGCACGTGCACGATCACACATAGGATGACTTAGACATTAAACATATATGCTTAATGTATTTATCGTATAAGAATCATATCAAACGATAAGAGAAAATGTGAAAATTTGCAAATGTAGGTACAAATAAATTTACAACTATACTTATATATTAAAATAGAAACAATGATTCGAAATATTTGTGGATATGACAATAATTATTTATATTCGTATCCATTTTAAAATATGTATCGATATATATGCCAGAGTATGAATCATATGGATATGATAGAGGATCTGATATAGATAACTACATATCAGTCTACATCCTTATTTTGAATTTATGTTCATCCCATCCTCTTTAGTGTTGTCATGTGTTTGAGCTCCACTCCGTCGTGTTGTCCGCATCGCCTTTCACCTGCAATGTCCCCATCATCCTGATGAGCCCACTTAACTGCATCCCGACTAGACCACTTAACCCACACGAGCTCGAGCTCACACGTACATGGATATAAATATCTTATTTGTACAATTTGTGAATAATGTAAAACTTGAATGCTATTGTAATCTCATAATAATTAGATTTGTGATAAAATTTTGAAATAATTCGCAAATATGATTTCCAAACAGACATATTTATGAGTGGGCTAACAACAAGAACAAGACATCATGGATTTTAACAATGATAAATAGAGCTTTTAGAGAAAAAAAATATAGTTGTCAATGTGGTACCTTTCCCAATCGTAGCTGAAATATAACCAATCTCATTCTAGTAAATGTGAAATTCTATGTAAGCATCTGTGGATATCCATTACCAATTAAAATGAGCCAAATGCTTACTGGAATTGATCACAACAACATACGCCTCCATAATCCAAACCCATCATTTATAAAATCCAACTTTTTAATGTGCTGGAGTAAGCTTTGTTGGAAGGGTTAGTAAGATGTACAACTTTTTTGTGACTATTAGTTGTTTTGGATGATTAGGAAAACTAGAATGGTAAAAGTGATATGTTATTATTTGTGAGCGGTAATAGTTAGACCCAACACATTAATTCTAATCTTAGAATTGAGTAGTGTAAGACCTCTAAATATAGGATATCACTCACTCTAAGTTTCAGAATTGATACAATATCTAAATGAGACAAATGAGCACTCTATCTTGTAATACTCGTCGAGACCATTCCAATGAATATAAGAACATCAAAACCTGAATTTGGGAGCTCAAGTTATGGACATTTTAGTGGGATCAGATCGGGTCCGATTTTAGATCCGCATCAAGATCCTGATACAGATTTCTACTACATAAAAAACAACTTTTAGTTTCCACCAAAACTCTAAACCTTAGAGAAGCCACCTTCCACTCACTTCCCCTCAGGCCAAAGACCTCATCGGAGCACTCTAGAATGCATCGTATCGATGATCTGAAGCCACCGTCGTGTAGAGGAGGTCAAGGTGATCCTCGTGTGCAGGTGCTTGTCATCAATGGTGAACCATACGCGTCATTTCTCCATGAGCAATACTAAAGAGGTGAGTTTTTAGATAACGATGTTTCTCCTTCCTCTTGTTGTTGGTTCCACATGTTTTAGTCGTACTCATGTGCATGCATGCCCCTAAAATCAAAAGATCCTTATAATATGTTGTATGTCTGAAGAGTATTTTCGTGTCATATTTTATAAAGGGAATGGGTGATGTAGATTACTTGAAACATGTGTGGTGTGTTGCACTTGAAGTGGATGCATGTTATCATTTTGATTGTTTGAGGGTTTTCAGATATTTTAAAAGAAATTCTATGCTATTATTTTTGGAGTGTGAGCACTCAATAAGCTTTCCAACGAATCCAAGAATCTCTCAATCGAAGCTGTGTAGCTCTCTGGATATCAATTTTGAAAGTTGGGTCAAAATCACAACATCGCAATGCACATAGTATGAACATAGCAGAACACGCAGCAGGTTGCCCAAAAATCCATAGCAGGTTGGTGTTGAACCGGAAAATCGCAGAGATCGTGTTGACTCACAAGGCGAATCAACAGTCGCTGATTTGACCTCCAACGAAATCCCGATTCAAACAACAATTAACCCACGACAAATAGATCAAGCAATGAAAGTAAATGTGCGGAGTTAAAATTTATTATAACTCTACAACAAGATGTGTATAGGTGCAAGTATTGTAGAGGTCGAACACAGGGAGCAGACAGGTAGAACGGGGCACAAGTGCACAAAAATGTGTGTGAAAGTGATCAAGTGCCTACTTATGCTATTTTTTTTGTGGGTTTTTAATTTTATATTTTTTTATTTAATTTTTAATTTTATATTTTTGTATTTTGATTTTTAATTTACTGATTTTTTATTTTCTTTTTATATTTTATATTTTTTTTATATTTTCTTTTTCAATATTGGAAATTAAAGACAATGTAATAAAAGGGAAACTAAAGTATTTATAAAAATAGATAAAAATACTCAAAAATGAGGAAATAAAGTCTTTTTGGTCTTTTTATACTTTTTTAGTGTTTTTGTGATTTTTGGGTAATTTTTAGAATGTTTTTGGTATTTTTAATTAGCAAAATAAAGAAAACAGTGGTAAAAATGCAAGGCTGAAACTAAAATGGAGAAAATAAAATAGCAAACAGTAACAAAAATTCTCCAAACCAATTTTAACTTAAAGATAATAAAACAAAGAAAATTTAGGAAAAGAAAACACTATTTTTGGAGTTTTTATGGATTTTATAAATTTTTATGAAGGTTTTTAGAGTTTTGCAATTTTTTGGAGTTTGGTTTTATATTTTTTTAATGATTTTTGGCTGGGAATTAAAACTAACTAAAAGACACAAAATATATTTTTTTTGGGATTTTTCTGAGGTGTTTTTATATTTTTTAGTGATTTTCTAATGCAAACAGTGCTGAAAATGACTATTTTTGAATTTTTATAAATAATAAAATGCAATAAACATGCAAAATAGAAATATGGCGTGAAACTATTATGAAACAGGACTCTACTATGATTTTTGGAGAATTTTTTGGGTTTTCTAGATGCATGCAAGAAATACGAACAACAAAAAGAAATACCACCTTTGCAGGGGCATATGCGTGATTAGCAGAAAATCTAGGGGCCTAAGTGTGAATATTCCAGAAAATTATACACTGCAACAAACTTTTGGGACCAAGAAGTAATACGCAAAACACGAGGGTATCCCCGCAAAATGTCCAAACCCACGTGCGTACGCACGTGGATCTGGCGGGGGTATATCCGCAATTATCCAAGAATCTTGAGGCTTCAATGCAAAATTCCAAAAGTTTATACACTAGAACCTACTGTTTTAATACTAACGGCAAATAACCAAAAGCACAGAGAGGTCCCTGCAAAAACGCCAAGCCCCACGTGCTAGGCACGCGACCTGGCGGGGGTGGATGCGCAATTATACACAAAATGCCAGGGAGGTTTAGTAAATGTCACAATACATTTAAATGCAAATGAAAGCTTAAGATTGTCTGGACATTACACAAAAACGTGGGGGCGCAGATGCAAAAGCCCCCACTTATCCACGTGGCACGCCCGGATGGTCTTGATGGAGGATATCAGACGGTGGAGGTCTCCCTGGGCGTGGACGGCCACGATTACAAGGAGGGGGGGAAAGAATGGACGGTTGCTGTGCGTGCCCCCCTCCCCGCGTTCTGTCCTTGCGCGGTGCGCGCAGGTGGTTCTTGCGTGGATCAGCAGGCCGGCGGCGGCGCACAGGCTCCGTCTCCGGCGATCCGAGGGACTCTCCAGATGGGTGAGCTTCAGCGCGGGACACCTGCAAGAGAGGTTAGGGGTGACCGCGGGCAAAATGCCGCAGCCACCAGGGGGTGGAATGAGGCGGATACGGTGAAAAAGGGGGGCTCGCCGGAGCAAGCTCCGGCGAGATGGAGTGACGGTTGATCGAATGTGCGCGAAATAGGATGGATAGGGAATTACTCTACTGCTTGCAAAGAAGTAAGAAAAAAAATGCAAACAAAATGAATAAGAGAAGGGACCTCAAAGGGCTTTAGACCCGAGATGGGTACCTCACGGCCGCGTGGCCGGAGATGGGTTGGAAGCGCCTCCCGATCGCCTAACCTCCTCTCTCGAGGGCTGGAGGACCTCCTGTCACGAGGTCCAGTCCGGAGCTCCGCTAAGAGAGCAAGATAGAGGGTCAAAAAGGGTTCAAAAAAGCAATGGATGGAAATGGGGTGTTTTTAAACATGGCTCTGGAGCTCTCTTCGAGGCGCGATCACGGGTGGCCCGTTGATCCAATCCCCGAGATAATAGGTGGGCGTGAATGACCAATCAAAGGGGAGAAAAATTCCCAGAAGAGATCGAGGTCAAACGATGAAAGAATCGGCCTCGAAAAAAGGGAGAAGATGGGACAAAATGCATTCTGACGCACAGCAGGCCATGGGTCAGAGAGTTGACCCAGGTCAACTCTCCAGCCCTCCTGGTTGGTCCACGTGGACCAACCAGGAAAAAGCCTGGAAAAAATAATTCTAAAATCATTTAAAAATAGTAAACGATTTTATTAATTTTTGATTATAAAATAAAAAATGTTTATTATTTTATAAATTATTTTATTATGATTTTTATTTATTTTTATGGAGTATATTTTTACAAGTTTGCATTTATGCCCCTATAGGTATCTATATCTATATATTTAAGTATTCTATTTTTATTTAGGTATTTTTAATTTATTTTATTTTGGTTTTTATTTTCTAAAATTATAAAATACTTTTATATACACAAATATATTTTTATTTTAATTTTCTGATATATTTTATACACTTAATAAAATGAAAGTGTTATTTGTATAGGTATGGCTACATATATTATACCTATGTATTATAATATATACAAGTATTTTTATTTGTATTTTATTTATGTTTTTATCCTGATTTTAATTCACATAATTATTATAAGTATTATTTACAATATTATAAAAATATAAAATTATAAAAATAATAAATAAATAATAAATTGAATATTTTAATATGTACAAGTATACAATGTGGGTCCAAAAGTCAACTTTCAAACCGTAGCTCCGCCAAATGCGAAACCACCACCACTAATTAGATTATTTTCTTCTATATACAATTAAAGGTGAGTACGCTGCATTTGGAGTTTTTATTTGTGAGGTACGGGTCTGGGAAGTTGGCATTCTGGATTTTTATTCAGACCATAACTTTTTATCTGTACATTATTTTTTTGTGAAATCAATTTTGTATTTTTCTTTATAAAATTATCTACAACTTTCATGTACAAAGTTTCTTTATTTGAAGTGTAAAAAGTGGAACCAAAAATATGTCCCAAAATGAATAAAGAATGAATAAAATGTATAGGTATTTTATCTGTCTTTTAGCCCTTATCTCCCCCTACTTTATTCCTTGTCGACCTATTCATCAAGATGCCTAGGTCTCGGGGTTTCGGGTCATAAAATATTTACAATATTTTATTCTTTTTCTTTTCTTTTCTTTATTCTATAATTTTGGCACTAAAAACCGCATTTTATACAATATTTACACACAGATGCATGAATGCTAAAATGCATGAATTAATGCTATTTACACGCATTTACTAGGGTTTTTAAGGCCAAAATGATAGAATAAAGATGATGAAACGTAGCTTCATCATCCCCCTATACTTTACCTTTGCTAGTCCCTAGCAAACACTTATGCAATAAGTGCAAAAAGAAAAAGAAAGAAAAGAAAAAGAAGAAAATTAGATTAAGTTTAATTATTGAACTTGTCTTCGCAAAATCAAAGTTTGGAGCTTAAGTCGGACCTTTGGAATTTTAGTGCGGTCGGAACCTTAATGAGAACCAAGTTTGAAATCCAACAGTCCTTGAGAATCCCAAAACTCTGTCCAAGTCTCCTCAATAGCCAGGTCAGAAATACTTCAACTCATACGCAAACTCTTACGACTATGAGTCTAACTCGTACAGTGTAAGTGATATGTAGGTCCCCACCTCAGAAGTGACAAAGAGACAACCTCCCCCAACCTGGTAACTCTAATGCCTCGGTCTAGCAACTCTTTCCTCGAGAAGCGGGGTATTCCCTTCTAAGTTCAAGTGCAACCGGCTCAAGAAGAGGGGGAAGAAGTATAGACTTTTGGAAGCTCAGCCAGTGTAGCCAAGTCTCCCGCTGCAAGCTTCATGAGATGTAACATGGATACCATAAGCTTTTGCTTTATTAGACTATATACACTCCGGTGGGGTTATTAAATTTTCAATCCGACCCACCATTTTTTTGGAGTTCTCTCTCTTCTTTTTTTTTTTTTTCAATTGCATCTGTACAACATATCTACATGGTGCAGCATATATACAAGAAATTTTCCTCTTGAGCCAGTAGACTATCCCTCTTTTGAAGCTTTATTGCAACCCACGGCTTCTGTCTTTAGCCTTCATCACCACTAGACCAAGTTGAGGTGCACTTCCTTCACTATAAGAAGAAGAGAGGTTCCGCCTAGAAGTACTACCCTCATATGCTACCCCAAGCCAAAGGAAACTGCCTCCTCACCACCTCATCCGTGGAGAGCTATGTGAAAGGTGCAGGTGTCCAAGTTAGGTCATTATCAACAAGAGTCGTGCGTGTGCTCCGAAATACTCTACTTAGGCAGTCAAGAATCCATTGAACCAAGTCCCGTGATCCTCAAAGAATTAAGTCAACTAGACCTGAAGTACCTCAAACCCAGTTCCTATAAGGTTCCTGTTATTAGGTAGATTATAAGGTCCAATCAAGCTCCAATCTCTAGATTTTACTTAGACTTGTTCAACTATCAAACTCAATCCGAAAAATGCTAATGCTATGCAATGCAATGCAGAAAATATTTTTGTGATGCAATTTTCAAGGATTTTGAACTTTTTATGGATTTTTGAAAAGATGATGCATGCATATGCAGATGCATTTTTTTTGTATTTTTCAAAAAGATTTTTCAAATGTTTTTGGATTTTAATTTTGCAAATGTTTTTGGGAATTTTTAAAAACAAAAGATTTTGGCTGAAAACTAGGTTAAAATATGTACACAGGAGTGCTTCTTACATATACAAGAAGTGGATTTTAAGTATTTACAAGGGTAAGTGGTCAATTTTATAAGTACATGTATATAGTGGATTTTGGTGTGATGTAAATATTCCTCAAACTTATTTGATACAAGCTTTTCACATAATTTTTGAAAACTATAGTCCAAAATAATTTTTACAAACATTTTTGCAAACATGTACACACATTTGAAAATCAATTTGCAAAGGTTTTTCAAACAGTATATATAGATTTTTCCACATATTTTTGCAACCATTTTTCAAACCATTTGCAAATCATTTTTCAAACATTTTATTTCACACAAAGAAAATAAATTTTACAAACCACACTTTTTACACAGGTTGAAAACACGAAACAAAATATTTTCAAAATAGTTTTCAATAGATGTTCACAAAGATTTTCAAACTATTTTTCAAACATTTTGCAAAAAACATTTTCACCTGATTTATTAATCAGTAAATACAAAAAGAATTTGAGGAATAATCACATCTTTTTATTAAAGGTTTTTTAATGAATTTTAAAGAATTTTTAGCCATATTATTAAGAAAATACGAAAGTACGAGTTATGGCTAAAGTATATACGTAGTATATACGACCCCCCTATACTTAGCTTGAGCTATGTCCTCATAGATCGGAGAGAAAAGAGAAGACATAACTCGTACTGAGTATAGGAAAATCTAAAGAATAAATAAATAAAGGAATGGATGAATGAATCAATGAATGAGAAGTTGACCGTCCCCCCTATACTTAGGATCAAATAATCCTAAGTATAGCAGACTGTACACAACGCAGGGAGGGTCAAGGGTGGGAATGAACAGATCGTACTCAGATTGTCTCCCCCTATACTTAGGGTAAGATATCCCTAAGTATAGACAAGAAGAGGAGACAATGGAGAGGATCAAAGAATGGAAATACTCGGGGTGCACACCCCCCTATACTTAGGACAAAGTACATCCTAAGTATGGGAAACTGTCTACAAGGGCGGCACCTTTTTGATAGATGAAGAAGATAGAAGAGGAAAAGAAGAAAAGAAGAAAAGAAGAAAATAAATCGGAAGATGGCAGAAGATAGAGAAGGATATACACATCACTCCCCCTATACTTAGGGTAAGAGAAGCCCTAAGTATAGGCAACAACAGGAGTGATCAGACGGAACGATGAATGAACACTCGGCTCGTCCACCCCCCTATACTTAGGACAAAGTACGTCCTAAGAAAGGCAGACTCGAGGAATGGGTAGACGAGCAATACGGGAGAGACAGAGCTGAACAAGGGAGACTGTACAACAGAGGTGGATATACAGATGATCAAGAAGGTTGAAAGCGAACCTTCTTGCGAGACCGCTGAGGGATAGATCTGGTGTGATGCAGGTCGACATCGGGGTCCACAACGGACGGAAGCCGATCAGGGTCGACATGGTGAAGGCCCTCAGGGGAATCGAATCTGAAAGGGACGAACTGGTCAATGGAAGTAGTATGGCTAGGTTCTCCCTTGGTGGTCCTATGGTGTAGAGGCACAGACGTGTGAGTGGAAGAAGTGTGACTCGGTCCGGCCTTGGAAGTCTCGCTGGTGTCAAAGTGGAATGGGACGAACTCATCATCATCGGAAGTAGTGTACTCGGAGTCGTCCTGCGAGGAGTCATCCAGGTCAAAACCAAAAGGCACGAACTCATCGGTGGAAGTAGTCGAACTCTGGTCGTCCTCTATAATTTCAACTGGATCATCTTTTTCATCAAAAGGCCCGAATCTCTGAAGAAATGCAACAAAATCAAATTCGGCCTTAGTCTCATCAGTATCTACATGGACAGGAGCGGACTCATCAGTGGAAGTAGTCAAAGCATGTCCGTCCTGTATAGTCTCTATATCTGCCCTCCGCTCAATAGTGTCGATCGTGTAAATCCCGCGGATGTCATCAACACATCGCCAATCACAGGAAGCGGAAACACCAAGGTCTATGCTTTCCGAGCTTTCCTCCTTGGAGAGGAATTCTCGGGTCTCATCATCGGTCATGAAGAAGGTCTCTCTGATATCCTCATATAGATCATAGTCCTCGGGGTCAGCCAAGATAGGTGTGGTCACATCAGGTGCAGGTCTCTGGTCGGCAGTGGGTGCGGTGATCAACACTTCGCTCTCGTCAGCAGGACGGAAGCGAATCTCTCCTGATCCGTAGTCAATAACGACCCTCGCAGAGGCAAGGAATGGTCGTCCCAGGATGATTGGAGAATGCTCCCCTGTGGAGTTCTCCATGGGCAACACGACAAAATCAACATTGTGGCTCGTGCCCTGAATCGATATGACGGCATTTTCAAGGATACCCTTCGGCCTCTTTATTGATCCATCAGCAAACTGTACGATCATCCTGGTCTTTTTGAGAGGCCCTAAGTGAAGAGACTGTACCAGCGAGAAGGGTATAATGCTAATCGAAGCACCGCCGTCCAGGAGAGTGCGATCACAAGTATGGTCAGAGATGGTGCAAGTGATGAAAGGTGTAGCTGTGTTCTTCTTCTTTGGAATGGGACGGTGTGTGATGGCATGGGCAGTGGCCATGGTCAAGATATGACGCTCAGATCTGCTCCTCCGCTTTCTCTTCTTGGGAAGAGGAGCAGATAAATCGGTCATGGCCTGCTGAAGTGGGGCACGGATAATCTCATGTATGGTGGCCACCACTTCGGGTTCAGTCAGCATTTTTTTGAATTTTTGGACCTCCTCCATACAAGGGAGGAAGTCGGAATCAGCATATACACGAGGAATGCCAAGAGCAGTCTGTACAGCGGCATCCTCGGGGTCAAAGGTGGGACTGGGTGTGAATGCATGTGTGGTCAAGAAGTCTGGCAAGTGGGCGCTCTCCTCACAGTCCGACTCGATCGAAGGTCTCCCAATCTCTTTTTGTGTTTTTAAATTTTTCTCATTTTTTTGTATTTTGGGCGATTGCAAGCTCTCATGATAATCCTCAAATGATTCCGTATCCTTCAAGACTGGAGCGGCATTTTGGTTCTTATTTAAACTAGTAAGATCATTGATCCTCGAATTCATATGCTCCATCATCTGATTCAAGGTCTCAAGTGTGGATAACATGAAAGGTGACTCCAAAATCTCAGGATCGGGTGCGTCGAAGGTGGGTGCTGGATGTGGGCAAAAATCACATTCCGGATCGGGATACTCAAGGAAGAGCGGGTTGTCGGAATGTGTAGGTGATGGTGGTGGAAATGACGGGTGAAGGTCAAAGTCCGAATCCTGAAATATTGGGTTGGTCGGATATGTACAAAAATCAGGAGCAAAGTCCTCCTGGAAAAAAGGAGGTGGACCGGCTGGAGTGAACGAGTGATCCGCAAAGTTCGGATAGAAAATGCTCCAGGGGTCCATCTCGAAAACAAAAGAAAATGATCGGGAGAGCACGATGGTCAAGTCAAGAGAGTGAAGAAGAAGGCGCAAATGCGCAGGGATGATCTAGGACACACACAAAACAATCACAAGCAAAAATGAAAGAATGCAAACCCTCAATTCACCTACTCAACTCGGTAGAGACCGTAAAATGCGGTCTTTTTATCTTGTCTGTTTTAGAGTTAGGTGAGAAGTCAAAATATTGCGCAAACACTTAGGGGCTGAATGGGATTTTGGGCTCTAACCTTAGTGTGTGCGCGAGCAAATAAAAGCGAAGACAATGAGGGGATTACTCGCCCCAAGAGAATTTTTTTCTTTTTGGTTGATTTTAGGGTCGAGTAATGTTAGCAGTCCCAATTTTATTGATTATCACTTTTTTTTTTTGGATTTTTAATGAGAATGCACGATCCTATCGGGGAGTCAATTCCTTTAAGCTCCTAGATGATCAAAATCAGAGGTAGAGAGGCGGAAAAGCAATGCAAGCGATCAAAACGATGATGGATGCTAAAGCGTAAATGCTCACCTTGCCTCCAGCACTCTACATGCAAGGATGCTCAGCAGAATTGAAACCTATCTATATGCAAATGCAAAGCCGATGAAATCGCCCTAAGTTTCAGAAATTGCTATTATCGTGAAGAACCACAAGTCGGCCACTTATCTTTAACCTAAGAGTCCGGTCTTGGCTCACCCCTCCTCTTCTCGACACACTCGAGTTCAGGAGTAGCGCTTGATGGGGCTCGCTCACGGCACACGGGTTAAAAGATAATGACACGACTGTTTAAATTTGACTAAGTCCAAACGCGGCTATAGGTACATGCAAGATATATTAGGTGTTTGGCCTTAAGCTATCGCAAGCAATCCTAAAACTAGGGGCTCAATCACACAAAATAAATAAAATCGAAAAACAAAATAAAAAAATGCGAAGAAAAGCCGACAAAAACCGCGAGAGCCCCCAAGTGAACAATCACTTGGAAATTAGGCTCGAATGTCCAAGTTCGGTGGTACCTGTATTATTACAATAATAGTAGTCTCTCTCACACTTAAAATTACAAAAATCAATGCAGGAAATAAATTCTACAACTAAAGGTGGAGCTCGGTCTTCAAAAATCTCTCCTCGTCTCCTCGGTGCTAGGCTGGCTAAGCCGGCTTCACGTGGGTGCGTAGGCGCCTAGGGTGGAGCGCCTCCCTCGATCCGTGGTTCCTCGCACAAAGTCAACAAAAGAGAAGGTTAGACAGCTCAAGAGATATATCAAAAATAAAGAAAATAAAATAGCGAAAAATGAAAGCCGCAAAATAAACAATCAATCACAAACACAAACAAGACCAGAACTACGCGCTGTTGCTCCCCGGCAATGGCGCCATTTGTTTAGCCCAGAAAATCGCAGAGATCGTGTTGACTCACAAGGCGAATCAACAGTCGCTGATTTGACCTCCAACGAAATCCCGATTCAAACAACAATTAACCCACGACAAATAGATCAAGCAATGAAAGTAAATGTGCGGAGTTAAAATTTATTATAACTCTACAACAAGATGTGTATAGGTGCAAGTATTGTAGAGGTCGAACACAGGGAGCAGACAGGTAGAACGGGGCACAAGTGCACAAAAATGTGTGTGAAAGTGATCAAGTGCCTACTTATGCTATTTTTTTTGTGGGTTTTTAATTTTATATTTTTTTATTTAATTTTTAATTTTATATTTTTGTATTTTGATTTTTAATTTACTGATTTTTTATTTTCTTTTTATATTTTATATTTTTTTTATATTTTCTTTTTCAATATTGGAAATTAAAGACAATGTAATAAAAGGGAAACTAAAGTATTTATAAAAATAGATAAAAATACTCAAAAATGAGGAAATAAAGTCTTTTTGGTCTTTTTATACTTTTTAGTGTTTTTGTGATTTTTGGGTAATTTTTAGAATGTTTTTGGTATTTTTAATTAGCAAAATAAAGAAAACAGTGGTAAAAATGCAAGGCTGAAACTAAAATGGAGAAAATAAAATAGCAAACAGTAACAAAAATTCTCCAAACCAATTTTAACTTAAAGATAATAAAACAAAGAAAATTTAGGAAAAGAAAACACTATTTTTTGGAGTTTTTATGGATTTTATAAATTTTTATGAAGGTTTTTAGAGTTTTGCAATTTTTTGGAGTTTGGTTTTATATTTTTTTAATGATTTTTGGCTGGGAATTAAAACTAACTAAAAGACACAAAATATATTTTTTTGGGATTTTTCTGAGGTGTTTTTATATTTTTTAGTGATTTTCTAATGCAAACAGTGCTGAAAATGACTATTTTTGAATTTTTATAAATAATAAAATGCAATAAACATGCAAAATAGAAATATGGCGTGAAACTATTATGAAACAGGACTCTACTATGATTTTTGGAGAATTTTTTGGGTTTTCTAGATGCATGCAAGAAATACGAACAACAAAAAGAAATACCACCTTTGCAGGGGCATATGCGTGATTAGCAGAAAATCTAGGGGCCTAAGTGTGAATATTCCAGAAAATTATACACTGCAACAAACTTTTGGGACCAAGAAGTAATACGCAAAACACGAGGGTATCCCCGCAAAATGTCCAAACCCACGTGCGTACGCACGTGGATCTGGCGGGGGTATATCCGCAATTATCCAAGAATCTTGAGGCTTCAATGCAAAATTCCAAAAGTTTATACACTAGAACCTACTGTTTTAATACTAACGGCAAATAACCAAAAGCACAGAGAGGTCCCTGCAAAAACGCCAAGCCCCACGTGCTAGGCACGCGACCTGGCGGGGGTGGATGCGCAATTATACACAAAATGCCAGGGAGGTTTAGTAAATGTCACAATACATTTAAAATGCAAATGAAAGCTTAAGATTGTCTGGACATTACACAAAAACGTGGGGGCGCAGATGCAAAAGCCCCCACTTATCCACGTGGCACGCCCGGATGGTCTTGATGGAGGATATCAGACGGTGGAGGTCTCCCTGGGCGTGGACGGCCACGATTACAAGGAGGGGGGAAAGAATGGACGGTTGCTGTGCGTGCCCCCCTCCCCGCGTTCTGTCCTTGCGCGGTGCGCGCAGGTGGTTCTTGCGTGGATCAGCAGGCCGGCGGCGGCGCACAGGCTCCGTCTCCGGCGATCCGAGGGACTCTCCAGATGGGTGAGCTTCAGCGCGGGACACCTGCAAGAGAGGTTAGGGGTGACCGCGGGCAAAATGCCGCAGCCACCAGGGGGTGGAATGAGGCGGATACGGTGAAAAAAGGGGGGCTCGCCGGAGCAAGCTCCGGCGAGATGGAGTGACGGTTGATCGAATGTGCGCGAAATAGGATGGATAGGGGAATTACTCTACTGCTGCAAAGAAGTAAGAAAAAAAATGCAAACAAAATGATAAGAGAAGGGACCTCAAAGGGCTTTAGACCCGAGATGGGTACCTCACGGCCGCGTGGCCGGAGATGGGTTGGAAGCGCCTCCCGATCGCCTAACCTCCTCTCTCGAGGGCTGGAGGACCTCCTGTCACGAGGTCCAGTCCGGAGCTCCGCTAAGAGAGCAAGATAGAGGGTCAAAAAGGGTTCAAAAAAGCAATGGATGGAAATGGGGTGTTTTTAAAACATGGCTCTGGAGCTCTCTTCGAGGCGCGATCACGGGTGGCCCGTTGATCCAATCCCCGAGATAATAGGTGGGCGTGAATGACCAATCAAAGGGGAGAAAAATCCCAGAAGAGATCGAGGTCAAACGATGAAAGAATCGGCCTCGAAAAAAGGGAGAAGATGGGACAAAATGCATTCTGACGCACAGCAGGCCATGGGTCAGAGAGTTGACCCAGGTCAACTCTCCAGCCCTCCTGGTTGGTCCACGTGGACCAACCAGGAAAAAGCCTGGAAAAAATAATTCTAAAATCATTTAAAAATAGTAAACGATTTTATTAATTTTTGATTATAAAATAAAAAATGTTTATTATTTTATAAATTATTTTATTATGATTTTTATTTATTTTTATGGAGTATATTTTTACAAGTTTGCATTTATGCCCCTATAGGTATCTATATCTATATATTTAAGTATTCTATTTTTATTTAGGTATTTTTAATTTATTTTATTTTGGTTTTTATTTTCTAAAATTATAAAATACTTTTATATACACAAATATATTTTTATTTTAATTTTCTGATATATTTTATACACTTAATAAAATGAAAGTGTTATTTGTATAGGTATGGCTACATATATTATACCTATGTATTATAATATATACAAGTATTTTTATTTGTATTTTATTTATGTTTTTATCCTGATTTTAATTCACATAATTATTATAAGTATTATTTACAATATTATAAAAATATAAAATTATAAAAATAATAAATAAATAATAAATTGAATATTTTAATATGTACAAGTATACAATGTGGGTCCAAAAGTCAACTTTCAAACCGTAGCTCCGCCAAATGCGAAACCACCACCACTAATTAGATTATTTTCTTCTATATACAATTAAAGGTGAGTACGCTGCATTTGGAGTTTTTATTTGTGAGGTACGGGTCTGGGAAGTTGGCATTCTGGATTTTTATTCAGACCATAACTTTTTATCTGTACATTATTTTTTTGTGAAATCAATTTTGTATTTTTCTTTATAAAATTATCTACAACTTTCATGTACAAAGTTTCTTTATTTGAAGTGTAAAAAGTGGAACCAAAAATATGTCCCAAAATGAATAAAGAATGAATAAAATGTATAGGTATTTTATCTGTCTTTTAGCCCTTATCTCCCCCTACTTTATTCCTTGTCGACCTATTCATCAAGATGCCTAGGTCTCGGGGTTTCGGGTCATAAAATATTTACAATATTTTATTCTTTTTCTTTTCTTTTCTTTATTCTATAATTTTGGCACTAAAAACCGCATTTTATACAATATTTACACACAGATGCATGAATGCTAAAATGCATGAATTAATGCTATTTACACGCATTTACTAGGGTTTTTAAGGCCAAAATGATAGAATAAAGATGATGAAACGTAGCTTCATCAGTTGTCCATGGCAGGTCACCTAATGACAGGTCATCCATGGCAGGTGCACCATCGCAGGTTACCCATATCAGGTTGCACCATGACAGGTTGTCTCATGGTAGGTCAACTATAGCAGGTCGTGTGACCATAATAGGTCACCCCACTTCCCCGTTGCAGGTCGTTCCATTGTAGGACATTGTATAAACATGCGGGTAACATAGCTAACATTAGGGATAATGTTATGAACGTTAAGTCACATATAGCACGACACCTTCTAAACATGCTGGTAACATTTCTAACGTCATGGATAATTTTTCTTTTTGACCGCCCATCAATAAATTTGCTCTGTAATACTTTGGTTTTAAATCCAATTCCGCTTCTTTCTTGCTCTTGTATTGTTTTTTTTCTACCTTTTTTATTTTTAATGTTTGATGATCCTATGTAGTCCTCTTCAATATCTTTTTTCTTTTGCTCTTGTATATCGAATTCATGATTCACTTGACTTGATTGTTGTTATTTTCTTGATTCATAAATTCGAATTCAAAATATTTACGAACATTAAGTCACATGTAGCAGGACACCTTATAGACATGCTAGTAACAATGCTAACGTAATTGGATAATATTGACAACATTAAGTCACATACAAGTCACAGATATCGCACTAGGACACCCTTTTGTTTTATGACATCTTTCTCCTTTGATACGAATATGCGAAGTAATAAATCCATGTGTTATGGTAAGAACAAAATCGTGAGAGTACCAAAGATCCAAACTCTTATGTATCATGAGATGCTCATATAAAAAATGATTGTAGCTGTGATATGTGTTTTGTCTAGTATGTTGAGATTTCACGATGACATGGTTGCATGGAGCTAGGTGCTACTAGGCATGTACCTTTAGGGCTTAGGGTAGAACCATCGTAACTTATGAATCTTACTCATAAATACAACGAAAAATGTAAATCCAATTTACATCTAGATTCCATTGTGAATCATATTCACACAAGTGCATTTAAATAATTATATGAATTCAATTGATATAAGTATTAATTACTATGAATCGTTATTCATATTAATTATAAATTATAATTGTGAATCATATTCACAAAAAATACCCTTATTGAAATTTATTTATGGTAATAACAATTATTACCTCAACTTTGATATCACATAGTACGAGTCCTAATCCAAGTAGGACTCGTGAGATACAAATATAGATACTTGAAGATAATATCAGGGAGATCATTCTATCCACATATAGTGACTTGAAATTTGGATAACTATCATATTTCATGGTTTATATCACTTTTAGCAAAATGTAATAGACTGTTATCGTTGAGCTCAAGTTGAACGATTCACACTCTAAGTGAACTCAACGAAAAGCATCACACCATGTGAGTTGGAGGAAGTATTACTGAGCGAGACCGGCTTCCTTGACCATTTCTAATTAAAATTCAAACCATTTGAAATTTAGAAATGGGCTCAAGGAGTATGTTTATTTTCATTTCCATTACAATTTCACTTTCCAACGTCTGGACATTCAAATTAGAATTGTATTGGACATTGGATTGAAATCAGATGAAACTTATCTAATTAGCTTTCAAATCATTAAGCTAAGAAGTGGAGCCACTAAAATCCATTTGATTCCATCAGACCCTCGGAATGGAAGTCTCATGGTAGATGATCTATTAATATAGATTTAATCTTGAGTATTCTCAATACTCATACTTCCTACATATATCAAGACTTTGATATATATGAAGTTCACACCCTAGTTTGATCATCTTCTTCAGAACATATCAATAGATTTCTCATTTGATAATTGGGCAGCAATATTAATCATATACTAACCAAAGGTATAAAATAATATTTGAATTCATACATGATTTCATAAAGATGGCCATGCATTGAATTCATTATGACCCCAAATAATCTTATGAGTGAGCTTTGTTCCCGGTTCATCAACTATGAACCTTTATGATTTCTTTGAGAGATCATACTTCTCATATATCTTCATATACAGATCAAATCATCGATATATGGACCCTTGTTAGGTCACCATCCTATTGGTCAGTTAAATGTTCACATTCAGGCATATAAAGGTATATCTGTCTCTGGTCAAAGGATGTGTGCCTGATCGTGACAGTTACGATTCAAGTCTTAATTTATCTCAATCTCATCAAGACAACTCTTTGAATTGACTATTCTGATACATCTGAATTACTATTCATATGCAGAGGACTGCATCAAGAAGTCGATCGAAAATCAATCTTTAAAGAAAGATTGTCATCTCTTTCTTGGACCAGAGATCATTATTGAATATCATATGTTAAAATCAGTTGTGTTCTCCCAACTGAATGGTATTCAGTATGACCGTGCTATATAATCCTAATTGTACAAAAGGACCTTAATATTAAATGCATTCATAAACATTCATTTCAGATGGATATGATAAAACAATTACTTTTATTGCATTAATGGGTCATCAATGGCTTACGAGTCAAACGACAATGAGTCAAAATATCGGGGCTCGAGGGTTCGGGGGTTTTCCTCGGTGCTCAAGAGATGGAATCAGTGTCTACAAGTTGTTAATTCACTGCTGGATCATTCACACAAAAGGGAAGGAGTCGTTGATCGATCAACAAAATGTAAAAAGTGATATATGAACCGAACACAATGTTTTCGATAGTAGGTTCGAGTGGAGACCTATCATGGATCAAATGGTAACTTTTTATGGGTTAAATTACAAGTTGAATGAGTACCATGTTATTCACTTAATGGTGACTTACTATGGGCTAAATAATAGGTTCAATGAGTGACTTGCAATGGGTCCAATTGTGAGATGTTATAGGCTAAACAGCAGCTCAAGAATGACTTGCTATGTGTTTCCAACGTTGGGTTCAATAAGTGACCTGCTATGAGCTAAACACTTGGTTCAAGTGGTTTCATGTCATGGGTTCTGTAGTTTTTAAATATTTTTAGCCTAACATGTTTCATCTATTCTGGGAGGTACACAACTCCGATTGAGATGTTCTTGATGTGCAGGAAAGTTTAATTTTAAGTCCATCTAATGACCTATTTTATTCCTCCAAAACACTCTCTTAGAGTTGCTGAAAAATCACAAGAATTCCCACATATTTACCATATTTTGATACTTTAGCCAAATCGTTATAAAATGTACTAGGAAATTTGTTTACACTATTCTATGTAGAGATTCCAGAAAATATACGAAAAGAAATAGTAGATCGTATGAAAATTGGATGTATGTTATTTATGAATCTAAGATTTCGTGAGGAAAACCCCTTGTTAATGAAAATTAATGGTAATAATGGATTCCCTCGTCAAGCTGCTGTTTAGGTTCAAAGAAGTCAATTAATGAAAATTAACCGGATGTTTGTCTTAAAATAGCTAAATTCGTATTGGAATTTCCTTGGACCACGTTTGTTTCCTTGGAATAGATGGGAGTTATGTCAATTCCATTCCCATGTTTGTCAGATCATTTAAAGTAGGAATAATGATTACAATCCATTTCGAAGTATTTCATAAGAATTGAGATTCCTTTCCTTGCAAATGTTCAATTTAAATAATATATCATTGTTGCAAATATACGCATATACAAATGCAAATCATTAGATAAGTTGCAGATATATGCGTAAATGGATACTGACCGATATGATTTTTCTTTTTTTGTGGATATATGTATGGATATGGACATCATTTTTAGATTTTTTATGATATGGATGCATACATGGTACGAAATATTCAAACAGACACAGATACAAATATACCAAATATATTAATCATATGAAAAAAAATCAAATGTGGGCTTTTGTGCGGATACGAATACATACATTGATATGAATTTTTATTTTTTTGAGGTTACGGATATGGATATGGATACACATATAGACATGGATATGGATTTTTATTATTTTCGGATACAATTTCAGATAACCATACCATTTCCATTTTTTTAGGATATGAATAAGGATATGATTACAAAATATTCCATCACATACATATACATATATATTAAATATATCACTTATATAAAAATGATATATCAAAATAGTCTTTGTTTCAATTTATGTATTGATTTCTTAAAGCAGATATATCAATTATAATAAGTCGGATGATATCGATTATGTTTTCTACTTAATGAACTATATCAAAAGAAATATAAATTTCTTTTTATTTTTTTCTCCTTCCAAACATAAGAAAGAAATTCGTCTCATATTAAGTTCTTAATATGAACTAAACAATGGAATGTAAAAGTTTATTCATTTTGCATTCCCCTTGTTAATTTCATTCTTGTCTTGATTACATTCCATTGTAATTCCTTTCCAACGAAACAAACGAAGGCCTTAGGACTGGGATCAAAAGGGAACGAAGGATAAAATCCAATTTTTGTGCATCAAATGCTTTTCGTAAATCAACTTTAATCTACCCTAATGCTTTAATGGATTCGAAACTTACTTTGATGACGTGGTTAACTTCTGTTAGGGATAGAATCGATGAGCTCATCAGCATCACTAATATGATTGGGAGATCATTTCTGAGATTATATGGTCCCCTATTTGATCTTTTGTTTACGACTAGTCACAAGATAGGTATATTGTTTACCTTTAAGTATAGAAGTCAAGTGCGAGATGAAGAGAGAGGAAATCGAGACTGATTTTGAGAATATATTTATTTATCATTACTACTTTATTGTATTTGAGAGAGGAAATAAATCTGTCATATCCAATGCACCCTATGAGCATGTAGCCATCTAATGCAGAAAGCAGTCAAGTCTTGTTATACATGTGGATGATCTTAAATAGTTGACGTTACTTATCTGCTTTCCACTAGGAGATGATCAGAAGACCTGTCTCTTACTACACTATATCAACTGCAGAGCATACATCCTTGTTTTCACGATGCGATAGCATGAAAAGTCTTTGCGATAACGGCATTTGATCTATTTGTACTACTTTACACCAACACGCAAGATTAGTATTTTATTTTTATTTTACCCACATTATAATGATAGAACTTTAAGGCTCCTAGTTATAGGAGAATGATTTTGAATTAGATATACATGGAGTTCATTTTCCATAGAATTTATTTTCGATCATTATATCATTGTTGTATATTTTATTTTGAAAATCTAATGTGAAATAATTTAAGACAATTGATTTGAAATAGTTATTTGTCCAAGTATTTTAGGGTTAAGAAGTACCTTCCTCTTATACAAATCATGTATTAATCTAGTGTAATTATATGATAGTTCATTCTCACAAGTTACCACACGACTCCGAATTATCTACATCCTCTTTTTTCTTCCTTCATCTCAGTGACCGGAAACTAAGGTCTTTCGTGCTCCGATCCTTAATCTTTGAGAATGTAATTAGTTACCCCAAGCTTGCACTTTCTTCTGTGCATAAGAGATATCCAAATGCCAATTATTTTATATAGTTTTGCATTAACATGGCTCGTCATGGAACAATGTAACTTATGTCGGGGCAGCGGAAGATTGTTGGTGGATAATAAAAAATTAGAGGGAGAAAATATAAATCAATGGATAAGGTAGATGTGAAGTACAGAATTTCTTTTTATTAAAACTTAAACTTGCATACAAGACTTTAACTTTTACAAGAAGATGACTTACTGCTCACAATAAAGGAAGGACTTACAAGACTTGGAAGGAGGACTCTTATGGTGGTAATGGATGTGTTGTGCTTCTCTTGTTTTGTGTGAAATGAGGACCTTTGAGTGGTATTTATAGGTCATCAAGAGGATGGAGATTTTTTTGGAAGATGGATCTACAATCCTCTTCCATGCTTATTCTTTACGAGAAAATATCTAAATATTTTGGTAGAAGGTAGAGAAATATCTAGATATTTTCTCCACCTCTTACTTTTTTAGAATATTCTCTCAAGTGCTTATTTTCATAAAACTTCTCTATATGTAGGTGGAGGATAGTATGCCCAAATCTCATATGGGTGGAGGATTGTAGGGTTATAAGTGTAAGAGTCCATTAGTGATAATAATTTTACATGGATAAAATTAAAAATTACATATATTTTCAACACCCACTCTTAGTTTGTAATTTGGATGATCCTTATGAAGTGTTAGAATTTTTTGTTGGAAGTGGCTTTGTAAAAATACATGCAAGTTGATCTTCAGTGCTAATGAACACAGTTTAATTTCACCATTCTCCACTAGCTCTCGTACATAATTATGATGTTCAATATGTTTTTTTCTTACATGAAATATTGGATTCTTTGTCATAGCAATGGCTGACATGTTGTCACATAATATGTTCTTCTCAACCACACAACTTCACAAGATGCACTTGTAAGAGAAATATAGTCGGCTTCAGTAGAGGAAAGGGCTATGGTCTTTTGCTTCTTAGTACTCCAAGATGTGAGTTTAGATCCCATATAAAATAAATAATCTGATTTGCTTTTTCTATCATCTATAGATCTAGCCCAATCATTATCTAGTAGGCTTTGAGAGAATTATCTTCTTCTGAAGTATATTTAATTCTAAAATTCTTGGTACCTTAAACATAGCGAAGAATCCTTTTTGTGGTTGCATAATGAAGCTTGCTTAGCTTGCTCATAAATCTTGATACAACACTGACTGCATATATTATATCTAGTCTTGTATTAGTTAAATATAATAAGGAGCCTACAAGACTCCTATAAAGAGAACCAACAACTTCTTGAGCTCCATCATTTGTAGAAAGTTTTGTATTAGCAGTCATAAGAGTTGCTTCTGGTTTACAATTTGACATATGATTTTTTTGAGAAGATCGTGAACATATTTTTCTTGAGATATAAATATTTTCATTCTTTCCGTTGAACTTGAATACCAAGAAAATATCTCATAAAATCCAGATTTGTCATTTCATACTCTTTCACATTGCTTTCTTAAATTCTACAATCATCTTGAGGCAATTGCTTGTATATATAAGATCATCAACATAAAAGCATACAATGAGAAAATTATGCATACCTTCATTCTTCGCATAAAGAGATGGTTTACTGAGACTTCTTAGAAATCCATTATCACGAAAATATCCATCAAATTTATTATTCCAAGCTCTCGGTGCTTGCTGCCATACAAGGCCTTGCGGAGATGGTAAACATTTTCTTCATTATCTTTGGAGATATATCCATGAGGTTGTTCAACAACTGACTTCTCCATCCAATATGTAAACCGTTTTGAGTATATCAAACTTCATCCTCTGCCTTAAAAAGTTTAGCAAGCCAGCTCCCTCTGCTTATCGCCAACGCGCTTCTGTCGCGTATGATCAGGGTTGCAGAAAGGCCTTAAGAGGCTGTCTAAGTATATTTAAAAATAATGAAGAGTATAATCTCAATGCAATTGGATAATCCTTTATTTGATTTAAAGCAGGGCCTACAAATCTTTCCTACTTTAACAAAAATGTCAACGTATGGAAAAACCATGTGGAGTGGAAGTCCAACTTGTCATTAATGGGCCGAGTGATCCGTTCTTGGTAAGAATTAGATTGGGATCGTCAATATCTCATCCGATTTCCTTAATCCAATTAATTAATTAATTTATAAAACGAACTCAATAAGAAGAGATTCGACGTAATTTCTTTTAGGAGGTACAAATGATCAAAGGAAATAAAATTTTTGACCAACCAATTTCAGCACTAGTCATTTTTCTTTAAGTTCAAACCAACATATGCAATGTTTATTTTCAGCTGGCTATTTCTTCTATAAAATGTAGTATATATCTAGTCAATCTATTTCCCTCATTAGCAATTATCACATAGAAAAGGGTAAATTACAATTTAGGTTCTCATTTATGGGTCCGATCGCAAATGAGTCCCGATCTTTAAATTGTAACGATTCAGGTCCCAAGGTCATTAATGTAGGAATTTTTGGGGGATAATGATGAGTATGCCCTTGTTTAAAAGTTGGAACCCAACCCCCATCTCCCTTCCTAACAAGGGCATATTTGTCATGGACCCTAAAATTTCTATTTTCTAAATGGTCATGGGACCCGAATCGTTACAATTTAAAGATCGGGACCCATTCTGGGATTGGACCCATAGACGGGGACACAAATTGTAATTTACCCTATAAAAAATAGGATTTTTTCCAGTTATGTTACTTTTTAGATCCTACAATATCAATTATGTCTCTTACTTTTTTTGCAATATCAGTTGCACACCTATCTACTTGGGCAATTAACGGATGTGTCGCTCCAATTAGTTTCTGTCCATTCCATTCCCAAATGGATATTATCTCAAGGGTACAAGTATAATTGGAAAAAAAGAAATGCACAAGTGTATTTTTTTAAAAGCCGTAGGGACACGATTGTAAGAAAAAATGTACTATTGAACTTTGATTTGTATACCTAAGGGTCGGGGGGGGGGGGACAGGTGTCGAGTAGGGAAGGGTTAGGGATGGATATGGTAACTCCGATATAGGACCATCGCTCCGATACCATGTTAAGAGAATATACGTGAAGCTTTGTGAGAAGCCCAAGGATTTCCTTATACAGGAGAAGAACCCATTGGGCAAATCACAATAAGAGGAAAAGAAAAATAGGAAATTACAGAGGATAATGCTAAAATAGTAAATATCTCAACAGTATACGAATATAGGTATAATCATATCCTTATCCATTTTAAAATTCGAATATGAATATTGACTAACGTGAAAAATGTGTTACCATATCCTTAAAAAAATGAATACAAATGTAAAACAAATATGAATCAGATATGAATAATAACAGAAATATTTAATAGGTGGACTAAAATATACACGTTTAGGATGGTTTACACATAAACATGTATATCAGATATAATAATTTCATGAAAATTATATCAATAATAGTGAATGTACTCACAAAATGTTGCTACATACAATTATAAATAAATCTATTAATATATTTATGTATGAAGATGAACATATGAATACGGATGCGGATATTAGCATATGTCAAAATGATATCAATATTCGCATCCATTTTAAAACAAATACGAATACGAATGTCAAAATATGTATATACACTACAAGAAAGAGTAGAACAGGCGACGGTCAACTTCCGTCGCGAATGATAACATGACCGTCCCCTCTGATCAATAGGGACGGTCACGCAACCGTCTCCAAAGGTGGCGTCCCATTTGGTATAAGCGACGGTAGTCTGAACCGTCCCCTATACTCATACATAGGGGATGGTCGTGACCGTCCCTAAAAGTCTGGCATAGGGGACGGGCATGACCGTCCCTTAAAGGATCTTATTGGGGACGGTCACGACCGTCCCTTAAAGTCATTCAGGGGAGATGGTCACGACCGTCCCAAACGGGAGGAAGTGGAGACGGTCATTACCGTCTCTAAGAGCTAAGGGGACGGTCGCAATGACCGTCCCCTTTATTCATCTGCTAACAAAAAAAATTTCCATTGCCCCCTATTTGATCTTCATTTTATCCTGTATGTCACTATAATGTAGTACCTGTTACAATAAATTTGTCTTCATAATAAATATTACGATGACCACACAAAAAAATGCATTCCACATTCATAAAGTCGTCATCCAACAACATATGCATTCAAAAAACTACAGTATCCTACAGTAATTGTCCAAAATAGTTATACAATATACTACAGTATCCTACAAAGTAACTAAGCTATCCTAGTCGTCGTCCTCATCCTCGTCGTCGTCCTCATCGTCATCAACATCATCATATTCTTCTTCGTCGTCATCGTCGTCGCCTAGCCTCGCAGCGGTATTATCATCTTCTGTTGGGTGGCTAGTCGACGCTGCACCTTGATGTGCCTACATGAATGCATTGAAAATCGCCATTTGTTGACGCAAATCCTGAATCTCCATATTCATGCTAGACACTTGAGTCTCTAATTCCCTCTCCCTTTGTGTCTTCTGAGAGGTCGAGCCGGTCCCTACTCCATACCAATTCCGTATGGTGGCACCACGACCACCACAACGGACGCATCCCTGATGCTCTGGACCGGTCGCCTGGAGGAAGGCCTGTTGGACATGTGAGCCCACAACGAGCCATTATGCAATAAATATTGTTGCAAATATCATTCCCTGATCTGAAATGAAGAATAAATAATTTGCATAATAGGTCCCTCTGTACAATTAGAGTTATGTACCATGGCTATCTTAATGATCATACAACTGTCAATTCAATTATTGAATCATAGAGGCTGGTGCTTGGATGAATATCTAAAGAGTTAGATTGAGGACTCATCAAGCACTGTCAAATGATTGTTAAGATGTGATCTCCAGCCTGAGTAGCAGATGGCAATCCTTTCTCACATAGGCTGATATCTGACCGACCTCTTGACGCAGGTCCTCTGCATAGGAATAAAGATTCGGAGGTGTCAGATTAGTTAGGTCAAAGAGTTGACTTAACGAGAGATAACCAAAGTTCTATGTTGAATGCTGTCACAGCATAGGCACGCATCCTCTGACTGGAGACAGATGTGTTACTATATGTCTGAGTGTGTACATTTGGCAGACCAATAGGTTGATGACCTAATCAAGGTCTATACACCGACGCGCTGGTGTGCATGTAAGGGCATATGAGTAATACGATCTCTTAAAGAGATCATACAGGTTCACTACTGAACCGGAAGACATGAGCTTACTCATGAGATATTGGGAAGAATCAAATTCCGTGCACGGTTGTCTCGCTTTGGAAGCTTGACTGAATTTGTAGGTTTGATATATACTTTTGGAAAGTATATGATCAAGACCTAGGTATGATATATGCTTTTGGAAAGTATATGATCGATACCAAATCCCAATGATCAAATGAGAAACTTAGTGATCAAACCTTGAAGAAGACAGTGTAAAATTGATCTTAATCTTCGGGTTGACCATGGGTCTTCCAGTATGCAGGATGTACAGGTATTGGGAATACCTGAGGGTGATATGATCATAAACGATTGTATATTCATGACGCTTCCATTCTGAGGGAGTGATGAAACAGGTCTGGATTTTAGCGACTCCTTTCAGTAGAGAAGCAATCTGATCTTAGTCCAAGTGTTGGACATTGGTCTGAATGAGATTCAGATTCAATGAGAAGATTGGATTTGCGGTCTTGATTTAATCAAGCATCTGTGGGAGGTCCGTAAGATCTGGATTTGAGATAAGATCTCAATATCCAAGTCACTATACATGGAATAATACAATCGCCATGTCCATATCTTCATGTATCTGTAGAGAAAGCACATTATTCTTGAAAGGGTTCGAGAATAATTCATTTGATAAAATTCATATCCAAGCAAGAAGAACTTGATGATTAAATGAGATTTAATCATCAAGCTTAATATGAATATGATTCATATTGTGAGATTGATTATCCAAGATAATTAAATGGGATTTAATTATCAAGGATTAGAGAATGTGGATATTATTATCCATAATATTTGTGTATTGTAATATGATTATAATATAAATATATTAAAGAGAGAGAATTTATGTAAATAATATTTGTTAATTATTAAATGTGGATTGGATTCACACTTATTATTTAATTGGAAATGTGATTTACGGGATGTGAACATGATTCACATAATTTTCAATGGCATGATTGAAATATTCACAAATTAATTTGGAATTAATTTGGTGGATATTGTTGTGATAATTGAGAGATAATGTAATATAATAAAAAGGAGAGATAAAGCCCTTTGTTTTTAGGAGGCAATATTATCTCCATTTTATTATGATGATTAATCTCTCAACTAACTTATTTATGTTAAATTAAAAATGTGTTGATAATATTGCAACATATATTTAATTTAATCATAAATAAATGTTGTTGGTTTTAACCAACAATAATTATAGCCATTGATTTTACATGGATCAAGCCTGGCCGTTGGATCCATGTGTCCCATGGATTGAGATCCATTGGATCCTAAACTAATATAAAAGGAGGGCTAGGGTAGCCTTCCAAGGTACAACATTATCTAGAGTTGTAAAAGCCTACTACTCTCTCTCTCTCATTCTCGACTAGGCTCTCTCCTAATATCCAAGAGGCCGTCCACTTTGCATATTGAGAAGGAGAGCATCTTGCCTTCGCCTTCGATGATTGGACCTTCGTCAAAGATTGTGGGAAGGACGCGACTCATCATCGTGCCCGCAAGTGCGTTCTTCGTGGGTCGGACTTGACACATGAGGATCTCTACTTTGGGATCTCACGATCACAACCACGCTCCAAGAGGTATTCCTTATACTTGTGGTTTGATGAAACGATCCGAGAAGTGTTCTCGTGATCATGTGGTTTCATCTTTAGTTTTAAAATTTTAATTTCCGTCGCATCTAGCGACTAGTGCGTCTAGTTGCCCCGATTGCATACGATGCGATCGACACGCTTCCGTGATGCGCTTAAGGATTCTCAATATTCTTCAAGTGGTATCAGAGCCATAGTTCGAATAAGGTTTTGGATATGATCCATAGACCTTAGACGATTTGTTCTTGAAAGGGTTACGAAATTTTTACTGCATTTCAATTTTCGCACCTCTGTCTAATTGAATTTTTCAGTACTGTTTAAAATGTTTAAACACGAAATTTTCAATTGGATTTTGTCCCCCATTAAATAAGAAAACCATGGGACTTGAGTTTACTAAATTTGGACTTCATTTGCTCAAGATATGGTCTTTTGAATATGCTTATATTCACTGTTGCGGGAACTGCGTATTTAAACGTGATTATTGACATAATTACGGTTTTACGCCTCGAAATGCGTGAATTATTACTTGGGTTCTTTAGAAAATCAAATGGGCAATCTTTGGAAACTGAGTTTGCATTTTTTGGATTTAAATTGATCAAGATAAGTTGATTTTAGTGATTGGGGGTCACTGCTGGAAATTGACATTTTTGATCATGAACCTTGTGATAAGTCATTCAATTATCATGATGAAAATTAATTGTTAATTTTCTGGAATAATTAGTGATAAATATTTGTGAAATATTTAAAGATATTTATTTCATTGAATGACATTTGCCTAAAGCACAATGATTAGATAATAGATCTTGATCATTGGTTCATCAACAAACATTGATTTCATGAAAACCTTAGTTTATCCTAAAATAGTTGTAGGACAACTTTTACATGAAAACCCCTCTTGCTTGAATAGGATTGTGTTAGCAAATCTACTTATAATATAATCAAATTTTTTTTGATGTATATTATATGGTATAATTTCGATTGAAAAACCGATGAGAACTTTAAAGTACATAATGATCTATCTGGTATTATCCTTTTCCGAGGCGGATGTGGTGCCTAGTCGGAGAGCATTGGGGTCGCGGGTTGCAACGTATGTGGTCCGTCCCACTCTCGTCGGTACTGGCCATGACAACGGGTATGGACTGTATAATGCTGGAGAAGTCAGAGTGTATTTTTCTAATTATGAAAATTCGAATAATACGTACTTTGAGATTATACCTACTATTCAAGTAAAAGACATGTTTGTTGGTTGATGATTGGATTAATGATTAATTTAATATGATTAAATTAATTATATCCAATAAACACTCTATTATGAATAGATGTGTAATTCCCTTGGAAGAATTAATTATGTGAATATGATTCACGATAATTAATTATACAATTTGAATATGAGATGGGGGATCACATAAGTGACATACATGGTCTCCCGTCAAGGCAAAGGATTCCGTCGCCAGTTGTTGTATATAGGAGACGCCTGTCCGAAGTGACAGGTCCTATATATGATTTAATTAGATCGGGTTCTTTGCTTCTCGAAAGAGTAAGGCCGTATACGTAGTCACCCCAATATCGGGTCCTCATATTATTGGGATGATATTAGATTGCGTATAGCGAGTATTAAGCATGTTGACGCTTGGTTCAATTAATGACGGGTCAACGTCATCTTAGGGGTGGTGGACCCGGGTGTTAAAGACCGAATTGAAAAATGCAAGTTGGACTTGCAAGGCGGAATGTGTTCCCGCTTCTTTTTATCCGAGTTGTAGGTTCTCATATTATTGGGATGAAACAAAGATAGGAAAGGAGATCCCATATCTTGCTAGAGATATAATGGTAAGAATATCTCTTACATTGAAAGTGATTAAGGGAATGAACTTTCAGTGTTGACAAGGCAAGACAACTTTGATATAAAAAATTCCTAAATCAAAGTAAAACATGTATATATATTATATATACACTTATGCAAATTTCTTATTTTGGATAATCCTTCATTAAACCCACTCAATCTTATACTCAATAATAACCAGTAAAATATCTTGGATTGGACTCATGATCTAGATATTGTACTTGCAATTGAACACATAATGTATGTGGTGTCAATGTGCAAGTTTCCTCAACATAATGAGGAATGACAATTAAATAAGACAATAAGACATCACCTTAGGGTTTGTATGTCTCTATGTTCTTGATCTTTCATCGAGTGTACTTTAGAAGTCACATGTCGATGGTGATCGTAATTGTCAAATAATCCTTATAAAATAAAAGAAGATATTTTGGCATACATATGTGCTCTAGACATTTAATCATGAATGACATGGTTCTCTGCATTATGCAGAATGGTGGCTCGAAAGAGATGATGTATTCAAAATGTTTGAATACCAACCTCAACCTAAGTCTCTAAGAGTTAAGATGTATGTAGATACGATGAGTATCATCATTCTACTGTCTATACTATAGTCATTCATAAAGCTTTATAATATTCATATTATATGAATTACTAAAGCATGTATAAATGTTGAAATGCTCTTATATTGAAATCTTTTGAATTCAACATAAGAGATTCTTTGTCTTGAACAACGATTGTTTATAGATAAAGAGAGCACAATGGAAGCATGGGTTGGACCCATGTGAGAAGGAAAGTCAAAGAGTTGATTGTACTTCTGTGACTTCCATATGACATCCAAAGAGTTGGATGAATGCCAATACTGTAATAAGTTGATGTGTTGATAGTATGACTATCAAGTCTATCTGAAATCCTTAGTGAAGGACCCGGATAGAGCATCAGAATAATCTACATATAATCATTGGCTTGTACTTTCTTATTTCATAAGATAAAGTCTGACAATTGTATCCCAATCTTCTAATGACATTTACAATTGGTTGCAGATATATATTAGAAGATTACAAACTTGATCGTAAGGTATAATAGTCATCCACATGAATATTGTTGTAATTGTTGCAGCAATCTCTGTTGGATAGATAGACTTCATATTTTCAGTGGGAGAGCCCTTTGTCTTAGAGAATGTCTCTTTGACCTAGATATTAGAATACACCCATTGTTTGTTTCTAAATGTTGGAAATAAACATGAATTCTGAGATAGAACTATCATAAAGAGTTATGATGGATATATTTCAGATAGTAATCTAGCATCCAGTGGACTCTACTAAATTAGAAAATTAATGAATGGTTCATTAAGATTTCTAATACTGAAAATTAAACCTTGATAGATCAATAGGAGGATAAAGATCATTTGACGATGATCTGGCATCAAGTCTTGGACATATGTCTATTGATATGATCAATAGACTAGTAAGAGATGAAATTTTAGAATGTCTAAAATTTCAAATCTTACATACCTGTGAATATTATAAAATGTCCAATACACCTTTCTCTGGGAATGGTGTTAGATGTCGAGGTATTCAAGATCTCATACATATTGATATATGTAGATCATCTATATCATAATAAATATTATGGATGTGTGATATCTATTGATGATTATGTATGATATAAGGTATCTTCTCTTCACCTGAGAAACCTTTGAAATATTCAAAGATTTCATAATTTTTGTTTAGAACCAAAGTTTGAAGGAAGATTAAATGAATTTGATCTAACCAGAGTAGCAAGTACCTGTTAGATGAATTCAAAGAATACCTTATGAAAATATGAATATCATTTCTATCTCAATCCTCCTAACACAACTAAACTCAATGGAGTTGTAGGGAGATACAATTGGATCATGTGTGACATGATTTGATCAATGATGAATTTTAGCATAATTATCCCTTAGTTTCCAGGTGTATATACTACAATATATATCCTTAATAAGATTTCATGCATGTAAGTTGGAATCTAGCACTCGAGAGTGCCGCTTCATTAGGAAAATAAAGGATGGTATTGGATGCCTACTTTATAACCCGGAGATTCTTAAAAGATCTCATCTCTGAGAATGTGATTCTTAGAGGATGACTCTCTTGAGAATCAAGATGAAAATGAAGTTAGGAACTCATTTAATCTTAAGATGGTAATGAGGCTCCTGAGATTGGAAACTAGAAGGATAATTAAAGATGAAACATTAATACCTCTTCAAATGAGTTTGAAGATGTATTCCATGTGTCAGTTAAGTCTGAGAGTGATCGGACTTCATGTGATGAAGCTCCTAAGGATCATGACATGGAAAGATGGATATTAACAATAAAGTCTAAAGTAGACTTCATATACAAATGTTGTATATGAACCCTAGAGGATCCACCTATAAGGGTTAGACTCATTAAGGTGTAAATGGATCTTCAAGAAAAGAGGGAACCTGATGAGAAGGTAGAGACCTTCAAAGCTTGGTTCGTAGCCATAAGCTACACATCGGAAGAGAAGACATTGCTTGCGACGAGACTTGCTCTTCGGTAACCATGCTTAAAATCATCAGAATATTGCTAACCTTAGCTACACAACTTGACTATTGCATCTTCAGGATGTAATTCAAGATTGCATTCCTATAAAGAATACCTCTCTGAGGATATTCACATGAAGTAGCCCCAGGGCTTCATGTTTGGGGAAAGTAAGGTGTGAAAGCTAAAGAAATCCATTTGTGGATTCAAATAAGCTTCTTGTTGTTGGAACATAAGATTTGATGAAATTATAAATGTTATGATTTCAGATAGAATCTTGATGTACCATGTGAAGCTTAGTGGGAGTGCCATTGTGTTCATTGTGCTAAATGTAGATAATATCCTAATCATTTGGAATGATATAAGGATGATAATAAGTATTTTATATTCTGGCTATTCCATACCTTGAGATATGATCTCAAAGATGCCTCTTGGATCTTAGTTCTGAAGGTATTCAGAATAAAAAAAAGGGTATTGGGACTGTCACATTTGTAGTACATCTTGGACATATTCCATTCTTGGAAATTCAAAGAAAGGCTTCCTTCCCTTAAGATTTGGTACTAACCTATCTAAAGGAATAACACCTCAAAGAGTTGAGGAAGTGAATCCTAGAACTGCTTGCACTTGTACATCAGTTACAGAAAGCTAAGTATATGCTAGATGTGTACAAAAGCCAGATATCTGCCATGCAGTGGGAGTAGCAAAGTGTTTCTAATCCTACTATGAAGAGAAAACACTTGATTGCAGTAATAACAATATCTTCAAAGATGACAAGGCTTTAGAGATGGTGATCTCTAAGTCTTATCTTCAAGAACTTAAGACTTTATAGATAGAGATCTAAAAGGTCTTAACTGTGGATACCTTGAGAGATAGTGATCTCCCGGAATAAGGGTATTCTAATAAGGATTATGGAAATACTGGTTATAATAGTTATTGAGCAATAGTGTCAAGGACACTATAACTGCTTTGACTAGATTGAGTACTGGTTGCATTAGATGCAACATTCGCATTGGATGCGAGCACTGTTACTGGGGATATGCAAGTACGTAAAAGGACTTGGCGTAGTATCGCGGGAACAGAGTGACTGATCAGCTTACCTAGCTATTTCTAAATAGCCTATGATTGTCACATGAGTGTGGGTTTAAATGATTAGCCCATTAATGGCTCTTTGGGCTAGTGGGAGATTGTTGGACATGTGAGCCCACGACGAGCCATTATGCAACAAATATTATTGCAAATACCATTCCCTGATCTAAAATGAAGAATAAATAATTTGCATAATAGGTCCCTCTGTACAATTAGGGTTATGTACCATGGATATCATAATGATCATACAACTGTTGATTCAATTATTGAATCATAGAGGCTGGTGCTTGGATGAATATCTAAAGAGTTAGATTGAGGACTCATCAAGCACTGTCAAATGATTGTTAAGATGTGATCTCCAGCCTGAGTAGGAGATAGCAATCCTTTCTCATATAGGCTGATATCTGACCGACCTCTTGATGCAGGTCCTCTGCATAAGAATAGAGATTCGGAGGTGTCAGATTAGTTAGGTCAAAGAGTTGACTTAACGAGATCGAGATAACCAAAGTCCTATGTTGAATACCGTCACATCATAGGCACACATCCTCTGATCGGAGACAGATGTGTTACTATATGTCTGAGTGTGTACATTTGGCAGACCAATAGGTTGATGACCTAACCAAGGTCTATACACTGGCGCGCTGGTGTGCATGTAAAGGCATATGAGTAATACGATCTCTCAAAGGGATCATACAGGTTCACTACTGAACCGGAAGACATGAGCTCACTCATGAGATATTGGGAAGAATCAAATTCCGTGCACGGTTGTCTCGCTTTGGAAGCTTGACTGAATTTGTAGGTTTGATATATACTTTTGTAAAGTATATGATCAAGACCTAGGTTTGATATATGCTTTTGGAAAGTCTATGATCGATACCAAATCCCAATGATCAAATGAGAAACTTAGTGATCAAACCTTAAAGAAGACAATGTAAAATTGATCTTAATCTTCGGGTTGACCATGGGTCTTCCAGTATGCAGGATGTACAGGTATTGGGAATACCTGAGGGTGATGTGATCATAAACGATTGTATATCCATGACGCTTCCATTCCGAGGGAGTGATGAAACATATCTGGATTTTAGCGACTCCTTTCAGTAGAGAAGCAATCTGATCTTAGTCCAAGTGTTGGACATTGGTCTGAATGAGATTCAGATTCAATGAGAAGATTGGATTTGCGGTCTTGATTTAATCAAGTATCTGTGGGAGGTTCGTAAGATATGGATTTGAGATAAGATCTCTATATCCAAGTCACTATACATGGAACAATACAATCGCCCTATCCTTATCTCCATGTATCTGCGGAGAAAGCACATTATTCTTGAAAGGGTTCGAGAATAATTCATTTGATAAAATTCATATCCAAGCAAGAAGAACTTGATGATTAAATGAGATTTAATTATCAAGCTTAATATGAACATGATTCATATTGTGAGAATGATTATCCAAGATAATTAAATGGGATTTAATTATCAAGGATTAGAGAATGTGGATATTATTATCCATAATATTTGTGTATTGTAAATATGATTTATAATATACATATATTAAAGAGAGAGAATTTATGTAAATAACATTTGTTAATTATTAAATGTGGATTGGATTCACATTTATTAATTTATTGGAAATGTAATTTACAAATTAGTTAGGGATGTGAATATGATTCACATAAATTTCAATGGCATGATTGAAATATTCACAAATTAATTTGGAATTAATTTGGTGGATATTGTTGTGATAATTGAGAGATAATGTAATATAATAAAAAGGAGAGATAAAGCCCCTTGTTTTTAGGAGGCAATATTATCTCCATTTTATTATGATGATTAATCTCTCAACTAACTTATTTATGTTAAATTAAAAATGTATTGATAATGTTGCAACATATATTTAATTTAATCATAAATAAATGTTGTTGGTTTTAACCAACAATAATTATAGCCATTGATTTTACATGGACAAAGCCTGGCCGTTGGATCCATGTGTCCCATGGATTGAGATCCATTGGATCCTAAACTAATATAAAAGGAGGGCTAGGGTAGCCTTCCAAGGTACAACATTATCTAGAGTTGTAGAAGCCTACTACTCTCTCTCTCTCTCTCATTCTCGACTAGGCTCTCTCCTAATATCCAAGTGGCCGCCCACTTTGCATATTGAGAAGGAGAGCATCTTGCCTTCGCCTTCGATGCTTGGATCTTCGTCAAAGATTGTGGGAAGGACGCGACTCATCATCGTGCCCGCAAGTGCGTTCTTCGTGGGTCGGACTTGAGACAGGAGGATCTCTACTTTGGGATCTCACGATCACAACCACGCTCCAAGAGGTATTCCTTATACTTGTGGTTTGATGAAACGATCCGAGAAGTGTTCTCGTGATCATGTGGTTTCATCTTTAGTTTAAAATTTTAATTTCCGTCGTATCTAGCGACTAGTGCGACTAGTTGCCCCGATTGCATACGATGCGATCGACATGCTTCCGTGATGCGCTTAAGGATTCTCAATATCCTTCAAGGCCACATCAGGAGTAAGAGGTGGATGACTCGTTCTAGTGTTGTCTACAGAGCCAGTGGTTGTGAGCCTTACCATCTCCTCCTACAAATTTATTTAAGTAAGTTCAAATTCATTTAATTTGTAAAAAAGATGCAAATATGTTATGAATAACTTACATGAATTGGACCATAGGCAGGATCCACCCAATAAACTTCCCCGCCCACATCGTGACTCTTAGACCTCTCGAAGACTTCCATTCGGCTGGTCACTCGCTCGTTCTGCACTTCCTAATGTGAAAAGATTACTAAACTTACTATACCATTTTAATACATATATAATGGTTACAATTTTAACACTAATCATAAAGTAGATTACTTACGAAGTCATTTTTCAGTTGATTTGTGTTTCTTCTCCCCATTCTATGGGTAGACTTGAAACCTTTCCTTCGATTTTCAGCATTTCCCCTTGAGATGCCCTATACGAAGATAGTAATTTTAATAAAAGAATTTCAAATGATATATGTATAAAATGCACATATATATGTCACATACCGTATGTTCTTCTCCCATCCAAATATAAACCATCGCCCTCCATTGTTCAGCGGGTACATTCGGAGGATAATTTGCCAAATTGGTTTCCAATGTAAGCTCCGGTCGAAGTACTTTAAAATATAAAGAAAGTTAATTATATACTTAGATGATGAAAAATAAATTTATACTTAAATATAAAGAAAAGTACTCACTCGGGCCTTCAGACGACCTCGATATTTACGCGACATCTCCGCACCATGGCCTAAAATCAGAGCATCAGTGGCCGGGTCACGATCCCAGGAAAAACTAGACTGCAAAGAAATCAAAGCAAACAGAAATAAGTTTATATATATATACTGAAGAAAAATTTGATTTGTTATTATTATAAATACCTCCAAATCATGAAGAATGGCATCTTTTATTGACCGCTCCACTAAACGCCAGTCAGTAATGTGGAGAGGGACCCTGTCTCTGCACACCTGTCCCAAGTAACTCTGGAAAACAGCTGAGTTCTCCTCCACCGCATCGCCTCCAACTATTCGCACCCTGAGTGTCTCAACAGGACGAAGACGGTCCAATACTCGGCACTGAGATGGGCCTCTACGTCTGCCTGAGCTACTCGATCCGTCATGATCAGAGGTCTCACTCCCTTGCTGTGGTGCCGGCGGTGCATCCCGAATGCGTCTAGGATGTGGAGGCATATCTGCATATTATGAAACATTTAAATTAGATATAACAACAATGATATAATTCACATATTACATCAAAAAATTGGAAAATAAATGATGGTAGACTTACATTTTAAAAATCCGCATTTACAATTTCAGTTGGATGTTTGACGACCCGCAAAATCGGCCCTTTAAAAGAGTGTTTTTAGCACTTCAACATGTCGATGCAGTCGGGCCAATTTTGGTCATCAAAGAGACCACCTCATTGATAAAGGTCAAATAAGAATGCGATGGTCCTTAATTTTTATTTTACTTGGCAAGAAACCAAGGTCGAACTCAGGGACACGAGCCTCTCTCGTATTAATCGGATTCAAGTATATTTAATTAAATGTTGAGTTTAAAACCAATAGGTCAAAACATGCGAGTAGACAACAAGACAATGCATTAAAATAAACATGCATTTTTTTTATTTTTATCATGCAAATAAATAGACATGCAAAGCGAATGATATGCCCCAAAATTATAGTCACTTGAGCCATAGAAAAAATGCGAGTTAAACTGAGTTGACATTAAGAAGCACTCCACATTTAATAAGTAAATAAACATGTCAAATAAAGAATTCAGGACACTTAGATAATAGAATAATACACTACTGATCATAGTGTCAAATCTAAGATTAAAGCATGCCATAATAAAGATGATGAAAAGAGCTTCAAAATGAAACTGAAATCAACTCGATTGGAGCCATATAGCTCTAGATAGGCATAAAAGAAAACAGGGGCATAAATGCAAGAAAACATGAGAAGATAACTACAAAAAGGTCCCTGGAAAGGACTAAATTGCAAAAGAAATAAATGCGAGGCCTTCCCTGTAAATGAACCACACGCGCAGGGGTATATTTGCAATTATATAAACCCGCAAGGGTATAAGTGCAAATAACCCCAGATGCACGTGGTTAGCATGTGAGGACTGGACCTTTCTGCAAATCTGGAGAAGTCAAAGGGAGTCTCTGCAAAGTTCCCAAATAGCACGTGCGCAACACGTGCTACCCAGGTTCGGATGGAGGCTCGGGATCAGCAGAGGTTCGGAGGCGCTTCGGCGTAGGCTCGGTACTGTTCGAAGCTCGATGCAGGTTCGATAGGCTCGGACATCCCAAGCCTGAGGCTCGGGGGACGAGGCTCGGTGAAGCTCTGGCTTTGCCGCTAGGCTCGGGGGCATTCGGTTGTCGACACGTGGCGAATTGGAGGCCGTTGGATCGAGATGATCCAAAGGCTGCTGAAGTTGATGACGCGGCCTCTTCTGGGCCGTTGGATTATCCCCGGGGAAGGGACATCCAACGGTGGCTGCTTCTTCTCCTCAATCCGTAGCTGGCAGCAAGTTTGGAGCTCCGACGAGGGAGCTCCATCTCCGCCGCTCTCATCTGGGCACTGTGAACCTCCCCCGAGCTCAAGGACAGATCATCGATGAAGCTGTGAGCTCGAGGGATGCGTCTGACATCTGGGTTCGGGTCGCCGGAGCTCGGATGTTGAGGACGACCGTGATGAAGTTGGACCCGGCGAAGCTCCGGCCATTGCATATTTGAAGTTCCTGCGCGGTTAGGAACGAATAGCCGAAGCCTAAAGTGCGTGCGTGAGTGAGGTGAGAGCTCCAGCGGGTGGAGAATGTGGAGAGCTCGGAGCTCCTCCGCCGTGGGTGGGGGAGGAGGTGGGTGACAGTGGTCTGAGGCTGCGATGGATAGAGAAGGTGGTAGAGGGTAGCGCGTGTAAGGGGGAGTGCAGTCGAAACTTAGGAGGTGATAATGGAGCAAGGGGAGTGCGTGAAGAAGCTAAGAAAATTAGACAAAAATAAGAAGAAAAACAAGAGAAGATCAGAGATCTTACCTGGGTAATGGCGGGTCGTAGGGCCTGTGCTTGAGCTCCAAAAAAGAGCTCGGGTCTTCGCAACATGCTGGGCGGCCATCCCAGCGAGCTCGGGCGGCGATAGGACGCCGCAGCTCCGCCATTCAAGGCAGAGGGTCTCACCAGGGGGCCTCGTCGTCTTCGCTCAATCCGGCCACCTCCCCCTGTCACTGGGAGGTGGCGGAGGGCTGGGCGAGCCCCCATGTAAAGGCGGACGAAGGTGAATGGTGAGGGAGATGGTGTTTTTGAAGGGGAAGCTCGGCGGAAGTGGTGATGGAAGTCGTGGGTTTCGAGGCGATCATGGGACGATTGGAAGGGAGTCGTGGTTCTTGGAGGAGTGCGCGAGGGAGATGGTTGAGTGGCGAAGACCGTGGGACGGTTGGGGAGTTGAGATGATGGTCGGAGTGGGTGGAATAATATTAAGGGGGAGAGTAGTGCGTGCGCTGGATCGTGGGAGAGAGAGAGGGTCTCGGAGGTTGACGATGACCTCCGACCGTTGGATCTGGAGATCCAACGGTGGAGATCTAAGCGCGGAAGAGCGATCGTGATTAAGTCAGGGGGCGGAGCGATCTGATGGCGGTGGAGCTGCCACGTGGCGCTTTGAAATCAAAGCGCAGGTGAACGGTCGTGATTAGCTTAGGACTCTGATCGGGTGGTCGACATTATAGCACCAGTAGATGGTTGAGATCGAAACATCACGGGCGTGATCGAAGGGCACCCAAGGTGCCACGTGGCGTCATGAGGTTAAAGCGCAAACGTGCGGCACGGATCAGAGGTTCGGGTAGATCGGACGGCTGAAAATGGCCCAGGAGATAACGGTGGAGATGGAAAGGCTGGGGCGCTATCGGACGACTTGCAGCACGCCACGTGGCAAACTGTGGGCGTGACGCTAAGGGATGGTGAGGATCTCAGATGAGGATGATCAGACGGATGAAACGAATGGAAGGTGTGGAGAGGAGCTGGCCGTTGGATCAAGAGGCCGATCCAAGGGCCAGTTGGAGAGGCAGAAAAGACAAAGACGCCAGGGCCACGTGGCGCACCCAGAACGGGCCACGTGGCCCAATCAGATTTATTCGAGGAATTTTTTTATTTTTAAGGGCCAAGATGGCCGAATTTGAGAAAACTCAAAACATAAAAGTTGTAGATCTTGATGAGATCTACAAGTTTCATATTGACCAAAACTGGAAATGAAATCAAACAAAGACCCAAAATATTTTTGAGGGTATTTTTAAGTCTAAAAATACCACAAAATTTTGTTTTGTCATTTTTTTGTGATTTTTAATTTATTTAGGACTCTGTTAATTATAGGACATTAACAGGGTTTTATTGACAAACCTTTAAGCAAGGGGGTTAATTATATGAAATAAAGATGATGAAACTGAGGTTCATCACCCCCCAATACTTAAACTATGCTCGTCCTCGAGCATCAAAAAGAATGACTAACTTGGATTAACCCCCTTGTGTATGTGAATACCGGATCTAATCTGATTAAGTCGACTCGGCTTCAGAGATCCAAAATTCTAGAGTTCAACCCAGCCTTAATCAAGAGGCTTCCAATTCCTCTACTTGTCTAGACTCTCTCTGATGTACGTATAAGCTAAAGGATATGAAATTTAGTGTTGACTGCAATTCTGAGAGTAGACTCAATTCGTCACCCAAAATCTTGGTCCGAGTAAATCTCCTAAGGACCCAATCCTCAGCACTAGGGAATAAATCAAATCTTGCATTCAGTCCACCGTCTCTTTAGTTGTCAGACTTAGAAAATGTAGATGGCAGGTCAGAAATGGAGGGCATGGGATTGTGTCAATTCTTCTCTCCCTCTCATTGGAACAAGGAGTCTCTCTAGTGCCTTTGTACGCAACACATTTTTTTGGTGTTGATCAGTGCATCCGTCAAGAGAAGTTGGAGCCGTCTGCAATTGTTTTCCTGAGAATACACCGGGGTGTGTCTCTTTTGAGTACCTATCGTACCTTCGACACCTAGACTTGTAGCATTTATGATGCAGAGCCCTTTTTTGGTGCAAGCCCGACTCCTGGTCCTAATAGCGGTGGTCCAAGTGGACACTTTGAAAAGTTTGGGAGCGCTCGCCTTTGGTGGAAGCTCTTTGATATGTAACTTTGTGGAATGAGAGCTTTTCTTTGAAATTTCTTTGACTTATATAATTTTTGGCTAGCTCCACTGCTTTTACCAAGAGTTGGCGCACACTGATCAACAATTTTTTTATTTATATCACACCCAGGCACTTAGGTAAATATCAAGAGATTGGTATAAGAACCAAGTTCTCATACTGGCTAATATTGCTGACACTCAGGTTTCATGAAGCCTCCAAAGATTTTATCCCATCCTCGAGCATCATTAGATCAAATCCAAACTTGACTTCCTCATCCCAATCCCTCAGGTGAAAAATCAACTCATCTCAATCAAAACCGCAGCCGTGCATGTGATGTGCTGATCATATTCTCTTTGTCTGAGATTAAGCATGGAATATAGCATGTAAATCGAGAAACCTAGGGGAATGTGGATGATTAAGTCTATGACCCTGATGACTAAGGCTGGTTAACCGCAAATCTCAAAGACCTCATAAATCAAGCTTCCTTGAACATTTCAGATCCTGGGTGAAGGTGTAAGAGTAGAGGTTTAATCCAACTCCTTCATTCAAAAACATTTTTTTTAATTTTTTTTTAAATTTTGCAATTTTTATGGATTTTAAAGTTAAAGCACAGGTTAGACTCAACTTTCCTTGATAAAAGATTTTCAAAACCATGTCACATAAATAAAAGATTTTCAAAACATTTTTCAAAAAGATTTTTCAAAACAAGTAAAACTCATTTTTCAAATCGTTTTCGAAAACTATTTTTATCAAAATAGTGTAACATAGTATAGAAAAGCCGTGAAATCTTTTGAGTTCTCTTAGTCCAAAGAATTTTACTTTAGCCAAAAAGTTTTAAATTTTTCAAAATTTTCAGATATTAGCTAAAGTAAGTAAATTGTATATACGGTATACCCCCTATCCTTAAACTTTGCTCTGTCCTCATAGCACTAGATGATACGAGACCATAGGTCCATTTAAGTATATAGGAATATACGGGCACTAAGAGGGGGCTCCCCCTATACTTAGGTTAGAAATACCCTAAGTATAAAGGCAAGAAAAGATGAGTAGAGAAATCACAGGGACTTGGGTCCCCCCTATACTTAGGCTGAGATTAGCCTAAGTATAAAGATGGAAATTGATGTTTGGAAGAGACCCAAGGTGAACGAAGAAGAAGGATGGATGTACAAGTGAGCGGTTGAATCTTCGGAGATGAAATGGAGTGTCTTCGGTTTTGGGGTGCGTGTCGCATCATACAAGGCTCAATCAAGCAAGCAAACCCTTAGTTACACCAACTCACACATGAAACCAACCAAAGTTGGTTTATTATCTTGTCTATTTTATTGGTGATAAAACATTTGATTTTTACGCAAAGAAAAGAATTGAAGTGAAAATCAATGCGTAAGCGAGGGTATTGCTCTCCCAAAACCGAATTTTACTCTATTTTTGGTTGACTTGCAATTAACAGTCCCAATTTTATTTTGAATTATCACTGAATTAAGGTTAGCACACCAATCAGAAAATCATCGTCTACCGTTCATTTCATTTTCCATTAATCCTAGGTGATCAATCTAGGAAATGAAAGCCGAGAAAAATATGTATTCGATAAAAAAACGCGATTTAGGCTAAGCGGTAAATCCTGTAGTGATTTGATAAAAACACGTGAAAAACTGGGGCTGTTTTGAAAACCAAAATCTATGTATGCAAGTCGAAAAAGCCGCACCTAATCATGCATCTATTAGCGGTGATTGATCTTCATTAATTTTAGATAAGTGATGCGAGATTATGTGCGTATAGAAATTAGTGTGTCCTACCTACGATCAAGCACGTAAAAATATGGAAAAATTAAAATGAGCTCGGAGAGCCGCATGCCTATCCTAGGTCGACACTCAAGTGGGGACGATCCCCACACAACCACGATCGTTCGATTACAACTGCGAGTCTTCGATCGAAGACCGCTGTAAAAGAAGAGTTTATTATAAGCAAAAATAAAATGCGACACACATTTTTTTCTTTTCTTTCTTATCGACTCCAAGCATGCTTCTGCGGCTCCTCGCAGCGGGGAGTATCCTGCTCCTCGCCTCCTTGATCCATCAAGGGCCCTGCCGCAAAAACAATAGTTAGATATCAAATAAGGAAAAAATTTTATATGCAAAATATATGATCATTTGACCTATAAAAAGAAACACTAAATTAAACGCACAAAAATCCAAAAATATAAGAAATGAGCCGTGTCCCCGGCAACGGCGCCATTTGACGACCCGCAAAATCGGCCCTTTAAAAAAGTGTTTTTAGCACTTCAACATGTCGATGCAGTCGGGCCGATTTTGGTCATCAAAGAGACCACCTCATTGATAAAGGTCAAATAAGAATGCGATGGTCCTTAATTTTTATTTTACTTGGCAAGAAACCAAGGTCGAACTCAGGGACACGAGCCTCTCTCGTATTAATCGGATTCAAGTATATTTAATTAAATGATGAGTTTAAAACCAATAGGTCAAAACATGCGAGTAGACAACAAGACAATGCATTAAAATAAACATGCATTTTTTTTAATTTTTATCATGCAAATAAATGGACATGCAAAGCGAATGATATGCCCCAAAATTATAGTCACTTGAGCCATAGAAAAAATGCGAGTTAAACTGAGTTGACATTAAGAAGCACTCCACATTTAATAAGCAAATAAACATGTCAAATAAAGAATTCATGACACTTAGATAATAGAATAATACACTACTGATCATAGTGTCAAATCTAAGATTAAAGCATGCCATAATAAAGATGATGAAAAGAGCTTCAAAATGAAACTGAAATCAACTCGATTGGAGCCATATAGCTCTAGATAGGCATAAAAGAAAACAAGGGCATAAATGCAAGAAAACATGAAAAGATAACTACAAAAAGGTCCCTAGAAAGGACTAAATTGCAAAAGAAATAAATGCGAGGCCTTCCCTGTAAATGAACCACACGCGCAGGGGTATATTTGCAATTATATAAACCCGCAAGGGTATAAGTGCAAATAACCCCAGATGCACGTGGTTAGCATGTGAGGACTGGACCTTTCTGCAAATCTAGATAAGTCAGAGGGAGTCTCTGCAAAATTCCCAAATAGCACGTGCGCAGCACGTGCTACCCAGGTTCGGATGGAGGCTCGGGATCAGCAGAGATTCGGAGGCACGGCGTAGGCTCGGTACTGTTCGAAGCTCGATGCAGGTTCGATAGGCTCGGACATCCCAAGCCTGAGGCTCGGGGGACGAGGCTCGGTGAAGCTCTGGCTTTGCCGTTAGGCTCGGGGGCATTCGGTTGTCGACACGTGGCGAATTGGAGGCCGTTGGATCGAGATGATCCAAAGGTTGCTGAAGTTGATGATGCAGCCTCTTCTGGGCCGTTGGATTATCCCCGGGGAAGGGACATCCAACGGTGGCTGCTTCTTCTCCTCAATCCGTAGCTGGCGGTGAGTTTGGAGCTCCAGCGAGGGAGCTCCATCTCCGCCGCTCTCATCTGGGCACTGTGAACCTCCCCCGAGCTCAAGGACAGATCATCAATGAAGCTGTGAGCTCGAGGGATGCGTCTGACATCTGGGTTCGGGTCGCCGGAGCTCGGATGTTGAGGACGACCGTGATGAAGTTGGACCCGGCGAGGCTCCGGCCATTGCATATTTGAAGTTCCTGCGCGGTTAGGAACAAATAGCCGAAGCCTAAAGCACGTGCGTGAGTGAGGTGAGAGCTCAAGCGGGCGGAGAATGTGGAGAGCTCGGAGCTCCTCCGACGTGGGTGGCGGAGGAGGTGGGTGACAGTGGTCTGAGGCTACGATGGATAGAGAAGGTGGTAGAGGGTAGCGCGTGTAAGGGGGAGTGCAATCGAAACTTAGGAGGTGATAATGGAGCAAGGGGAGTGCGTGAAGAAGCTAAGAAAATTAGACAAAAATAAGAAGAAAAACAAGAGAAGATCAGAGATCTTACCTGGGCAATGGCGGGTCGTAGGGCCTGTGCTTGAGCTCCAAAAAAGAGCTCGGGTCTTTGCAACATGCTGGGCGGCCATCCCAGCGAGCTCGGGCGGCGATAGGGCACCGCAGCTCCGCCATTCAAGGCAGAGGGTCTCACCACGGGGCCTCGTCGTCTTCGCTCAATCCGGCCACCTCCCCCTGTCACTGGGAGGTGGCGGAGGGCTGGGCGAGCCCCCATGTAAAGGCGGACGAAGGTGAATGGTGAGGGAGACGGTGTTTTTGAAGGGGAAGCTCGGCGGAAGTGGTGATGGAAGTCGTGGGTTTCGAGGCGATCATGGGACGACTGGAAGGGAGTCGTGGTTCTTGGAGGAGTGCGCGAGGGAGATGGTTGAGTGGCGAAGACCGTGGGACGGTTGGGGAGTTGAGATGATGGTCGGAGTGGGTGGAATAATAGGAAGGGGGAGAGTAGTGCGTGCGCTGGATCGTGGGAGAGAGAGAGAGGTTCTCGGAGGTTGACGATGACCTCCGACCATTGGATCTGGAGATCCAACGGTGGAGATCTAAGCGCGGAAGAGCGGTCGTGATTAAGTCAGGGGACGGAGCGATCTGATGGCGGTGGAGCTGCCACGTGGCGCTTTGAAATCAAAGCGCAGGTGAACGGTCGTGATTAGCTTAGGACTCTGATCGGGTGGTCGACATTATAGCACCAGTAGATGGTTGAGATCGAAACATCACGGGCGTGATCGAAGGGCGCCCAAGGTGCCACATGGCGTCATGAGGTTAAAGCGCGAACGTGCGGTGCGGATCAGAGGTTCGGGTAGATCGGACGGCTGAAAATGGCCCAGGAGATAACGGTGGAGATGGAAAGGCTGGGGCGCTATCGGACGACTTGCAGCACGCCACGTGGCAAACTGTGGGCGCGACACTAAGGGATGGTGAGGATCTCAGATGAGGATGATCAGACGGATGAAACTAATGGAAGGCGTGGAGAGGAGCTGGCCGTTGGATCAAGAGGCCGATCCAACGGCCAGTTGGAGAGGCGGAAAAGACAAAGACGCCAGGGCCACGTGGCGCACCCAGAACGGGCCACGTGGCCCAATCAGATTTATTCGAGGAATTTTTTTATTTTTAAGGGCCAAGATGGCCGAATTTGAGAAAACTCAAAACATGAAAGTTGTAGATCTTGATGAGATCTACAAGTTTCATATTGACTAAAACTGGAAATGAAATCAAACAAAGACCCGAAATATTTTTAAGGGTATTTTTAAGTCTAAAAATACCACAAAATTTTGTTTTGTCATTTTTTTGTGATTTTTAATTTATTTAGGACTCTGTTAATTATAGGACATTAACAGGGTTTTATTGACAAACCTTTAAGCAAGGGGGTTAATTATATGAAATAAAGATGATGAAACTGAGGTTCATCAATGTTCTTGTATTTTAGCTTGATATGCCTCGTTTATATTTAGCAACTCATCGTCATCATTGATATCAAAAAAATCTCTTGACACTGTTCTCACGGGTATGATCCATCCATCACTGAAGTTGTCTGGAATATAGAAAACTTGTTCTACCTGACTGGCAAGTGTAAAAGGCTCATTTGTTTGCGATTTCACAGATTGTTTCAATGACCCAAATAGCAATGCTTCATACTTCCAGATAGCCATGTCGAATGTATTTTTTCAAGATAGACAGGACATGCGAGTTTTCCCTTCGTACTCCAACCAGACAAATTTGCGTACGCGGGAAAGTCATTTATAGTCCACAACAATGCAGCTTGTAATGTAAACATCTCTTTCCTACATGCATCATATGTAGGTATTCCAGTAGTCCATAAGACTTTTAGTTCATCTATTAACGGTTGTAGGTAAACATCAATTGCATTGTCAGGACCTTTAGGACCAGGAATTAGTAGTGTCATCATCATAAATGATGAACTCATTGACATCCACGGTGGTAGATTGTAAACAATCAAAATCACGGGCCAAATGCTGTAACTTAGACTCATATTACCAAACGGATTGAAATCATCTGAAGCTAATCCCAAGCGAACATTTCTCTCATCACTAGAGAAATGCGGATATCTCTGATCAAATTGTATCCATTCTTCTGCATCAGATGGATGTCTCATAACTTCGTTAGCATCTCGTTTATTTGAACGAGAATGCCACGTCATCCACTTTGCAGTTTTTTCTGACATGAAGAGACGTTTCAGCCTTGGAATTAATGGGAAGTATCGTAATATTTTCACCGACTTATTCTTCCTCTTGAAATCATTTTTTTCTTCTTTATACCTGGAAGCCTTACAATATGGACACCGAACTTAATCAGAATTCTCTCCTCGAAAAAGCATACAGTCATTAACACAAGCACCGATCTTCTCGTATTTCAGACCAAGCGATCGGAAACGTTGCTTCGCCTCTTTCCAATCCTTAGGATAATTTTGAGCATTATTAAATAACTTCCGTATTAAAGCCATCACATCTGTCATCATTACAGCAGTTGATCCGTTCCTTACTTTCATCTTAAACAACTCTAATAAAAACTGCAAACGCGTCATTTCCACCCCAGGAGCCAATATATCTTCTGCATCTGGCAAACTGCTCGAAAACCTATCGTCTACACCAATGTCTTGTGCCTCAGGTCTTCTTAAGTCGTCCATTAGTTCAAATAACTCGTGATCAATATTATTTAAGGTTTGTGTAGTGACTCCTACATCTACACCCATATCCTCATCCATTCGCAAATATATAACCTCTCCATGTTCAGTCCAAATGGAGTAATATAACTAAAATCCGTTGAGTATAAGATGGATATAGACTTCCTCTCTAACATTCCATTTAATATTCTTACATCTCACACATGGACAATAAATCTTAAGACCACCAAATTTCTTATTAACTCTTTCTATTTCAAATGCCCAATCCAAGAACGCGATCACTCCTCTCTTATATTGTTGAAAATCATCGTATCTCTTATCCATCCATGATTTATCCATTTTACTGCACAATCAGAATAAAATCCACCATTGTGTTATTATAGACAACAAGTTTTTCTCTTATATACAACAAGATTTTCTAGATCTATTATACACAATTATATTTAATATACAACAAACAATGTTTTATACAAATCATGTTTCATCCTATAACATGTTTCTCTATACAAATCATCCTATAACAATGTTAATATACAACAGGCAATGTTTTTCTCTATCCTATAACAAGATATTTCATCCTATTATACAACAAGCAATGTTTTTCTCTATCCTACAACAAGATATTTCATCCTATTATACAACAAGCAATGTTTTTCTCTATCCTACAACAAGATATTTCATCCTATTATACAACAATCAATGTTTTTCTCTATCCTACAATAAGATATTTCATCCTAACATGGGGAAAAACCTATTATATTAAACAAATCAAGCAACCCTAACATAACATCAAAAAAAAGTCATTCACATGGGGAAAAACATCCCTAACAAGAATATAAAGTAAAATAAACAAGAATAAACACAAAGGAGTGTTGCTAGATATCAGAAAATGGGATTGACGAGGACGGCAATCACGGAGCGGCCGGAGACGACGCCGGGGCGGCAGGGGCGACGTTGGGCGGTGCCCCCTATACTTAACTTTTGCTAGTCCCTTAGCAAACACTTATTTGAAAAAGAAGTGAAAAAGAAAGAAAGAAAAAGAAAAAGAGGGGAATGTGCATGGATCAAGGTTGAATATTAAAATTTCCTTCATTAAATTGAAATATGGAGCTCGATCAGATCTTTGGATTATTAATGTGTCGGAACCTTATTTAGACTTAAGCTTAAAACTCAACAGCCTCTAAGTTCCACCAATCTATGGACAAGACTCCTCAATAAACCAGATCAGAACAAGTCTACATATACAAACTCTAATGACCATGAATCTTTCCATGCAGTGTAAGTGATATGTAGCTCCCCACCTTAAAAGTAACAAAGAAACATCCTCCCTCAACCTGGTAACTCTAATACCTCGGTCTAGCAACTCTTTCCTCGAGAAGCGGTGTATTCCCTTCTAAGTTCAAGTGCAACCGGCTCAAGAAGAGGGGGAAGAAGTATAGACTTTTGAAAGCTCAGCCAGTGTAGCTAAGTCTCCCACTGCAAGCTTCATGAGATGTAACATGGATACCATAAGCTTTTGCTTTATTTGACTATATACACTCCGGTGGGGTTATTAAATTTTCAATCCGACCCACCACTTTTTTGGAGTTCTTTTTGCATTTTGCATTTTTTTCAAGTGCCTCTGTACAACATATCTTCATGGTGCAGCATATATACAAGAAATTTTCCTCTTGAGCCAGTAGACTATCCCTCTTTTGAAGCTTTATTGCAACCCACGGCTTCTGTCTTTAGCCTTCATCACGACCTCTCTTAGGTTGGGGTTCAACCGCCGCTGGAACTCACGCGATGGCTTCGCCCCCTCCTCGAGATAAATATGGTGGGAGCACACTGATGGACTAATCCCATGGAGATCTGCTACGCTCCATCCGATTGCCTTGCGGTTCTTTTCAAGAACCCCCATCAAACGGGATTCTTGCTCTCCATTCAGATCGGCGGAGATGATGACTGGGTACATCTCAGGTTCGCCCGCAAGGAACCGATACTTCAGCGAAGTAGGGAGCGACTTCAGCTCTGGACAGCTGGGTGCTGGCAAATCTGGCCTCGGAAGAAGGTGTGTGAAAGCTGCTAAGTCTGCCAAATCTGCCTGGGAGAAAGAATACGAGCTCTCGCAAACTGGATCTGGAGGAGGCTGCTCAACTGTGCTGTCTCTGATCTGCTCTGCCTCTACCTCCTCCTCATCTGTAGGCTCAGGTGGACTCAGGTCTGGCATCTGGTCATCACAATCTACCCAATCAGACTCTGAATCCGAGGGATCTGCATCAAACAAGGTGGCATCAGTACCACCGTCACACAAGGTGGCCTCGGTACCACCATCACTAAGAACCGTGTCGCGGTCGAGAACCGGCTCTGCTGCCTCTGTAGTATCCTGGACCAGGGCTGTGCTCTCCAAGCTCTCCTCTGCTGTCATCTCTGCATCAGTGGTGTCTGGAAATGAGAGGATGGCCTGTGCGGAAGGGTCTGCCCATACTGCCTCATCATCTGTGATCACAAAATCACAGTCCTGGTGGATGTCTAGCCCGGCGTCTGTCAGCTGCTCTGTATCTGTGCTGGTCTCTGAGCATGCTATCTCTAGCTCTATAGTCCTCGACCGTCTCTATCTGTACACTCTCGCCCTCGACGCGAAAGTATACCTTCCCGCTATCATGATCAGTCACCGCCTTGGCTGTGGCCAAGAACGGACGACCGAGGATGATGGGGGTATCGGCCACTGAATCGGGGATCTCCATGTCCAACACTATGAAGTCCACGGGGAATTGCAGGCCCTGAATAGTGACGATAACGTCTCGCAACAACCCCTTCGGCCTCTTGACAGATCGATAAGCAAAATGAAGGACTGTCCTGCTCTGTCGAAGAGTGCCCAACTCGAAGCGGTCGAGAAGGGCTGCCGGAAGGAGGTTGATAGACGATCCGCTATCCAATAGAGTCCGGGCGAACCTCTGCTCACTAATCTGATATCTGACATACGGGGCTCCTAAATCTGGCCTCTTGGCTGGCAGACGGTTCTGGATCGCGAAGCACGTAGCTTTCGTCAGCATATGTATCTCTGAATGATGGTTCCTCCTCCTCCTGACTGTGGTCCTATCTCTCAAAGATCGCTGAAGAAGGGGGATGTGCTGCAAAGCCTCCTGAAGGGTCAGCTATATGTGAAATCTGTCGATCATGCTCTGACTGACTCCTCCTGCTCTCTCTTTTTTGGGTCTTTTTCTCTTTTCTTCCCCTTCCCCATCTGAAGGGCTCTAGGGAAGGGGATCACAGGGTCCTTCTCAGATGAAGGACTAGGAAGAGGTCTAGACGGCTCGATGGCCGGATTCGCACATACATCAATCACCACAGTGGGACCAGAAGAAACTAAACCTTTTCCTTTATTCAAAATAGTGTTCTGAGATACATCAACAAAAGGAAAAACAACAACTCTCTCAAAATGCACACCGGTGGCCTCAGTACCACCACGGGCTGGCTCTGCTAGACGTCTCGCGGCCTCAGTACCGCGTGCTGGCTCGGCTACTCTGGTGGCGTCAGTACCACCTCCTCGAATTGGTGAAACGGCGGCCTCAGTACCGCCGGTGGAATCAGCATCCTTGGTGGCATCAGTACCACCGTCATCCTCGGGTGCGGCCTCAATACCGCTCTCCTCCTCCTCATTTGGCACCTTGGGTGGATCCTCGTGTTGTCGCTCAGATGAGGCACCGCCTGCTGGTGCTCTACCGCTCCTAAGTGTAACAAAATCAGCATCAAACAGATCTGAAGACATCATCAAATGGAACACTAGGAATGGCATGCTCAGTGAAAACTACCTGCTCAGACTTCCTCTTGAGGCTATTGAGATTCGGCTCTATCTGTGCAGGGATGGCGGCCTTCCCTCTAATCAGGTCCCGCATCTCCTGACGGAACTCGTCCATCTCCTGTCTAAAGGTAGCCTGCTAGTCCGTGAGGAGGCGGGCTATGTCATCCAAGGCGGGGCTCTCATGGGAGCCCGACGGGTAGCCTCTCTGGGGCTGAGGCTGCTGGAACTGGTGCTGCTGCTGCTGAGAGGGGTAGGAGGGAGAATGCTGCTGCTGGTGTGGCTGGTGAGCCTGCTGCTCACATCTCCAAGACTGTCCCTGCTGCTGATAGGGACGAGGAACGAAGGACGACTGTTGGTATGGCTGGTGGACTGGGGGCTGCTGCTTCTGGTGATCTCTCTGCTGGCTATACTTCCCTCCCTGACCGGATGACTGCTGCTGGGGCTGGGTACCTCCACTCCCCCACCTGAATCCGGGATGGTCTCGTCGGATCCCAGGCTGAGGGCGGTCATACCAAATCCCGTTGACATCCATCAACGGCTCTGCATCGATCTGGGCTGGCGGGAGTACTGCCAGAGGCTGATCCGGCTGGTATACCACCATCTGCAAGACTGGAGATGGTGGGGACTGGTAAGAGGGCTGCTGCTGCTGGTACCGCTCCGCCTGTACAAGGTGAACCTGTCTAGGCTGCTGAAAGGAGCTGGAGCGCTGGGACGAGCTGCTGCTGCCGCCGGTATCGCCTCGCGACTGAAGACGGGGCTGGGAAGCCGTTTGTGCCTCCTGGAGACACATGAGCTGAGTCTTCATGTCGCTCAGAGTCTGTGCCATCTGCTCCATCTGCGTGATGCCCTGGCACTGCTTCTTCTCAATCAGCTCCATGCGGTCCAACTTCTCGCTGATAATACCCATATCCGCAGCGGATGACTCTGCCTGTGCTGCTGCTAATGTGGATGAATTGGATGGACCGGCATCGACCCGTGCTATCCTATGGTACTGCACGAGTCCTGGCTGCTGCTGGGGTCTGCCCTGAGTATATAACCGGGTCTGGGACATCACCATATAGTTCTCGGCCATCTCCTCGTCGATGGCCCAGACCTGGTCGTGATCCTTGGCGAAATAGGACCCGCCACAAGAAGCATTCACCAAGCCCTGGAGCTCTGGTGTCAGCCCGCTGAAGAAGCTCTGCACAAGGTTCGGCTTCGAGATATCATGGTGCGGGCATCGGTCAGTAAGCTCACGAAACCTCTCCCATGCCTCATGGAATTGCTCCTTGGGGAGCATGGAGAAGTTGCTGATCAGGGTCCTCGCTGCATTCGTCCGCCCGAGTGGATAGTACTTGTTCAAGTACTCGGTGCGGAGCTGCTCCCAGGTGTAAACAAACTTCCCCAAGTGCTTCAGCCAGGTGGCTGCTCTGTCTGCTAGGGAGAAGGGGAAGGTGATCATCCTGATCGTATCCTGGTCCACCTGACGGTCGTGGACAGTACTGCAAATCATCAGAAACTCCTGGAGGTGGAGATGGGGCTCCTCAGTCGCGAGCCCGTGGAAGCGGGGGAGTAGCTGCAAGGTGTTCGGGGGGAACTTGAAGTCCCCCACGATGGCTGGAAGTACGACCCAGTGGCGTGTCAGCGTCGATCCGGGGTTGTGCAACTCTCGCATCGGTTTCGGTGGTCCTCCGGCCGCGGCTGCGGCGGCTGCTGCTGCGGCTGCTGCATCTGCATCCTCTGGAATCCTCGGTCCCTCTTTGCGCTCCTCGCGCTCTGCTCGCATCTGCTCCATCTCTCTCCTCATGTCGAGCATGAAAGCTCCCTGATCTCTCAACTGCTGCTGGACGGTCTCTAAAGAGGCGATCAGGGTGGAGTTGATCGCTCCCTGATCCAATACGAAGTGCTTAGGCTGACAGGAGCGATCCTCAGAACTGCCGGCCATGGCGTCTGCAAAATCAAACGAGCCAAACTCAGGTGCTGTCAAATCTGTGAGTCTCTCCTCTGCCTCATATCTCTCAGAACCGAAAGAAAGGGGGTCAAGGGGGAACAGGCCGGAATCATACTCGGGCTCGGAGAACTGGTCTCGGCTCTCGCGGGCCAACCTAGATGACTGGGTACACGTGCCCGAAAGCGGTGCAGCCAGAGGCTGCCTAAGAGAGCGTCTACCCATCATCGTGATCCGGTCGAGTAGTGCGGATGGGATCTGGAGAAACTATGATCAAAATGCAAACCCCTCTGTTCACCAACGCAACACGAGCTGAAGACCGTGAAGGTTCGGTCAAATTATCTTGTCAGTTTTTATTAGGTGAACAAACAGTCTCTCAGAGCGCTTACGTGACCTATTGGGATACCCGATGCTACTCCAACCGACTGGCCCGCACGGAAGAGTCGGTAGTCAGCTAGAAATAGCACCGGAGGGTTCTACCTAGGGTGCGGGTCACTCTCTCGCGTAAGCAAACCAAACAATGAGGGGGTTGCTCTCCCCAAGACAAATTTTTAAGGTGAGTGTCTTTTAGGGTCAATAGTCTTAGCCAGTCCCAATTTTATGGTTTTTCTTTTTTTCTTTAATTTTTTTTCAATAAAAACAAAGGCCTAACGAATTTTTCAGTTCTCCTGGTTATTTAGTCCAAAACAGGGGGGAGAAGACGAAAAAGCCGATGCGCGAGAAATCAATGATGCATGCAGAGATAGAAATGCGTACCTGACTCCAGCAGTCTACATGCAAGATGATCCGCGCAGAATTGAAAGACAGGAAATAAACTACCTAAATGGTGCAACGGTAAAAACCGAGTCCTAAGCAGGCAATTTCTACTCGATAGAACCGTCTAGCCTAGTCACTCGCCCTCGATCCAAAGAGCCCGGTCTAGACCCACCCCTCCTCTTCTCGACAGGTCGAGTTCAGGAGTAGCGCTTGACGGGGCGGGCTCGCGGCGCGTAGGCTCTTAGGAAAGCGACTAAACTATTTTTATTATTGATTTATTAGTAGGTCCAATTATCGTTCTATAGGAACATGCAATCAGTTAAGTGTGGGGATCCTACTAATTACAGCACAGTCAAGCAAAAAATCCTAAATCTAAGGGCTCGAGAAAAACCGCGAAAAACCGTAAAAGGCAGCTAAAAAGCTAAAAGCCGCGAAAAACCGCGAAAAATCTAAAGGGTCCCCCGAGCACACCGGTGCTCGGCGAAACAGACCCGAGAGTCCAACTGTCTCTGAATGTACCTGTATTATTACAACAGTTCAAATATACGGGAAATATATCCTAATCTAAACTATGCTAATCCGCGGCTATTCCGCGGCTCCCGCATTCCTGCTCGCTCTCCTGCGCTCTCCTGCGGCTCTTAAAGAAGAGAGCCGCCTCCGACTCTCGCGGTTGCATCGGCTTCCGAAGAAGCCGCCTCGATCCTCGGGTCCTCGCAAGAAAACAAGCAAGAATGTCTGACCAAATGAATATATAAACAGATCAAATGTATATACAAGAATATGTACAGAAAACCACGTAAAAGAAAACCGCGGAAAAACAACTACTAAGCCGTGCTCCCCGGCAACGGCGTGATGAATACCCATTCATCACTCTTTATTCTTATATTTTAGCTACAAAAACCTTTGCAAATGCATGTAGATATGTGTAAATAGGAATAATTAGCAAAGGCATGCATTGTGTAAAAACCTATAATTAGCATGTTTTTGTGCAAAAATAAAAGAATAAAGATTAAAAAGAAAAAGAGGGAAATATTTAGAATAAATATTGAGCAACCTAACCCAAGGGAGGGCTCAGCATGGGCCTGATCGCATAAAAACCAAGTAGAGGGAGATAGGGGCTCATGTGTAAATATAGGTGTAAATAAATAAAACTATATTTTCCTCACCCAAAAATATGCTTGTAAATATTTGTATATATTTATAAAAGATAAAAAACAAAATAAAAAGTTAAAAATCAAAAATACAAAAAAACACATGATACACATACCTTGTATATAGTTGTACATAACTATTTATTTTACCTATGTATATAAATAATAAAAATAAAATAAAAGCACCCTTTTATTCCTTATTTTATAATATAAATAAATAAAATATAAAATAGGAATAAAATTGTATAAAAATAGTAATTAAAAATCAAAAATCAAAAGCCTACATATTGTATATATACCTATATAATGTAAATACCTTATTTTTATTTCCAAAAATTAATTAAAAATCACCAAAAAATAGAAAAAAATAAAATAAAAATAATTCATGTTTTAAGTTTTTGCAAAATCGGCCATTTGCTGCCTTATTTTTGAGCTTCAAATCTTATCCACGTGGCAGCTTTCCATTGGCCCTGGGGAATGTTGACCGCCCGGTCAACTTCCCCCCTAGGACCACTTCCCACGGGTCTGCTGCGCCCGACCCATTTCTCGGATTTTTCCCATGCAGACCCGACTCCATTTTGCCCAAACCCAGGGTCCGGATTGATCATGTCAGACCCGACAATCTCGCCGGAGCCTTCGCCTCGGGATCCGCGCGTTACATCGCCCTACCCGCGCCCTTCCTCCCGGACCCGCCAGCATACTTAAGCCCCGCTCCGCCACCCATTTCACGCATCCTTGGTCATCCCCTTTCTCCCCTGTGAGCTCCAGAGCGACTGCCCGAGGGACAGCGAGCATTTCCACCTGTTGTAGCGAGGCGAGGAGGAGGTTTCCATCGATCCGGCGATTCTTCACCGTCGTGCTCCGCCCCGAGTTGGAGCTCGAGCCTCGGACGTCGGCGGTCCGTGAGGCGAAGACCCAGAGCTGCGCAAGCTCGACCACAGCCCATTCATCCACCCAGGTATCCTCTTAGCCTACCCATTTCGTCTGATTTCCAATTTGCCCCAAATCGCTCCGCCATCGATTTTCATCGATTCCGACCATCTCCCCCTTTCATTTGATCATCGGAATCCCTCGCCACGTTCGCCTTTCCCCCGCGCACCTTCTCCGCCCCTCCGTTCAACCCAGCTCGCACAGGAGCTGGGACTCGGACCCCTTCGCCGTCGCATCGCCGGGGTTCGCCCGCACCACCGCACCGTCCACCCGCACCACCGCTAACGGGGTCGAGGCAGTTTGCCCTCGACCCAGGAGCTCTTTGGTTGCGTTTTACAGGTCAATCGAGGGCTGTCTGAGGCCCTCTTACTTGAGAACCGGAGCTCCTCCTCCGCCGGCATCGACAGAGCTCTCCGGAGCTCCGTTGGTTCATCGGAGGCCTCCATTAGACGCGGAGGGCCCGCAGCTTCCTTCTCCGATCTTCAGCGAGCTTCCAGGAGGAGACCAACGCCGTCACGAGCCCGGCAAAGTTCGCCGGAGCCCTGTTCGTACACCATCCTTCTCCGCCGTCCGATCGACCCCGAGCTCCAGATTTGATCACGATCGTCCATTCGAGGAGCAGCATCGACCGCCAGATCCTTCGAGGGTCGATCTCCACCGTCGATCCAGCGAGGCTCAGCCACTACTCCCGTCCACCGTTCGATCTTACACGTGGCAGCGTCTGGACCGTCTGATCAACATCGAGGATCCAGCCTTGGGCGCCACCCGTCCCCAGCCGTCCATCTACCCACGTGGCGCCCATCCGTCGGCTCGACTTAATAAAGGGTAATTTACCCTTAAGCCCTTCCTTGCCTTTTATTTCGTTTTAGTCCTGTAAGTGTTTTAGTCAGTTGTTTAGTTTTAGGTTAAATTGCATAGAGGACCCTGAGCTTTAAATATTTGCACTTATACCCCTGTCTGTTGCGAGCCACGTGCTTCGTCACGTGTTTGTTGGTGTATTTGCGTTGATGCCCTTGTAGTTCTGGATGTTTATGAATGAATGAAACTTTTTGATTAATTGCATTTATACCCCTGTGAATGGTTTAATTCCGCATGTGCGTGATTTCTTAGGTTATTTGCATCTGAGGCCCTCGGACTTTTGGTACGTGTTACCAATAGGTCCTTGGAACTTAGTTTTATTACATATAGGTCCCTGAGTGCCCCAGGCACGCGCTTGGAGCGTGTGCTGTTGGGTATTTTGCACCTGGACCCCCAGAACTTTGGGTATTTGCATTTCAGTCCTTGTGCACAATGCCCTTCCTTTGTTTTTGAATAAAATATCAAATCACCTCTAAATCCAACGAAAATTTGACACATGGCTCCTGCCATGGTGTAGGATTTTTGTAGATTTTTGAGGACATTTCTGATTTCGTTTGCTATTTTTAAAAAATTCAAAAACCTCTATTTTTGGCACTGTTTAGTTTGAAAAATCACAAAAAATATAAAAACTCCCCGAAAAATTTTATAAAAATTGTCTGCTGTTTAGATTAGTTTGCTTGATTTTCTAGCCAATTTTGGCTATTTTTCACTGCTGGAAAACCTTAAAAACTTAAAAACCCTAAAAAACCCATAAAATTCTAATAAAGACATTAAAAATCCAAAAACAATAAATCTGGTACCTAAATTTTCCTTATTTCATCTATTTTATAGGAAAATTACCTCCAGGCCTTATTGAGGTCCTTAGGTATTTTATCTAGGGACTTTGAGCCTGGCTGGACAGTGCCATTGCTTTTTGTTACTGTTTGATTTTTAGAAATTAAAATAAATATCAGAAAAATCCCAAAAATTCACCAAAAACACAAAAAATTATAAAACACATAAAAATATTTTTGTTTGAATTTTTGCTTGATTTTTGATGCATTAAATAATTTGTTGAAGTGTGATTGTTTTTGTCTTTCTTATTTTCCTTACACATTAAAAATCCAAAAAAATAAAATATAAAAACTATTAAAAATCACTAAAAACATTTTTCTCTTTTATTTCATTTGCTTGACTACTTCGTAGGCCTTCGGCCAATCCGTGCTCCTTGAGTTCGACCCTGGGAGCTATACCAGGTTAATCACATAGCAGGACCGCTTCGTGCTTGATTGATTTTATTTTCAGTAGTGGTTCATTTTTCTTGATACACACAGCCTGATCGCTTGGGTCGCAACGACCTTATTTCTGAACCTTATACCCGAGTGGTAAGGCGTGTTATCAGAATGGCGCCGTTGTCGGGGAGTACGGCTTAGTAGTCTTTTTTTTAGCTTTTCCGCGGCTTTTTGATTTTCGCGGCTTTTTGTATAGAGTTTGTGTAGATATTTTTCTCATATTTTCTGACAATAATTTGGACCGACCACTTGTCTCTTTTTCTTGCGAGGGACCGAGGATCGAGGCGGCCGATTTCGAGAAGCCGAAGCAACCGCGAGACTCGGAGGCGGCTCCCTTCTGCACGGAGCCGCAGGAGAGAGCGAGAGAGAGAGTTGAGTGGGTGAGGTTAGAATAAAATATTTGATTATTGTTGTAATAATACAGGGACTCGGACTTGGACCATTGTGGACTTGCCGTAGCGGGTCTGTTTCGCCGAGCACCGGTGTGCTCGGGGGACCCTTAGGACTTGCACGGTTTTTCGCGGTTTTTCGCAGTTTTCTTTTCTTTCTGCCTTTTCCGGTGTTTACGCAGTTTTTGCTCGAGCCCCTAGACTTAGGAATTTCTTGTGATTGTGCCGTAGTTAGTAGGATCCACACACCTAACTGATTATCTGTTCCCATAGAACGTTAATTGGATCTACTAAAAATCATTAATAAAAATAACTTAGTCACTTTCCTGAGAGCCTACGCGCCGCGAGCCTGCCCCGTCAAGCGCTACTCCTGAACTCGACCTGTCGAGAAGAGGAGGGGTGGGTCTAGACCGGACTCTTTGGATCGAGGGCGAGTGACTGAGTTAGACGGTTCTTCGTTAGAAATTGCTCGTTTAGGACTCGGCTTTCCCGTTGCATCATATAGGTAGTTTCCTTTCTGTCTTTAAATTCTGCGCGGATCACTTGCATGTAGAGTGCTGGAGACAAGGTACGCATTTCTATCTCAGCATGCATCATTGATTTCTCGCGCATCGGTTTTTTCGACTTCTCCCCCCAGTTTTGGATTAAATAATCAGGAGAACCGAAAAATTCGTTAGGCCGCTTGTTTTTATTTGAAAAATATTAAAAAGAAAAACCATAAAAATTGGGACTGGCTAAGACTATTGACCTTAAAAACCGCTCACCCTAAAAATTCTGTCTTGGGGAGAGCAACCCCCTCATTGTATGGTTTGGATGCGCGAGAGAGTGACCCGCACCCTAGGTAGAGCCTCCCGGTGCTAGTCCCGACTGATTACCGACTCTTCCGTGCGGGCCAGTCGGTTGGGATAGCATCGGATATCCTAACAGGTCACGTAAGCGCTCTGATATTTTGTGTGTTCACCAAACTAAAATAGACAAGATAATTTGACCGAACTTTCACGGTCTTCAGCTCGCGTTGCGTTGGTGAACCGGGGGTTTGTTTGTGATCATAGTTGCTTCAGATCTCATCCGCCTTACTCGCCAGATCAAGATGATGGGTAGACGGTCTCTTAGGCAGCCTCTGGCTGCACCGCTTTTGGGCACGTCTACCCGATCATCTAGGTTGGCCCGCGAGAGCCGAGACCAGCTCTCCGAGCCCGAGTACGACTCCGCCCTGTTCCCCCTCGACCCCCTTTCTTTTGGTACTGGGAGACATGAGCCCGAGGAGAGATTAGCAGATTTGACAGCACCTGAGTTGGGCTCATTTGATTTTGCAGACATCACCATGGCCGGCAGTTCAGACGATCACCCCGGAGGTCCACGAGGAGACCAGCATTTTGTATTAGACCAGGGGGCGATCAACTCCACCCTGATCGCATCACTCGAGACAGTTCAGCAGCAGTTACGTGATCAGGGGGCATTCATGATAGAGATGAGGCGAGAGTTGGAGAGGCTCAGAACAGAGCGAGACCAGCAGAGCGAGCCCGAGGAGATACCTGATGCAGAGGCACGAGCCGCAGCAGCCGCAGCAGCAGCAGCAGCCGCCGCCGCCGCAGTGGCAGCTGCCGCGGCAGGAGGACCACCACGACCGATGCGGGAGTTGCACAACCCCGGATCGACTCTGATGCATCACTGGGTAGTAGTGCCAGCGATCGTGGGGGACTTCAAGTTCCCCCCGAACACCTTGCAGTTGCTGCCCTGTTTCCACGGACTTGCCACTGAGGAGCCCCATCTCCACCTCCAGGAGTTCTTGATGATCTGCAGCACTGTCCATGATCGCCACATGGATCAGGACACGATTCGGATGATAGCCTTCCCCTTTTCACTGGCAGATAGAGCAGCCACCTGGCTGAAACACTTGGGGAAGTTTGTCTACACCTGGGAGCAGCTCCGCACCGAGTACTTGAACAAGTACTATCCACTCGGGCGAACGAATGCAGCGAGGGCCCTGATCAGCAACTTCTCCATGTTTCCCAACGAGCAGTTTCACTAGGCATGGGAGAGGTTTCGAGAGCTCCTAGACAGATGCCCGCACCACGATATCTCCAAGCCAAACCTAGTTCAGAGCTTTTTCAGCGGGTTGACGCCAGAGCTTCAGGGTCTGGTGAACGCTTCTTGCGGCGGGTCCTACTTTGCCAAGGACCACGACCAGGTCTGGGCCATCTACGAGGAGATGGCCGAAAACTACATGGTGATGTCTCAGACCAGGTTGTATACTCAGAGACCCCAGCCACAACAGTCAGGACCCGTGCAGTACCAGCGGATAGCACGGGTAGATGCAGGTCCATCCAGTTCGTCCGCAGTCGCAGCAGCACAGGCAGAGTCGTCCGCTGCGGACATGGGCATTATCAGCGAGAAGTTGGACCGCATGGAGCTGATTGAGAAGAAGCAGTGCCAGAGCATCACTCAGATGGAACAGATGGCACAGGTTCTGAGCGACAAGAAGACCCAGCTCATGTGTCTCCAGGAGGCACAGATGGCTTCACAGCCCCGTCTTCTGTCGCGAGGCGATACCGGCGGCAGCAGCAGCTCGTCCCAGCGCTCCAGCTCCTCACAGCAGCCTAGACAGGTTCACCTTGTACAGGCGGAGCTGTACCAGCAGCCGCAGCCTACCTACCAGTCCCCACCATCTCCAGACATGCAGATGGTGGTCTACCAGCCGGATTAGCCTCTGGCAGTACTCCCGCCAGCCAACTACGATGCAGAGCCGTTGACGGATGTCAACGGGATTTGGTACGACCGCCCCCAGCCTGGGATCCGACGAGACCATCCCAGATTCAGGTGGGGGAATGGTGGTGCCCAGCCCCAACAGTAGCCGTCTAGTCAGGGAGGGCAGTACTCCCAGCAGAGAGATCACCAGCAGTCGCAGCAGCAGCCCCCAACATATCAGCAGCACCAGCCATCATCCTTCGGTCCGCGTCCCTATCCGCAGCAGGGACAGTCGTGGAGACGTGAGCAGCAGGCTCACCCAGTTCAGCAGCAACACCCTTCCTCATATCCCTCGCACCACCAGCAGCAGCTCCAGCAGCCTTAGCACCAGAGAGGATACCCTTCGGGCTTCCACGAGAGCCCCGCTTTGGATGACATCGCCCGCCTCCTCACGGACCAGCAGGCCACATTCAGACGGGAGATGGATGAGTTCCGCCAGGAGATGTGGGACTTGGTGAGAGGGAAGGCCGCCATTCCTGCCCAGATCGAGCCGAACCCGAACAACCTCAAGAGGAAATCTGAGCAGGTAGTACACAGTGAGTTCGCCACTCCTAGTGACCCATTTGTTGATACATCTTCGAATCTATTTGATGCTGATTTTTTCACACTTAGGAGCAGTAGGACCCCAGCAGGCGGCGGCGCCTCATCTGAGCTTCACCACGAGGATACGACGGAGGCGCCACATGAGGAGGAGGAGAGCGGGACTGAGGCCGCTCCAGATGTTGACGGTGGCACTGAAGCCACCAAGGATGCTGATTCCACCGGCGGTACTGAGGCCGCCGCTTCACCAGTTCGAGGAGGTGGTACTGATACCACCCGTTCAGCCGAGCCAGCCCGCGGTACTGACGCCGTGAGACGTCTACCAGCAGCAGCAGAGCCAGCCAGTGGTGGTACTGAGGCCACCGGTGTTTGTACTGAGAGAGATGTTGTCTTTCCTCGCTTTGATGTATCTCAGAACTTTGGTTTGAATAAAGGAAAAGGTTTAGTTTCTTCTGGTCCCACTGTGGTGCATGATGTATGTGTGGATCCGGTCGTCGAACCGTCTAGGCCTTTTCCTAGTCCTTCATCTACGAAGGACCCTGTGATCCCCTTCCCTAGAGCCCTTCAGATGGGGACGGGGAAGAAGAAAGAAAATCCGAAAAAAAGAGAGCTTGAGGAGTTCAGCCAGAGCATGATCGATCGATTCCACATCCAGCTGACCCTCCAGGAGGCTTTGCAGCACATCCCCCTTCTCCAGCGTTCTTTGAGGGACAGGACTACAGTCAGGAGGAGGAGGAGGAACCACACTTCAGAGATCCATGTGCTGACGAAAGCCACGTGTTTTGCGATCCAGAACCGACTGCCAGCCAAGAGGCCAGATTCAGGGGCCCCGTATGTCAGATGCCAGATCAGTGAGCAGAGGTTCGACCGTACTCTACTAGATAGCGGATCGTCGATCAACCTTCTTCCGGCAGCCCTTCTCGACCGCTTCGAGTTGGGCACTCTTCGACAGAGCAGGACAGTCCTTCAGTTCGCTGATCGATCTGTCAAGAGGCCGAAGGGGTTATTATGAGATGTTATCGTCACGATTCAGGGCCTGAAATTCCCCTTGGACTTCGTAGTGTTGGACATGGAGATCCCTGAGTCAGTGACCGATACCCCCATCATCCTTGGTCGTCCGTTTTTGGCCACAGCCAAGGCGGTGACTGATCATGATAGTGGGAAGGTGTACTTTCGCGTCGAGGGCGAGAGTATACAAATAGAAACGGTCGAGGACTACAGAGCTAGAGAAAGAGCCCGCTCAGATGCGAGTACAGATTCAGAGCAGCTGACAGACACAGAGCCAGACATCCACCAGGACTGTGATTTTGTGATCACAGACGATGAGGCAGCTTGGGCAGATCCTGCAGCACAGACCATCCTCTCATACTCAGATACAGATGATGCCGAAATGATAGCAGAGGAGAGTCTGGAGAGCACAGCCCTGGTTCAGGATACCATAGAGGCAGCAGAGCCGGTCCTTGATCGCGACACGATCTTTGGTAACGGTGGTACTGATGCCACCGCGATTGATACAGATCCCTCGGATTCAAAGTCTAATTGGGCCGATTGCTATGATCAGATACCAGACCTGGGTCCACCTGAGCCTATAGATGAGGAGGAGGTAGATGCAGCGCCGAGCAGAGACAGTGCAGTTGAGCAGCCTTCTCCCGATCCAGTTTGCGAGAGTACGCTTTCACTATCCCAGGCAGATTTGGCAGACTTAGCATCTTTCACTCAGTTTCTTCCGCAGCCAGAGTTGCCAGCACCCAGCATTCCAGAGCTGAAGCCGCTCCCTACTTCGCTGAAGTATCGATTCCTTGCGGGCGATCCAGAGATGTACCCAGTCATCATCTCCGCCGAGTTGACTGGAGAGCAAGAATCCCGTTTGATGGGGGTTCTTGAAAAGAACCGTAAGGCGATCGGATGGAGCGTAGCAGATCTCCATGGTATTAGTCCATCGGTGTGCTCCCACCATATCTATCTCGAGGAGGGGGCGAAGCCGTCGCGTGAGTTCCAGCGGCGACTGAACCCCAACCTGAGAGAGGTCGTGATGAAGGAAATATCGAAATGGTGGAGTGCAGATTTTATTTATCCCATTTCCGACTCCAAGTGGGTCAGCCCCTTGCATGTGGTGCCCAAGAAGACGGGCATCACGACTGTGATCAGTGAGTCGGGAGAGGAGATTGCTACACGAGTACCCACCTCTTGGAGGGTCTGTGTTGACTACAGGAGACTCAACCAGGCCACCAAGAAGGACCATTTTCCCCTGCCTTTTATTGACCAGATCATTGAGAGACTGGCAGGGAAGAGCCATTATTGCTTCCTGGATGGGTACTCGGGCTACAACCAAGTGGCCATCGCTCCTGAGGATCAGGAGAAGACCACCTTTACCTGTCCCTTCGGCACATATGCTTTTCGACGCATGCCATTTGGGCTATGCAATGCCCCTGCGACCTTTCAGAGGTGCATGCTGTCGATCTTTTCGGACATGGTAGGGGAGTGTTTAGAGGTCTTCATGGACGATTTCTCAGTCTACGGCGACGGATTCGACTCTTGTCTTGACTGCTTAGACCGAGTACTCCAGCGATGTATTGAGTATCATTTGGTTCTATCATGGGAGAAGAGTCACTTCATGGTGACTCAAGGGACGGTGCTTGGCCACATCATCTCCAACAGGGGCATGGAGGTTGATCCGGCCAAAGTTGATGTCATCAAGAAACTCGCACCGCCGTCCAATTTGAAGCAGCTACGGTCATTCCTGGGGCACGTTGGATTTTATAGGAGATTTATTCAGGATTTCAGCAAGATTTCCTGACCGTTGACTGACCTCTTGACGAAAGACACCGAGTTCCTTGTCGATGACAAGTGTCTTTCATCCTTTGCGACTCTCCAGCAGTGCGTGATTGAGGCTCCTGTCCTCCAGCCGCCTGATTGGTCTCTCCCATTCGAGATCATGACGGACGCCTCCGATTTGGCCGTGGGAGCAGTGCTGGGACATAGGAGGGATGGAGTTCCGTTTGCCATACACTATGCTAGCCGCACATTGGATTCCGCTCAGCGGAATTACACGGTCACAGAGAAGGAGATGCTAGCCGTAGTGTTTGCCTTAGATAAGTTTAGATCGTATATCATCGGATCTAGAGTGACTTTGTTTACAGATCACACCGCCATCAGGTACCTCATGGCAAAGAAGGATGCCAAGGCCAGACTGACTAGATGGATCCTTCTACTCCAGGAGTTCGACATTGAGATCAAGGATAAGCCTGGAGTCAAGAATGTGGTGGCGGATCACCTCTCCCGATTAGAGCAGCCTGAGGAGTCTGAGCAGATTGATCCTATTCGAGATACCTTCCCAGATGAGGCGATCCTTGCTATCGCCTCACTCCCGTGGTATGTCGATATTGTGAACTTTCTCGTTGCTGGGAAAGTCCCACAGGATTGGCCCAGGCAGAGGCTTGAGACCTTCCTTGCGAGGGCCAAGTCCTACCACTGGGAGGATCCCGTCCTTTACCACGAAGGAGGGGACTGTGTCTGGCGTCGGTGTATTCCTCAGGAGGAACACCATAGCGTCCTCACTTACTGCTACAAGCTTGAGGCAGGAGGACATCATTCTGGGAGGAGAACGGCACAGAAAGTGCTCCAATCCAATTTGTGGTGGCCTACCCTCTTCAAGGACTCTGATGAGTTCGTGAAGAGGTGTACTGACTGTCAGAGGATGGGCACTTGTGGACAGCGTGATATGATGCCGATGCAGCCCATTCACTTCTGTGAGGTTTTTGACGCATGGGGCATCGATTTCATGGGTCCATTCCCTAAGAGTCAGGGATTTGAGTACATTCTGTTGACCGTTGATTATGTGAGTCGTTGGGTGGAGGCTATCCCCGCCCGAGCCGCTGATGCGAGGACAGTTTGCAGATTTTTGAGGAAGCATATCATCACGCGGTTCGGGGTTCCACGAGTTCTGATCTCTGATGGGGGGTCTCATTTCATCAACGACCAGGTGAAGGCACTTGCTAGCGAGTTCAGTATAGACCATCGTGTTGCCACACCTTACCATCCACAGACGAATGGTCTAGCTGAGGTGTCGAATAGGGAGATCAAGACTATTCTGCAGAAAGTCGTCCGCCCTGACCGAAAGGATTGGTCACAGCTTTTGGACTCGGTCTTGTGGGCATATAGGACGTCTTTCAAGACTCCATTAGACACATCTCCCTTTCGCCTCGTTTATGGCAAGCCGTGCCATTTACCTGTTGAGTTGAGGCAGAAGTCACGTTGGGCAGTCACAGATATTCTTATGGATCCAGATGGTGTAGGAGACCAGAGGAGGGCAGAGTTAGCTGCCCTGGAGGAGCTTAGAGATGCAGCTTTCTCAAGCAGCCTACATTACAAGGAGAGAGTGAAGGAGTGGCATGATTCTCACATCAGCCACAAGCATTTTGAGATTGGACAGAGAGTATGGCTGTTTGATGCGAGGCTACGATTATTTCCAGGGAAGCTACAGAGCAAATGGAAGGGACCCTACTTGGTCAGAAAGGTACACGACAATGGTAGTATTGATATATCTGAGTTGTCTTCTGAGAGTACCTTTCGAGTGAACGGTGATGAATACCCATTCATCACTCTTTATTCTTATATTTTAGCTACAAAAACCTTTGCAAATACATGTAGATATGTGTAAATACAAATAATTACCAAAAGCATGCATTGTGTAAAAACCTGTAATTAGCATATTTTTGTGCAAAAATAAAAGAATAAAGAGTAAAAAGAAAAAGAGGGAAATATTTAGAATAAATATTGAGCAACCTAACCTAAGGGAGGGCTCAGCATGGGCCTGACCGCATAAAAGCCAAAGTAGAGGGAGATAGGGGCTCTTGTGTAAATATTTATGTAAATAAATAAAATTATATTTTCCTCAACCAAAAATATTTTTGTAAATATTTGTACATATTTGGAAAAGATAAAAACAGAATAAAAATTTGAAAATCAAAAAGACCAAAAATAACTTCCACCATGTACATAGACCATACCTCCTTATTTATTTAACCTTATAAATAAATAAAATTATTTTCTAAACTTTTTGTAAATATTCTCTGCTATAGTTTGTAAATAAAATAAATAAAAAGAATCAAAACAAAAATCAAATAAAAATAACAAAATTAAAATTACAAAAATATATTGTACATATGCCATGTATATAGGTGTACATATATATTTATTTCACCCTTGTATATAAATAATAAAAATAAAATAAAAATACCCTTTTATTCCTAATTTTATACTATAAATAAATAAAATATAAAATAGGAATAAAATTGTATAAAAATAATAATTAAAAAATCAAAAATCAAAAGCCTACATATTGTATATATCCCTATATAATGTAAATACCTTATTCTTATTTCTAAAAATTAATTAAAAATCACAAAAAAATAGAAAAAAATAAAAGAAAAATATTTCATGTTTTGGGTTTTTGCAAAATCGGCCATTTGCTGCCTCATTTTTGAGCTTCAAATCTTGACCACGTGGCAGCATCCCATTGGTCCACGGGGAATGTTGACCCCGGTCAACTCCCCCCCCGCGGACCGTCTTCTCCCACGGATCCCGCGCCCGACCCGACTTCTCCTCTTTTTCCGCGCTCGATCCGATCGCCTTCTCCGCAAACCCCGGGTCCTATCGCTTCCTCGTACATCCGACATGACCGCCGGGACATCCGCATTGGGATCCGTGCTTCTCACAGCCCTACCCGACCAGCCCTAGTCGGGTCTGCACTCGTATATAGTCTGAGCTCCGCCCCCATTTTCACGCATCTTTGGCTCTCCACCCTTCATCCCGTGACCTCCACTGCAGTCCCTGAGGTGACAGCTCTCGATTGCCCATGTCGCAGCGAGGAGAGGGGCCGGTTTCCATCGATCCGGCGACTTAGCACCGCCGTGCTCCGCCCAGTGCAGGAGCCCGAGCCTCAGGACCAGACGACCTTCGAGGCTACGACCGGGAGCTACCTCAGCTCCAGCCTAGTCTACTTCGCCACCCAGGTAACCTTCTAGCTTTCTTGTTTAGCTTAATTTCTTGGTTGCCCCAAATCGCATCTCCGCCGAATTCCGTTGATTCCGACCATCTCGAGCATCATTTCGATCATCGGAACCCACGTCCACCATCGCCTTTCCCTCGCGCACCTTCTCCGCCCATCCGTTCAACCCAGCTCGCACAGGAGCTGGGACTCGAATCCCCTCGCCGTCGCTTCACCGGGGTTCGTCCGCACCGCCGCACAGACCATCTCCACGACGCCTAACCGGGTCGAGGCATTTTGCCCTCGATCCGCGAAGCTCCTGAGCCTTTTTGCAGGACCGGAGGGGGCCATCTGAGGCCTCCCGACATTCAGACAGGAGCGTCTCCTCCGCCGACCTCGCCGGAGCCCTCCAGGGCTCGGCTGGGCCATCGGAGGCCACCACCAGCTGCGGGACTTCATCGCGGACCTGTTCCGATCTTCAGAGGCAGCCGAGGAGGACCACCGCGCTCGCACAAGGCCGACGAAGCTCGCCGGCTACGTGTTCTTCCACCATCCTCCCAGACCGTCAGATCAGCCTTAGAGCTCCAGATCAGATCACGACCGTTCATTCGCGGAGCTGCAGATAGCGTCAGATCACTTGAGGTGTGATCTCCGCCGTTGATTCACCGAGGGTTCGGCCACTACGTATGAGGATCGTCCGATCTCCACGTGGAGGACCCTCCACCGTTCGATCAGGTCAAGCTTTTCAAGGTCAAAGGCGCCACCGCTCGCGTTCGTTGGATCTGCTACGTGGCGCACATCCGGCCGTCGACATAATAAAGGGGTAAATTACCGTCGGCCCCCTCTTAGTTTATGCTTTACGTTTCAGTCCTGTAAATATTTTGCGTCTTTTATTTACGTTGGGATATTTGCACATTGGACCTCGTACTTCTTAGTATTTGCATTTATGCCCCTGTTTGTGTAGCCACGTGCTTCGTCACGTGTATATTTGGTGTAATTGCAACTTTAGCCCCTATAGTTCTGGATGTTTGTTATTGAATGAAAACTTTTTGGTAATTGCATATATGCCCCTGTGAGTGTTTTATTTGCACATGTGCGTCTTTTAGTGGGTTAATTGCAACACAGCCCCTGGACTTTTTGGTACGAGTTACCAAAAGGTCCTCGGACTTGTTTTTCTTACCAGAAGGTCCCTGAGTGCCCCAGGCACGCGCCGCGCGCGTGACTTGCTGGGAAAATTGCACTTGGACCCCCAGAACTTTGGGTATTTGCACTTTGGTCCCTGTGCACAGTGCCCTCTTGTCATTTTTGAATAAAATATCAAATTACCTCCAAATCCAACGAAAATTTGACACATGGCTCCTGCCATGGTGTAGGATTTTTGTAGATTTTTGAGGACATTTCTGATCTTGTTTGCTATTTTTAAAAATTCAAAAACATTTATTTTTGGCACTGTTTAACTTGAAAATCACAAAAAAATCTAAAAACTTCTTGAAAAATTCTATAAAAATTAGGTACTGTTTTTTGCGTGTTGCTTGATTTTCTAGCCAATTTTGGCTATTTGTCATTGATTAAAAACGTTAAAAACTTTAAAACCCTCAAAACCCATAAAAATTCCAATAAATACATTCAAAACCCAAAAACAATAATTCTGGTACCCGAATTTTCCTTGTTTTCTCTATTTTACAGGAAAATTACCTCCAGGCCCTATTGAGGTTCTTAGATATTTTATCTAGGGATTTTGGGCCTGGCTGGACAATACCTTGTATTTCCGCCACTGTTTGATTTTTAGAAAATAAAATATATATCAGAAAAATCTCAAAAATTCACCAAAAACACAGAAAAATATAAAACACACAAAAATATTTTTTTCCTGAATTTTTGCTTGCCTTTTAGTGTATTAAATAAATTGTCAAAGCTTGCTTGTAGTTGTTTTCCTATTTTCTTTACATATTGAAAATCCAAAAAATTTTTAAAACCATTAAAAACCACTAAAAAATGTTTTCCCTTTTTCTCTGATTTTTTGACTACTTCGTAGGCTTTTTAAGCTAATCCGTGCTCCTTGTGTTCGACCCTGGGTGCTATACCAGGTTAATATCATAGCAGGACCGCTTTGTTTTGATTTCATATATTTTTCGAGTGGTTCATTTTTCTTGATTGACTCGTCCGAGTGATTGAGGTCGCAACGACCTATTTTCTGTACCTTTACCTCTGTCGCTTGGACCCGTCATCAGAATGGCGCCGTTGCCGGGGAGCACGGCATAGTAGTCACTTTTAGCTTTTTCCGCAGCTTTTCGATTTTCGCGGCTTTTTGTATAGATTTGTTGCATATATATTCTTCTCATATTTCTGACAATAATTCTTGGACTGACCACTTTTCTCTCTGTTTCTTACGAGGGCCCGAGGAGCGAGGGCGGCATTCCTAGGAGCGCCGGTGCACCCGAGCGAAGCGGAGGTGGCTCGTTTCTTCATCGAGCAGCAGGAGAGAGCGAGAGAGAGAGAGCTGAGTGGGTGAGGATAGTTTAGGGATATTCTATTATTGTTGTAATAATACAGGGACTCAGAGACTGTGCTTGATACTTAGCGGGTCTGTTTCGCCGAGCACCGGTGTGCTCGGGGGACCCTTTAGATTTCTCCCGGTTTTTCGCGGTTTTAGCTTTTTCGCTGCCTTTTCCGGTGTTTACGCGGTTTTTGCTCGAGCCCCTAGATTTAGGAATTTCTGGTGCTTGTGACGTAATTAGTAGGATCCACACACCTAATTGCTTATCTGTTCCCATAGAACGTAATTGGACCTACTAATAATAAATAACAAAAATAACTTAGTCGCTTTCCTGAGAGCCTACACGCCGCGAGCCTGCCCCGTCAAGCGCTACTCCTGAACTCGACCTGTCGAGAAGAGGAGGGGTGGGTCTAGACCGGACTCTTTGGATCGAGGGCGAGTGACTGAGTTAGACGGTTCTGCGCTAGAAATTGCTCATCTAGGACTCGGTTTTTTCCCGCTTGCATCATTTAGGTAGTTTATTTCCTGCCTTTAAATTCTGCGCGGATCATTTGCATGTAGAGTGCTGGAGACAAGGTATGCATTTCTATCTTAGCATGCATCATTGATTTCTCGCGCATCGGCTTTTTCGTCTTCTCCCCCCTGTTTTCGGACTAAATAATCAGGAGAACCCGAAAAATTCGTTAGGCCTTTTGTCTGCTTTGAAAAATATTAAAAAGAAAAACAATAAAATCGGGACTGCTAATCATACTTGATCTTAAAAACCGCTCACCCTAAAAACTTTGTCTTGAGGAGAGCAACCCCCTCATTGTATTGTTTGGATGCGCGAGAGAGTGACCCGCACCCTAGGTAGAGCCTCCCGGTGCTAGTCCCGACTGATTACTGACTTTTCTGTGCGGGCCAGTCGGTAGGGATAGCATCGGATATCCTAACAGGTCACGTAAGCGCTCTGATATTTTGTGTGTTCACCAAAATAAAATAGACAAGATAATTTGACCGAACTTTCACGGTCTTCAGCTCGCGTTGCGTTGGTGAACCGGGGGTTTGTTTTTTATCATAGTTGATTCCAGATCTCATCCACACTACTCGCCAGATCAAGATGATGGGTAGACGGTCTCTTAGGCAGCCTCTGGCTGCACCGCTTTCGGGCACGTCTACCCGATCATCTAGGTTGGCCCACGAGAGCCGAGACCCGCTCTCCGAGCCCGAGTACGATTCCGCCCTGTTCCCCCTCGACCCCCTTTCTTCTGGTACTGAGAGACAGGAGCCCGAGGAGAGATTATCAGATTTGACAGCACCTGAGTTGGGCTCATTTGATTTTGCAGACGTCGCTATGGCCGCCAGATCAGACGATTACCCCGGAGGTCAACAGGGAGATCAGCATGTTGTATTTGACCAGGGGGCGATCAACTCCACCCTGATCGCATCACTCGAGACAGTTCAGCAGCAGTTACGCGATCAGGGGGCATTCATGATAGAGATGAGGAGAGAGTTGGAGAGGCTCAGAAGAGAACGAGACCAGCAGAGCGAGCCCGAGGAGATACCTGATGCAGAGGCACGAGCCGCAGCAGCCGCAACAGCAGCCGCCGCCGCCGCAGCGGCAGGCGCTGCGGCAGGAGGACCACCACGACCGATGCGGGAGTTGCACAACCCCGGATCGACTCTGATGCATCACTGGGTAGTAGTGCCAGCGATCGTGGGGGACTTCAAGTTCCCCCCGAACACCTTGCAGTTGCTGCCCCGTTTCCATGGACTTGCCACTGAGGAGCCCCACCTCCACCTCCCGGAGTTTCTGATGATCTGCAGCACTGTCCACGATCGCCACGTGGACCAGGACACGATACGGATTTTCACTGGCAGATAGAGCAGCCAACTGGCTGAAGCATTTAGGGAAGTTTGTTTACACCTGGGAGCAGCTCCGCACCGAGTACTTGAACAAGTACTATCCACTCGGGCAGACGAATGCAGCGAGGGCCCTGATCAGCAACTTCTCCATGTTCCCCAATGAGCAGTTTCACGAGGCTTGGGAGAGGTTTCGAGAGCTCCTAGACAGATGCCCGCACCACGACATATCAAAGCCGAACCTAGTTCAGAGTTTTTTCAGCGGGTTGACGCCAGAGCTTCAGGGTCTGGTGAACGCTTCTTGCGGCGGGTCCTACTTTGCCAAGGACCACGACCAGGTCTGGGCCATTTACGAGGAGATGTCCGAGAACTACATGGTGATGTCTCAGACCAGGTTGTATTCTCAGCGACCCCAGCCACAGCAGCCAGGACCCGTGCAGTACCAGCGGATAGCACGGGTAGATGCAGGTCCATCCAGTTCGTCCGCAGTTGCAGCAGCACAGGCAGAGTCATCCGCTGCGGACATGGGCATTATCAGCGAGAAGTTGGACCGCATGGAGCTGATAGAGAAGAAGCAGTGCCAGAGCATCACTCAGATGGAACAGATGGCACAGGTTCTGAGCGACATGAAGACCCAGCTCATGTGTCTTCAGGAGACACAGACGGCTTCACAGCCCCGCCTTCTGTCGCGAGGCGATACCGGCAGCAGCAGCAGCTCGTCCCAGCGCTCCAGCTCCTCACAGCAGCCTAGACAGGTTCACCTTGTACAGGCGGAGCCGTACCAACAACCGCAGCCTACCTACCAGTCCCCACCATCTCCAGACACGCAGATGGTGGTCTACCAGCCGGATCAGCCTCTGGCAGTACTGCCGCCAGACCCCTTCGATGCAGAGCCGTTGATGGATGTCAACGGGATTTGGTACGACCGTCCCCAGCCCGGGATCCGACGAGACCATCCCGGATTCAGGTGGGGGAGTGGTGGTGCCCAACCCCAGCAGCAGCCGTCAGGACAGGGAGGGCAGTACTCCCAGCAGAGAGACCAGCACCAGTCGCAGCAGCACCCAGCACACCAGCACCAGCACCAGCCATCATCCTACGGCCCTCGTCCCTATCAGCAGCAGGGACAGTCATGGAGACGTGAGCAGCAGGCTCACCCGATGCAGCAACAGCACCCGTCCTCATACCCCTCCTACCAGCACCATCAGCAGCAGCTCCAGCAGCCTCACCCACAGAGAGGCTACCCGTCGGGCTCCCACGAGAGCCCCGCTTTGGATGACATCGCTCGCCTCCTCACGGACCAGCAGGCCACATTCAGACGGGAGATGGACGAGTTCCGCCAGGAGATGCGGGACCTGGTGAGAGGGAAGGCCGCCATACCAGCCCAGATCGAGCCGAATCCGAACAGCCTCAAGAGGAAATCTGAGCAGGTAGTACATACTGAGTTTGCCACTCCTAGTGACCCATTTGATGATACATCTTCGGATCTATTTGATGCTGATTTTGTCACACTTAGGAGCGGTAGGACCCCAGCAGGCGGCGGCGCCTCATCTGAGCTTCACCACGAGGACACTCCAGAGGCGCCGCAGGAGGAGGAGGAGAGCGGTACCGAGGCCGCTCCAGACGATGACGGTGGTACTGAGGCCACCAAGGATGCTGATTCCACCGGCGGTACTGAGGCCGCCACTTCACCAGTTCGAGGAGGTGGTACTGATGCCACCCGTTCAGCCGAGCCAGCCCGCGGTACTGATGCCGCGAGACGTCCACTACCAGCAGCAGCAGAGCCAGCCCATGGTGGTACTGAGACCACCGGTGTTTGTACAGACAGAGATGTTGTTTTTCCTCGTGTTCATGTATCTCAGAACTCTGTTATGAATAAAGGAAAAGGTTTACTTTCTTCTGGTCCCACTGTGGTGCATGATGTATGCGTGGATCCGGTCCTTGAACCGTCTAGACCTTTTCCTAGTCCTTCATCTGAGAAGGACCCTGTGATCCCCTTCCCTAGAGCCCTTCAGATGGGGAAGGGGAAGAAAAAAGAAAATCCAAAAAAGAGAGAGCTTGAGGAGTTCATCCAGAGCATGATCGATCGATTCCACATCCAGCTGACCCTCCATGAGGCTTTGCAGCACATCCCCCTTCTCCAGCGTTCTTTGAGAGACAGGACTACAGTCAGGAGGAGGAGGAGGAACCACACTTCAGAGATCCATGTGCTGACGAAAGCCACGTGTTTTGCGATCCAGAACCGCCTGCCAGCCAAGAGGCCAGATTCAGGGGCCCCGTATGTCAGATGCCAGATCAGTGAGCAGAGGTTCGACCGTACTCTTCTAGATAGCGGATCGTCGATTAACCTTCTTCCGGCAGCCCTTCTCGACCGCTTCGAGCTGGGCACTCTTCGACAGAGCAGGACAGTCCTTCAGTTCGCTGATAGATCTGTCAAGAGGCCGAAGGGGTTATTATGAGACGTTATCGTCACGATTCAGGGCCTGAAATTCCCCGTGGACTTCGTAGTGTTGGACATGGAGATCCCTGAGTCAGTGGCCGATACCCCCATCATCGTTGGTCGTCCGTTCGTGGCCACAGCCAAGGTGGTGACTGATCATGATAGTGGGAAGGTGTACTTTCGCGTCGAGGGCGAGAGTATACAAATAGAGACGATCGAGGACTACAGAGCTAGAGATAGAGCCCGCTCAGATGCGAGTACAGATTCAGAGCAGCTGACAGACGCAGAGCCAGACATCCACCAGGACTGCGATTTTGTGATTACAGACGATGAGGCAGCTTGGGCAGATCCTGTAGCACAGACCATCCTCTCATATCCAGATACAGCTGATGCCGAGATAATAGCAGAGGAGAGTCTGGAGAGCACAGCCCTGGTTCAGGATACCATACAGGTAGCAGAGCCGGTCCTTGATCGCGACACGATGTTCAGTGATGGTGGTGCTGAGGCCACCTTGTTGTTTGGTGGTACTGATGCCACCGCGGATGATATAGATCCCTCAGATTCAGAGTCTGATTGGGCCGATTGCTATGATCAGATGCCAGACTTGAGTTCATCTGAGCCTATAGATGAGGAGGAGGCAGATGCAGAGCCGAGCAGAGACAGTGCAGTTGAGCAGCCTTCTCCCGATCCAGTTTGCGAGAGTACGCTTTCACTTTCCCAGGCAGATTTGGCAGACTTAGCAGCTTTCACTCAGTTTCTTCCGCAGCCAGATTTGCCAGCACCCAGCATTCCAGAGCGAAAGCCGCTCCCTACTTCGCTGGAGTATCGATTCCTTGCGGGCGATCCAGAGATGTACCCAGTCATCATCTCAGCCGAGTTGACTGGAGAGCAAGAATCCCGTCTGATGGGGGTTCTTGAAAAGAACCGCAAGGCGATCGGATGGAGCGTAGCGGATCTCCATGGGATTAGTCCAGCAGTGTGCTCCCACCATATCTATCTTGAGGAGGGGGCGAAGCCGTCGCGTGAGTTCCAGTGGCGACTGAACCCCAACCTGAGAGAGGTCGTGATGAAAGAAATATCAAAATGGTGGAGTGCAGATTTTATTTATCCCATTTCCGACTCCAAGTGGGTCAGCCCCTTGCATGTGGTGCCCAAGAAGATGGGCATCACGACTGTGATCAGTGAGTCGGGAGAGGAGATCGCTACACGAGTACCCACCTCTTGGAGGGTCTGTGTTGACTACAGGAGACTCAACCAGGCCACCAAGAAGGACCATTTCCCCCTGCCTTTTATTGACCAGATCATTGAGAGACTGGCAGGGAAGAGCCATTATTGCTTCCTGGATGGGTACTCGGGCTACAACCAAGTGGCCATCGCTCCTGAGGATCAGTAGAAGACCACCTTTACCTGTCCCTTCGGCACATATGCTTTTCGACGCATGCCATTTGGGCTATGCAATGCCCCTGCGACTTTTCAGAGGTGCATGCTGTCGATCTTTTCGGACATGGTAGGGGAGTGTTTGGAGGTCTTCATGGACGATTTCTCGGTCTATGGCGACGGATTCGATTCTTGTCTTGACTGCCTAGACCGGGTACTCCAGCGATGTATCGAGTTTCATTTGGTTCTATCTTGGGAGAAGAGTCACTTCATGGTGACTCAAGGGACGGTGCTTGGCCACATCATCTCCAACAGGGGCATGGAGGTTGATCCGGCCAAGGTTGATGTCATTAGAAAACTCACACCGCCGTCCAATTTGAGGCAGTTACGGTCATTCCTGGGGCACGTTGGATTTTATAGGAGATTTATTAAGGATTTCAGCAAGATTGCCCGACCGTTGACTGACCTCTTGACGAAAGACACCGAGTTCCTTGTCGATGACAAGTGTCTCTCGTCTTTTGCGACTCTCCAGCAGCATGTTATTGAGGCTCCTGTCCTCCCGCCGCCTGATTGGTCTCTCCCATTCGAGATCATGACGGACGCCTCCGATTTTGCCGTAGGGGCGGTGCTGGGACAGAGGAGGGATGGAGTTCCGTTTGCCATACACTATGCTAGCCGCACATTGGATTCCGCCCAGCGGAATTATACGGTCACAGAGAAGGAGATGCTAGCCGTAGTGTTTGCCCTAGATAAGTTCAGATCATATATCATTGGATCTAGAGTGACTTTGTTTACAGATCACACCGCCATCAGGTACCTCATGACAAAGAAGGATGCCAAAGCCAGACTGACTAGATGGATCCTTCTACTCCAGGAGTTCGATATTGAGATCAAGGATAAGCCTGGAGTCAAGAATGTGGTGGCGGATCAACTCTCCCGATTAGAGCAGCCTGAGGATTCTGAGCAGATTGATCCCATTAGAGATACCTTCCCAGATGAGGCGATCCTTGCTATCGCCTCACTCCCGTGGTATGCCGATATTGTGAACTTTCTCGTTGCAGGGAAAGTCCCACAAGATTGGCCCAGGCAGAGGCTTGAGACCTTCCTTGCGAGGGCCAAGTCCTACCACTGGGAGGATCCCATCCTGTACCACGAAGGAGGGGATAGCGTCTGGCGGCGGTGTATTCCTCAGGAGGAACACCATAGCGTCCTCACTTATTGCCACAAGTTTGAGGCAGGAGGACATCATTCTGGGAGGAGAACGGCACAGAAAGTGCTCCAATCCGGCTTGTGGTGGCCTACCCTCTTCAAGGACTCTGATGAGTTCGTGAAGAGGTGTACTGACTGTCAGAGGATGGGCACTTGTGGACAGCGTGATATGATGCCGATGCAGCCCATTCACTTCTGTGAGGTTTTTGATGCATGGGGCATCGATTTCATAGGTCCGTTCCCTAAGAGTCAGGGATTTGAGTACATTCTGTTGGCCGTAGATTATGTTAGTCGTTGGGTTGAGGCTATCCCCGCCCGAGCCGCTGATGCGAGGACAGTTTGCAGATTTTTGAGGAAGCATATCATCACGCGGTTCGGGGTTCCACGAGTTCTGATTTCTGATGGGGGGTCTCATTTCATCAACGACCAGGTAAAGGCCCTTGCTAGCGAGTTCAGCATAGATCATCGTGTTGCCACACCTTACCATCCTCAGACGAATGGTCTAGCTGAGGTGTCGAATAGGGAGATCAAGAATATTTTGCAGAAAGTCGTCCGCCCTGACCGAAAGAATTGGTCACAGCTTTTGGACTCGGTCTTGTGGGCATATCGGACGTCTTTCAAGACTCCATTGGGCACATCTCCCTTTCACCTCGTTTATGGCAAGCCGTGCCATTTACCTGTTGAGCTGAGGCACAAGTCACTTTGGGCAGTCACAGATATTCTTATGGATTCAGATGGTATAGGAGACCAGAGGAGGGCAGAGTTAGCTTCCCTGGAGGAGCTTAGAGATGCAGCTTTCTCAAGCAGCCTACATTATAAGGAAAAAGTGAAGGAGTGGCATGATTCTCACATCAGCCACAAGCATTTTGAGATTGGACAGAGAGTATGGCTGTTTGATGCGAGGCTACGATTATTTCCAGGGAAGCTCCAGAGCAAATGGAAGGGACCATACTTGGTCAGAAAGGTACACGACAATGGTAGCATTGATATATCTGAGTTGTCTTCTGAGAGTACCTTTCGAGTGAACGGCCAGCGGCTCAAGCCATTTCTAGATCATGAGCCGCGGGACGTTATTGTTGCCCCTATTCATTTTGCGTGAGATGTGGTCTCTTGACTCACATTTTTTGCATCTCACGCCTGATTTTCACTGTTCCTCCGCCTGTATAGATCCAGTTGTCCATATCATTCTATTCTTTAGTCCCACATCCCTTTTCTCATCTTATGATTATGCTATACTTAGGGTGTACTTTACCCTTAGTATAGCGGGGATGTAGGACTTGCGGGTATTCTTTTTATTCTTTCTGCCCCTGTTTTGCTGCCTATACTTAGGGATATTTTACCCTAAGTATAGGGGGGGCAGATTCTGTATCTTCGTCACTCGGATTTCCCTTCATGTACAGCTTGCTATACTTAGGATTAGTTAATCCTAAGTATAGGGGGAAACCACCGAGTTCCTCTCATTCTATTCATTTATTCGTTCCTGTACTTAGCCATTCCTTTTCACTTCCCTTTTACTAAGCACGAGTTATGTCTTCTTCATCGCTCTTGATCACTCTGAGGACATTGTTCGAGCTAAGTATAGGGGGGCGTGTATATATTTCATATATACTTTAGCCATAACTCGTACTTTGTGTGAGTGTATTAATAAATAAAATGGCTAAAAATCACAAAAATTTAAAAATTTTCATGTACATAAACCTCTTTTATCCTTGCACATACATAGCTAGTATTTTTGTAAAAATAATTTCAAAAATCTTTTGTGTAAAGTTTGTGTAAATATTTTTGTATCAAACTATGTATATAGTACAAAATTTTTCCAAAATGTTTTGAAAATCAAAAGTTTGCAAAAATCTTGTGTAAATGTTTGTAAATATCTTTTTGCAAAACTTGCACTTCATGCATCATTCATTCATGATTTCAAAACATTTTTCAAAAATTTTGCATGGTTGTAAAATATTTGTAAATAGCATCTTGTGTACATACATATATATAGTTTTTCCTGGATGAGAGTTGACATTTAAACTAAGCCTGGAATTAAATTGAGAAATGGAGCTTGAAAAAGATCTTAATCCACTTAACTTTAAGAGGAACCTTATAGGACTTAGGGCTAAGGCTTTTCAGGTCCATAAGGACTTAATTCTTTGAGTCCACTAGGCTATGAGCATATGTCATCTTGATGAGCCTAAGTAGAGCACTTAACAACACACGCATGACTCTTAGAGATAATGGCTTGACTTGCACCTGCACTTTACACATGGCTCTCCACGGATGAGGTGGTGAGGAGGCAGTTTCCTTTGGCTTGGGGTAGCATATGAGGGTAGTACTTCTAGGCGCAACCTCTCTTCTTCTTCTAGTGAAGGAAGTGCGTCTCAACTTGGTCTAGTGGTGATGAAGGCTAAAGACAGAAGCTGTGGGTTGCAATAAAGCTTCAAAAGAGGGATAGTCTACTGGCTCAAGAGGAAATTTCTTGTATATATGCTGCACCATGTAGATATGTTGTACAGAAGTCCTTAAAAAAAAATTTGCAAAAATGCAAAAAGAACTCCAAAAAAAGTGGTGGGTCGGATTGAAAATTTAATAACCCCACCGGAGTGTACATAGTCAAATAAAGCAAAGCTTATGGTATCCACGTTACATCTCATGAAGCTTGCAGCGGGAGACTTAGCTACACTGGCTAAGCTTCCAAAACTCTATACTTCTACCCCCTCTTCTTGAGCCGGTTGCACTTGAACTTAGAAGGGAATACCCCGCTTCTCGAGGAAAGAGTTGCTAGACCGAGGCATTAGAGTTACCAGGTTGAGGGAGGTTGTTTCTTTGTTACTTTTGAGGTGGGGAGCCACATATCACTTACACCGCATGGAAAGATTCATGGTCATTAGAGTTTGTGTATGTAGACTTGTTCTGATCTGGTTTATTGAGGAGTCTTGCCCATAGATTGGTGGAACTTGGAGGCTGTTGAGTTTTAAGCTAAAGTCTAAATAAGGTTCCGACACATTAATAATCCAAAGATCTGATCGAGCTCCATATTTCAATTTAATGAAGGAAAGTTTAATAATTCAACCTTGATCCATGTACATCCTCTTTTTCTTTTTCTTTTTCTTTCTTTTTCACTTCTTTTTCAAATAAGTGTTTGCTAAGGGACTAGCAAAGTTAAGTATAGGGGGGTGATGAATACCCATTCATCACTCTTTATTCTTATATTTTAGCTACAAAAACCTTTGCAAATACATGTAGATATGTGTAAATACAAATAATTACCAAAAGCATGCATTGTGTAAAAACCTGTAATTAGCATGTTTTTGTGCAAAAATAAAAGAATAAAGAGTAAAAAGAAAAAGAGGGAAATATTTAGAATAAATATTGAGCAACCTAACCCAAGGGACGGCTCAGCATGGGCCTGACCGCATAAAAGCCAAAGTAGAGGGAGATAGGGGCTCTTGTGTAAATATTTATGTAAATAAATAAAATTATATTTTCCTCAACCAAAAATATTTTTGTAAATATTTGTACATATTTGGAAAAGATAAAAACAGAATAAAAATTTGAAAATCAAAAAGACCAAAAATATCCTTCCACCATGTACATAGACCATACCTCCTTATTTATTTAACCTTATAAATAAATAAAATTATTTTCTAAACTTTTTGTAAATATTCTCTACTATAGTTTGTAAATAAAATAAATAAAAAGAATCAAAACAAAAATCAAATAAAAATAACAAAATTAAAATTACAAAAATATATTGTACATATGCCATGTATATAGGTGTACATATATATTTATTTCACCCTTGTATATAAATAATAAAAATAAAATAAAAATACCCTTTTATTCCTAATTTTATACTATAAATAAATAAAATATAAAATAGGAATAAAATTGTATAAAAATAATAATTAAAAAATCAAAAATCAAAAGCCTACATATTGTATATATCCCTATATAATGTAAATACCTTATTCTTATTTCTAAAAATTAATTAAAAATCACAAAAAAATAGAAAAAAATAAAAGAAAAATATTTCATGTTTTGGGTTTTTGCAAAATCGGCCATTTGCTGCCTCATTTTTGAGCTTCAAATCTTGACCACGTGGCAGCATCCCATTGGTCCACGGGGAATGTTGACCCCGGTCAACTCCCCCCCGCGGACCGTCTTCTCCCACGGATCCCGCGCCCGACCCGACTTCTCCTCTTTTTCCGCGCTCGATCTGATCGCCTTCTCCGCAAACCCCGGGTCCTATCGCTTCCTCGTACATCCGACATGACCGCCGGGACATCCGCATTGGGATTCGTGCTTCTCACAGCCCTACCCGACCAGCCCTAGTCGGGTCTGCACTCGTATATAGTCTGAGCTCCGCCCCCATTTTCACGCATCTTTGGCTCTCCACCCTTCATCCCGTGACCTCCACTGCAGTCCCTGAGGTGACAGCTCTCGATTGCCCGTGTCGCAGCGAGGAGAGGGGCCGGTTTCCATCGATCCGGCGACTTAGCGCCGCCGTGCTCCGCCCAGTGCAGGAGCCCGAGCCTCAGGACCAGACGACCTTCGAGGCTACGACCGGGAGATACCTCAGCTCCAGCCTAGTCTACTTCGCCACCCAGGTAACCTTCTAGCTTTCTTGTTTAGCTAAATTTCTTGGTTGCCCCAAATCGCATCTCCGCCGAATTCCGTTGATTCCGACCATCTCGAGCATCATTTCGATCATCGGAACCCACGTCCACCATCGCCTTTCCCTCGCGCACCTTCTCCGCCCATCCGTTCAACCCAGCTCGCACAGGAGCTGGGACTCGAATCCCCTCGCCGTCGCTTCGCCGGGGTTCGTCCGCACCGCCGCACAGACCATCTCCACGACGCCTAACCGGGTCGAGGCATTTTGCCCTCGATCCGCGAAGCTCCTGAGCCTTTTTGCAGGACTGGAGGGGGCCATCTGAGGCCTCCCGACATTCAGACAGGAGCGTCTCCTCCGCCGACCTCGCCGGAGCCCTCCAGGGCTCGGCTGGGCCATCGGAGGCCACCACCAGCTGCGGGACTTCATCGCGGACCTGTTCCGATCTTCAGAGGCAGTCGAGGAGGACCACCGCGCTCGCACAAGGCCGACGAAGCTCGCCGGCTACGTGTTCTTCCACCATCCTCCCAGACCGTCAGATCAGCCTTAGAGCTGCAGATCAGATCACGACCGTTCATTCGCGGAGCTGCAGATAGCGTCAGATCACTTGAGGTGTGATCTCCGCCGTTGATTCACCGAGGGTTCGACCACTACGTATGAGGATCGTCCGATCTCCACGTGGAGGACCCTCCACCGTTCGATCAGGTCAAGCTTTTCAAGGTCAAAGGCGCCACCGCTCGCGTTCGTTGGATCTGCTACGTGGCGCACATCCGGCCGTCAACATAATAAAGGGGTAAATTACCGTAGGCCCCCTCTTAGTTTATGCTTTACGTTTCAGTCCTGTAAATATTTTGCGTCTTTTATTTACGTTGGGATATTTGCACATTGGACCTCGTACTTCTTAGTATTTACATTTATGCCCCTGTTTGTGTGAGCCACGTGCTTCGTCACGTGTATATTTGGTGTAATTGCAACTTTAGCCCCTGTAGTTCTGGATGTTTGTTATTGAATGAAAACCTTTTGGTAATTGCATATATGCCCCTGTGAGTGTTTTATTTGCACATGTGCGTCTTTTAGTGGGTTAATTGCAACACAGCCCCTGGACTTTTTGGTACGAGTTACCAAAAGGTCCTCGGACTTGTTTTTCTTACCAGAAGGTCCCTGAGTGCCCCAAGCATGCGCCGCACGCGTGACTTGCTGGGAAAATTGCACCTGGACCCCCAGAACTTTGGGTATTTGCACTTTGGGCCCTGTGCACAGTGCCCTCTTGTCATTTTTGAATAAAATATCAAATTACCTCCAAATCCAACGAAAATTTGACACATGGCTCCTGCCATGGTGTAGGATTTTTGTAGATTTTTGAGGACATTTCTGATCTTGTTTGCTATTTTTAAAAATTCAAAAACATTTATTTTTGGCACTGTTTAACTTGAAAAATCACAAAAAAATCTAAAAACTCCTTGAAAAATTCTATAAAAATTAGGTACTGTTTTTTGCGTGTTGCTTGATTTTCTAGCCAATTTTGGCTATTTTTCATTGATTAAAAACCTTAAAAACTTAAAAACCCTCAAAAACCCATAAAAATTCCAATAAATACATTCAAAACCCAAAAACAATAATTCTGGTACCCTAATTTTCCTTGTTTTCTCTATTTTACAGGAAAATTACCTCCAGGCCCTATTGAGGTTCTTAGATATTTTATCTAGGGATTTTGGGCCTGGCTGGACAGTACCTTGTATTTCCGCCACTGTTTGATTTTTAGAAAATAAAATATATATCAGAAAAATCTCAAAAATTCACCAAAAACACAGAAAAATATAAAACACACAAAAATATTTTTTCCTGAATTTTTGCTTGCCTTTTAGTGCATTAAATAAATTGTCAAAGCTTGCTTGTAGTTGTTTTCCCTATTTTCTTTACATATTGAAAATCCAAAAAATTTTTAAAACCATTAAAAACCACTAAAAATGTTTTCCCTTTTTCTCTGATTTTTTGACTACTTCGTAGGCTTTTTAAGCCAATCCGTGCTCCTTGTGTTCGACCCTGGGTGCTATACCAGGTTAATATCATAGCAGGACCGCTTTGTTTTGATTTCACATATTTTTCGAGTGGTTCATTTTTCTTGATTGACTCGTCCGAGTGATTGAGGTCGCAACGACCTATTTTCTGTACCTTTACCTCTGTCGCTTGGACCCGTCATCAAACGGCCAGCGGCTCAAGCCATTTCTAGATCATGAGCCGCGGGACGTTATTGTTGCCCCTATTCATTTTGCGTGAGATGTGGTCTCTCGACTCACATCTTTTGCATCTCACGCCTGATTTTCACTGTTCCTCCGCCTGTATAGATCCAGTTGTCCATATCATTCTATTCCTTAGTCCCACATCCCTTTTTCTCATCTTATGATTATGCTATACTTAGGGTGTACTTTACCCAAAGTATAGGGGGGATGTAGGACCTGCGGGTATTCTTTTCATTCGTTCTGCTCCTGTTTTGCTGCCTATACTTAGGGATATTTTACCCTAAGTATAGGGGGGGCAGACTCTGTATCTTCTTCACTCGGATTTCCTTTCATGTACAGCTTGCTATACTTAGGATTAGTTAATCCTAAGTATAGGGGGAAACCACCGAGTCCCTCTTATTCTATTCATTTATTCGTTTCTGTACTTAGCCATTCCTTTTCACTTCCCTTTTACTAAGCACGAGTTCTGTCTTCTTCATCGCTCTTGATCACTTTGAGGACATCGTTCGAGCTAAGTATAGGGGGGGTATCTATATATTTCATATATACTTTAGCCATAACTCGTACTTTGTGTGAGTATGTTAATAAATAAAATGGCTAAAAATCACAAAAAAAATTAAAAATTAAAAAATTTTCATGTACATAAACTTCTTTTATTTGCACATACATAGCTAGTGTACAAAGTATTTTTGTAAAAATGATTTCAAAAATCTTTTGTGTAAAGCTTGTGTAAATATTTTTGTATCAAAATTATGTATATAGTACAAAATTTTTCCAAAATGTTTTGAAAATCAAAAGTTTGCAAAAATCTTGTGTAAATGTTTGTAAATATCTTTTTGCAAAACTTGCACCTCATGCATCATTAATCCATGATTTCAAAACATTTTTCAAAAATTTTGCATGATTGTAAAATATTTGTAAATAGCATCTTGTGTACATATGTATATAGTTTTCCTGGATGAGAGTTGACATTTAAACTAAGCCTAGAATTAAATTGAGAAATGGAGCTTGAATAAGATCTTAATACACCTAACTTTAAGAGGAACCTTATAGGACTTAGGATTAAGGCTTTTCAGGTCCATAAGGACTTAATTCTTTGAGTCCACTTGGCTATGAGCATATGTCATCTTGATGAGCCTAAGTAGAACACTTAACAACACACGCATGACTCTTAGAGACAATGGCTTGACTTGCACCAGCACTTTACACATGGCTCTCCACGGATGAGGTGGTAAGGAGGCAGTTTCCTTTGGCTTGGGGTAGCATATGAGGGTAGTACTTCTAGGCGGAACCTCTCTTCTTCTTCTAGTGAAGGAAGTGCGTCTCAACTTGGTCTAGTGGTGATGAAGGCTAAAGACAGAAGCTGTGGGTTGCAATAAAGCTTCAAAAGAGGGATAGTCTACTGGATCAAGAGGAAAATTTCTTGTATATATGCTGCACCATGTAGATATGTTGTATAGAAGTCCTTGAAAAAAAATGCAAAATGCAAAAAGAACTCCAAAAAAGTGGTGGGTCGGATTGAAAATTTAATAACCCCACCGGAGCGTATATAGTAAAATAAAGCAAAAGCTTATGGTATCCATGTTACATCTCATGAAGCTTGCAGCGGGAGACTTAGCTACACTGGCTAAGCTTCCAAAAGTCTATACTTCTTCCCCCTCTTCTTGAGCCGGTTGTACTTGAACTTAGAAGGGAATACCCCGCTTCTCGAGGAAAGAGTTGCTAGACCGAGGCATTAGAGTTACCAGGTTGAGGGAGGTTGTTTCTTTGTTACTTCTGAGGTGGGGAGCCACCTATCACTTACACTGCATGGAAAGATTCATGGTCATTAGAGTTTGTGTATGTAGACTTGTTCTGATCTGGTTTATTGAGGAGTCTTGCCCATAGATTGGTGGAACTTAGAGGCTGTTGAGTTTTAAGCTTAAGTCCAAATAAGGTTCCGACACATTAATAATCCAAAGATCTGATCGAGCTCCATATCCCAATTTAATGAAGCCAAGTTTAATAATCAACCTTGATCCATGTACATCCTCTTTTTCTTTTTCTTTTTCTTTCTTTTTCACTTCTTTTTCAAATAAGTGTTTGCTAAGGGACTAGCAAAGTTAAGTATAGGGGGGTGATGAATACCCATTCATCACTCTTTATTCTTATATTTTAGCTACAAAAACCTTTGCAAATGCATGTAGATATGTGTAAATAGGAATAATTAGCAAAAGCATGCATTGTGTAAAAACCTATAATTAGCATGTTTTTGTGCAAAAATAAAAGAATAAAGATTAAAAAGAAAAAGAGGGAAATATTTAGAATAAATATTGAGCAACCTAACCCAAGGGAGGGCTCAGCATGGGCCTGACCGCATAAAAACCAAGTAGAGGGAGATAGGGGCTCATGTGTAAATATAGGTGTAAATAAATAAAACTATATTTTCCTCACCCAAAAATATGCTTGTAAATATTTGTATATATTTATAAAAGATAAAAAACAAAATAAAAAGTTAAAAATCAAAAATACAAAAAAACACATGATACACATACCTTGTATATAGTTGTACATAACTATTTATTTTACCTATGTATATAAATAATAAAAATAAAATAAAAGCACCCTTTTATTCCTTATTTTATAATATAAATAAATAAAATATAAAATAGGAATAAAATTGTATAAAAATAATAATTAAAAGTCAAAAATCAAAAGCCTACATATTGTATATATACCTATATAATGTAAATACCTTATTTTTATTTCCAAAAATTAATTAAAAATCACCAAAAAATAGAAAAAAATAAAATAAAAATAATTCATGTTTTAAGTTTTTGCAAAATCGACCATTTGCTGCCTTATTTTTGAGCTTCAAATCTTATCCACGTGGCAGCTTTCCATTGGCCCTGGGGAATGTTGACCGCCCGGTCAACTTCCCCCCCAGGACCACTTCCCACGGGTCTGCTGCGCCCGACCCATTTCTCGGATTTTTCCCATGCAGACCCGACTCCATTTTGCCCAAACCCAGGGTCCGGATTGATCATGTCAGACCCGACAATCTCGCCGGAGCCTTCGCCTCGGGATCCGCGCGTTACATCGCCCTACCCGCGCCCTTCTTCCCGGACCCGCCAGCATACTTAAGCCCCGCTCCGCCACCCATTTCACGCATCCTTGGTCATCCCCTTTCTCCCCTGTGAGCTCCAGAGCGACTGCCCGAGTGACAGCGAGCATCTCCACCTGTTGTAGCGAGGCGAGGAGGAGGTTTCCATCGATCCGGCGACTCTTCACCGCCGTGCTCCGCCCCGAGTTGGAGCTCGAGCCTCGGACGTCGGCGGTCCGTGAGGCGAAGACCCAGAGCTGCGCAAGCTCGACCACAGCCCATTCATCCACCCAGGTATCCTCTTAGCCTACCCATTTCGTCTGATTTCCGATTTGCCCCAAATCGCTCCGCCATCGATTTTCGTCGATTCCGACCATCTCCCCCTTTCATTCGATCATCGGAATCCCTCGCCACGTTCGCCTTTCCCCCGCGCACATTCTCCGCCCCTCCGTTCAACCCAGCTCGCACAGGAGGTGGGACTCGGACCCCTTCGCCGTCGCATCGCCGGGGTTCGCCCGCACCACCGCACCGTCCACCCGCACCACCGCTAACGGGGTCGAGGCAGTTTGCCCTCGACCCAGGAGCTCTTTGGTTGCGTTTTGCAGGTCAATCGAGGGTTGTCTGAGGCCCTCTTACTTGAGAACCGGAGCTCCTCCTCTGCCGGCATCGACAGAGCTCTCCGGAGCTCCGTTGGTTCATCGGAGGCCTCCATTAGACGCGGAGGGCCCGCAGCTTCCTTCTCCGATCTTCAGCGAGCTTCCAGGAGGAGACCAGCGCCGTCACGAGCCCGGCAAAGTTCGCCGGAGCCCTGTTCGTCCACCATCCTTCTCCATCGTCCGATCGACCCCGAGCTCCAGATTTGATCACGATCGTCCATTCGAGGAGCAGCATCGACCGCCAGATCCTTCGAGGGTCGATCTCCACCGTCGATCCAGCGAGGCTCAGCCACTACTCCCGTCCACCGTTCGATCTTCCACGTGGCAGTGTCTGGACCGTCTGATCAACATCGAGGATCCAACCTTGGGCGCCACCCGTCCCCAGTCGTCCATCTACCCACGTGGCGCCCATCCGTCGGCTCGACTTAATAAAGGGTAATTTACCCTTAAGCCCTTCCTTGCCTTTTATTTCGTTTTAGTCCTGTAAGTGTTTTAGTTAGTTGTTTAGTTTTAGGTTAAATTGCATAGAGGACCCTGAACTTTAAATATTTGCACTTATACCCCTGTCTGTTGCGAGCCACGTGCTTCGTCACGTGTTTGTTGGTGTATTTGCATTGATGCCCTTGTAGTTCTGGATGTTTATGAATGAATGAAACTTTTTGATTAATTGCATTTATACCCCTGTGAATGGTTTAATTCCGTATGTGCGTGATTTCTTGGGTTATTTGCATCTGAGGCCCTCGGACTTTTGGTACGTGTTACCAATAGGTCCTTGGAACTTAGTTTTATTACATATAGGTCCCTGAGTGCCCCAGGCACGCACTTGACGCGTGTGCTGCTGGGTATTTTGCACCTGGACCCCCAGAACTTTGGGTATTTGCATTTCAGTCCCTGTGCATAGTGCCCTTCCTTTGCTTTTGAATAAAATATCAAATCACCTCTAAATCCAACGAAAATTTGACACATGGCTCCTGCCATGGTGTAGGATTTTTGTAGATTTTTGAGGACATTTCTGATTTCGTTTGCTATTTTTAAAAAATTCAAAAACCTCTATTTTTGGCACTGTTTAGTTTGAAAAATCACAAAAAAATATAAAAACTCCCCGAAAAATTTTATAAAAATTGTCTGCTGTTTAGATTAGTTTGCTTGATTTTCTAACCAATTTTGGCTATTTTTCACTACTGGAAAACCTTAAAAACTTAAAAACCCTAAAAAACCCATAAAAATTCTAATAAAGACATTAAAAATCCAAAAACAATAAATCTGGAACCTAAATTTTCTTTATTTCATCTATTTTATAGGAAAATTACCTCCAGGCCTTATTGAGGTCCTTAGGTATTTTATCTAGGGACTTTGAGCCTGGCTGGACAGTGCCATTGCTTTTTGCTACTGTTTGATTTTTAGAAATTAAAATAAATATCAGAAAAATCCCAAAAATTCACCAAAAACACAAAAAATTATAAAACACACAAAAATATTTTTGTTTGAATTTTTGCTTGATTTTTGATGCATTAAATAATTTGTTGAAGTGTGATTGTTTTTGTCTTTCTTATTTTCCTTACACATTAAAAATCCAAAAAAATATAAAAACTATTAAAAATCACTAAAAACATTTTTCTCTTTTATTTCATTTGCTTGACTACTTCGTAGGCCTTCGGCCAATCCGTGCTCCTTGAGTTCGACCCTGTGAGCTATACCAGGTTAATCACATAGCAGGACCGCTTCGTGCTTGATTGATTTTATTTTCAGTAGTGGTTCATTTTTCTTGATACACACAGCCTGATCTCTTGGGTCGCAACGACCTTATTTCTGAACCTTATACCTGAGTGGTAAGGCGTGTTATCACGACGCCATTCTGATGACCCACAAAACCAAGGCGACTCAGGTAAAGGTATCTACAATGGTCGTTGCGACCCAAGTCACCAGATGCGGTCAATCAAGAAAAATAGACCACCAAGAGAGATAAAAGTTAATCAAATACAAAATAGCGGTCTTGCTATTTATTTAACCTGGTATAGCGACCAGGGTCGAACACAAGGAGCACGGGTTGGCCTTGCGGCCTACGGAGTAGTCAAACAGAGAAGAGAAGATATTTTTGGTGGTTTTTAAGGGTTTTTATATTTTTTTGGATTTTTAATATGTTAAGAAAATAATAAAAGCAAAGAAACGTCACACTTCAACAATTTATTAAATGCACTCAAAATCAACCAAAAATTCTAACAAAAATATTTTTATGCGTTTTATAATTTTTTGTGTTTTTGATGAATTTTTGAGATTTTTCTGATGTTTATTTAATTTTCTAAAAATGAAACAGTGACTGAAATGAAAGGTACTGTCCAGCCGAGCTAAAAGGGCCTAAATAAAATATCTAAAGGCCCCAAATTAGCTGGGAGGTAATTTTCCTGTAAAGGAGATAAAACAAGGAAAATTTAGGCACCTCTATTATTATTTTTGGATTTTTAGTTTAATTATTAGAATTTTTATAAGTTTTTAAGTGTTTTTTAATTTTTAGTGGTTTTCAGTAATGAAAAATAGCCAAAATAGGCTAGAAAATCTAACACAACAAAATAAACAGTAGACAATTTTTTGTAATTTTTAGATACTATTTAATATTTTTTTGTGATTTTTAAAGTTAGACAATGAAGAAAATAGATGTTTTTGGATTTTTAAAAATATCAAATGAAAACAAAAATGTCCTCAAAAATCCTCGAAAATTACACTATGGCAGGAGCCATGTGTCCAATTTTCGTTGGATTTGGAGGTATTTTGCTATTTTATTAAAAAATAAAGAAGGGGCATAGTGCACAGGGACCAAAGTGCAAATACCCGAAAGTCTGGGGGGTCTGGTGCAATTAACCCAGCGAAACACGTGCTATGCGCGTGTCTGGGGAACTCAGGGACCCAAATGTGAGAAAAATAAGTTCCGAGGGCCTTTTGGTAACAGGTACCAAAAGCCCAAGGGCTTATCTGCAAACCACCCAATATATAACGCACATGCTCAAATGAAATATGCACAGGGGTATAAATGCAAATAATTAAAAACTTTCATTCATTAAGGAACAACCAGAACTACAGGGTATATAATGTAAAAAGCCCAAAAGATCACATGTCGATGCACGTGTCAGACCACACACAGGGGCATATCAGTAAATAAATGCAAGCACACGGGTCTCTATGCAAATATTCCAAAACTAAACAACTACGCTAGGTATTTACAAGACTAAAAGTGAAATAAAATAACAAAGGGGGCCTAAGGGTAAATTACCCTCTATTACGCGGACCGTAGGATGGACGCCACGTGTGGGATCGAACGGTGGTGGGCGACTGGGGGTCCAACGCTGTGCTCCTCGGGGTGATCCAACGGCGGGGGCGTGGCCACGTGTCTGATCAAACGGTCGAGGACGTCAGTGGCCAAACCCTTCACTGGACCAACCGTTGGGATCGCCTCTCCAAAGATCTGCGGTGCAGGAGCCTCCTGAGATGGACGGTCTGGATCAGAACTGGAGGGCTGAGGCGATCGGACGGCGACGGAGGATGCTGGATGAACTGTTCGCCGGCGAGATTCGCCGGCCTCGGGCGTGCGCTAGGATCCTCCTGGAAGCACACTGAAGGTCAGAGATGGAGCGTGGGGTGCTTCCGCATCTGCCGGTGGGCTCCGATGACCCAACCGGGCTCTGGAGAGCTCCGGTGAGGTCGGCGGAGGTACGCCTCCTGGCTCGATGTCGAAGGACCTCAGATGGCCCTTACTATACCTGCAAAACAGTCCAGAAGGCGCGCGGGTCGAGGGCAAACTGCCTCGACCCGGTTAGGTAGGGTGGCGGTGAACGATGGGTCGCAGCGGACGAGCTCCGGCGAAGTGGGGATGGTGGAGCTCGAATCCCAGTTCCTGTGCGAGCTGGGTTGGATGAGGATATGGAGAAGGTGCGCGGGAAGGAGGCGAGGGCGATGGTAAAACCCGATGATCGATTGGGGGTTGGTCGTGGACGGAATCGGCGAAACACGGCGAAGAGGCGATTTGGGCGTAATGGAAAATCAAAGGAAAAGAAGGGTCTAAGGGATTACCTGGATGGACGAGGAGACTGGGGATGAGCTAAGGAAGCTCTGGGTCTTCTCCTCGAGGAGCGTCTCCCTCCGAGGCTCGAGCTCCAGCTGGTGGCGGAGCAACGGCGGCGAAGCTCGCCGGATCGATGGAATCCGGTCCCTCTCCTCGCTTCAACAGCACGGGCAGTGAGCTGTCACTCTCACGCACACATCGGAGCTCACAGGGGGTGGAATCGAATAGCCAAAGATGAGAAATGAGGAGGCAGAGCTGGGCTTTATACGTGGGGATGATCCGGAAAGAGGCGCGCGGGTAGGGAAATCAAGAGCGCGGATCTCGATGCGGCTAGCTCCGGCGAGGGTCTCGGGTGTGTCGTGAATGAGTCGGACCCGTGGTTTAGGCGAGAGGGAGTCGGGTCTGCCTGGGAAAAATCCGAGAAGGGGAGTCGGGCGTTGCAGACCCGCGAGAGGTAGTCCTGGGGGGGGGAGAAGTTGACCGGGCGGTCAACATCCCCTAGAGCCAATAGGAAGCGGCCACGTGGCTGGATCTTAGAAGTAAAATTAGGGTAGCTAGGGGCCGATTTAGCAAAAAGTGAAAACATGAAATATTTTTATTTTATTTTTTTTCTATTTTTTAGTGATTTTTAATTAATTTTTCAAAGTGAAAATAGGGTATATACATAGTAGGCTCATATATAGGTATATATACAATATATGGGATTTGATTTTTGATTTTTAATTTATTATTTTTGTACAATTTTATTCCTATTTTATATTTTATTTATTTATATTATAAAATGAGGAATAAAAAGACATTTTTATTTTATTTTTATTATTTATATACATATGTGAGATAAATACATATATACATTTATATACATGGTATATTTATGAAATATTTTTGTGTTTTTAATTTTGTTATTTTTATTTTGTTTTTTGTTTTAATTGTTTTTATTTTATTTATTTACATTATAGAATATAGAATATTTACAAAAATTTTGGAGATTAATTTTATTTATTTATAAGGATAAATAAATAGGAAAGATGGAACTATGTACAAGGTGATCATGTACATGAATGAGATTTTTGGTTTCTTTTTAATTTTAAATTTTTATATCGATTTTATATTTATAAATATATACAAATATTTACAAGCCTATTTTTGTGAGGAAAATACTTTTATTTATTTACATAAATATTTACACACATGAGCCCCTATCTCCCTCTACTTTGGCTTTTATGCGGTCAGGCCCATGCTGAGTCCTCCCTTGGGTTAGGTTGCTCAATATTTATTCTAAATATTTCCCTTTTTTCTTTTTAATCTTTATTCTTTTATTTTTGCATAAAAACATGCTAATTATTAAATTTTATACAATGCATGCTTTTGATAATTATTTGTATTTACATGAATATACATGCATTTGCAAAGGTTTTTATAGCTAAAATATAAGAATAAAGAGTGATGAATGGGTATTCATCACGGGTTGAGGGAAGGGTAAAGTGAGAATGAACGCAGGTCAAAGGGGTTTTTTTCGATCTCACCAATGGGGACGGTCGTTACAACCGTCCCCATTGGAGACGATCGGCGACGGTTCACTTAAGACCGCCCCCTTTGGAGGGCATAGGAGACGGTCTGCGGTGACTGTCCCCTTTGGTCAGTCCATTGGCCTGATGTGACGCCAACAGAAGCGTTATGGGGACGGTCAGAACCGTCCCCAAAGGACCTGCTAGGGCAGAGGGGACGATCCATGGTGACCGTCCCCTCTGGTCAATGATCGGAGGCGACGCCAACAGAAGCATATTGGGGACGTTCAGAACCGTCCCCAAAGGAAGGGCAGAGGGGACGGTCCATGGTGACCGTCCCCTCTGGTCAACCACTTAGGATAAATGATCGGAGGCGACGCCAACAGAAGCGTATTGGGGACGGTCAGAACCGTCCCCAAAGGACCTGCTAGGGCAGAGGGGACGATCCATGGTGACCGTCCCCTCTGGTCACCCACTTAGGATAAAAGACCGGAGGCAACGCCAACAGAAGCATAAAGGGGACGGTCATAACCATCCCCAAAGACCATCGCAAGGCAGAGGGGACGGTCGTTTTTGACCGTCCCCTCTGCCCGTCCACTTAGCTCCATTACCGGAGGCGACGCCAACATAAGCGTATGCGGGACGGTCAAGACCATCCCCAATGGGTCCCCTAGGCAGAGGAGACGGTTGATGAATCCACATTTCATCATCTTTATTCTATCATTTTGGCACCAAAAACCCTAGCAAATGCTTGAAAATAACATTAAAATCATCATCTTATCATTCATGCATATGCATCTATCTAGTGCATAAATCACTGTAATTAAGGCCAAAATTATAGAATAAAGAAAAGAAAAGAAAAATAATAAAATATTGTAAATATTTTGTGACCTGAAACCCCGAGACCTAGGCATCTTGATGAATAGGTCGACAAGGAATAAAGTAGGGGGAGATAAGGGTCAAATACCCATATTATTATATTCATTCTTTATTCATTTTTGGGACCTATTTTTGGTTCCACCTTTTGTACATCAAATAAATAATCTTTGTACATGAAAGTTGTAGATAATTTAATGAAGAACAACACAAAATTGATTTCACAGAAAAATAATGTACAGGTAAAAAGTTATGGTCGGAATAAAATTCCAAAATGCCAACTTCTCAGACCCATATCTCATAAATAAAAACTCCAAATGCAGCACACTCACCTTTAATTGTATATAGAAGAAAAATAAGCTATTTAATGGCGGTGGTTTTGCATTTGGCGGGGCTACGGTTTGGAAGTTGAGTTTTGGACCCCTATTGTATACTTGTACATATTAAACTATTCAATTTATTATTTATTATTTTTATAATTTTACATTTTTATAATATTGTAAATATTACTTATAATAATTGTGAATATTAAAATCAGAATAAAAATGTAAATAAAATTCAAAATAAAATACATGTATGTATAATACATAGGTATTACACCTATACTTATATCTATACAAAATATACCTCTATTTTATTAAATGTACAAAGCATATCAGAAAAATAAAATAAAAATATCGGTATGTATATAAAAGTATTTTATAATTTTAGAAAATAACAAATAAAAATAATAAAATCAAAATACACAAAATAAAAATAAAATACTAAAATATATAGATATTATACCTATATGGGGTATAAGTGCAAACTTGTAAAAATATAATTCATAAAAATAATTAAAAATCATAATAAAATACTACATAAAATAACGAATATTTTTCATTTTATAATCATAATTTAATTCGGCTTATTTCTATTTTTAAATGAATTGACAAAACATTTTTTTTAATCTTTTCCCTGGTTGGTCCACGTGGACCAACCAGGAGCCCCCGACTGTTGACCGGCGGGTCAACAGTCCGTCCTTGCCCCTTAGGTTTGCGAATGGCCTCGTTTTTCGCCCACTTTCCCCCTTTTTTCGAGGCCAAGCCATGCGTCCTTTGCCGCCGCTTCCTTCTTGAGAATTGTTCACTGTTCATCCATCTCCATCGCCGACCTCCTAGATTCACCCAGATCTGCTCATCTCGCCCGTGACTTCATCTCGAAAACGCGCGCCCAACCCTCTTCAAATACGAACCCCTCACTTCCACCCTCGGTTGGACTGCCTTCGGACCACCCCTCTCCACCTTCCTGCGCTCCAGAGCTTCCTGGAGGTGACAGCTCCAGCTCCAAGCCTTCAGCCGAGGTGATCGAGGTCGGAGGAGCTCCCAAAACCTCCGCCAAACGCCGACGTCGAGGTACCCTTCTTCCTCTGGCTCCGGCCATTGAGGGCTTCACCCCGCCTTTTTATTTACGCCATCTTGTTCCTGTCAGCTTAAGCATGAAAAACCCTAAAAAAATTTGAAGTTTCATCGATCCTCTCGCCCAATCGAGCACCTTGGCCGGAGTGCACCTCCGGCCGTGCACCCCCATCTCGCTCCACGCATCCCCGCGACCATCCAAGGGTCCAGGCAGTTTGCCCTGGACCCTTTGACCAATTTTTGCAGGTCAAAGCTGAAGTGACGACATCTGGAGCTCGAGTTTTGAGCTCGTCGGAGCCCAACGAAGCCTCACAGCTCCGTCAGGTCCCAGCGAGCACCACGGCCACCGCCGTGGCCTTTTGACGACTCCAGGAGATAGAGGAGGACCCGAGGAGGCCTCACCCCGATTTTGAAGCTCAAAAGTCACCGGAGCCGGCTGGAGGAGCTCGGAGAACTTCGCCCAGCCGGAGCTCCGCCGTATTCTTCCAGCCACCTTCGCCACCGTTGGATCAGGGCGTCCCCTCCAGATGAAGCAGTAGCCGTCCGATCTCCAGCGTTCTCCATCGTCGGTTCACCTGTGGAGATCTAATCGCCGCCATCCACGCGAAGCGTCATCGGCCGTCCTCAACGCGCCACGTGTCAAGTGGCATCTTCCCCGCCGTTCGATCCGCGCACCGAGGGTATTTTGCACCTACACCCTCGCGCATTTTGTATTTACTCTTTAGTATTTAAACTTTCATCTGTAGTTGAAAAACTCTGGGTTATTTTTTTGTAAGCCCCTGCACTTAGTTTTAATTACACTTAGGTCCTCCGCCACGTCACCTCACGTGACCTGTACACGTGAGGTGGTGGGCTTTTTGCAAGGACCTCCCTGGGGTTTAGTTATTTCAATTTAGTCCCAGGATTTTGTAATATAGTGTAAAACTTTGGGATATTTTGCATCAACCTCCCGGATCTTTTTGGATATTGCTCTTAGGTCCCTGCCCGGCGCGTGTGTAGCACGTGCTTGGCTTGGACACTTTGCAGTAAGGCCCTGCCGGGTTTTGTAATTGCTGTTTGACCCTAAAAGTTGCATATCTAGTATAAACTTTTGTGGAAATTTGCATGTATACCCCTGGATGTTTTGAAACTTGCGTTTATACCCCTGCGAGGACTGTTTAATGTTTAGATGTTTGTTGTAATTATTTGAAGTATCATTTTAAATCCAAAAATTCCATAAAAAATAGGGTTAAGCTCCTGGTAACTTGTACTTGCACGCCACATTTTCACATTGCATTTTTATTGCATCTTCACATTTATTAAAAATCAAAAACATGCATTTATTTCACTGTTTGCATTAGAAAACCCATAAAAATTATAAAAACGTTTTGAAAAATTCCAAAAAAATTATATTTTGTGTGTTTTACCATCTTTTAGTGTCAGTCCAAAAATCACTAAAAATCTCAAAAGAAAAACACTAAATATTTAAAAACACTCAAAAACTTCAAAAAAATATATAAAATCAAAGAAAACTCCAAAAAATACAAACTCAGCTTCTGTTTGTTGTATATTTCAGTAGCTTTATTTGAAAATTAGTGTGAAAAATTTTGAGTACTGGTTGCTATTTTTAAATCCCATTTTACTCACAGCCAGCACGTTTTCCACTGTTTTCCCTCATTTCAGTATTTAAAAATATCAAAAACACCTTGAAAAAAATCCCCAAAAATCACAAAAACAGTAGAAAACCACAAAAATACCAAAAAGATTTTACTTCTGAATTTTTGGATATTTTTGCATATTTTTATAAATATTTCATCTTGTCTTTTATTACATTGCTTTTAAATTCCAATATTAAAAAAATATATAATATAAAATATAAAAATCAGAAAATTAAAAATCAAAAATCAAAAATAAAATTAATAAAAATAAAAAAAATTAAAATTAAAAACCCACAAAAATTTCATTGTTTGCTTGCTTAGTGTAGACATCACACACATTCATTTGTGCATCAATTTTTGAATTACCCTGTTTGCTCCATGTGTTCGAACTCTCTGCATACTTGTCACTATACACCATTTGTGCAGAGTTAAAAATAAATTTGACTCCACACTTGTTTTTTTCATTGTTTGATACTTGATTGTGGGTTCATTGTTGATTAGTTACATTTTATTGTGGGTCGCCACATCGACGTATTTAGACCCTCGATAAAGTGTGATTATCAACGGTCATTACTAAACCGTCCCTATTAAGTTATTACAAAAGGGGATGACAACTCGCATAGCGTCTCATGATATGAAGTATTGGGGACGGTTACGACATGACCGTCCTTAAAAGATTTCATTAGGGACGGTCATTATATAACCATCGCCAGTTGTCGTCTCCAAAGCTGGAACTTCCTGTAGTGATAAAACAAATACGGTAGCAGATCGGAGGATACAAATATATTCACATTCATTTTCATCTCTACTTCCAGCCCATCCTCCTCTTCTAGGCGATAGTTTGTTGCAACATGGGATTGTTTAGATATATAAATGATGGCTTAACCAATCTAAGAAATTTTTCTGAAAAATTTGAGAAAAATCATATTCATGATCGGAATGGATGATTTATCTGTGAAAATATTAAAAATTTTTGATTGGTGTAATAAAAGTGTAGGAGGAAAAAGAAGAAGGAAAGCTTTGTCAACCTTGGAGAAAATCAGACGAGCTTAAATATTTTTGCTTGGTGTGAAATAGAAACGAAGAATCAAAGCTTGGAGTTTTGAACTCGCCTGTTGTTATTGTTTGATTGCATCTCGTTGATGACAGGATCTTTACTTGTTGCCAATAAATTAATCCAACAAACTTAAGAGTCAGAGCAGATGTACGCTACGCAGGTCCTGTTCTTCACCACAGATATCCTCTCCTTAACTTTCAGAAAGAAGCGAGGGCAAGTGGTGAGTGCAGGAGCATGGATCATCTGTTGTAGGCTTCTGATGAAGGACATGAATAAACGAGGAGGTAGAGGATGGGGGCGGCGACAATGGAGGAGGGGTTGGAGGAGGCGGAAGAGAGGGTTGGAAGGGGAGAAGTGGTCAGATGAGGAAGATGGGGTGGAGGAGGAGGAATGCTGGAAGGGGAGGGTAGTCGGATGAAGAGGAGGGGGGTCAGATGGGGAGAAAGACATTTTCACTCTTGCTATTTTATCTAATTATCATTATATCCTCAAAGATAACGTCCGTTTGGGATGGGGATGGACAACAACTAACCGGAAGGGTACAAGTGATCATTGTGGAAGAAGTCAGGCATATTCAAAAAGAAGAAGGGGTATAACTGATATTTCAACATCTCAGAGCGGTACAACTGATAAAAAAACTCATTTTTTTATTTTATTTAAAACTATTACATGCCTATGACTTCATTTCTCAGGAACTCCCCGTTCATTAGAGCATCTTAAATTCGAGACAGTCTACACCAAAATTTATTCTTTGAGTTCTTTTCTCCTTGTTCTAGAATCCGAATGAGCAAACCTTGGAATCTATACAATTTGGAGGGTTAGAATTAGGAAGGATAAGTTTTATGTCGTACATGAAGAACAAAACTTCAACAATATCTTTGGGAGTTCACAAGACTCACTCGATTCTTGTTCTTGTGTGTATTTCTCTAGGGAACAGTGCTAATGTCCTGCGCTTAAGTCCTTGGAAACTTCCCAAAATGCGTAAGATCAAGTAGTAGTCCCCCACTTTTATAACTCCCTCTTGCACTTAATGTAGGTTTGTGTTTGGGTTTGGATGCTAGAACCTCACCTACTTAAATTCGCAACAAATATACTCATTGCAGTATGGCCCATATCACTTCTGTCCAATAATAGTGATGATTGCATGCTGTATGCTTAGGTCTTCTTGGGAAGCCTTTTCTACTATCAGATAGAACTGCTCTGAGATCATTTGTAATGTTGCGGGCTTAAGTTTTGGATCGTTATTGAGGAAAATTAGCATTACCAATTTGTTTGGTTCAAACATGATTAGACCCATTAACAACCACGCGAAATGCTTACATCAAAGTTGTAGTGTAGTAATCCTCCTCTCTTATACAACTCCTACACATTGTAACTTTCTAACGTAGGACTATATTTGGGTTGAGGTTTTACAAGAACAAACATATATAGTTTTTTAGTGACTATGCACTTCCAAATAATCTGCCTTGATGTAAGCACCGCGAGGTATTCAATGATTTTGTACTAACATTAAGAAATTCATTTCTCACTAGACTTATTAAATAATCTAAATTTGAGCAGGTATTTCTCTCTTATATATTCATAGGTATTCTCTTGATTTCAGAAGCTCTAATTTCTTTTTAAATATATATTCCATCAAAAGTTAAAATAAATATCTACTAATATATTATTCTAAAACAACTGCAATTGAGATATAAATATAAATATAAATATTATATAATATAGTTTGCAACGAAGGTCAGCTTTACGGTACTCAAATCTTTATTTTCATGATCATTATCTTTGTATTCATAATTATTAAAGGTAATTATTCTCGTAATAGCCCGATATTACATGCATCGACCCAAGAGTAACCCCTCTAATTAATGGGGGTTGATCTGCAAGTTTTTCGAGCGCTTCCTACATGAGAAAAAAGCATCTTAAAATCTATGATATGTAATTTAGGAGTGGAATTAGATTATGAAGCCCAACACTCAGCTTGTTGAATATGTATGTGCAATGAGGTAATCATGATATAAATAGGTAAAAACACACGTCAAAGGAAAGGACTATATCACATATATTTAATTTGTTATTCCCAATCGATTGAAGAGACTTAGATGCATCTCTCCATTTGCTTATCAACGCCCACAAGAAAAAAAATTAAAATCGCCAAACTATATATCCTCATTGATTGTGTGGCGTACCGGGCTTAAGTCATCGATCCGTTATCGAGGAAAACTGACCATGACAACTTATTGGGTTCATGTTCAAATTTGATCTGTTGATAATCACCTGAAATGCTTAAGCCCAAGTTGTCAAGTAGTATTCCTCACCACTTATAACCCACTATCACACTTTGTCAGTTTTGGACGTGGGACTATATTGGACGTATGACTCTTTCTAGGGGTGGTTTCACCTCTCGGATAGCCCTTTTCACTATTAGAGGGAAATTAGCTCTGATACCATTTGTAACATCTCGAACTCAGGTTCCCGGTCCGTTATCGAAGAAAATTGACCATGACAACTTGTTGGGTTTGGGTCCAAATTGGATCCATTGACAGCCACCCAAAATGCTTTGTCCAAGTTGTCAAGTAGTAGTCTTATCACTTATAACCCACTCTCACACTTTGTAAGTTTTAGATGTGGAAATATAAGTGGGGGAGGTTGTAACACCCATACCCTCAAATATAGTTCCACATCTAAAACTCGCAAAGTGTGAGAGTGGTTTAAGTTATGGGGATTACTACTTGATAATTTATGCTTAAGCATTTTGGGTGGTAGTCAATGTATCCAATTTGAGTCTGAACCCAACAAATTGTTATGGTCAGTTTTTTCGATAACGGACCGAGGACCCAATCTAAGGACGTTACAAATGGTATCAGAGTCAGTTTCCCTCTGATAGTGGAAAGGGCTACCCGATAGGTGGAGCAACCCCTATAGAGATAGGAAGAAATGACTACCCGGAGCGTGCAACCGTCACTGTCATTGGGAATAAGTGATGCACCATGTCGCAACGATGACATTGCAAATATAAGTGGGAGAGGTTGTAACACCCATACTCCTAAATATAGTCCCATATCTAAAATTCACAAAGTGTGAGAGTGGGTTATAAGTGCCGGGGATTACTACTTGACAACTTGGACTTAATCATTTTGGGTGGTTGTCAATGAATTTATTTGGACCAGAACCCAACAAGTTGTTAGTGCCAGTTTTCCTCGATAACGGACCGAGGACCTAACATCGGGACGTTACAAATGGTATCAGAGCAGGTTTCCTCTGATAGTGGAAATGGCTACCCGAAGGGACATAAGCCAAGAGTGCAACCGACATTATCACTGGGAATAAGTGATGGGCCATATCGCAACGAGGACGTTGCAGATATAAGTGGGGAAGGTAGTGATGACACAAAAAATCCCGAACTACTAAGGTAGAAGGTCCAGGAATAGGTCGTTGCGACCTCAGCAACCCAGAATGTGTCAATCAAGAAAAATGATGAACCACTCGAAATACGTAAAATCAATCAAGCACAAAATCAGCGGTCCTGCTATGAGATTTACCTGGTATAGCACCCAGGGTCGAACACAAGGAGCATGGGTTGGCTTAAAAAGCCTACGAAGTAGTCGAAGAATCAGAGAAAAAGGGAAAACATTTTTAGTGGTTTTTTAATTGTTTTTAAAATTTTTTTGGGTTTTTAGTATGTAAAGAATTTAAGAAAACACAACCACAAGCAAGCTTTGACAATTTATTTAATGCACTAAAAGACAAGCAAAAATTCAAGAAAAAATGTTTTTATGTTTTTTAGGTTTTTAAGTGTTTTTGGTGAATTTTTGAGATTTTTATAATGGGTATTTTATTTTCTAAAAATCAAACAGTACTGAAAATGCAAGGCACTGTCCAGCCAGGCCCAAAATCCAAAAATAAAATATTTAAGGATCTCAAGAGGGAATGGAGGTAATTTTCCTGTATGCTAGAGAGAACAAGGAAAATTTGAGCACCAAAATTATTGTTTTTGGGTTTTTAGATTATTTAATATGATTTTTATGAGTTTTTAGGTGTTTTTGAATTTTTAGGGTTTTTAATCAATGAAAAATAGCCAAAATTGGCTAGAAAATCAAGTAACACAACAGAAACAACACCTAATTTTTATGGAATTTTTGGGGGTGTTTTTATATTTTTTGGGATTTTTGAATCTAGACAGTAGCTAAAATGAGAGTTTTTGAATTTTTAAAAATAGAAAATAAACTCAGAAATGTCCCCCAAAATTCTCAAAAATCCTACAACATGGCAGGAGCCATGTGTCAAATTTTTATCGAATTTGGAGATGAATTGATATTTTATTCAAAAATAGCAAGGGGGCACTATGCACAGGGACCAAAGTGCAAATACCCAAAGTTCTGGGGGTCCTAGTGCAAAATACCCAAGAAATCACGCACGTGGCGCGTGCTTGAGGCACTCAGGGACCTATATGTAATAAAAACAAGTCCGAGGACCTTCTGGTAACTCGTACCAAAAAGTCCAAGGGCTATGTTGCAAATAACCCACTCAAAAGATGCACATGCGCAAATACAATGCTCACAGGGGCATAAATGCAATTATCAAAAAGTTTCTATTCATTCATGAACATCCAGAACTACAGGGCTAGATTTGCAATTACACCAAATACACACGTGACGACGCACGTGGCTCACACAAACAGGGGCATAAATGCAAATAATCTAAAAGATGAGGTCCAGTGTGCAAATATCCCAACGTAAATAAAGTACTCTAAATATTTACAGGACTGAAGCATAAAGCAAAAACTAAGAGGGGGCCTAAGGTAATTTACCCCTTTATTAAGTCGAGCCGATGGATGGACGCCACGTGGATAGATGGACGGCTGAAAAGGGGTGGCGCCCAGGGCTGGGTCCTCGACTATGATCCAACGGTCCAGGTGTTGCCACGTTGCAGATCGAACGGTGGACGGAAGAAGTGGCTGAGCTTCGCTGGATCGGCGGTGGAGATCGACCCTCGAATGGATCCGACGGTTGAAGCTGCTCCTCGGATGGACGATCGTGATGGAATCTGGAGCTCGGGGGTCAATCGGACGGCGGAGAAGGATGGTGGACGAACAGGGCTCCGGCGAGCTTCGCCGGACTCGTGACGGCGCTGGTCCCCTCCTGGGCGCTCGCTGAAGATTGGAGAAGGAAGCGGTGGGCCCTCCGCGTCTAATGGAGGCCTCCGATGACCCAACCGATCCTCGGAGAGGTCCGGCGAGGTCGGCGGAGGCGGAGCAGCTGGACCAAGTGGTCCAAGCCCTCAGATGGGCTTGGATGGACCTGCAAAGTATCCCAGCAAACTCGCGGGTCGAGGGCAAAGTGCCTCGACCCTGTTAGGCGTGGTGAAGGTGATCGGGGAGACGAGATGGGCGAGCTCCGGCGAGGCGATAGACGGAGGAGCTCGATTCCCAGATCCTGTGCGATCTGGGTTGGGCGAAGGGGTGAAGAAGATGCGGAGAGGTCTGGCGAAGATGATGGTCGGGTCGGAATGACAGATGGGATATCGGAGGTGGCTGGCGACGGCGGCGAAGCTACGCTACCAGTAAGCTAAGAATCGAAATCTACGCTAATCTACGGCCTAAGGGATCTACCTGGGTGGTCGGAGAGACTGGGGAAGAGCAGGGGGTGCTCCTGGTCGTAGCCTCAAGGGTCGTCTCGGCCCGAGGCTCGGTGCTCACGCTGGTGGCGGAGCAACGGCGGCGAAGAACGCCGGATCAGTGGTTTCGCCTCCCCACCTCGCTGCAACAGGGGCGATCGCTTGCTGTCACTTTCGCGGTGCCTCTGGAGTTCACTGGGAAGAAGGGGAAGAGCCAAAGATACCTAAAATGGGTGGCGGAGCTCGAAATATATACCATGGAGGGTCCGGAAAGAGGCGCGCGGTTAGGGCAATCTGGAGCGCGGATCCCGAGGTTAAGGCTCCGGCGAGGGTGACGGATATGTCGTGCATGGATCTGACCCGGGGTTTAGGGTGATGGCGGTCGGGTCGAGCGGGAGAAAATTCGAGAAAACGGGTCGGGCAGCTCCGACCCGGCTCTGGTGGTCCTGGGGGGAGAGTTGACCGGGGGTCAACAATCCCCCGTGGACCAATCAGAGCCCGCCAAGCAATAATTTTTTATTTATTTATTTTAGGCTAGAAAATGATGGAATTAGCAAAAACTTAAAACATGAAATATTTTTCTTTTATTTTTTTCTATTTTTTGGTGATTTTTAATTAATTTTTGGAAGTAAAAATAGGCTATAGACATAATATGTACTAGACATAGGTGTATACAATATATAGGCTTTTGATTTTTGATTTTTAATTATTATTTTTGTACAATTTTATTCCTATTTTATATTTTATTTATTTATAGTATAAAATAAGGAATAAAATGATATTTTTATTTTATTTTTATTATTTATATACATAGGTGAAATAAATAGTTATGTACAACTATATACATGGCATATGTACAATATATTTTTGTATTTTTAATTTTTGTTATTTTTATTTGATTTTTGTTTTAATTCTTTTTATTTATTTTATTTACAATATATACCATAGAATATTCACGAAAAGTTTTGAGAATAAATACATTTATTTACAAGGTTAAATACATAAGGAGACATGGTCTATGTGCATGGTGAAAGGGCATTTTTGAATTTTTGATTTTTTTAGATTTTTATTTTGTTTTTAATAGTTTCTAAATATGTAAATATTTACAAATGTATTTTTGGTGAGGAAAATATTTTGTTATTGTATTTACATAATTATTTACACAAAAAATCCCGAGCTACTAAGGTAGAAGGTGCAGGAATATATTTTGTTATTGTATTTACATAATTATTTACACACGAGCCCCTATCTCCCTCTACTTTGGCTTTTATGCGGTCAGGCCCATGCTGAGTCCTCCCTTGGGTTAGGTTGCTCAATATTTATTCCAAATATTCCCCTCTTTTTCTTTTTACTCTTTATTCTTTTATTTTTGCACAAAAACATGCTAATTATAGGTTTTTACACAATGCATGCTTTTGGTAATTGTTTATATTTACACATATCTACATGTATTTGCAAAGGTTTTTGTAGCTAAAATATAAGAATAAAGAGTGATGAATGGGTATTCATCACCCCCCTATACTTAACTTTGCTAGTCCCTTAGCAAACACTTATTTGAAAAAGAAGTGAAAAAGAAATAAAGAAAAAGAAAAAGAGGATGTACATGGATCAAAGTTGAATTATTAAACTTTCCTTCATTAAATTGAAATATGGAGCTCGATCAGGTCTTTGGATTATTAATGTGTCGGAACCTTATTTGGACTTAAGCTTAAAACTCAACAGCCTCTAAGTTCCACCAATCTATGGACAAGACTCCTCAATAAACCAGATCAGAACAAGTCTACATACACAAACTCTAATGACCATGAATCTTTCCATGCAGTGTAAGTGATATGTGGCTCCCCACCTCAGAAGCAACAAAGAAACAGCCTCCCTCAACCTGGTAACTCTAATGCCTCGGTCTAGCAACTCTTTCCTCGAGAAGCGGGGTATTCCCTTCTAAGTTCAAGTGCAACCGGCTCAAGAAGAGGGGGAAGAAGTATAGAGTTTTGGAAGCTTAGCCAGTGTAGCTAAGTCTCCCGCTGCAAGCTTCATGAGATGTCACATTGATACCATAAGCTTTTGCTTTTTTTGACTATGTACACTCCGGTGGGGTTATTAAATTTTCAATCCGACCCACCACTTTTTTGGAGTTCTTTTTGCATTTTTTTAAGGACTTATGTACAACATATCTACATGGTGCAACATATATACAAGAAATTTCCTCTTGAGCCAGTAGACTATCCCTCTTTTGAAGCTTTATTGCAACCCACAGCTTCTGTCTTTAGCCTTCATCACCACTAGACCAAGTTGAGGTGCACTTCCTTCACTAGAAGAAGAAGAGAGGTTCCGCCTAGAAGTACTACCCTCATATGCTACCCCAAGCCAAAGGAAACTGCCTCCTTACCACCTCATCCGTGGAGAGCCATGTGTAAAGTGCAGGTGCAAGTCAAGCCATTGTCTCTAAGAGTCATGCGTGTGTTGTTAAGTGTTCTACTTAGGCTCATCAAGATGACATATGCTCATAGCCTAGTGGACTCAAAGAATTAAGTCCTTATGGACCTGAAAAGCCTTAAACCTAAATCCTATAAGGTTCCTCTTGGAGTTAAGTGGATTAAGATCTTTTTCAAGCTCCATTTCTCAATTTAATTCCAGGCTTAGTTTAAATGTCAACTCTCTTCCAGGAAAAACTATATACATATAGGTACACAAGATGCTATTTACAAATATTTACAATCATGCAAAATTTTTGAAAAATGTTTTGAAATCATGGATGATGATGATGCATGAAGTGCGAGTTTTGCAAAAAGATATTTACAAACATTTACACAAGATTTTTGCAAACTTTTAATTTTCAAAACATTTTGGAAAAATTTTGTACTATATACATAATTTTGATACACAAATATTTACACAAGCTTTACACAAAAGATTTTTGAAATCATTTTTACAAAAATACTTTGTACACTAGCTATGTATGTGCAAGATAAAAGAGGTTTATATACATGAAAATTTTTAAATTTTTGTGATTTTTAGCCATTTTATTTATGAACACACTCACACAAAGTACGAGTTATGGCTAAAGTATATATGAAATATATACACACCCCCCCTATACTTAGCTCGAACGATGTCCTCAGAGTGATCAAGAGCGATGAAGAAGACATAACTCGTGCTTAGTGAAAGGGAAGTGAAAAGGAATGGCTAAGTACAGGAACGAATAAATGAATAGAATGAGAGGAACTCGGTGGTTTCCCCCTATACTTAGGATTAACTAATCCTAAGTATAGCAAGCTGTACATGAAGGGAAATCCGAGTGAAGAAGATACAGAGTCTGCTCCCCCTATACTTAGGGTAAAATATCCCTAAGTATAGGCAGCAAAATAGGAGCAAACCGAATGAAAAGAATACTCGCAAGTACGACATCCCCCCTATACTTAGGGTAAAGTACACCCTAAGTATAGCATAATCGTAAGATGAGAAAAGGGATGTGGGACTAAAGAATAGAATGATATGGACAACTGGATCTATACAGGCGGAGGAACAGTGAAAATCAGGCGTGAGATGCAAAAGATGTGAGTCAAGAGACTACATCTCACGCAAAATGAATAGGGGCAACAATAACGTCCCGCGGCTCATGATCTAGAAATGGCTTGAGCCGCTGGCCGTTCACTCGAAAGGTGCTCTCAGAAGACAACTCGGATATGTCAATACTACCATTGTCGTACACCTTTCTGACGAGAAAAGGTCCCTTCCATTTGCTCTGTAGCTTCCCTGGAAATAATCTAAGCCTCGCATCAAACAGCCATACTCTCTGTCCAATCTCAAAATGCTTGTGGCTGATGTGAGAATCATGCCACTCCTTCACTTTTTCCTTATAATGTAGGCTGCTTGAGAAAGCTGCATCTCTAAGCTCCTCCAGGGCAGCTAACTCTGCCCTCCTCTGGTCTCCAATACCATCTGGATCCATCAAAATATCTGTGACTGCCCAAAGTGACTTGTGCCTCGGCTCAACAGGTAAATGGCACGTCTTGCCATAAACGAGGCGAAAGGGAGATGTGCCCAATGGAGTCTTGAAAGACATCCGATATGCCCACAAGACCGAGTCCAAAAGCTGTGACCAATCCTTTCGGTCAGGGCGGACGACTTTCTGCAAAATAGTCTTGATCTCCCTATTCGACACCTCAGCTAGACCATTCGTCTGTGGATGGTAAGGTGTGGCAACACGATGATCTATGCTGAACTCGCTAGCAAGGGCCTTCACCTGGTCGTTGATGAAATGAGACCCCCCATCAGAAATCAGAACTCGTGGAACCCCGAACCGCGTGATGATATGCTTCCTCAAAAATCTGCAAACTGTCCTCGCATCAGCGGCTCGGGCGGGGATAGCCTCAACCCAACGACTCACATAATCTACGGCCAACAGAATGTACTCGAATCCTTGACTCTTAGGGAATGGACCCATGAAATCGATGCCCCATGCATCAAAAACCTCACAGAAGTGAATGGGCTGCATCGGCATCATATCACGCTGTCCACAAGTGCCCATCCTCTGACAGTCAGTACACCTCTTCACGAACTCATCAGAGTCCTTGAAGAGGGTCGGCCACCACAAGCCGGATTGGAGCACTTTCTGTGCCGTTCTCCTCCCAGAATGATGTCCTCCTGCCTCAAACTTGTGGCAGTAAGTGAGGACGCTATGGTGTTCCTCCTGAGGAATACACCGACGCCAGACGCTGTCCCCTCCTTCGTGGTAAAGGATGGGATCCTCCCAGTGGTAGGACTTGGCCCTCGCAAGGAAGGTCTCAAGCCTCTGCCTGGGCCAATCTTGTGGGACTTTCCCTGCAACGAGAAAGTTCACAATATCGGCATACCACGGGAGTGAGGCGATAGCAAGGATCGCCTCATCTGGGAAGGTATCTCGAATAGGATCAATCTGCTCAGAATCCTCAGGCTGCTCTAATCGGGAAAGATGATCCGCCACCACATTCTTGACTCCAGGCTTATCCTTAATCTCAATGTCGAACTCCTGGAGTAGAAGGATCCATCTAGTCAGTCTGGCTTTGGCATCCTTCTTTGCCATGAGGTACCTGATGGCGGTGTGATCTGTAAACAAAGTCACTCTAGATCCAATGATATACGATCTGAACTTATCTAGGGCAAACACTACGGCTAGCATCTCCTTCTCTGTGACCGTATAATTCCGCTGGGCGGAATCCAATGTGCGGCTAGCGTAGTGTATGGCAAACGGAACTCCATCCCTCCTCTGTCCCAGCACTGCCCCTACGGCAAAATCGGAGGCGTCCGTCATGATCTCGAATGGGAGAGACCAATCAGACGGATGGAGAACAGGAGCCTCAATAACACACTGCTGGAGAGTCGCAAAGGACGAGAGACACTTGTCATCGACAAGGAACTTGGTGTCTTTCGTCAAGAGGTCAGTCAACGGTCGGGCAATCTTGCTGAAATCCTGAATGAACCTCCTATAAAATCCAACGTGCCCCAGGAATGACCGTAGCTGCCTCAAATTGGACGGTGGTGCGAGTTTTCTAATGACATCCACCTTGGCCGGATCAACCTCCATGCCCCTGTTGGAGATGATGTGGCCAAGCACCGTCCCATGAGTCACCATGAAGTGACTCTTCTCCCATGACAGAACCAAATGAAACTCGATACATCGCTGGAGTACCCGGTCTAGGCAGTCAAGACAAGAATCGAATCCGTCGCCGTAGACCGAGAAATCGTCCATGAAGACCTCCAAACACTCCCCTACCATGTCCGAAAAGATCGACAGCATGCACCTCTGAAAAGTCGCAGGGGCGTTGCATAGCCCAAATGGCATGCGTCGAAAAGCATATGTGCCGAAGGGACAGGTAAAGGTGGTCTTCTCCTGATCCTCAGGAGCGATGGCCACTTGGTTGTAGCCCGAGTACCCATCCCGGAAGCAGTAGTGGCTCTTCCCTTCCAGTCTCTCAATGATCTGGTCAATAAAAGGCAGGGGGAAATGGTCCTTCTTGGTGGCTTGGTTGAGTCTCCTGTAGTCAACGCAAACCCTCCAAGAGGTGGGTACTCGTGTAGCGATCTCCTCTCCCGACTCACTGATCACAGTCGTGATGCCCGTCTTCTTGGGCACCACATGCAAGGGGCTAACCCACTTGGAGTCGGAAATGGGATAAATAAAATTTGCGCTCCACCATTTTGATATTTCTTTCATCACGACCTCTCTCAGGTTGGGATTCAGTCACCGCTGGAACTCACGCGACGGCTTCGCCCCCTCCTCGAGATAGATATGGTGGGAGCACACTGATGGACTAATCCCATGGAGATCCGCTACGCTCCATCCGATCGCCTTGCGGTTCTTTTCAAGAACCCCCATCAGACGGGATTCTTGCTCTCCAGTCAACTCGGCTGAGATGATGACTGGGTACATCTCTGGATCGCCCGCAAGGAATCGATACTTCAGCGAAGTAGGGAGCGGCTTTCGCTCTGGAATGCTGGGTGCTGGCAAATCTGGCTGCGGAAGAAACTGAGTGAAAGCTGCTAAGTCTGCCAAATCTGCCTGGGGAAGTGAAAGCGTACTCTCGCAAACTGGATCGGGAGAAAGCTGCTCAACTGCACTGTCTCTGCTCGGCTCTGCATCTACCTCCTCCTCATCTGTAGGCTCAGGTGGACTCAAGTCTGGCGTCTGATCATAGCAATTGGCCCAATCAGACTCTGAATCCGAGGGATCTATATCATCCGCGGTGGCATCAGTACCACCGAACAACAAGGTGGCCTCAGCACCACCATCACTGAACATCGTGTCGCGATCAAGGACCGGCTCTGCTGCCTCTATGGTATCCTGAACCAGGTCTGTGCTCTCCAGACTCTCCTCTGCTATCATCTCGGCATCAGCTGTGTCTGAAAGTGAGAGGATGGTCTGTGTCTCAAGATCTGCCCAAGCTGCCTCATCGTCTGAAATCACAAAATCGCAGTCCTGGTGGATGTCTGGCTCTGCGTCTGTCAGCTGCTCTGTATCGGTACTCGCATCGGAGCGGGCTCTGAGTCTGGCTCTGTAGTCCTCGACCGTCTCTATTTGTATACTCTCGCCCTCGACGTGAAAGTACACCTTCCCACTATCATGATCAGTCACCGCCTTGGCTGTGGCCAAGAACGGACGACCAAGGATGATGGGGGTATCGGCCACTGACTCAGGGGTCTCCATGTCCAACACTACGAAGTCCACGGGGAATTTCAGGCCCTGAATCGTGACAATAACGTCTCGTAATAACCCCTTCGGCCTCTTGACAGATCGATCAGCGAACTGAAGGACTGTCCTGCTCTGTCGAAGAGTGCCCAACTCGAAGCGGTCGAGAAGGGCTGCCGGAAGAAGGTTAATCGACGATCCGCTATCTAGAAGAGTACGGTCGAACCTCTGCTCACTGATCTGACATCTGACATACGGGGCCCCTGAATCTGGCCTCTTGGCTGGCAGTCGGTTCTGGATCGCAAAACACGTGGCTTTCGTCAGCACATGGATCTCTGAAGTGTGGTTTCTCCTCCTCCTTCTGACTGTAGTCCTATCTCTCAAAGAACGCTGAAGAAGGGGGATGTGCTGCAAAGCCTCCTGGAGGGTCAGCTGGATATGAAATCGATCAATCATGCTCTGGCTGAACTCCTCAAGCTCTCTCTTTTTGGGATTTTCTTTTTTCTTCCCCTTCCCCATCTGAAGGGCTCTAGGGAAGGGGATCACTGGGTCCTTCTCAGATGAAGGACTAGGAAAAGGTCTAGACGGTTCAAGGACCGGATCCACACATACATCCTGCATCACAGTGGGACCAAAAGAAAGTAAACCTTTTCCTTTATTCATAGCAGAGTTCCGAGATACATGAGTGCGAGGAAAAACAACATCTCTCTCTGTACACACACCGGTGGCCTCAGTACCACCACGGGCTGGCTGCTCTGCTGCTGCTGCAGGTAGACGTCGTGCGGCATCAGTACCGCTGGCTGGCTCGGCTGAATGGGTGGCATCAGTACCACCTCCTCGAACTGGTGAAGCGGCGGCCTCAGTACCGCCGGTGGAATCAGCATCCTTGGTGGCATCAGTGCCACCATCATCATCTGGAGCGGCCTCAGTACCGCTCTCCTCCTCCTGTGGCGCCTCTGGAGTGTCCTCGTGGTGAAGCTCAGATGAGGCGCCGCCGCCTGCTGGGGTCCTACCGCTCCTAAGTGTGACAAAATCAGCATCAAATAGATCCGAAGATGTATCATCAGATGGGTCACTAGGAGTGGCTAACTCAGTATGCACTACCTGCTCAGATTTCCTCTTGAGGCTGTTCGGATTCGGCTCGATCTGGGCTGGTATGGCGGCCTTCCCTCTAACCAGGTCCCACATCTCCTGGCGGAACTCGTCCATCTCCCGTCTAAATGTAGCCTGCTGGTCCGTGAGGAGGCGGGCGATGTCATCCAAGGCGGGGCTCTCGTGGGAGCCCGACGGGTGGCCTCTCTGTGGGTGAGGCTGCTGGAACTGCTGTGGTGGGTAAGAGGGGTAAGATGGAGGGTGCTGCTGGTATCCCTGGTGAGCCTGCTGCTCACGTCTCCAAGACTGTCCCTGCTGCTGATAGGGACGAGGACCGTAGGATGACTGCTGCTGATATGCTGGGGGCTGCTGCTGCGGCTGGTGCTGGTCTCTCTGCTGGGAGTACTGCCCTCCCTGTCCTGACGGCTGCTGCTGGGGCTGGGCACCACCACTCCCCCACCTGAATCCGGGATGGTCTCGTCGGATCCCAGGCTGGGGGCGGTCATACCAAATCCCGTTGACATCCATCAACGGCTCTGCATCGAAGGGGTCTGGCGGCAGTACTGCCAGAGGCTGATCCGGCTGGTAGAGCACCATCTGCATCTCTGGAGATGGTGGAGACTGGTAGGTGGGCTGCGGCTGCTGGTACGGCTCCGCCTGTACAAGGTGAACCTGTCTAGGCGGCTGTGAGGAGCTGGAGCGCTGGGACGAGCTGCTGCTGCCGCCGGTATCGCCTCGCGACAGAAGACGGGGCAGTGAAGCCGTCTGTGTCTCCTGAAGACACATGAGCTGGGTCTTCATGTCGCTCAGAACCTGTGCCATCTGTTCCATCTGCGTGATGCTCTGGCACTGCTTCTTCTCTATCAGCTCCATGCGGTCCAACTTCTCGCTGATGATACCCATGTCCGCAGCGGATGACTCTGCCTGTGCTGCTGCGACTGCGGACGAACTGGATGGACCTGCATCTACCCGTGCTATCCGCTGGTACTGCACGGGTCCTTGCTGATGTGGCTGGATCTTCTGAGTATAGAGCCTGGTCTGAGACATCACCATATAGTTCTCGGACATCTCCTCGTAGATGGCCCAGACCTGCTCATGGTCCTTGGCAAAGTAGGACCCGCCGCATGAAGCGTTCACCAGACCCTGAAGCTCTGGCGTCAACCCGCTGAAAAAGCTCCGAACTAGGTTCGGCTTGGATATGTCGTGGTGCGGGCATCTGTCTAGGAGCTCTCGAAACCTCTCCCAAGCCTCGTGGAACTGCTCGTTGGGGAACATGGAGAAGTTGCTGATCAGGGCCCTCGCTGCATTCGTCCGCCCGAGTGGATAGTACTTTTTCAAGTACTCGGTGCGGAGCTGCTCCCAGGTGTAGACAAACTTCCCTAAATGCTTCAGCCAGGTGGCTGCTCTATCTACCAGTGAGAACGGGAAGGCTATCATCCGGATCGTATCCTGGTCCACGTGGCGATCGTGGACAGTGCTGCAGATCATCAAGAACTCCTGGAGGTGAAGATGGGGCTCCTCAGTAGCAAGCCCGTGGAAATGGGGCAGTAACTGCAAGGTGTTCGGGGGGAACTTGAAGTCCCCCACGATAGCTGGCACTACCACCCAGTGATGCATCAGAGTCGATCCGGGGTTGTGCAACTCCCGCATCGGTCGTGGTGGTCCTCCTGCCGCGGCGGCTGCCGCTGCGGCGGCGGCAGCTGCTGCGGCTGCGGCCTCTGCATCAGGCATCTCCTCAGGCTCGCTCTGCTGGTCTCGCTCTCGTCTGAGCCTCTCCAACTCTCTCCTCATCTCTATCATAAATGCCCCCTGATCGCGTAACTGCTGCTGAACGGTCTCTAGTGATGCGATCAGGGTGGAGTTGATCGCCCCCTGGTCAAATACAACATGCTGATCTCCCTGCTGACCTCCGGGGTAATCGTCTGATCTGGCGGCCATAGCGACGTCTGCAAAATCAAATGAGCCCAACTCAGGTGCTGTCAAATCCGATAATCTCTCCTCGGGCTCATGTCTCTCAGTACCAGAAGAAAGGGGGTCGAGGGGGAACAGGGCGGAATCGTACTCGAGCTCGGAGAGCTGGTCTCGGCTCTCGCGGGCCAACCTAGATGATCGGGTAGACGTGCCCGAAAGCGGTGCAGCCAGAGGCTGCCTAAGAGACCGTCTACCCATCATCTTGATCTGGCGAGTAGTGCGGATGAGATCTGGAATCAACTATGATCAAAAACAAAACCCCCGGTTCACCAACGCAACGCGAGCTGAAGACCGTAAAAGTTCGGTCAAATTATCTTGTCTATTTTATTTTGGTGAACACACAAAATATCAGAGCGCTTACGTGACCTGTTAGGATATCCGATGCTATCCCAACCGACTGGCCCGCACAGAGAAGTCGGTAATCGGTCGGGTCTAACACCGGAAGGCTCTACCTAGGGTGCGGGTCACTCTCTCGCGCATCCAAACAAGACAATGAGGGGGTTGCTCTCCCCAAGACAAAGTTTTTAGGGTGAGCGGTTTTTAAGATCAAATATGATTAGCAGTCCCGATTTTATTGTTTTTCTTTTTAATATTTTTCAAAGCAAACAAAAGGCCTAACGAATTTTCCGGTTCTCCTGATTATTAAGTCCGAAAACAAGGGGGAGAAGTCGAAAAAGCCGATGCACGATAAAATCAATGATGCATGCTAAGTAAGGAAGGCGTACCTGGCTCCAGCACTCTACATGCAATATGATCCGCGCATAAATGTAAAGACAGGAAATAAACTACCTAAATGATGCAAGCGGGAAAAACCGAGTCCTAGATGAGCAATTTCTAGCGCAGAACCGTCTAACTCAGTCACTCGCCCTCGATCCAAAGAGTCCGGTCTTGGCCCACCCCTCCTCTTCTCGACAGGTCGAGTTCAGGAGTAGCGCTTGTGGGGCAGGCTCCCGACACGTAGGCTCTCAGGAAAACAACTAAGTTATTTTTATTATTTATTATTAGTTGGTCCAATTACGTTCTATAGGAACAGATAAGCAATTAGGTGTGTGGATCCTACTAATTACGTCACAAGCACCAGAAATTCCTAAATCTAAGGGCTCGAGCAAAAACCGCGTAAACACCGGAAAGGCAGTAAGAAAGAAAAAGAAAGCCGCGAGAAAACCGCGAAAAACCGCTAAGGTCCTAAAGGGTCCCCCGAGCACACCGGTGCCCGGCGAAACAGACCCGAGAGTGTTCAAGCAGTCCAAGAGTAGTCCCTGTATTATTACAACAATAATCAAATGAAATGAAAATCCTAAGCTATCCTCACCCACTCAGCTCTCTCTCTCTCGCTCTCTCCTGCAGCTCGATGAAGAAACGAGCCGCCTCCGCTTCGCTCGGGTGCACCAGCGCTCCTAGGAATGCCGCCCTCGCTCCTCGGGCCCTCGCAAGAAACAGAGAGAAAAGTGGTCAGTCCAAGATTATTATCAAAAATATGAGAAGAATATATGTGCAACAAATTTATACGAAAAGCCGCGAAAATCGAAAAGTCGCGGAAACTAAAGAAAACAACTACTAAGCCGTGCTCCCCGGCAACGGCGCCATTCTGATGACACAAAAAATCCCGAGCTACTAAGGTAGAAGGTGCAGGAATATATTTTGTTATTGTATTTACATAATTATTTACACATGAGCCCCTATCTCCCTCTACTTTGGCTTTTATGCGGTCAGGCCCATGCTGAGCCCTCCCTTGGGTTAGGTTGCTCAATATTTATTCCAAATATTCCCCTCTTTTTCTTTTTACTCTTTATTCTTTTATTTTTGCACAAAAACATGCTAATTATAGGTTTTTACACAATGCATGCTTTTGGTAATTGTTTATATTTACACATATCTACATGTATTTGCAAAGGTTTTTGTAGCTAAAATATAAGAATAAAGAGTGATGAATGGGTATTCATCAGGTAGTAACACCATAACCCCAAAGATAATCTCACATCTAAAACTCACAAAGTGTGAGAGTCGGTTATAAGTGGTGGAGACTACTACTTGACAACTTAGGCTTAAGCATTTTGGGTGGTTGTCAATAGATGCAATTTGGGTCTGAACCAACAAGTTGTAAAGGCCAGTTTTTCTCGATAACACCCTGGGAACCTAAGCCCGGGACGTTACAGATTGTGTATGGCATCACAAAGAAGCCAACAAACATAGATTATGTAGTACGTACGTAGTATATATTTTGCCTGAAATGTCGTAATGTAAAGATAAATCACATTTATATTTGAACTGTTATCGAAGAAAATTATCTCAAAATCACATTTATATTTGAAATGTTATCGAGGAAAATTGATCTCGTTCACGTATTAGGTTAGGCCTAATCAGACTTGTACGTAATCATCTAAAATGTTTGAGTACGATTATAATAACAAGTCCTTAGCTTATAATTTCACATTCAGGGAAACCTTTTTGCTCTAAGTAATGTTTGCGGTTGCGCTCTTTGAGTAACCTTTTCCATTGTTGGACATCTTTGTCTCTAATACTATTGTTAATGTCATGTATCTTAACTCGGGCGATTATCGAGGAAAACTAGTACTGAGAAGTTGTTATGCATGGGTTAATCACTCAGAATGCTTAAGCCTGACTTGTCAGATAAAAAACATTGTATTGTTGCAACATGGTTGTGATTTTTCTAAAACTTGACTATATTTGGAATGTTACACTATCGAATCCGAGCTTATGAACTATTTATTCGATCAGATTCAGATGTAGGGCGCGATCTCGAAACATGAGAAGTAACTTCTGTTCTTGACCATCGATCAACTATCGATGAACTGATCAAGCAAGGTATTTTGTGAATACGCATTCTGATTCATTTCTCCATTTCTGCTTAAAAATGAATATGAAAATAGATGAATACGGATATATTACTACAAGGAAAACAAGTTGTGGCTACGGAACTATACCCACGGATATGGGGTATGTGACCGCAGAATTGAGCTCTGGCCACAACACGTCGTGGCCAGTAACCGTAACTACAAGTCTCGTCGCGAGAGTTCTATAGCCACGAATATGTCGTGGCCATTACAAGTGACCACAGAATTTGTCGTGACCACAGCTCTTGTATGGAGACTTTGGCCACGGATTATAGCTACGAAAAACTAGTGGCCATGGAATTATCGTGGCCACAAGTTTCCGTAGCTACAACTTATTTTTGTTGTAGTGTATCTGTAACTATATCTGCTTAAACTTCCAACCTAACAAGTTGCACATTTGTGACCAACTGAGGCAGATTGTATCTTTCTCAACTCATTCGATATAATGATTGGAGAGGAATTTAAGGGCACCGAAGCAGTTGCTGAAAGGAGAATTAATTAATTAATAAATCTGATTATAATAGAGACAATAATGATCATTTTTGTCAAGTATTTATTCTGCGTCGTTGTCTATTTGAGATCAGAAGATGTTTGCAGATAAAGTTATGCATTAAATAATATAAAGTAACTTTTGCAATCACATGCTTCTTTGTTTCAATTAATAATAATTAAATTGTGGCCATTTTTCTCTTTATTTTGATGCGATAATTACGAGCTGCCTTCTAATTAAGCAACTTGATTTCAAGATGAATTGGCCTTTTTTTTGAGTTTTACACTTGTACCCTATTGAGATTATGCAATTACGACTGCGCCCTTACTTTTTTGTGATAGAACTTGTGTTTTTATATTTTACAAAATTCACGATTCTTCCTTTCCTTTAACGTAGAATAGAGGCATAAGTATAATTACAGAAGGAAGGATCGAATTGTGAAGTTCGTAAGAATATCGGGGCACTAATAATTTAATCTCGTAGGGGTAAAAATGTAAAAATTGCCTATATTTTCATATGTATCAAATGTTGGTTAAATGGGAAGATGTTATGATGTACATATTTGATATTTAATTTAGAAAATATAGGGTAATAGTGCTTATAAATCATAAAGATGCTTCTTGACCTCCAATCATACTTCCAATTGGGTAACTTACTTTATGTAAATGAACATAGTTATAATAGATTTTTACATTTGTGTTCTTCCAAGTTTCTCCATTTTACAATAACATGTGTGCCCCTATTTTTTAGAAAAAAAGTCATAGTTCCACTCTCTTGTAATTACATTTATGCCATAAAATTTTACCTTAAAGGAAGGATGGATCTGTGAATTCTGGAAGAATATAGTGGCAGAAATGTCATTCACAAAAGATGTAAGGATGTAAATATAATTTCATAATCTCAAGAGGGGCATAAGAGTAAAAAACCCAGGTATAAATATAAGTATATAAGAAAAGGGGGAGGTTGTTCTGTGTAACATCCAAGTTGGTTGTTACACGGAGCATTTTTTCTATTTTTTTATTTTTGAGAAAAATCCAACTATATCTCTCTAATATATCATTCCAATTTCATCAGAAACAAAGTCTCACATACGCTCCATCCATAACGTGTCGATTACAGCAAATCTAAGACCGTTAAAATTACATGTTTATATGGAGGACATAGGAATCTATGTTTCTAACGAAATTAAAATGACATACTATAAGAATATATTGATATAAATACGTGATGGAATTTTCTAAAAAATAAAAAAATTAAAGAAAAATACTCCATATAACAAACAACTTGACTGTTTCACAAAACAACTTGATTGTTATCAAATAATATATAATTCAAGATGACGTGAACTATATTTAGAAATTTATGATTGGGCACTTTGTTTTGAGTCGTCACACATGGCCGTCAGTTTCAATACATTGTTATTTATTTATTACTTTTATTTCATCTAACATATTTGCATATACACTGACGTAAATCATTCAAATTGCATTTATACCCCTCTTAGTTTAATATTTACGCTTGTACCTAAAACCTTTTTCTTTAATTTTTCCTACTTTCCCTTTTATAATGTTTTTTAAATGGTAGTTTAATTTAAAGGTAGGCAAAGATGGTACATAACAACACTTATGTTTGGGGGTATAGATGCAACCAAAGATATAAAAGGGGTGTAAAAATAATGCAAAAATCTCAGAGGTTTCAGCATATAAATATCACTATAAACTATTCTATTGGGATCAGAGTCTATAAAAATTATAAACTTTGTCGGAAGATGGTGTCAAAATTTTTACATTATTGGTATATTATATTACTAATAAGGACAAAAAGGAGATGTCCACTTCATTGATAGTCAATGACAAGACAATTAAATGAAGGGAAAAACAAATCCAATGAATAAGAACATGTCAAGGAAGATGCTCAAACTTGATTAAGATTAAATGTGATGCGATACTATAGATGAACAAAGGATGTTTTGTCATACCCATCATCAATGTCTTCTTCTAGTTGATATAATAAATTAGTGGGTAATAATATATGTATTAATTTATAGTGAAGATGATGTCTATGGGCCATTTGACATGGGTGATGTGTCAACATGAGAGCAAGAGATTATTAGAAGTTGTGGTTTGATTGTAAATGACAAGTTAATCTAATTGATCTCTTCAACTTGCACTAATATAATCACCTAATTATGTAAACTACTTTGTGATTTGGAAGTAGTGATCATCTTACCTAACAAAATGTCATATGTTGTGCCATAATATAATGATGATCATTAGCTTTTAAAAAATATGACTTAGTTATGTCAAAAATAATGATAAGACAATGTAAAAATTTATGAAATGAGTAGTTAGGTTCCATAGCAATAGACTAGTGATTATGGCGCTTGCTTAATGATTTTAGTTAAATATTTTTTCACATCGTTTTCTTTTAAATTTGTACAAGTCATTCTTGTCATAATTTTATTTCACAACAACTAATTACTCTATAGCAATTAAATTGTAGCAACTAGAAAATTAAGTGTTTGCAATAAAGTCAAAGGTATAACAACTAGCATTAATATTTAATGTTATCATTTGTGAAATTTCTTAAACCCTAAATTTGGTATACGACAAGTTCCCATCCATCTACAAAATTTTAATTTATTATGTTTCTTTTTTAACCTTTACCGGTAAAAATTTAAAATAATTTATCAAAAAATATTAAAAATATATCTTTTTAAATATATATAGATCGATACATATATACATACATGTATGCATATACATATATAACCCATTTTTTTTAAAAAAGGTATAAAGACACTCAACTACTTTTTGTATAACATAGTGCGTACATATTGATTATTGTAATCATACATTTGTATGGATGGATTATTTCTATATTTTTTTGATAGTAGGCTAGATAATTTTTGGGATTTGTAGCGTCCTCGTTGAGGTTTAAACCCAGATCCTTTAAGGTGGAGACCATCCGACCATTCTTTGGGTTCATTATTTACATGTTGCCCTCCTTAAGTCATTAGATTTCCGATAGATTAATATGGATTATGTTGAAATCAAACTCAAATTGATTTTATTGTTAATATATTTCTCCTTAGCGACTACGAAGAACTTTTTTTTTTGACAAAATACACATTTAGCTAATTATCCCTCCTTTTTAAAATAATATCCTTCTTATTTAAAAAAACCATCCTCTTCTCTGACACCAAACCCTCCTCTCTCTCTCTCTCCTACACCCACTTTCTTCTTCCTTCTCTGCTCCACTCTCAGGCCTCCACTATAACACCCACTTCACCACCACCACAGCTCTCCTTCACATCCATCGTCTCTTCTCTCTCCCCCCACAAATCTCCAGCAAAGCTCAGATAACAATGGTGGAGCTCACGGAGCACCGGAGCCCCAAGATAAAACCTTCCTCTCTCTAACCAACCCCCTGCCCATCCCCCCCGCAATGGGAAGGAACCATAGCCCGGAAATCTCAACGCAAACACCCACAAAGCGAGAGGACGAGGAGGAGCCCCGCCGCCCAAGAACCCCTTTTTGGCACGCACCCACCTGCCGCCCGCCCGGTTCTTGGTTGGTTTCCGACGAATACATGTGACTGATACCTCCATAATTGGATCTTGGTTTGTGGGTACCCGCAAAGTTTCGATCTTTCCGAGGTTTAGTGCTGATTCTGGGAGATGGGCTCTCTGAAATTGGGCGATTTTAGGGTTTTTGAGGGGATGGGTGAGGAGGGTGGAGTCGGGTGCTCGAGTTTGGTGCTTGATGGGGAGAGGGGGGAGCTGGTGAGGGCCCCTGTGAGGATTGGAAGAAAGGGAGGCGGAGAAGGAGGTGGTGGTGGTGCTGGTCTTGAGGATGTTAGGGCTCTAATGGCTTTGAAAAATCACAGTGAGGCTGAAAGGAGGAGGAGGGAGAGGATCAATTCTCATCTGGCGAAGCTGCGCAGCCTGATTCCTACAAATTCCAAGGTTTGATATTTGCTTGAATTGGATCTTGATATTGGCTTTTGTTTTAAGTGATGGTTTGGGAGTATTTTGGATGAGCTTATTTGATATTTTATTTGAATATGTTTAGGATATGTGTAGATGCTATTAAACATGTTTTGAGGAAATGTTTGTGTTTATGAGGAGGATCACACCAAAAAAATTGGTTAGAAGATAAAATAGGCATGGTTAGATTTTGTCTAGAGCATGTGAAAATGCGGTAGATGTGTTTCTTCAGTCAGAAGAGAACTTGGCTTGTTCCATAACTTTGTTATTGTTGGTAACTGTATTTAGGACATGGTCTTAGGTGTACTCATCCAAAGAAGGTGGGAGTATATTAGCAATGTTGAAGATAATAAACACTGAGAAGCTTCCAAAACGTTTCTTTTAGGGAACCTGTTTTTAGATCATGTTTTGGTAGCTTGCTAGAAAATGGATTATTGTAGAAAGATGTTTTTAGAAGCTCAACCAAATACGCTTCTATGTCAGCAAAAAATAATTGCTCACTTTTTTTTCTGGTAGGAAGGAACATCTGAATATATGGACATATGCAGCTTATGTTGCCTGATCTTGTAGGAAACATTTGATATTTTCAGCTTCTCCTCAGTTTTGCCGTTTAATAAGTCTCTTATTAATTGATTCATAATGAATTATAAAAGTCGCATAAAAAGAGGGAGAGCAGTTCTATTTCGGGTCAGCCCCTTGTTCATTTGTAGTGTAGCTATCCCTTAGGGCCTTAGCACAGTGGTTGCTAAGACTTCTATGTCTTATAATTATCAATCTTTCTTCAAATTCTCCCATACAAGTTTAGGAGTTTATTGACTTAGTATCTGATATATCATTCTTAACATAAAGGAGATAGAGCATGGGGAAGTTAATCATGGAATACAATTTCTAGTCTACTATATCTGTGTAGAACTGTTGATTGCCCTTTTGCTTTTGGCAAAGTTCGTGGGTGCCTTCTCGCATCTTCGATCATTTTCTATGCGGGAGGAACAATTTTGTAAAAGCCTAAAAATCTTTGATGACTTCCTCACTTTGGGTTTATGTGCTAACATTCTGCAGCTTGCCATTCTAAAACATATTTTACAAATCTACAAAATGATAGTTGGTGAAAATCGGATGTGGGTATCAAGGATGAGAGCTCGCTTGTTCAACCATGCGACTGTATCTAAGCAGGATCTTGTTTTGCAATTTCATTTATCATCGTTTCATTTAAATATCAACTTGAAACCATCATATCTCATAAACAAATTCTACACACACATGCATACAGTTTGTTGCATAAAAATAAGCATCACTCTGATGGTTATGCTTCTATAATTTGTTTAGCAGATAGTACTTTTTTATGAATTTAATAGCCTGATCTTATCAACAATTTATGGCGTTAAATTTACCATTTTTTTTACAAGTTCATTGATTTTTTCTCCCGAGTCTTTTGGGAAAAAACCACTTATTTTTAGAATATTGTTCATCACTGTTTTCTTACTTGTGGCCAGACCATGTTCTTGGATGGCCTCTAGCATAAGATCAGAGGATTCTTGATTCTGAGATGAGATACGGTATCTCACCTTTACATCATTGTCTGGTCCAATTATTGGGTCCATATTTCCACCTCCAAAATGGAGATTAATGTTGGTGACAACTTGGTGTAGACAGAATGGATGCCGAGCCTATTTCCCTTTTCAGTTGGTTCATATGTATCGAATCATTGTCTTCAATTATTCCAAACATATCTATCATGGGTCTCACCCCGGACACTGATAGACATAGACCACTTAAATATAATTGTGTAACCATGATATTCTTAAGCAGTCTCTGTCCATAAAACATTGTTTTCCTGAAATTAATTAGCCACTGTTTGACTGTGTTTTTTTGTTTTTACCGAAACTTCTGGTCCTTTTTATGCAGCTGGATAAAGCATCGTTGCTGGCGGAAGTCATTAATCACGTAAAGGAATTGAGGAGCCAAGTGACGGAGGTCAGTTTGAGGCACACCATACCGTCAGACACTAATGAAGTGCACGTTGAAGCAGTCGATGAAGAAACAAGCGAAGGGGGCATCTTGATCAAGGCTTCCCTCTGCTGTGAAGACCATCCAGAGCTCATTGCCGAACTAAGACAGATGCTGCAGCCACTGCAGCTCAAAACCGTGAACGCAGAGATCTCAACTTTTGGAGGCAGAGTTAGGCACGTCTTTGCGCTGATATCCGAAGGGAATGCTACCAACATGGAGAAAAATCTTTTAGCGAGCTCCCTGCAGCAGTCCCTGAAGTCCATTTTGGACCGGGTTTCACTGCAACCGGAGATTTCACCAAAGGGTATGTCATCTGGGAAGAGAAGAAGGATTTCTCACTTGGATTCGTCGAGCTCATCTTCTTGATGCCTCGTTTTTCCTGCCTTGTGGATATTTATAACTTATGGGTTTGATCAGCATCCACCTGAAGGTGTACATGACTGCATCTTTTTGTAATCACTGGAAATCTGGTTGTGCGTATAGGAGCGGAGTCATTTGTGCAGATTGTTTTGGCATATAAGTTCAGCATATAGTCGAGGATGTGATCTCTCCTAGTGGCTGCAATGCATGCCTGGCCACATGATCCATCTGAGCAGTGGTTGGCATGATGCATATGCAAAGACATGATCGGCCTGCAATGATATGTTCCTCCAAGTATTTCAGCCAGTTTCTAATCCAGTTGTGCGGCAAACTGTCATACTGATTTCGCTATCTTGTGTATGACTGCATGACATGTATAGAGAATGAAACTGAATGTAACTATCCCGAGAATGTTGTTAGATCTCCGGATAATCTGTGTATAGGATGATACTTGACGATTCTTGCTGGTATGAGTTATGGATATTGAGGCTGAACCTGATTCACAGATTGTCCACTGCATCTATTTGGAGGACATTTAGATTGTTTATCTTTTGCATGGTATTGTAGGTACTTCAAGTTCATACACTATCTTAAGATTGATACATTTGGTTGTGGGATAAGGAAATAGAGGATGAGCGGGAGATCGGGGAACTTCAATTCACCGATGGAGACGATGAGGGATAGATGCAAATCCAATTACCATACCTTGGCTCGTCCCACATTGCACTACGTCGAGAGTGCTAGTTGGTGGGTTGTGCACTAGGTGCAAGTTAAACATCAGTTTGTAGGAGATGTCAGTTAGCTCATTTAAGGGCAACACACAACTGCACGCATGCACACTCACACTCTTCAGGGGTTTGAAGCACCTTAAGGGCTTTTAATGTACGTCTCGGGACCAAAATGCTTAAGCTCAAGTTCTTTAGTAGTAGCTCCCATTACTTATCATCAATTATAATACGGTGTTAATTATTAGATGTGGGACTATCTTTGGGATGTTACATCATCCCTTACTTATATACATAACATTCTCATTGGCATATAGTCCATCACTTATTCCCAGTAACAACGGTATTTGCATTCTCTTAGTAGCCCTTTCCTCATATCTTTTTTATAGGGATGACTCCACCTCTTGGGTAGCTTTTTTTTCCATCGTTAGAGGGAATTCACTCTAATATCATTTTGTTTATTCTGTATCCTAGGCCTAAGTCCTTAACGAGGCCAGTTGGACCTTCACAACTTGTTGGGATCGGGGTCAATGAGGCTCGTTGATCACATCCCAAAATGTTTAAGCCTAATATCGAGAAAGGGCTTGTGTCTCCGGGAGGTCGATAAGCAGGAAAATCTTTCTAAGTGTCGGCCTTGATGTTGAACTTAACCTTATTAGTAGGTGCACCCTCATCTACGTGTACCCCAACGTGTGCAGTCATCCTAGATGTGGCGAGATGCAATTCTCGGACAGGGTTCCAGGTCATCAATCCTCTTCGTGAGCTAGCGATCTAGGGAGTCGAACCCGTTTAGGATGTGAAGAAGCTTTCTGAGGGGACGGAAAGAGTCTATCACAATTTATGATAACTAGGTGTGATACTATGTTTGTGCTACGCTTAACCTCTCCTACCAAGGTATGCATCTCCTTTTGAGATACCCTAGCATCTTGCTGATGGTAGCCCTTACGCCATGGTGAATCATCTCGACAGAATTGATCTATATCTCACATGAGCCTTTGATTAGGACTTTGAGAACTTGGTAGAGGTTGACACTTAGCTTCTCAAGATTGTGGCCTTGCTCTAGTAATGTAGATATTTAATGTCTTGAAGAGTGACTTATGTAAGATGTATGAAGTCAGTGATCCCAACTATGATATCACCTAATTAGCAATTCAATTAGTCAACTCAAAGCAAGCCAAAATGAGATGCACAAACCAATGAATAAACGTGGTGTGATTACAATTAAATCAAATTGATCGAGGACCATAATGTAGATAAGTGTAATCAAGATTAATATTACAATGGAATATGATACTTAAGTGAAGTTAACGATTAATTGGAATTAAATAAAAGATTAATGGAATATTGAGTCATTTGGACTCATACGAGTTTTAAAAAAACATGTATAAATCCATGAAAAATAAATAAGTGTTTTATATAAATAAATAGTATGAAGGACAAATTTCAGATTACAGCATACATGCATGCTTTATTAAATCGTTGCAGGATAGAATGATTACATTAATATATATATATATATATATATATATATATCTGTGTCTGTGTGTGTGTGTGTGGGTGTGCGTGCGCGTGCGCGTGCGCGTGCGCGTGCGCGTGCGCGTGCGCGTGTGTGTGTGTGTGTGATAGATAAAATGGCAATGTGAGCTTTGGGTACATATCTTAAAAGTTACAAACAAGATTTCCATCTTATGGATCTATATCTGCTTCCAGCAATGTATTATTTTTCCTATATTTTTTTGGTATTTTCATCCTTTCGTAGGTTTTCTAGGATTTGATATGTAAATTTCAAGATAAAATAATCAAGTAAATAAGGATGCCTTATATGAAAAATAAGGGTATTTGCAAGTAATTAATATACATAGGTCAAACAGTAATAGTAGTAGCAACACCTATTAGCTTATTTATGTGCTAGTTCATGTACATATGTATGTTTAGGCTTTATATTCACTAAAGATCCTAATGCGACTAACACATGCCCGAGTTAATCATGTATTCAAGGGATAAATCAATCTATAACAACAGTTTGTTTTTTCACATCTTATCCGTGATCGGAGCTAACCAATTTTCCTTCTGATTGCATCATTCCAAATCCAATCTTTATGTTTGTGTCCAAAACATCCATTTTAGCAATTTCATTTCTACTACTGTTATTCTTTGTACATGTCTATGGTTCATATGCCAACATTCATATCTATTAAGCATCGCAAGTCTCGCAACAACTTTGTAAAACTTTTGTTTGATTTTCAAAGTAATTTTTTTATCACGGAGAACAACAGAGACTCCTCTCCACTTTAGCCAACATGCATTTATTCTATTAGTAACATCTCCATCAATTTCCCTATCATGTTGCAAAATAGATCCCAAGTATCTAAAACAGTCTCTCTTTTGAATGTTATCGTCACCAATCTTCACATTGATTCTTTCACCATTGTTTCTATATTCAGTCTTAGCACTACTTATACGAAATCATTTACTCTCTAAAGCATGTCTCCAGACCCCCAAGCTTCTCGTTTTACTCCATCTCTAGTCTCATCAATCAAAATAGTATCATCAACAAATAACATACATCAAGGTGTCTCATCTTGAATGTGATTTGTCAAGTCGTCCATAATCCAAAGTAAAACGGAATGGACTCGAAGCTGAACCATGATGCAGATTAATATCGATGTCAAAGCAGTCAGTATTCCCACACTGAATCCTTATACAAGATGAAGTCCTATCATACATATCCTTTACGAGATTAATGCATAGGAGATGTACTTGTCTCTTCTCCAAAACTCTCCACAATATCTTCTGTAGGACAGAATCGTAAGCCTTTTCCATATAAAATGTACTAAGCCTTCTCCCACTATAAGTACGGTTGGCTACATGGATTATTGCTCAAATCCATCTTGAAAGATTTAACTATTTTTACACTGGCTATCGACTACCTAACGCAACCACTGCGAGAGTGGAATTTGAACCCTGGTTTTTTGTGTGGTTGACACACTGTACTATCACTAGACCACAAGCCTTATCCAAATCAATAAAAATCATATGAAGGTTCTTCATTTTTAGCAAATTATTTACATTCTAGCAACAAACTGCATGGTTGTTCATGTTAAACCAATGTAAAGAATTTACTGTTCCAACAAAATTCAAACAGTGTACACAATTTCAGCTGCATGACAAGGAGGATTCAAAAACCCCCCAACAACAGGTAAAGGCACCATACAAGGGCAAGATTAAACGCAAACCTGCATCTGACTGGTTAGAGGCTTATGCCATGGTCGAAATCCACAATTTCGATTCGAAGTGATTCACCACATCCAACAAAAAATTTTGAGTCACACATCCAACATATTTCTCTCAGATTCTCAAAAATTGCCAAATTTGTGGAAAATAGAGGTAGGAAAGTACAAAGAGATTGAATCTGATATGTAGCAGATTCACTACTACAGTAAACCTCTCCTCTATTGAAACTTTCTAAAACCAACTCTACTTCAAAAGCTGTGGCGAATCATCACCAGTTTGCAAAAAAAACCCAGCATAATTGCCCAAATTCGATAGCAGGCAGTCTTCCCACAAATATGCAAGTTCCATGCAACTTGCTGCGAAAGCGAGAAACTATACAACACATAATGCTGACTACTACAATAGTGAATTCTCCATGGAAAGCCATAAATAGAACCAGTAACTTGAAGAACCGGAAGTGATGAACAAGGCAAAAGAACAGGTTTATTTCCTTCCCCAACATTTGATCTTTTACAGTAATTTATATGAACAGCAAATACATACAGTTATTTATATTTACCAGACCAATCCATGCGTCAATGCAAAGGGGAATGAGAAATACAATGAATCAAGTATGAAAAAGTCTAGCTTGCTGCCTGAAAATCACCAAAGTCATCATCCAAATTATCCGATGTGCTATTGACTGGAAGAGGTGTCTCTTTGTTTTGCTCTCTTGGCGAATCTGAACCATGGACAGTGCTAACCAGAGATCCAGGTGCTGGAGGAGGCGGTGGCGGCTTAAGACAAAGTGAGGACTTGGGACTCTCTGTCTTCCCCTCTATTGACAAGTTACTGAGGCCCTCCTGGAAGAAAGCAGATTTGGCTGAACTGCGACCATGTTTCTGCAAGCACATATAAAGCAGTATACATCATACTATCTTGACCAAGTGGGTTTTTGCCTGAATGGTCTTTGGCAAAAGGCTAGTCATGCCAAAAAATGAGAACTTTAAATACGCAATTCCTGTGCATCAAGGACTATAATATTTGGAATTCTTGTAACTAGATTTGAACATAATTTATACAATAAAAATCCTATCCACTGAAATAGCTAAAAATAATATAAAGTTGTAGCTCAGGTATAATCAAGGTTATTGTTTAGATGCACCGAACCCGATCAGCCAATCCCACTTAATGTGGGAAAGGCTAGGTTTTGGCATAAGCATCTGAGTAATCCATTCCATGTAATGTAATGATCAAGAGGGATAAGAAGATTTTGACAAAATTTTGTTTTTGTTAAGTATTTTGACATTTTTTTGTTTTTTGTTAAATCCATTCCATGTACCCCACTTCAATGGTCTGGTGGTAGTGCAGTGTACCTACCACCTAAATGACCACGGTTCTAATCCCCCTTGTGGGGGTTGTATTAGGTAGCCGACAACTAGCGTAAAAAAAGTCGGCTTTTTCAAAATGGATTTGAGCAAGAATCTATGTAGCCAGCTCTACTTAAAGTGGGAGATTGCCATTTCTTTGTTCAATATGTAGAAAGATAGAGGCATGCTAGAGACAATGGACATTAAAGTGTATCATAGAAAAACATTACAAGATAGGGAAATGAAGGAACACATTAATCTTCTTTCTCAGAGAGAAACGTCTTTCTATTCTTTTCTTTTATATATTGATTTTCTCCTTAGTAATGGGATAATTTTAATGGTTCTCTGAGCAGCTAGGGCACTATCAGTCTAAACTGCTTCAAAAAAATTTATCTACCAATTTTATATTTTGATGGTTTCACAATGGACAAGTTCGGAGTGAGGAAATGGATGGATATCTTCTTTTTCCATGTTGTAGGCAAATGGAGTCATAGGGAAGTGGTGATGAGGAGAAAAGCTGGCTTGAGGGAAGACAAGCCAGCTTTTCTCCTCATATCCACTTCCCTATGACTCCAATTGCATACAATTTGTCACCACAGTGGACCATACGTGAGGTTGGTGGTTCTTGACACAATCAGAGAAAGAACAACTACTGCCTTGAAGAGCTACACTAAAACCGATTGGAAAATCAGGTTGATAAGGCTGGGTAAAAAAATCAATGTTCAAGATGCTAAAACCAAACCCCTCCACCAAACCCCAAAGTGAAATTTCAAGATTAAGACTACAATGATATAGTTGTGGGAAAATGTTAAATCCAAAGTATCATGCTTACTGAGTCCATGGAGGCATACAGTTATAGGTGCCTAGATATTTAGAATGAAGGGCTGACTATTGAAAATAGTACTAATAAAAGAATTTCTTACATTCTTTATTTGAAGAACAAGAGTTTCTCCCTCTTTTAGACTGTAATCAAGGGACGATGTTGCTTGGAAGTGCTGTTCCATCTCCTCTGCTGTTTTCTTTTTATCTAAATATCTTTCATTCTGTCAAGAATTTCAATTACAATGCAGGCGGTAATCAACATATTATGTTAGCATTCTTTTCCCCTCACATGAATAATTTAAAGAAAAATACCAACAAAAAGAGAACAAAATAATAAAGGATACTTCATATGATCATGAAGTGCAGCTTGAAAATCGTAAGCTTGCGTCCTTTCCCGGAATCCGATTCCAATAAACGCATGCCTCATGCGGCCACCTACACGTTCAGTAGGGAACATGATCAAAGCCCTATCTATAAACAGCTTTTGAAGATGACATGGTCTGGGGAGTTTCCATTTTTCTGCTACCAGATTACCACCATAGCCATAAGGAACCTACCAGGTTAATGGTTGACTGGACAAACTTTAACTACTAACATTAATACCTAACTATTTCTCTATTCCTACCCAAATTATAAAAACTTACCAATAGTTTCCTCAATCCGGAGTACAAAATATCTGGCAAGAAAAGTGAAATAAGATGCTGGAAATGCAAAAGAATTTCAATCAAACAGGACATCATACTTCAAGTTGGATAGTAAACCTGCTGCTGTCGATTACGGTCTCCACTGGATGTGGTTCTCCTTTCCTTAAGAAAGCTTGTGCATAAAGCTCTCCTTATAAAGATTTGCCATGATGTTAGAAGATAACAAAGGATTACGATGATTTTGAAATTTTCTAGTATGTAGTGCTAGAGATAACGAATTCTTCTTAGAAAAAAAACCTGTTTTGTTGTCTTCAAGCTTGATTGCACATTCTTCTCCCTTACTGACAACTTTCAGAGATCCCTCCCACGTCCACTTATTAACATTCCATTCATCCGCCCTAGCAGTTGAAACAATAAAATGTACATGGAAGAGTAAAATGCAATCTAAAGACCAACGCCACTCCATAAATATGTTATACGCGAACTTTTCTGAGGGAAAATAGCTATTTCTTCTGGGTAATGAGTAAATTGCATCTTCATTCTAATCTTTCACTAAAATTTTACCTAGCAATAGAACTTCTATTGAATGGCATGATCCTTCCAAAAAATAGTGAATGTTAATCTAAAACATACTCTAGATTGCCACAGGATTAATCAGGTCCAAAGAACTGCCAACTATAAATGGTACTACCCAAATTGCTAATGTTTTCCTTGTTAATATGCAAGCCTTTTTAGACTGAGGACCAAGAATCACCATGGAAAGGAGCAACCACTTCACTTCCGATCCCCACAAACATGCGATCATTTAGGCCCCCATAGCTTAGTTTTCATTCCTACAAACTAATTGTATTGCCTCCACATCTGTCTCTTGTAGCTTGGCGATGCCACTTTTTTTGTTAAACGATCAATTTCTCTGATTGGTTATGAAAATACATAAGAATAATATCAATTCAGTAAAAAAATGGCAAAGCCTTCTCCCACTATAAGTAGGGTCGGCTACATGGATTCTTGCTCAAATCCATGTTGAAAGATTCGACTATTTTTCACGATGGCTATCAACTACCTAATGCAACCTCCACAAGGGGAGATTTGAACCCTGATCTTTTGGGTGGTAGGCACACCACAATACCACCAGACCATTTAAGTCGGTACAATGATTTCAATTTAATACTTTTCTATATTCTTCTCTTTGTTATTATTATTTTCCAAATGAGACTCTAGCCCTTCGAGTATTACATGTTAAAGGCCAACCACACTCTTCAAGGATCCCTGAAATATATCAACCACACTCTTCAAGGATCCCTGAAATATATCAATGTGAAATTGATTCATTACCAAGCATGCAAATAGTCAGTATGCATAGCTTTCAACAGCCTCTAAGCTAGAGTGCTCCATGCATTTGATCTGGCATTTAATTGAAAATTCATTCTTTTCGTAGTTGCCTAAGAGGTGACCAATCTCTTGTGGTTGTTTGGTGGCTACTTATTACAAGACTAAGAGTGATTGCGGCTTAGCTGTGTTCTGGAGGCTATAAACATTGCCCAGCCAGTGACAAATTCCATGACTTAGATGCTCTAGTACAAACATCAAAGATGGCATCTCAATTCTAAGACCGAAAGGTAGTGGTGATGATTGGCTGAATCTGGTTAGGTAGTGGTGATGATAGGATGAATCTACAGAATCTTGACACGTTTTGGGATTCATTGATAGATGAAAAACACCAACCGAGAGAGAATCTCCTGCGGCCTCTAGCAACTATTTAGACTATCTGATCAGCTAGAAATGGTGCACCTTTTCTTTACAGCTTTTTTATAAGGAGAATGTAATTTTCCATTTTAGGACTCTTCTTGAGTCTTGGCTATTGTAAGTCTTTTTGTAACTTATCTTTGTTTTTCAATATATTTGAGGCGGACACCTTAGGGTGTTTCCCTCTTTTTGGTCTCAAAAAAAATCCCAGACGAAGGCCAAGTTGTCCAAGTAAGCTCGCTGATAGTAGTATGGACGCCACAGAGCTAATGAGAGTCATTATGCGCTACCAACATGGTAGGACTTATGCTGAACTAAGAGTATAATTTCATGTCTAATTTGGCACGGGGAATAAGAACTGCACACTGGATTTCCATAAGTTATGAAATCCTAGTATCTAGTATAATCAGACTATGTAATCCAACATCTAGAACACGCAATTTACACAAACTACCTATCTAGGCAACTGCTATATTATAAACCACATCCACCCAGCTACCACACTCTACTCTACGATTCCTTCAGCATTACCACACTTGTTGTTCAATTCTCCATCACTCCCACCAATGTTTCCTCCTCCATGCTAAATCCCCATTCAGTAACAGCCATGGCACAACCAATCCAATGCAAATGCTATTCCTTTCTAATTCCAAAATCCTAGCTTGTACCGAACACCGATAATGCAAATCAGAAATGCACAAACACCACCACACAGCTACTCCAATTCCAAGAAAAAAAACCTGTAAGAAGCGGCCGTCTTCCTCGGAGGTATCTGCAACGTTTTAGAGAAGAAAAGGGCATCAATTTCCGGATCAAGATTGAAAAAAAAAGATGAAGCCCTAACCCTAATAGGAGAGAACGATCACCAGATAAACGTAGCACTCCTTGACGTGGAAGAGCACCAATTCGACAGCCTCCAACGGCGGATCGTCATGTTCTTGCGAGGCGATCTGCGGATTGTGGTCGTTGGAGATCTCCATTAGGGATTTTGGGGAAGATCTGAGGGGAGGAGAAGGTGAAGGTTTAAGGAAGAAATTGTGGGCGTGATATAATTTTGAGAAATTGGAGGGTTTGTTCCATTTACGTAATAAAAAATAAAACTAAGATCTAATTTTCCATAAATACAAGGGATCATGATGTAAATATGAAAAAAAAACTAGGGTTATAAGTCTAATTGCATGGTTGAATGTGTAAAAAATTAACATTAATTTATGTATAAATAGAGGAAATTTCATTGTATATGTGTAAATCCATGTTTGCTTGAGGGATATATTAAAAGAAACCTTTCAGAAAAAAGATTTATATCGCAAAAACTTTAGCATGAGTATTCTTCCTAATATTTCGTCATCACTGTTGTAAAAAATCTTCCGACTAGCCCGACTAGTAGGTATGACCAGTCTTGTCAGTGGGGTGGTCGACCAAGTATTGATTAAATCCGACTAGGTCGATTAGTCGATTGATTTTTTGCTTGAAAATACTATAGTTTTTTACCTTTTTAAAGCAAACTTATTCTAATATGCTTAATATTTTATTTAAATTCAATTACTTATTTTCTTTCATTTATGATAATATAAGAAATGTACAAATCTTTGTAAATATAAAAGAATATATGAGTAAAAATGATTTTAATTTTTAAAATAATTAAAAAATCAAAACTGATTAAAGTCTGACTAAATCCGATTAATCGTCTGATTATCAATTAATCTTTAGTCAGTGACTCAACCGACCGAGTACCGACTATCTATTTTGCAACCGTGCTCGTCGTAAAATAATTACCACTTGCAGCCTGTTTATTTGTTCCAATGGAAACTAGAACATATCCCTCACTCAACGGAGTGATAGTACGGATAACATAATCAAATTATTTGATAAACAATGTATTAAACTCATCTTGGGTTTTATACTTCAATTTGTAGATCCTAATGCATTATTTATTTGTCAATATTTACACATGCATCCTTTAATTTTCGGGTGATAAATAACTCTTACTTTTTAAGGGTTGTGGAAGTTAAATTCATTATATGTTCATTAGATTCTAAAAGTTATGTGTTATACCAACTAAGCATCAATTATAGTAAAGGTAGTGTCTAAAGTTAGAACAATATAAATGAGTAGAGTGATGCAGTGCATGTTAGTAGTTGGATTATCAAATAGAGTTAGGTGGTTGGGAAGGAAATTGCATGAAAAAGAAACTAGAAGAGGGTAGTGGTTGAGAATAATAGAACCCCAAAAGAATGTATCATTGATGAAAAAGAAGATATGTGAGAAATCAGATGAGACAGATGGTGTATAAGGCAAGGTTTTTGAAACCGAACCGAACCGAAGACTGAACTGGAAATTCCAACAAAAATGTCGGACCGGGTTAGATCATGTAATCAAATCGGTTCAACTGGATGATGGTGTTATTATTTTTTTAAAATTGGATTAGACCAAACCGATATGGTAAAAAAGGTTGAACTGGGGTAATTAAACCGGAATGGATTACAACACGTACAATATATACACTCAAACACACTTAAAATAAGTATAAAATATACAAACAATTAAAGTATATGGCTTTATACATAAATTATTTTCCTGAATACGCAACAGTAATTGGTATTAATATAGATATAAATAATAATTGAACTAAATACTTTAGTATAATGATAGGTTAATTATATTTATTTTCAATCCTTCAAAAAAGTTAAGTTGAAATAGCTAGTTAGTACTCATTAATGAGTTAAAAGAGGACATGAGTTCTACACTCTTCATTGTCATTATTATGTTAATATAAATTGGGTTAAATTCAAGTTGCAAATATTCGATGAGACCGGTGGTCAAACTAAAATAGTGTCAATTTGACTAGAACCGTGAGAACTGATTAACCGAACCAGTCCAGGCTCGGTTCATCGGTCCAACCGGTTGAACCGTCCGGTCCGATTCAGTTTCAATAACGGTGGTATGAGGAGTAGTTAACGATAGAATGGAATGGGAGATGGGAGATGCCACATGCACATAGTTTATTTGTTTGTGCATTGTTGTAGTCTTGAATGTGTGAAATGGTAGTTGACTTTGTGCTTGTATATCAATATTAGTTTTGCTTTTGTTCTTATTTGTTAATATCTATTAGTTGGTGAGTTTGCCATAAGTGGGACGTGACCACTATGGTTTAGGATGATTCTTGAGCATGTGGGGGATCAATACCTAGGAATCTATCATAAAATAAGGAGATGTTTTGTTAGTTTTTTTTTTTTGCAAAAGCTTAGAGTGATACAAAAGGAGTTTTATGTGTTAATCGATGTGTCACAGTGATTGCATTCAAAACAAAAAAGAGAGAGTGAGATGCGAGATATTTGTCATGTTATGATCCCATAATCAAAATAATAGCATGGTCGTGGAAAAGCAACACACTCTAATTTTCAAGCAAACTTTAGATGTTAAGCAAGATACGGAAGTAGATGACTTAAACGATAACAACTTTCCAGTTGTTTATACATCTAAGTTGTTACTAATTTACTATTAGTTGAATTGTTCTAATTAACTATTATGTTATGAATTAGTAGGTTAGCTCGGTTTTAAGTTTACTTGAGTTCAAGTCGTTTGTTAAATGTCAGAGTTGTGACAATGTCTATAAAACAAAATGGGAAAAAAATATTGTCCAAGAAGAACTTGTATATAAACATAACTTGCAAATTGAATTTTGTCGCGAGACCGTTACCCCGGAGTGTCTACATGATGAATTTCGCTTGTCCCAATATTGGGGAGGTCACATAACGAACTTTAAGATGTATTGGGTAGAATAGACATGATAGGATTCAAGGTGTATCAATACTATCATATATTATAGGCTGGCTATATACGATATAAATTTCATCAATATATATATATATATATAATTGTTATTTGTATGTGACTAATTATTTTATAGCCACCAAATCATTTTTTATTGGATAAAAATTTCATAGAAAGTGTATGGGGTTGTTATATATTTTATTTTGATGTTTTCTTATGTCTGTAATTTCATCATATATTATTTATCATGTATTATATGTTAGTTAGATAATATATAATTCATCAACATATATTTAATTATAGTCCTTTTTTACGTATTTTTCTCAATAAATTGTAGCTTACGCCCCGATCGTCTCAAGGCTACATACGCTTCGCCCCTATTGCAGGGAAAACACTACCATGTTTCGTTTTTTTTCAAACCTTGGTTAAAGGAAGTGCTTGACCAAAACTCTGATTCTTTAAGGGAGGGCATTTAATATTTTTTTGAGAAGTCTTTACGAGAGCATTTAAATTGGGATTTTTTTGCAACTGGTTGATTTTTCCCCTTTTACCATGTCATATTGCATTCAACATTGGAAAAGGGATTTGTTTTAATTATGGTAATGTAAAAGGAGCACCTTTATGTTTGATTGGGACGTCAATTTTAGCTCTTCAAGATCTGTAATAAAGCATAATATGTTGCAATTTTAGAATTCAAGTCTCGCGCAAGCAGCCTTCCATATATTCATAAGCAAGCAAGCGCATCACAAACCTCTTTAATCGCTACTGGAGACGTCGAGCCCAAGATCAATTAGCAAGATATCGGTTGTTTTTATTACAAATTTAAATGACTTGTCTTTGGTGTTCTATATCTTTTCAAGCCAGTTTGGTTATTTGGTGAGTTACAACGACGGGTCCAAATGCTCATTATGTAATATGGGTAGGGCAGTATGTATCCTTTGTACTTTCTTCTTTCTCTACATAGTTAAACCGATCGAAGCTGTCCGAGGACGTAACTAGGTTGCAGATGAACCTTGTAAACCGTGTGTCTTCATGCTTGTAATGAATGATCGTTTTTGCATGTTCCGCTTACGCAATTA